>CM046880.1:171214976-171823344 GCA_025667525.1 Glebionis coronaria | reverse complement strand
CGAGCACTTCACAAAGCACTTGATAAAGCTATAAAGGAGGATGACAGGTTATTTAAGACCTTTGGAATTGTGGTTCCATACCACATTTTATATGAAGAAGGGGAAGCAGATATTGCTGATGAGGAAGGAAGTGAGCAAGAAGAGGGTAGTGGTGATAAAGAAGATGCGAGTGATGAAGATAAGGGTAGTGATGATGATGGTGATGATGATGGTGAAGGCGGTGTTGGTGATGATGACAGTGATGAGGATAGCTGTGACACCCTAGAATCGAGGTCATTAACGATACCCTAAATTACGCCAATTTTTGAAATTTTTAATAAATTTTAATTTCTATACTTATAAGTATTTTGGTTAAAGCCGATGTTCGAGGTTATAATTTTTACGTTTGACGTTTTAAGAAGGACGATGACGATTACGATCCCGAGGGATGCCCAATTTTATATAATTTTTGACGATTTATCGATAACGTAATTTTTCGAGAATTTTACTTACGGTTCGTGTTAAGTTGAGTCGGGTGAGTTTTATAGCCTTCCGAGTACATTTAAAGTATCCCAAAAATATTTTGGAGCGTTCGGGAAGATTTCCGACTCCCGTAAAATTTTCAAAATTGACAAATGAGTCGAACCCGCAAAGTTTTGAGGACGTTTTCCATTTAAGGCCAAAAGAAACTAGAAATTGCCAAAAGGCCCCTCCCAACCCACCAAAAAGGCCAAAAGTGACACACACACAAACACATACAAAATTTACACCAAAAATCAAACTCTCTCTCCCTCCTTTCTCTCTAAAGCCGACGGACACCCCCAACACCAAGAAAATTCACCAAAAATCTTTTTCCACTTGATTTTCCTAAAAACTAAGGTTAGACCACATCTAGTTTGGTCATTCCCCACATGTTCATGTGCTCAAATCCCACATGCACTAACAAAAATTTTTCAAGATTTTTCAAGATAATCCAAATTCGTTTTTGTGGCTAAATGTGCCAATGCATGTTGATTTTATGAGTAATGGATGCAAGAACACCAAGAAAACCCACCAAAATCAATTTGGTTGTGGTGATTGGGTCACCCAAACCCCACGGCAATGGGGGTGTTTGGGGAGCCATGGTGGTTGTTGATTTTGAGTGTTATTATTGTGTTTGGTTTATTGTTTTAGGATGTTTTACATAGGTTTATCTAGTTGCATGTTCATTTCTTTGAATGTTTGATTTTGAGATTGGTTGATCAATAGGGGTAGGACTGAAATTTGGTGTTAGGATATGTTTGGGAAGGCTTAGGATGATGTTTAGTGGTGGTTAGAAGGCTTGGAATCGAGTCTAAGTGCGTTTTTGGTATGGTCATTTTTAGGCAGAAACATTAGGTCCATTTCATAAAAATTATTTTTTTTCCAGGTCTTGAAAACTAAATGTAGTGATAGAGGGTCTTCTTAGCTTTAATTTGGTATAAGGTAGAGCCCGTGACTCAAAACGAGCTAAAAGTTATGACATTTTAAAGATCGGGTACCGGGAGACGAGGACTTTCATAATCCGAATTTGTGCAAAGTTTTAGTCAAATCCCGAGGGTCACAAGTATAAATTGGTAAATAGTCAAGGGTCAAAATTTGGTCCCAAACCTGTAAAAATGAGTCTATATGTTGACTTATGAGTCAAAGAAGTCAAAGGTATTTTTCATATAGGTCAAAGAGGTCAAAATTGGTCGAAGCGTAATTTCAGCCCGTAAAATGTAGTCGTGGAAAAGAGTTGCGTAACGGGTCGTCGAAAGTAAAAACTTTTATTGGGCTTAAAAACATGTTATCTACAGGTCTTATAGGATTTTTGGAAATTTTGTCAAATTTTATAAGTGTGGTTAAACAAGGTAAAACAGCCCGTACTTTAGTCGAGTACCGGCGAGAATGGGTAAAAATGGACAACATAAGTAATGAGAATGAATGGTATAGAATGAGTGATACTTGTTGTTTCTATTTTTGGCGTGAGTTATACTTGTCCTAAGTGACTAGTATATATGTATTTTATACAGTACCGTAAGTATTTAAATGAGATTACTCATTACGCGTTATTTGTGATAGGTGTTGATTTAACCGGGCATCCGTTTCATCGTCAGTGATCATCCCTCGAACTACCGACTACTTAAGATATAAGGTGTGAATTTATAGCCTCGCTTATATTTATTTCAAATTGTTTTACCCGCGAGGGAAATGCATGCTAGTTTTTAAAAGGAACGTATATCATGAATGATTGTTAGACCCGAAAGTTGCCTTAGAATTGTGTTGAGTACCAAAGTTGCAAAATTCCTAAAATCATGAACTATTAACTATTGTCCTGCCCTCGAGAAGGGGGAAATAGCCGCTTATGCAATTTGTAGTACTACGGGGTTAACGACCCAATGCTAGCCGAGAAGCTGTACTTTTAGTAAGTTCTGCGGTAGATTATTTTGTATGAGAAATAAGGTATAATTGCAACTGATGCCTTTAGAAGGGGCACTGGTTTCATCTGAATCACGCCGGTACTTATTACGCGGGTGATTGAGTTAACGGATTAGTGTCATGAGCTTAAACACAATTGTCAGTATCCTGATTATAGTTTGTTTGATCGACAAGACTATAAATGATCACGAATGGTTTTTATTATATATACGTTCAAATGGATTGTAAAACCTATGAAATCCACTCAACGTTTTCGTTGACCAAATTTTTGGCATGTGTTTCAGGTAACCGCTGAGGTGTAGGATGGAGCATGCATGGGATGGATGTTGTGTGTACGGCTTGGAGTCCGCTTGTTTTTCCCTCCTTTTTCTACTTAAACATTTTAAGTTTAATGTCATGTGGTTGTAAACTGAAATTCTTGGGTTGAGATTCATGGGGACCGAAAACGCTAAACTCTGTGTACTATTTGGGGTTGGAAAAACTGTGGACATGTATCATCTAACAATTTTAATTTCAAGTTTTAAGTCGACGTCTTTTTAGCGTCGTTTGATATATCTTGTGTGCAATGAATACTATGTAGCACCCATTGTTGTAGTTCCGCTGCGCATAGCAATTGTGGGGGTGTTACAGATTGGTATCAGAGCCACGAGTTATAGAGAACTAGGTCGTTTTTGAAAATCCTAAACTATAACTTTTGGTGTCGTAAGAAAGGGTCCAAGCACACACAACTATCCTGCATGGCTCCGGTAAGATTTATTGTTGTATTTATGGCATTTGACGTATACTTTTGAGTAAAGTATATATGTGGGTAATTATTACATAAGTATGGAATTACTATATGTAGACGTTGAATTTTACGTGAAATATCCGACATCGTAATTTTCATATTAATCATGCATGAGCATCATATTATTACATTTTGGGCATATGTACCACCTTTGCATTGCATTTGCATGCATATATTTATAATTATTGTATAATTACTTATGTACCCTCCGAAATTCGCTGTTATTGCAGGAATGGCCGAGGTACCGCCTAACGATAACGGAAACGATTACGTCATAGGTCACGAAGGGGGACCGTTTCCTCCGAACCCGCCGGACAATAATAATGGATGGATCGCTCCAGAAGACGAAATAGGGCCGGAAAACGACAATGGCGAAAGTGAGGTGGATAATTTCAGCATGAGTAGTGACGAGAGTGAGGATTCTGAGGAAGAACCCGAGGAGCTAATGGATGATGGCATTCCCGAGGATGCCGTAGGTCAGACCGAACCCGATTTGTTTCAATCTCCGAATTCGCCGAAGGGTTATGAAGTACCACCGACCGGTCGTTATGAGCAGCAACCCTTTAATCGCCCGATGGAAAATTGTAAGGATTATTTGAGAACCGTGCCAGGATTGGTTAGAGTAAGTAATGGGAGCAGTGGAGAGTCCAGCAAGTCATCTAAGTCGCCATCGATTCATGAGAACATTACAAGGGTCTACTTTTCGAGACCGAGACACTACTGGGATCCCGCAGGTCGTTTGGGGAGGATGGAAAGGTTGATGTATGAGCGGTTTGTAGTTGAGACTAGGGTGATTAAGAAGTTTGATAAGACTGAAACGGAACACCAAAGACTGTTGGAAAGGACGGCAAGGATTGAGTATGACGGGAATGTGAACAAAAGTGACATCGACAGTTTAAAATCAATGGTTGCAAATTTAAGTGCTAGTCTTGACCGTGTTAGGGAGGATCAGGTGAGGTTGTCGAGGATGCAGAGTTGGGAGCATCGTGTGAGGGATTCATTGCCCCCGGATTGGAGATTCGTAGACGATTTGGAGATGGAGGCGAATGACTTCATGATTCAGCCGCCTACTGGAGGTGCTTGTATTACGGTGGGAAGTCAGGTAGCGATTGAGTGTGGATCCACATCAGGGACGAAAAAGGAAATGGAATGTGGGCCAGATGATAAAGGAAAGAGAAAAGTGGATGATGTGGATGAGGACATTAGTGATGAGGAAACCGAGGAAGACGACGACGAGCCGCCATCCAAGAGGCCGTGTGGATCACCACATGCCTAGTTACTTGTTTTGTATTTTCTTTGATCATTGTAATAGAACTATTTTAGACCTTTGTATGATGGTATTATGACGAGAAACTCAAGTACTTGAAGTTTTATGGTGAACAATTGTAGTGGCAATACTTGTCACGATTTTGGTTAACTATCAATACAATCTATGTTACCTTTCATGATCTGTGATATGTCTTAAATTTGATCTTTTGTAGTGTGAATTGATGAATACTAGTAACTCCGTAGTGATGTGTCGTTGTATGTATTTTATGTCTGGGAAACTTGATATGAATACTTACATTGTTTTTCTATTTTCTCTGTCTTGCAGAAAGAGATATTCGATAACACCATGCCTCCAAAGTTGACCGCCGATCGTGTTAACACCATGATTCAGGAAGCTATAGCTAATGCGTTGGAAGCGGACCGAGCTGGGAGAAATCAGGATCCAGGAAGGAACGCGGGGAGACAGCAAGCCCCGAGAGTGTGTACCTATTCTAGCTTTATGAAGTGCGGTCCCACGCAGTTCCGTGGAACGGGTGGAGCTTTAGAACTTAGACGATGGTTGGAAAAGGTTGAAAGTACGTTTGAAATCAGTGGTTGTGCAGAAGCGGATAAAGTAAAGTTTGCAGCTGCTACGTTTCTTGATGATGCGTTAAGTTGGTGGAATACCCAGGTAGCTACGGTTGGATTGGCTGTAGCGAATGCAAGGACGTGGAATGCGACCAAAGCTTTGTTGACTAAGAAGTTTTGCCCAGAGGAGGAATTGGGGCAATTGGAGGACGAATTGAGGCATTTGACCTTGAAGAACAACGATATAGCTGCTTACACCAGGAGATTCAATGAGTTAAGTCTTTTGTGTCTGGACATATTTGCCAATGATGCCAAGAAAATGAAGCAGTATATTAAGGGTTTATCTAGAAATATCAAAGGTGAAACAACTTCGTCAAAACCTGGAACGTTTGATGAAGCGGTTCAAATGGCACACGCTTTGATGGACGTTAAACTTCAGGACAAGCAGAACTACATTGCTGAGGGCAACAAAAGGAAATGGGAAGCGGCACAAAGTAATCAATCCCAAGGCCAGAACCGAGGTGGAAATCGAAACAACCATGGGCTGAACCGTAATCAGCAGTTTAATCAGAGAAGGAACGAAGGGATGAGGGCAGTGACGAACCCTAGAGGTGTGAAAGTGAATCCCCATTGTGGTAAGTGCAATTTGTATCATGTTGGGAATTGCCCGCCGGCATGCGGCAAGTGTGGAAAGGCAGGTCATAGGACTTCTGGTTGTCGAACGGGAGGAGTAGCCACTGGGGCTAATGCTATCAGGATGAGAGGATGTTATAGTTGTGGAGAAAGGGGTCATGTGCAAGCGAATTGCCCGAAGGCAGGAAACAGGCGGGGAGGTAATAATGCGGCAGCTGTGTATCAAGTGGGAACTGCTGATAAACCACAGGGTCCCAATGTGGTTACCGGTACGTTTTTGCTAGACGCTTGTTATGCTAGTATTTTATTTGATTCTGGCTCCGACAAGAGTTTTGTAGACGTTAGATTTAGTCGTCATATTGATCGAGAACCGGTGTTGTTAACGACTAGTTATAATGTTGAATTAGCCGATGGAAAAATTGTTAGTACGAATTCTATACTGAAAGGGTGTACCTTGAAGTTAGGAAGTTACGCTTTTAAAATCGACTTGATGCCTATAGAGCTAGGATCGTTTGACGTGATTGTGGGAATGGATTGGCTAATGGCGCACAGTGCTATGATCGTCTGTGGCGAGAGATTGGTTCAGATTCCGTTGAGGAATAAGGTTTTGACGATAAAGGGAGACGAATGCACTTCTCGTTTGAAGGTGATTTCCTGTTTGAAAATGATGAAGTACGTAGAGAGCGGATGCGATGTGTTTTTGGCACAGGTTTCGAGCGATGGTGATGTAGAGGCGAGGATCGAAGAGGTACCAGTTATTTGCGAGTATCCGGACGTTTTTCCAAACGAGTTGCCAGGTTTACCGCCTAACCGTGAGGTCGAGTTTCGAATTGATTTAGTGCCAGGAGCTGCGCCGGTGGCACGTGCACCTTATCGCTTAGCACCATCTGAGTTAAAGGAGTTAGCGGATCAATTGAAGGAATTGATGGACAAAGGATTTATTAGGCCGAGCTCATCACCTTGGGGAGCGCCAGTGTTGTTCGTAAAGAAGAAGGATGGTTCGTTTAGGATGTGTATTGACTATAGGGAACTCAATAAGCTGACGGTTAAGAATCGGTACCCATTGCCGAGGATTGACGATTTGTTCGATCAATTGCAAGGTTCCAGTGTATACTCAAAGATCGATTTAAGATCAGGGTATCATCAACTGCGTGTAAGAGAGGAGGATATTCCTGTAACTGCCTTTCGTACGCGGTATGGACACTTTGAATTTCGAGTGATGCCGTTTGGGTTGACGAACGCGCCTGCTGTATTCATGGACCTTATGAATCGCGTGTGCAAGCCGTATCTAGATAAGTTTGTTATTGTTTTCATCGACGATATACTTATTTACTCTAAGAGTAAGGAGGAGCACGAGAAGCACCTAAGAAAGATTTTGGAGTTGTTAAGGAAGGAGAAGCTGTATGCAAAATTCTCTAAGTGTGAGTTTTGGTTGGAATCAGTGCAGTTTCTAGGTCATGTGATTGATAGTGAGGGAGTTCGTGTAGATCCTGCTAAGATCGAAGCGATCAGGGAATGGTCAGCACCGACGACGCCGACTGAAGTTCGACAATTTTTGGGTTTAGCTGGGTATTATAGAAGATTTATCGAAGGATTTTCGTTGATTGCGAAACCATTGACGCGGCTTACCGAAAAGAATAGGGTGTATGAATGGGGAATTGAGGAAGAGCTTGCTTTCGAAACGCTCAAGGATAAGTTATGTTCCGCACCGATTTTATCATTGCCTGAAGGAACCGAAGATTTCGTAGTATATTGTGATGCGTCTCGTAAGGGTTATGGAGCGGTATTAATGCAACGTGAAAAGGTGATAGCTTACGCGTCGAGGCAATTAAGGAAGAACGAGGAGAACTACACGACGCACGATTTGGAATTAGGAGCGGTAGTTTTTGCGTTGAAATTGTGGAGACACTATCTGTATGGGACAAAGTGTGTTGTATTCACTGATCACAAGAGTTTGCAGCACATTTTAGATCAAAAGGAGTTGAAGATGCGACAAAGACGATGGGTTGAACTATTGAGTGATTATGACTGCGAAATTCGCTACCACCCTGGCAAGGCGAATGTTGTAGCGGATGCACTGAGTAGGAAAGAACGGGAGAAACCTTTGAGGGTTAGAGCTTTAGTGATGACTGAGAGCGTTGACTTAACCGAAACCATACTGAAGGCTCAGGAGAGAGGTTTAATGAAAGGGAATGTTGAAGCCGAGAATTTGGGACGAATGTTGAAACCTCTTTTCGTGATTAGGTCTGACGGACTGAGATATTTTGAGAATCGAATTTGGTTACCACTGTGTTCATCTGAGGAAGGAAAGCCTGGAGTTCGAGAATTGGTTATGAATGAGTCGCATAAGTCGAAGTATTCGATACATCCCGGATCGGATAAAATGTACCACGACCTGAAGAAAGTCTATTGGTGGCCGAATATGAAGGCAGATATTGCTCGTTACGTTAGTAAGTGTTTGACTTGCGCGAAGGTTCAGGCAGAACATAAGAAACCATCTGGATTGTTGGTACAACCGGAGATCCCAGAATGGAAATGGGAGAAAATCGCAATGGATTTCGTGACGGGTTTACCTAGGACTCCTAGTGGAAGCGATATGATATGGGTAATTGTGGATAGGTTGACGAAATCTGCTCATTTCTTACCTATGAAAAAGACGGACAGCATGGAAAAACTCGCCAGCGTGTACGTGAAGGAGATCGTCTGTAGACATGGAGTGCCGTTATCGATCATTTCGGATCGCGATAGTAGATTTACATCGGAATTTTGGAAATCGCTTCAACGTGCGATGGGCACTGAGTT
Source organism: Glebionis coronaria (assembly GCA_025667525.1). Lineage (NCBI taxonomy): Eukaryota > Viridiplantae > Streptophyta > Magnoliopsida > Asterales > Asteraceae > Glebionis > Glebionis coronaria. Next base: position 171,814,868 of record CM046880.1, on the reverse strand, counting down.
GAGTTTAAGCACGGCTTATCACCCGGAGACTGACGGCCAGAGTGAACGAACGATTCAAACGATGGAGGACATGCTCCGAGCATGCGTGATTGATTTTGGAGGAAGTTGGGAACGCCACTTGCCTCTAGTGGAATTTTCGTACAATAATAGTTATCATGCGAGTATCAAAGCAGCACCGTTCGAAGCATTGTATGGAAGGAAGTGTAGATCGCCTGTGTGTTGGAGTGAAGTGGGGGAAAGTCAATTGACTGGACCCGAAATGGTTTTAGAAACGACAGAGAAGATCGTGCAGATCAAGAACCGACTACTTGCTGCGAGAAGCCGACAGAAGAGTTATGCCGATAACCGAAGGAAACCGTTGGAGTTTGAAGTTGGAGATATGGTTATGCTCAAGGTATCGCCATGGAAGGGTGTAATTCGTTTTGGGAAGAAAGGAAAGTTGAGTCCGAGGTATATTGGACCGTTTAAGATCGTTGAACGAATTGGACCGGTAGCGTACAAGTTAGAATTGCCGACCGAGCTTAGTGCTATCCATGACACGTTTCACGTATCGAACCTGAAGAAGAGTTTGGCGGACAAGGAATTGGTGATTCCTTTGGACGAGATTCGACTAGACGACAAAATGCACTTTGTGGAAGAACCTGTGGAAATTATGGACCGGGAGGTCAAGCGGTTGAAGCGTAGTAAGATTCCTATTGTGAAGGTCCGATGGAATTCTAAGCGTGGACCGGAATACACCTGGGAACGTGAGGACTTTTTCAAGGAAAGGTATCCTCATCTGTTCCAGTAGCACGAAATGTGAGTACAAGAAGAGGCGAGCGCCGGGACGTCGCTCTCTTTAAGGAGGGGTGGATGTGACACCCTAGAATCGAGGTCATTAACGATACCCTAAATTACGCCAATTTTTGAAATTTTTAATAAATTTTAATTTCTATACTTATAAGTATTTTGGTTAAAGCCGATGTTCGAGGTTATAATTTTTACGTTTGACGTTTTAAGAAGGACGATGACGATTACGATCCCGAGGGATGCCCAATTTTATATAATTTTTGACGATTTATCGATAACGTAATTTTTCGAGAATTTTACTTACGGTTCGTGTTAAGTTGAGTCGGGTGAGTTTTATAGCCTTCCGAGTACATTTAAAGTATCCCAAAAATATTTTGGAGCGTTCGGGAAGATTTCCGACTCCCGTAAAATTTTCAAAATTGACAAATGAGTCGAACCCGCAAAGTTTTGAGGACGTTTTCCATTTAAGGCCAAAAGAAACTAGAAATTGCCAAAAGGCCCCTCCCAACCCACCAAAAAGGCCAAAAGTGACACACACACAAACACATACAAAATTTACACCAAAAATCAAACTCTCTCTCCCTCCTTTCTCTCTAAAGCCGACGGACACCCCCAACACCAAGAAAATTCACCAAAAATCTTTTTCCACTTGATTTTCCTAAAAACTAAGGTTAGACCACATCTAGTTTGGTCATTCCCCACATGTTCATGTGCTCAAATCCCACATGCACTAACAAAAAATTTTCAATATTTTTCAAGATAATCCAAATTCGTTTTTGTGGCTAAATGTGCTAATGCATGTTGATTTTATGAGTAATGGATGCAAGAACACCAAGAAAACCCACCAAAATCAATTTGGTTGTGGTGATTGGGTCACCCAAACCCCACGGCAATGGGGGTGTTTGGGGAGCCATGGTGGTTGTTGATTTTGAGTGTTATTATTGTGTTTGGTTTATTGTTTTAGGATGTTTTACATAGGTTTATCTAGTTGCATGTTCATTTCTTTGAATGTTTGATTTTGAGATTGGTTGATCAATAGGGGTAGGACTGAAATTTGGTGTTAGGATATGTTTGGGAAGGCTTAGGATGATGTTTAGTGGTGGTTAGAAGGCTTGGAATCGAGTCTAAGTGCGTTTTTGGTATGGTCATTTTTAGGCAGAAACATTAGGTCCATTTCATAAAAATTATTTTTTTCCCAGGTCTTGAAAACTAAATTTAGTGATAGAGGGTCTTCTTAGCTTTAATTTGGTATAAGGTAGAGCCCGTGACTCAAAACGAGCTAAAAGTTATGACATTTTAAAGATCGGGTACCGGGAGACGAGGACTTTCATAATCCGAATTTGTGCAAAGTTTTAGTCAAATCCCGAGGGTCACAAGTATAAATTGGTAAATAGTCAAGGGTCAAAATTTGGTCCCAAACCTGTAAAAATGAGTCTATATGTTGACTTATGAGTCAAAGAAGTCAAAGGTATTTTTCATATAGGTCAAAGAGGTCAAAATTGGTCGAAGCGCAATTTCAGCCCGTAAAATGTAGTCGTGGAAAAGAGTTGCGTAACGGGTCGTAAAAAGTAAAAACTTTTATTGGGCTTAAAAACATGTTATCTACAGGTCTTATAGGATTTTTGGAAATTTTGTCAAATTTTATAAGTGTGGTTAAACAAGGTAAAACAGCCCGTACTTTAGTCGAGTACCGGCGAGAATGGGTAAAAATGGACAACATAAGTAATGAGAATGAATGGTATAGAATGAGTGATACTTGTTGTTTTTGTTTTTGGCGTGAGTTATACTTGTCCTAAGTGACTAGTATATATGTATTTTATACAGTACCGTAAGTATTTAAATGAGATTACTCATTACGCGTTATTTGTGATAGGTGTTGATTTAACCGGGCATCCGTTTCGTCGTCAGTGATCATCCCTCGAACTACCGACTACTTAAGATATAAGGTGTGAATTTATAGCCTCGCTTATATTTATTTCAAATTGTTTTACCCGCGAGGGAAATGCATGCTAGTTTTTAAAAGGAACGTATATCATGAATGATTGTTAGACCCGAAAGTTGCCTTAGAATTGTGTTGAGTACCAAAGTTGCAAAAGTCCCTAAAATCATGAACTATTAACTATTGTCCTGCCCTCGAGAAGGGGGAAATAGCCGCTTATGCAATTTGTAGTACTACGGGGTTAACGACCCAATGCTAGCCGAGAAGCTGTACTTTTAGTAAGTTCTGCGGTAGATTATTTTGTATGAGAAATAAGGTATAATTGCAACTGATGCCTTTAGAAGGGGCACTGGTTTCATCTGAATCACGCCGGTACTTATTACGCGGGTGATTGAGTTAACGGATTAGTGTCATGAGCTTAAACACAATTGTCAGTATCCTGATTATAGTTTGTTTGATCGACAAGACTATAAATGATCACGAATGGTTTTTATTATATATACGTTCAAATGGATTGTAAAACCTATGAATTCCACTCAACGTTTTCGTTGACCAAATTTTTGGCATGTGTTTCAGGTAACCGCTGAGGTGTAGGATGGAGCATGCATGGGATGGATGTTGTGTGTACGGCTTGGAGTCCGCTTGTTTTTCCCTCCTTTTTCTACTTAAACATTTTAAGTTTAATGTCATGTGGTTGTAAACTGAAATTCTTGGGTTGAGATTCATGGGGACCGAAAACGCTAAACTCTGTGTACTATTTGGGGTTGGAAAAACTGTGGACATGTATCATCTAACAATTTTAATTTCAAGTTTTAAGTCGACGTCTTTTTAGCGTCGTTTGATATATCTTGTGTGCAATGAATACTGTGTAGCACCCATTGTTGTAGTTCCGCTGCGCATAGCAATTGTGGGGGTGTTACAATAGCAACAACAACGATGAAGATGAGGATGATGATGACAACGAGAACAAGGATGGAGACAACAACGACAAATCAAATAAGTCTCACAAATCTGATGATGATAATGATGATATGGGTGACGATGCCGCAAGTAAGGAGAAACAGTCAAAGACATGTGCCAAATCTCAAAAAGATGTTGCTAGAAAGGATAAATCTACATCTACGAAGTCACGACGTACCAAGTGGCGCCATGATGTGAATGCTACTACAACATCTTCAATTCCCGGTACATCTGTTTCTATCTCTATACCCATGTCTGCTATTCCTGTTAGTTCTTTGTTAGCTACCACAACTGCAAAACAAATACCAACAACTCCTTTGCCTGCGTCTATTGCAACTGAATCTACACAACTGACAGTAGTTCATGAAACTGTTGACATACCTGAATCAGAAACGGCAATTGTTTAAGTATCTACTGCTCCAACAACTGAACCAGTTCCTACTGTTCCCAATTCAAGAAAACCGGATTGGGATGATACACTACAGATTGATGAAACCGCACCAGAACAACAGTGGATCACGACAGCTGCTGCATATGATCCAATCACAGATGCTGATGCAAATGTTCTGTATCTACGTATTCGTAATCCAATAGATCTGTGTGCATTCTGGTCTCCTGAGCTTGGATCTTCGGTTACTCAAGCTTTTGTGAAGAGAGCGCTTAAAGACAAAATACTTCGCGCTAAATCTAAATTAAGCAGAATGGAGTATGAGTATTATGCTGAAGAAATCCTAAAATCTCTCAAAACCATTCAAAGGACAGGCCTTCATGAACCAGAAAGACCTCCTCCTCCAGTTGATGCTACTCAAGACAATCAAATTGCACTTGAATTCTTTGTCTACAACGATCTCGATTATTTACTTAAGGGATCATCCAAGTATGCGACTTCACTAACTTTGTTGAAAGCCGCGTCTTGGGATTCAGTACCCTGGATTGAAGAAAAGGTCAATCACCTCTGGGTTCCAAGGATAAACCATAAATATGACATGTATGCTGCAATAGGAGCATCACATTGGTACGAGAGAGTGCGAATGGCTTACAGAGGTTGCTGTTTATACAACTCAGGTACTATAGTCAGATCCGATCTTCGCATCACAAGTATTCTAGGAATGAGGATTGAACCCAAGAATGGATATCAACATGTGATGGAGATCAGACTTAAAAGAGAAGATGACAGAGAATACAAGATTCAACAAGGAGATTTTTCAATCATTCGCCTTGAAGATATAGAAGATATGATGCTTATCATGACCCGTGATCAACTTACACATCTTAATCGTGAAGAAATCATTGCTCTGAACACAGCACTTCGTATGTTCACACGAAGCGTTGTTATCAAGAAACGTGTTGAAGACCTGCAATTGGGAGTTGAAAGCTATCAAAGAAAGCTTAACTTTTACTCGTCCTACAAATCAGGTATTAGTTGAGCATGTGGATAGATGTCCCTATACCGGCACAACCTTTCTGATGTGCGGGGTTTTCTACTTGAACAGCCGTGGGATAATTGTAGGATCGTGTTTATCTAAGGATTAGGCATTGTGTGATTTATCTATTGAATGGATGGAGAAATGGTAGAAACTTAGAGAGAGAAAGAAGGGAGAGAAAGGAGAGAATTGAAAGGAAAATGGAAAGTGTGATTGTCAAAGTGTAAGTGAACCAACAACCCCTCCTAACATGCTAGGAGGGGGGTTTATATAGCCCACCCTACATGTGGGCTATATGGGCTATATTGGATCACGAGCCCAATATCGTTAGAGTGACCGATCCTTTCTAAATACGTAAAAAAGTATTTCCAACAATCTCCCCCAAAGGGAGGTCACTCCAAGTTACAATGTCCTAAATAGTCTATAGCTCGTGATCTATGCTAATAATGATGTGACCGAGACTTTCCTTGGAAAAACATATTTCCAACAATCTCCCCCAAAGGGAGGTCACACCATTTTACAAAATCTTAAACCTAGCATACTATGCTTGAGTCTTCGATTTTGTTCTTGCGAATATGCTGATGAGATCTTTGACTTTAGTCTTGAGCATGTTCTCTTGCCTTGACCTTGTGCATTCATCACTTGTGATATTCGCCTCTTCGTGACTTCATGTTCCACATACTTATACCTTTATAATTCTTGAAAGCTTCAGAGTTTGATACAGCGGAAGACTTGACCTTCAGACTTTCTTGAATTCGTTGAAGTACTGAGTGTATGCAGTATAAGCATGTGGGGACGACTTCTTCTTGGATTCCGCAACGCCACCGTCTTCAAATGCCGCAACATAAGTAGGCACGAAAGAAATGGCTTTGAACATTTCATTCTAAATCGGTAGCATTTTACCTCCGGTCGGTGAAGACCGTTGGACGATATTAGATATCGTACCCGTGACGGATAGTTTCAATTAAGTAACTTCCTGACAGGATTTCGCGGGTAAACCCGTTCTCTTTATTCGACCGTCCAAAGCTGACTGCGAACATAAAGAGTGAATCATTTGGATAATAATATCTGCATGATTTGAAGCCGTCAATTCATGTTCCTGGAACAAGTGAAATTCAATTAAGAACCGCACCATCGTTGCTTTCCAGTTGTCACGAGCTTGATTCGTATAGAATCTTGCAAGTTACCTACCAAGTGCTGTTTGAGGTTAACACTAGAAGGATTTCCACTCATCACCGTGAACACAAAGGTATCACTCTGAGTGTTCTGGCAAGATCACTGAGATATTGCCTAGAGGCCTGGAACGTGTTTAAATTCAGTTAAGAATTAAACAGCTGTTGCTTTCCAGTTATCACAAGTTTGATTCATAAAAAATCGCACAAGTCACCTACCATGAGCTTTTTGATATTCGCTCAAGAAGGATTTCCATCTTCATTGTAAATACTTTCGTATTACTCGGATGTTCAAGCAAGATCATGAAGATTTTGCGTAGGACTCTTAAGATCTTTCTTACTTTTCATAGTGTATGAAGAAGCAAGGAATTATGAAAGTGTGTCCTAATGAGATATTTAATGATCTCAAATGGCTCTAGACTCGATCGTGCACTTTGGATTTTTGTGATCGGAGGCTGGAGAGGAGTGCCACCTTTTCAATACCAATTTATTCGGAGTGAATAAATCAATAGATAATGCGTTGTCTCCGTGTGATTAAAACAAATATCTTTTGAGAGATATCTGAGTTAGCTGGAATGGGTTGTGCATTGCATCACTAGGTCCATGATGTCTATCTTCAATATCAAGAATCATTAAAAATGATCTAAATAGCATATGTATTGACCCGGTTTCTGCCTAAGTTGTAAGGAGGGCTTCTTTCTTTACACCCTTTATCTTTACAATTCTTTTTCATTCTTCAACCCCTTCAATGCTTACCAATACGTCATCACTAGCACCTTGTTGTGATTGTTCCAGTGCTAACTTAAGTACTTGGTCGGCATTCAGCTCCGTTCATAATCTTTCTCCATCTTTCCTAAGGACTATTGTTTCTAGCTATGGAATGTCCTTGGGAAGATTCCTCCGGTTCTAGAGGAATCATTAGACTTTAACATATCCTACCATCCTTATGTCACCACAATCTTCACCGTCGTGAATAAAGATGTTTTGGGTAAGTATATGTCACCATGAAAATCCATTTTGAAGTGCGAATCCATTTTGCTCCCCCTTAACATATGCCACGATATCCGAAAACATTTCGCACATGTCGGGATGAGCTAGCACGTTCAGTCAAACCATTTGTGATTAATCATTTCCCATATTAAATCACATTTTCTCCCCCATATTAAAAATATTAACCCAATCGATGTTTTTAATATCAATTGATTTAATAGCATTTTAAGAAAATTTGGGAAGAAAAATGTAAATCCAATTATCTTCATGAATTACATAAGCTCCCCCTCAAATTAATGAGGGTGTACTTGAAACATAAATTAGATACCTTTTAAACACAAGTGTAAGGTATTTATTACGTGCAAAGATCATATAAAATAATGAATTCACAAGATTAACAATTTACGAGGTAGGACCTGAATGATGGAGAACATCATATGAGAGATTCACATGGTTCTTGTTCACGAATGTTGGTCACCTCGTCACGTCCCCGAGAAAATTAATTCCCGTTGTTGAGTCAAAGCTTTCCGGTGAAATGCTTGACTTGATTATGAAAAGCGGGGTGCTATCTGAAATAATAGCAAACCATTTTGAGCATGTTTTAAAAGTTTGAACTTCTGCTCGAACTTTATTTACAACCCCGTGTCATTATTGAATGACATTTCTAGGTTCTTAAATATTATCGATTCCAGAAGACATGCTCGTTTTATCAAAACATTTTCGAACACACAATTTTGAAAGATTTAGAAAAACCTTTAGAGAAATTCTCGAAAAATTGTGTTCAAAGTTTTGAAAAACAATTACTTGAGCTTAAGATGTTGAATATCTTAAAAGCGAGCTCAAGTCCGAGAAGTTGTGAACTTCCCGTTGTTAAGGATAAGTTACCATCGGCGATAAACTTTCCTTTTATCTGAAGGACGAGTCCTAAGCTGACATTTACTTAGAAGTCGTTTTTCATGAGCTTGAAAACTTTGACTGTTTTAACGGAAAGCTCATGACCGAGAAAGGTTAATTTCTCGTTATGAAGAAAAGTTCTCTTATTTAAAAGATACACTTTCCTTTCTGAGCTTAAAACTTCGAATGTTTTAATACAAGCTCATGACCGAGAAAGGTGAATTTCTCGTTAAGAGGATAAGTTATCATAAAAGATAATCTTTCCTTTATTTTAAGTTCGAGTTACAGTCTGACATTTAACTGTAAGTCATTGTGCATGAGCTTAAAAACTTCGAATGTTTTTATTTTTAGCTCATGCCCGAGAAAACTTAATTTCTCGTTGTTAGGATAAATTTATCATCGGCGATAAACTTTCCTTTATTTAAAGAGCGGGTTACCATCTGATATTTAATGATAAACCATATACACGAGCTTAAAACCTTTGAGTGGTTTTAGGATAAGCTCGTGTCCAAGAAAACTTAATTTCTTGTTAAGAGGGTAAGTTATCATTGCGTAGATAAACTTCCCTGTCTCTGAAGTCCGGGTCGTCGTCTGTCATTTAACGAGGAGCCATAATGCATGAGCTTAAAAACTTGGAATGTTTTTGATATAAGCTCATGCCCGAGAAAAATGAATTTCTCGTTTTTAGGATAAGTCATCATCGGGATGAACTTTCCTGTCTTTGGAGATCGAGTTACAGTCTGACATGTGACTGTAAGTCCTTTACACGAGCTTAAAACCCTTGAATAGTTTAAAATGTAAGCTCATGTCCGAGAAAATTTAATTTCTCGTTTTGAGGATAAGTCATCATCGGGATGAACTTTCCTGTCTTTTGAGAGCGAGTTACAGTCTGTTATGTGACTGTAAGTCCTTGGTACACTGTAAGCTTAACTACAAATCCCCTGAGACACTTGTTTCTTAGATATCAGCTTCTTCAGCAACCAAACTCTGAGAGTGTCCTTAATTGAATGGTATACAATGACTGGACCGCTTCGTTCTTTTGGAACATCCTCTTTGGTACCTGCATTCTCATTAGGAATTTGCATGCTTTGATATAGGTTAGCGATATCTATCTTAGAAGCAAGTGGGGGTTCGCAGTTTTCTTTTCTTGTGCTAGAGGTGTTCTGAGGAGATGATTCACTTATCTTAGCTGGTAAACGTTTCCTTTTATAGAAAACCTTAAGTTCATGCTTAGGTGAAGCATCCTCCTTTTCAATTTCCTCCCTAGTAGTCTTAATAGAATCGGAGACTATCCTAGTTAAAGGGCACTCGTTTTCTACAAGGTTGAAAGTTCTACCAGTGGGGCGCCACATTTTACCAATGGGTTTGATTTTGGCAACCCACTGGGATTTAAGTCTAGCACGGGAGTTCACCTCATTAAGTAGTTTCTTGATACAAGAATCATGATTTGCCGTAAAGACACATTTTCTACATGTTTTACAAGTAGCATATTTAATGTCCGAGTATGATCTAGAATTCCTAGATGATTGATTGATGCTCCTAGGATGTGACATGCTACGGTTAGCAGTGTTGGGTAAACTAGAAGGCATCTGACTAGGTTTGAAATTCATATCTCTTACTTGTGTCTTTTGCTTAGCTTCCCTTAGACCAAAAGTATGGCGAACGTCATTTGAACTAGTTCCAGACGTATTCTTAGGACTATGTCTAGGGAAATTAGTGGCAATCATGTGATTAGGTCTTGCATAAGCTGTTTTAGTCATATTGGGCCTAGATGGTGGAGTGACTGTTCTAGAAAGATGAACCATATCAACTTGGGAGGCAAACCGCGGTCTCGAGGATTGTGATCTCTCGGATCTAAATGCAGTAGGTTGTCTGACAGTCGGTTGTCTGACGAACTGATTTGTAGGCGGTTTCCCCAAGATTGATGGTTTTTCAAGCTTAGTGTCCACACTAGGTCCTTTAGTTTTCCGCAAATCATTTTTCAACGCAGCTATAGCAAAGACCTTTTCCTGTACTTGAGCCTTTAAGGTCTCATTTTCTTTGAACAATTCATCTTGGGATGCCAACTTAGATTCAAGCAACTTAATTTGTTTAAAAAGATTATCCTTTTCAGCTTTAGAATCTAGAACTGTTTGATCCAATTTTCGTTCAAGAACAACGTTTGACTTTTCAAGTTTTTCAAAATATGTTTCAAATTTCTCCGTTTTCTTCGAAAATTTAATTTTGGCATCCTCAAGTTCTTTTGATTGGTGAGCTAAAATCATTTCAAGCTCTTTAATCCTAGAAGCAGAATTGGTTAACGTAGCAGTCATAAAGCACTTATCATGATGTTTAGCATTTTGAACACTTTCTCCCCCATTATGACTCACATCGGATGAATCAGAAGTAGTATTTCTATCACTCTTTTCCATCCCATGTTTGTCATAGTTAGGTTCAGAATGCTCAATATGCGGTATTGCATCAGCATATACATCATCAACATTACATTGTACCATGTCCGCAGGCTCTTCGTCATTAATGGGTAAGGTGTCATCAAAAGAGATCTCGTAAACATTGCCTGACGTGCCACTGGTATCATGTTGTTCTCCTGATTCCGTGCTCTTGCCATCGTTATGCTCCAAGTTGTCAACCGTATGACCATTCTCCTCTTGTATCTGCATCATAGATTCTTGCTCTCCATTATCATACATTTGGTGAAGTCTGGATCTTTCATAAATCGAAGACGAAACCGATGTCATAAATTTCAACAGTTTATCACGGAAATCTTTAACATCGTTCTGTGTGTATTGAAGAAAGGACCGACATATCCCTGAATTGTCAGACTTGATGATATTGAATTGGAGGAAAGGCGTGAGTTGTGTCACAAGAGCCTGATATGCAGTTTCTGATGCAGAGTGATTAAAGTCTTATTGTGAAGTTGCTCAGCTAGGTGGTTCAAGTTGAGAAATAGTGACTCGATGAATGTATACTGATGTTGACCGAAGAGTTTCACAAATTCGCTTCCTCCTTGAACCCATGCAATAGTCCTAAGATGTGACTGAAGTAGTCGACATGACATTATACTACTTTCTCTAGTTGTGTCTTGCATGTGATGCAAGTCTCCCTCTTGAAATTTCGAATTCAAAGACTCCATTTAATTATGATGAAAAATGATCGTGATTGTAGTTGTTTTCGTAATTTACCAATTCGTGAAGAAACTTCGAAGGATCCGTAAATAAGTTATAAAAATATACGATTGATGATAAGACTCTTTTCTCGGCTCAAAGATTGTTGTCGGCTCTAACGATGATAGATTAAACCGGATACTAAAAGGTCCAATTTAAATTCGGCTCACTCCCAAAAATAAATCCCGCCAGTTTAACTCGTTAACTTTGTCCCGACTATAATTTAATATTACAAAATTTTAAAAATAAAAATAAAAAAATAGAAAAATAAAATAAAATTTTGTATAACTAATAAAATTTAGAAAAATTCCAATTTAACACAATCCAAAAAAAAATTGGGCTTAAAAATAAATCTTTTATCACAAAGTTTATAAAATAAAATAAAACAAAATAAAATAAAAATAAAATAATTAAAAAAATAAGAATAAGATAAAATAATGAAAAATCTGGAATATGTAGACCCAAAACACTCTACCACTTGTAACGAAAAGAAAAAAAATAATCACACGTGTAGAGTGAATCGTGGCTTTTGACACAATTCTTGTTACCTCCGCCTGTCTATACTTTGATATAAAAAACTCAAAACCTAAAACTTGTCACCTCAAAACTACCGCCCCTCTTTCCTGTTCCTAATCTCTCTCTCTCTCTAACTACACCAAACCTCTTCAATTTGTCTCTGCCCTCTTCTAACCAACACACTTACTCTCAAATACTCAAACTAATGAAGATCAAAGCACAATTAAGTGGCTTCAAGATCCTAAGAGGTCTCGGGTAGGTAATTGTTTAATTGCATGTTCAAAAAAATTCGTTTGTGTTACGAGATTAAAAAAGAACCGAGTCAGAGATTGTTGATAATTAATCAAAGAAATGATTTTTTTAAATTTAAATCCAAGACGAGTCAGTTTGTGGTTATAAATTAATTTTTGTTTGTATGTGTTGTTTGGTTTTGGTTCGAGAGTGGGTTTTGTCGAGTTTGTGAGAGTGTGTGGGTGGGTAGGAGTCTGTGAGAGTGGGTGGTTTGTTGAGTCTGTGAGAGTGAGTGGGTCGATGAGTCAGTTTGTGTCGTGGATGTTGTGGAGTCTTGAGTTGGTTTTTGGAGTCGAAAGTGAGTCTTGGTCGAAAGTATGTGTTTGGTTTGTGATTAGTGGATAGACGAGGGTTGTTTCGCGAGGGTGTGTGGTGTGTTGAGTGTGAGACGAGAGATTGAGTGTGAGACGGTTGTGTGAGCTAGCGGTGAGATCGAGTGAGTTGGTTGAGGGAGTCGAGTTGTTCGAGGCTTTGTTTGAGAGATTTTGTCGAGTGTGTGTTTTCGCCTCGTGAAAGAGGTGTGGGTGTCGAGTTGAATGAGAGTAGAGTTTTGTGAGTCGTTAGTAGGTCTGTTTCGAAAAGATATGAGACTTGTGTGTTCGTTTTTGGTCTGTTTTGTCGAGTCAAAACTTTGGTCAAATCGTAAGAAAGAGTTAAGTCATCGCAATACTGAAAAACTTTTCCATCACAATATTTTTCGAATATTCATCGCAATATTACAACACATTCATCGCAATACACAGACTCACCATCGGAATGTGGAAAAATTTTTGGCAGAGTTTCGTTTCTATAGTCCTTAAATCCGTCGCAAACACGATCGCAAAAGGCAATCGCAACCCACGTCGGAATAAGATAAACTGAAAAACTTGATCGCAAAGTAGAACCTTTCGGTTATTGCGATCGAGATGTCAAAGTACAAACCTGGTGATATTATGATCGGAATAAGGCGACGTTCTATCGGAATATGAGAAAGTGATGCATCGGAATGTTAAACCCTTTTGAGACAGAAACAGAGACAATAACTGATTGGAACAAACTAAAAAAAATTTGTAAAATAAGGACAAAATAATGGACAATAACAGAAAACTAAAATTGGATAATTAAAGTGATATAATATAACTACTAAAAAAAGGATTAAAATTTGAAAATGGATTAAAATTTTAAGACAAAACAGAACTGAAAAATATGAAAAGTTAATTAAAAGTGGATTAAGATTTGAAAATGGATAAATTTAGAAGAAACGTTTAGTAGAAAATTTTTTAAAGGATTTTTTGCAAAGATAATATAAAAGTAAGCTTAAAGGAAAAAAAAAGTTGACGAAAGAAATGGAGAAAAATTTGTAAAAGAAAGAAACTTTACCACCAAATCAATAAATAAAAACGTGTTAATCCGAAGAATCAACCATGCTCTTGATACCAATTGTAGGATCGTGTTTATCTAAGGATTAGGCATTGTGTGATTTATCTATTGAATGGATGGAGAAATGGTAGAAACTTAGAGAGAGAAAGAAGGGAGAGAAAGGAGAGAATTGAAAGGAATATGGAAAGTGTGATTGTCAAAGTGTAAGTGAACCAACAACCCCTCCTAACATGCTAGGAGGGGGGTTTATATAGCCCACCCTACATGTGGGCTATATGGGCTATATTGGATCACGAGCCCAATATCGTTGGAGTGACCGATCCTTTCTAAATACGTAAAAACGTATTTCCAACAATCTCCCCCAAAGGGAGGTCACTCCAAGTTACAATGTCCTAAATAGTCAATAGCTCGTGATCTATGCTAATAATGATGTGACCGAGACTTTCCTTGGAAAAACATATTTCCAACAATAATGAAGTTTATGAGGGTAGCTGAGCTTCATAAATACAGTGATGGGACTCTCTCGTACGTCAAAGGAAAATTGGAGCATCTCAATTCTGGCGGGAAATTACCAGAGGTGGTCGAATATTGGCATGAGGGTCTTCAGCAAATGGCCAAATATGTGATTAAGAAGATTGATCAAAAGCTCAGGGAACGTAGGTTAATGCGGAGCTTAGAAAGGTTCGTGGCGTATGGAGAACACCACAAACTTATGCAACGATCTACTTAATGTAGGTCGTCTTCACTAAGGTCAACTCCATACTTACTCTTTTTGTGAATATGTAAATATTGTAAATATTGTGCTTTTGTGGCTTGTTGTAGTGTGAAAGTATGAAAATGTTTCAAGAATTTCTCACGAGATTCTAAATTTTTCAAAATCTATCATACTCAAGCACTAAAACTAACCCTCATTAATTTGAGGGGGAGCATTAATATGTTCTTTGGCTAACATCTAATTTCATTTTATTACCCAAAGACCGGTTAATCCATTAATATCCAAAATATTGATGGTTAACATTTTGGAAAGGGGAGAAAATGGGATTAAGGAGACTTAATGATATTTGGCTAAACAATGAAAAAGGCTTAAAAGAGAAACCAACATGATATGTGTAATGCACATGTTAAGGGGGAGCGTTTTTGATGATCAAAACACTTAAGGCACAAAAACTTTGATTATAATATCACAAGTGCTTTAAGTGATTTTTCAAGGATTTTTCATGGTGACAATACTTACCCAAAACATACTTAATTCACGACGGATGTTGTGACAAAAGGGTGGTAGGTATAGGTATTAGTCCAATGATTCATCAGAACCGATGGAATCTTCCCAAGGACAATTCCCTAGATAGAATTAGAAGTCCTAGGAAAGATGGAGAATGATTGTGAACGTAGCTGAATGCCGACCAAGTACTTAAGCTAGCACTGGAACAATCACAACAAGGTGCTAGTGATGATGTATTGGTAAGCATTGAAGGGGTTGAAGAATGAAAATGAATTGTAAAGATAAAAGGTGTAAAGAAAGAAGCCCTCCTTACAACTTTAGGCAGAAACCGGGTCAATACATATGCTATTGAGATCATTTTTCAATGATTCTCGATATTGAAGATAGACATCATAGACCCAGTGATGCAATGGACAACCCTTCCCAGCTAACTCAAATATCTCTCAAAAGATATTTGTTTTAATCACACGGAGTTCAACACGTTATCTATTGGTCTATTCACTCCTAATAGACTGATATTGAAAAGGTGGCAATCCTCCCCAGCCATCGCTCACTAAATCAAAACGCACTATCGAGTCTAGAGCCACGAGATCATCAAAAGTCTCATTAGGACACTTTCCCTTTATTCCTTGCTTCTTCACACACCGTGAAGAGTAAAAGATCCTTACGAGTCCTACGCAGTATTCTTGTAATATTGCCAGAACCTCCGAGTGATACGCAAGTATTACAATGAAGATGGAAATCCTGCTTGAGCCAACATCAAACAAGCTCATGGTAGGTGACACTTGCGGTTCTTTAAGAACCAATCTTGTGAAAACTAGAAAGAAACAGTAGTTTAATTCTTAACTGAACTTAAACTCGTTCCAGGCCTCTACGCATTATCGTATGATCTTGCCAAACACTCAGAGTGACACTCTTTAGTGTTCACAGTGACGAGTGGAAATCCTTCTAGTGTTAACATCAAACAGCACTTGGTAGGTGATAAGCAAGATTCTATCTAAATCAAGCTCGTGACAACTGGAAAGCAACGATGGTGAAAATCTTAATTGAAATTCACTTGTTCCAGGTTTCATGAATTGACGGCTTTAATCATAAGGATTTTTAATCCAAATGATTCACTCTTTATGTTCGCAGTCAGCTTTGGACGGTCGAATAAAGAGAACGGGTTTACCCGCGAAATCCTGTCAGGAAGTTACTTAATTGAAACTATCCGTCACGGGTACGATATTTAATATCGTCCAACAGTCTTCACCGACCGGAGGTAAAATGCTACTGAATTAGAATAAAACGTCAAAGCCATTTTATTCGTGTCTTATTATGTTGCTACATTCGAAGACGGTGGCGTTGCAGTGTACCTGTTGAAGACGGTGGCGTTGCGGTGTACCTGTTGAAGTCGTCCTCACATATTTATTCCTTCTGCTTCAAATATTTCAGCAAACTCAAGAAAGTCTGACCTAAAAAGTCTTCTGCTGTATCGACTCTGAAACATTCAAAGAATTCAACAAAGGATAAGTGTGTAGGACATGAAGTCACGAGGAGGAAAGAATCACAAGAAGGCAATGATCGCACGTGAAGGGTCAAAAGAACAATGCTCTAAAGCCAAAGCCTAAAAGTTCAACATCAACATATTCACAACAGCAAGAAAAGAGAAAGTGGACTACGAGCTCAAGAACAAGATCTAACATGCTAGATTAGGACTTTGTAAATTTGGAGTGACCTCCCTTTGGGGGAGATTGTTTGAAATACGTTTTACGTATTAAGAAACTCTCGATCACTCCAACAATATAGTTATAGGCTCGTAGTAGTGTTTTAGTAACATTTATTAAATAGCCCGACCCATGAGCATGTTCATGGGCCGGAGGCCCAAGTCCATTAAGGACTTGGGTATATAAGCCTCTTTCCACCATGGAAAGAGGTGTTGGTTGTTTATTTGGTTTTACACATTTAATAAAGTTTCTTTGTTTCTCTCTCTTGTTTCTCTCTCTAGATTAACAACAACCCTCTTGATTAGTTATAAGATTATCATTGTTCTACAGAGGTTGTGGGTATTAGATCGTAACCTTAAAACCACTTGAAATACTTTGAATGTCTTTCTAGAAAAGCTCCCCCCTCACATGTGCATCGATAATCGAAAATGTTTCACACACGTTGGTAAGAGTTAAAGTGATTCAGTCTTATATGTTTGTTTCATATATTAGATCATATTTTAATCACATTTTCTCAGCTATCTCTGATATATAAAATTGTTTGATATTAGAGATACCAAATTTGATTAAAATATATTGCGATTAGTCTTGAAAATCTTTTGGGAGAAAAATGTGTCTAACTTATCATGAATTACATGGAACATTTTATGTAGTGTCGAGCACACAACTTTTGAAAGATTTTGAATAATCATTAAAAAATTCTTGAAAAAATTCTACTCGCACACTACTTGTTCATGAACACATAAAAGAGTATCGTTGAAGAATGTGCTCACGAACATCAAAGATTTTTATGTGAATAATACCAAATGAAACTTAGGCACAATGTGTTGGATACATAAAAACTGTCTTGACTTAATATATCCAACAACATTAAAAACTTTGATTTAGAAAATCTCCCCCTCAAAAATTGATCCAATTGAATTGTCATTTTGAGGATATGATTCACATTTCGCTTTTTTGGATAGGAGTTATTGAAGATTTTTTTTTATATTTTAAATAATAATTGAGAAAATGTTGAAAAAATTGTGTTCAACGCTTTTTGAAATCCATTTCTTTTTGGTGGCATGGTATCTCTTAAAGCATAAACTTGTGTTCATAGACATTGAATGTCTTGACGAATCCATTCAAGTGTAAGAAGATTTCTCTTCTTTTGCCGAGGGTAAGCCCACAGATTTGCACACTCCCCGGTGAATATAGATCCTGGTTGCAATCTGAAAGTGATTTCAAGACACTGTGGTGAGCTCAAAACATTGAATGTTCTGTGACAAGCTTAACCCACGATAGATTTCTATACCCGTTGTTGGAAATATTGTCCAAAAGAGACATTTTCCTTTTATTAAAAAATAAAAATGACTTGTTTTGAAAAATATTTACAATTTTCATTCGAGCTTTATGTGCAAACCCGTGTCGTTATTGAGCAACATTTCTAGGAACGTCCATATTATCGATACTGAAAGACATATCGACAAGAATATATTTGGTATTTTGAAAGATTTTTCCATTTTTTATTTTGTTTTTCTATGTTTTATATTTTTTTATTTTTCTTTTTCAAAGATACATACAAGGAGATGTTTGATAGATGAATCTAGCAGGAAACTTTTCTAGAATCTCCAGTTCTGGTGGAGTCAAACATCTCACATCAATTTGCCTAACGAGGTACTCAAACCAATCTTTTGTAAAATCCATAATTTTACCATGATTTTATGTAATGAAGTTTCACCCATTAATCCTAGAACACATACTCATGTGTTATGTTTCTATAAGTTGTGTGTGAACTTCTCCATTATGTACTTATACTTTTACATTCATACTTGTTGTAATAAGTTTCATAATGTAAACCTTGTATTTAAAAGTAGGGGAAAGAAGTAATAAAATGTATAATCAACATTTGAAGTATACAACACTTAACTAAAATTTGGAAAACATGTTACACCTACTATATGTAGCCTTGTATGTATGTCTGTATGCATACCAAACATGTTTAAACCTTCTTGGATTAGCCCAAGACCATACTCCTTATGTGCTAGCCCAACATAAGCCTAAGCCAAAGCCCACTAACCCTTTGGCTACCTATACACGGCATGCACACATATGTTGAAGGAGAAGGGATGCTTTGGAAACACAAGAGCCTACACTTGGCATAAGTGTTCTTACCAAGGCAATCATGCCTTTTGCCTTCACCCCTCTATCTCCCCTTTTAGCCGAAAAAACACACACATACATTCTCTCATTCTCTCATGCAACTTAATCTCACTTCTTGCTTCACCTTCTCTCTCAAATCATTCGGTTTTAAGCCATAAACATCCAAAGTTGTTCATTAAATCTACTAGATCCTTGTCCCATCTTAACTACTAATAATTTAGTAGCATCATCATCATTGGAATCACATAACAAGCCCTATCCGAAACCTTAAAGGTCACGGCTTGGTTATAGTTAGGGTTTCCATCATCTTCTTGATTAGATCTCTAATCACCTTATCTAGATCTTCCTTGGTAACTTTTAAGAAAGAAAGGTATACTCCTTATGCTTCTTCATTTTTACTTGCATGCATCATCATCCATCTATGAACACATGTAAATAACTTGTTAAAATCAATATTTGTTGAAAACCATGACCTTAAAGGTCATGGCATATATTTGTGCACCATTAGTCATGGTTAAAATGTTTTTAATAAAGAAACCTATGACAAGCACTCTATGTTTTAACTTGATTTAAAATCATATGAACCATTTTATGAATTTAAATGTAGCATGGGTTACACATATTACTCTTTGGGATTTTGGTTAACTAATAATCGTTGATCTCATAAGTAAACATGTATAACTTGATAAATCATGAAAACCATAACCTAAATGGTCACGGCATAATTAAGTGGTTAACTTATAATTTATGTACTAAGTTTTAATGATGGAAAATGTATTGTTACATGTGAAATGGAATACTAAAAATCACTAAAATGAGTTATGTGTACATATATAGCCGTGGGTTATATATGACCTTGAATGGGTTTTAAATGTACATGCATGCTTATATAAGGCCTAGATCTAATGATAAGATTTTAACTTAACATGATAAACATAAAACAAGCTTATAAATCTTATGGGAATATTGGGAGGAAACAATATAGCCGTGAGCTATATGTTGTTTTCTTGGAATTATGGTAACCTTGGAAACATGCAAGGAAACCTAGATAACTATGTTGTATTTTTATGAATAATTACATGACATAAAACTAGCTAAAATGTTCAACTTGGAAACACCAAGATTTAAAATTATAGCTGTGGGATATATGTATATATGTATGGACTTGTGACTTGATTTCTTGATTTTTATATAGCTAGATCTTATTTTGGGGAAACTTATAAGTACATGCAATCTTAAAATAATTTTGATTCATTTTAATAAGCTATGATTAATTATAGTCGTGAGTTATAAGCTCATATTAGGGCTTATGACTTGCATGCAACCTTGTAACACATCTAGATCGTATTTGGTACATCACATAAAATAAACTATAAGTTTTATTCTTTTATTAAGATTTAAAACTAAATATGAATAAGCTAATAACAAGCTTATAAGAAAATCCTAGATTAATACATACATAAAATGAAAAGTAGTATTAATGGACTAATTAAGCCCATGCAATATTAGCCCAAGACTTTATGGACCCAATAAGCCTATTTAATAAATCTTAGTGACCTAATGGACTTAAGATTATACTTGAACCCATTTAAAATGATTAATGGACTTAAAATGTATTTAAGCCCAATAAATGTGTTAAAGGCCCATTTAATAAGTTAGTAAACTTAAAAATGTATTTAGGCCCACTAGATGGCCCTTTAGATATTTTAACCCATTTAATGAGCCTATATAATGTTTAAAATGTTTTTATAATAAAATGTAACTTATAAAAACTTTTGGATTAAAATGACAATTTATGAAACTTAAGGACTAAAACCGTGACTTATGAAACTTGTTTTGATAAATTAGTAAACATATGGACTGAAAATGTAATTATCCAAAAGTCTAGGGTTTAATAAATACCATTCGTGGCATATTAAACCCTAGGGACCATTTTGGGAAGTTTCTAAAAGTCATTTTGTCATTTTATAACCCTAAGGACAATTTTTGTATTAATCCAAAACTTAAAGAAGCCCTACGGGCTGTTTTGGTCATTTTATGAAAGTTATAAAACCTAGATTTAACTAGGGGGACTAAATCTGCCATAAACCGAAACTTTAACAAGCCCTAGGTACCAAATGTGTAACAATCCAAAAGTTTACTTTGTTTAAAATATGGAGGGACTAGTTTTGCCACGTTCCGAAACTTTAACAAGCCCTAACCCTAATTCTATTTTTTAAACTTAGTAAAACTTAAACAAACCCTAAACTATAAAAATTTATAATATAAATTCTTAAACTTGTAATTCATAAATTATTTTATAAATGTTAAATAATTTATGGGAACTTTTAAGTTAAATAATATATTTTATTTTATTTTTCAAAGATAAAATATTTATATTTTTGCTTTATGAAATAAATTGTATAAACAATATGGATATATATTACTAATACATGAACTCATATACTTTTAGGAAATAAAAGTATATGAACGTTAAATAAGTTGAATACTAATATTATAAGTAGAACACCTTACGTTTACTTAAAATTTAAAACATAATAGTAAGTTTAAATGGATGATTATATTACATGAACTACGAATGTAAACTAATATTTAAGTAGAACATTTTTATGTTTACTTAATTATGAATCTTAATAGTAAGTTTAAATTGATGATTATAATACATGAACTACGAACGTAAACTAATATTTAAGTAGAACATTTTTATGTTTACTTAATTATGAAACTTAATAGTAAGTTTAAATGGATGATTATAATACATGAACTGCGAACGTGAGCTAATAATTTAAGTGGAACATTTTTGTGTTTACTTAACTATGAAACTTATATAGATAAGTTTAAATGGATATTCTTAATAATTGTACTACGGTTATTTTTTATAATACCGTAGCATAAATGAACCAACTAAAAATATGTATAAGCATACACATATGTTCTTTGTACTATCTATTAAGACAGTACTATTTGATTAGGCATAACTTTTGGCGTGAGCATTATTTGGATATTCATGTTATACAGCTATTGCCAACTCCCAGGTGAGTTTACAGCCCCATATAAACTATTGATAAATTTTTCCTCTACGGGGGAGAAAACATGCAACTATTTTGAAATTGACATAACTGAATTGTATAATCCTTTTGAATAATCCTTTCTCTTGTGCTCTAACAACTATATGCTATCGATCCACCCTTGTGACATCTCCGTTGATAATTCCGCATATTTTAACCCTACCAGGGGTGTCACAGAGAATGGTATAAGAGCATTTGTTATAGAGAACTAGATTAATTTTTAAACAAAATAAAAATATGGTGATTTTTCTTTTATTTAAAGCTGGACAATAACTTTATAAAATCTTTTGGGAATTTTTTTTTGGGACCGTATTAGTTAAGCATATAGATCGTAGGGTATTATGTGCTATGTGAACTAAGTGTTACTGATTGATAAATAAAATGGTTAAATGACTATATATATATAAGTATTAATATATATAACCTTAAAAACATAACGATGATTGTCTAAAAGGGAAATACTTCATAATACCTGTAGCTAAAAAAAATATTTTTCTTTGTTTGTAAGCATATACTTACTTCAAATTTAAAATAATATTATTTTCAGAGCATCATGACTTCGCCTACTGTACCTCCGACTTTTCTACCCGTAGTAGCACCTGCTCCAGCTACCCGTTCATCTCCACGATTCGTACAGTGCGGATGGTTATCAGCCTCTGACTCGGAGGATGATCAGACCATCGAAGCTGTACATCCTGAGGACCCCTTTTCTGCTCCAGCATCAGCCATACTGG
Organism: Glebionis coronaria; assembly: GCA_025667525.1. Taxonomy (NCBI): domain Eukaryota; kingdom Viridiplantae; phylum Streptophyta; class Magnoliopsida; order Asterales; family Asteraceae; genus Glebionis; species Glebionis coronaria. Next base: position 171,792,498 of record CM046880.1, on the reverse strand, counting down.
TCCTTACCTCTATGGAGGAGGACCAGGTGTCTCCAGACCTACCATCTTCTGTACATGCATCTTTACCATCGGGCTACTTTCCCGAGTCCATACCCGGCTGCACTTTTGAGATCGGGGAAGGCTCTAGGATGGGACGTGCCGACTCTGTCCAGGCTCAGATCACCGTACTGGCCGCACGCCAGGAGCAGGAGATATCCGACCTTCGCAGCCTGTTGACAGCTGGTCAACTAGGCTACACTTCCATCCATGAGCACATCAACTCCCTCACTCATGCTATGAGGGGAGAGGCACAGGCAGCCCGAGGTGTCCAGGCCAAGACTGACGAGGCATTGCAGTGGCTTTTGGAGGAGAACTATCGTCTGCACCAGCGTATCCATACTATAGAGAGTCTTCAGCACCAGACCCATGCTGCTCTATCTGCTCAGGAGAAGTCCCTGTCCATTTTCTTCGACCTTGCCACCGTCCGACATGACAGAGTTATTGTAGAGATGACCTATCTTCGTGGGGTCGTCGATAGACTCAGGACTCATCTGCTGACAGCATTCCGAATTCTCAAGGAGGCCCGAGTGACAGTTCGGACTTTATGGAACACCAGGAGGGCCCCTGCAGCTTCATCAGCCCCTCCAGCCCCAACCTCATCTAGCAGACCATCTAGGCAGGAGTAGGATAGATGTACTAGATTTCTTGTACATCATGATCAGCCTATGGGTTGCACCCTGACTGTCATGGTATAGGACTTTTGTACTTTTATTTCTTTTCAGCTTTTGGTTATGTAATCATGTACTGTAATATCATTTCTCTTTTGGACATGTAATTTTGGGATGTAATGTTTTAAAGACTGTGTGTATCATTACCTTGGACAAGGATCGACAAGCCTATGACTTGGATTTTGTTATGGTAGATGGATGTTAAATTTCTTATGAAAATAGCATGTAATCACTTTCTTTATTATATTTGCTGTGCAATGTATTATATTATGAGATCTTGACAGTTTATCCAAATTTTTTATGAAATCAGTGCATGAATTTTTCCCCATGCAAATAATATAAAAACTGTACTAACGTTTGAACTAATAATCTCATTTTGTGTATGATTATAGACAAATGGTGATTACGAGATCAAATCCCAATAATGCAACCACTTCCAACGCTGATAATGCTGAATTCCAGAAGCTACTCAAAATGTCACTACCGCGCAACTTCGAGAAATGATAAGTGAAGGCATTACAGCAGCTATGGCAGCCAGAGGAGCTGATCCGAATGCAAACAATGATCCAAACCTCAATGCACGCAGAAAAAACACCAACATGGGTTGCTCTTACCTCGACTTCTTAAAATGCAAACCCTCATACTACCGAGGAAAAGAAGGAGTTGTTGAATTGATGCAATGGTTTGAAAGACTAGAGACAGTTTTCCGCATCAGCGGTTGTGCTGACGAGAACAGAGTTAAGTTTGCCACATGAACATTACTTGAGAGCGCCCTCACCTGGTGGAACTCTGTGGTCGCTACCCTTGGACATGACACTGCTTATACTCTCACGTGAGCCAACCTCAAAGAGAGGATGACTGAGAAGTACTGTCCTAGAGGAGAAATAAAGAAGTTGGAAATAGAGTTGTGTGATCTAAAGTGTAAGAACAATGATATCCTTTGGTACAACCAAAGATTTCAAAAGTTAAGCTTGATGTGCACCAGAATGTTCCCTCAAAGGAGTGACAAGATTGAGAAGTATGCCAATGGACTCCCTGACAACTTCCATGACTGTGTGCTAGCTTCATGATCCACTACCGTTGAAGGTGCTATGGAATTTGCGACTAAGATAATCAACAAGCAAGCCCGCAATCTGTCTGAAAGGCAAATAGATAACAAGAGAAAGACAGATGAAAGCTCTCGTAGCCACCAGCAGCCTTCCAAAAGGCAAAACGTTGGGCAAGCTAATGACACTACACCCACAACCCGCACCAAGAACTACTCAGGATCCAAGCCTAAGTGTTCAAAGTGCAACTATCATCATGTTGCTCGAGGACAATGCCAAGGATGCTACAAGTGCGGCCAAAAAGGCCATTTTGCTCGTGAATGTCAAGCAAATGTTGCTACCCTGGTACGACCCAATAACAACCCCGGAAACAGCAACAAAGGCAAGTCCAATGCTCGTGGGAGCGGAAGTGGACAACAGGGAAACTGAAACCCCACAGGTGGAGGCAGTAGTGGACCAAAGAAAGATGTGGTATGTTACGAGTGTGGAACCCCTGGACATGTGAGACCTGACTGTCCCAAGTTGGCCAACCAGAAGAAGGACAACAAGGGAACTTCTTCGCAAGTGTACATGGCTGGCAATGCCCAAGCCAATCCAGATTCCAACATCGTCACCGGTACGTTTTTACTAGACCAACGATATGCATCTGTCTCGTTTGACACCAGGACATACCAAAGTCTAATATTTACTAAATTTAGTAAGGAATTGGAAATCACTCTATTAGATTTAGACCCCTACCATACGTTAAAACTAGCCGAGGGAAAAGTTGTGACGGTTGACACCGTCATTCGAGGTTATACCTTAAAACTTTTTCCAATCACCCGTTTTACATCAAAACAGATTCCAGTAGGTCTTGGTAGCTTCAATGTCATCATTGGCATGAATTGACTAGCAAGTACCATGCAATTATCCTATGTGATCAAAAATTTGGTTCGTATACCTTGGGGAGATGAAACCTTGATTATACTAGGGTACGGTAACCCCGATATAGTCAACACTATATTTAGTGTTATTTATAGCATCGAAAAGCCAGGGAATACTTGGTCAAAGCATGCCTCATTTTTCTAACCTGTTTCTCCCTACGTGACAAGGTAAGCAACCCTAAACCTAAAAGACACATCCAACTCACAATGGCTGTATTTTGTAGGGTTATATCCGCCACTTTAGGCAACCCTACACCTAAAAGACACATCCAACTCACAATGGGTGTATTTTGTAGTATTATATCCGCCACTTTAGGCAACCCTAAAACTGAAAGACACATCCAACTCACAATGGGTGGATTTTGTAGGGTTATATCTGCCACTTTAGGCAACCCTAAACCTAAAAGACACATCCAACTCACAATGGGTGTATTTTGTATGGTTATATCAGCCACTTTAGGCAACCCTAAACCTGAAAGACACATCCAACTCACAATGGGTGTATTTTGTAGGATTATATCCGCAACCTTAGGCAACCCTAAACCTGAAAGACACATCCAACTCACAATGAGTGTATTTTGTAGGGTTGGGTTTTCACATCCCTCGTAAAGAGATGCATTCATGTTTCTGGACATACATTTTTCCCTCTTCGGGTCCAATTACTTCGACAATACCATTATCCACCAGACCCTAGGAGGTGTAACTTCCTCCCGTTAAGAAGTCAAAATTTGTGCAAATTTTGAACCAGTAATATTGGATGCATGACCCCTTTTTACAACACCCCACAAGGCGCGCATTTCTTTATTCTAGGTATCTTCTTTTATTTCCACCATTTGAGATACTTCTTTACTGCGCCCCTCTCGCTCAGCCCCGCAGCAAATGAAGAAAATTCTTTGCAACTTCCTACCCAATCTCCATAAAAAATACTCTTAACCTCTCTGCTGGGTAGAAGATTTAGTACTATTAACTAATGTCTGTAACCCACAAGCTTGAGGTATAACTACAAGTCTTTCGCGTAAAGCTGTTGACATAAGAGAGGTTATGGTTAAAATATTCTTTTATTTTATTTTACTTTCAACCGCCAATTTTCACCATCGGGTGTGGAGATATAACCTATATCTCACTCGTGAAAAGGATGAAGAAGTAGTGCATCCCCAGCTTTCGCAGCATATAAAACATGCTGGTGTGTCCTCCTCATACCAGAAACGATCTGCAGTGGATTTTACCTCCTATCCAAATCCACAACACCATTGGTCCTCTCCCAACTTTTGGGAAGGATGTAATTGCGACCCCCGTTCAGAAGCCCGCGCCTATCCATCCATAGCAGCAGTCTCCTTTACTACTCAATCGGATGTATAGTGCGACACAGATAAAGATCTCTTTGCATTGTTTTCTATCCATCCATAGAAGCAGTCTCTTTTACAGCTCAATCCGATGTATAGTGCGACCCGTATAAGGATCTCTTTGCATTGCTTCATATCCATCCATAGCAGCAGTCTCCTTTACTGCTCAATCGGATGTATAGTGCGACCCGGATAAAGATCTATTTGTATAGTTTTATATCCATCCATAGAAGTAGCCTCCTTTACTTCTCAATCGGATGTATAGTGCGACCCGGATAAGGATCTCTTTGCATTGCTTTCTATCCATCCATAGCAGTAGTCTCCTTTACTGCTAAATAGGATGTATAGTGCGACCCAGATAAAGATCTCTTTGCATGACCTTATGTCCACCCGTAGTAGCATAAGCCTTCATTACTGCTCAACCGGACGTATAAGGGTAACCTAGGTGTAGATCACTTCGCGTTAACGTCACCATCCGTACCTGAGAGAGTGTCCGAAATGAACCTTATACTTAGAACATCTTTCACTTAAAAGATAACTACGTTTTAGTAGCTTTGAGGACAAAGCTAAAATAACGGGGTGGTGCTGTAAAATCCATGATTTTACCATGATATTATGTAATGAAGTTTCACCCATTAATCCTAGAACACATACTCATGTGTTATGTTTCTATAAGTTGTGTGTGAACTTGTTCATTATGTACTTATACTTTTACATTCATACTTGTTGTAATAAGTTTCATTATGTAAACCTTGTATTTAAAACTAGGGGAAACAAGTAATAAAATGTATAATCAACATTTGAAGTATACAACACTTAACTAAAATTTGGAAAACATGCTATACCTACTATATGTAGCCGTGTATGTATGTGTGTATGCATACCAAACATGTTTAAACCTTCTTGGATTAGCCCAAGACCATACTCCTTATGTGCTAGCCCAACATAAGCCCAAGCCAAAGCCCACTAACCCTTTGGCTACCTATACACGGCATGCACACATATGTGGAAGGAGAAGGGATGCTTTGGAAACACAAGAGCCTACACTTGGCACAAGTGTTCTTACCAAGGCAATCATGCCTTTTGCCTTCACCCCTCTCTCTCCCCTTTTAGCCGAAAACACACACATACATTCTCTCATGCAACTTAATCTCACTTCTCTCTTCACATTCTCTCTCAAATCATTCGGCTTTAAGCCACAAACATCAAAAGTTGTTCATTAAATCTACTAGATCCTTGTCCCATCTTAATTACTAATCATTTAGTAGAATCATCATCATTGGAATCACTATAACAAGCCCAAGCCGAAACCTTAAAGGTCACGACTTGGTTATAGTTAGGGTTTCCATCATCTTCTTGATTAGATCTCTAATCTCCTTGTTCATCTAGATCTTCCTTGGTGAAAACCATGACCTTAAAGGTCACGACATATATTTGTGCACCATTAGTCATGGTTAAAGTCTTTTTAATAAAGAAACCTATGACTAGTACTCTATGTTTTAACTTGATTTAAAATCATATGAACCATTTTATGAATTTAAATGTAGCATGGGTAACACATCTTGCTCTTTGGGATTTTGGTTAACTAATAATCATAGATCTCATAAGTAAACATGTGTAACTTGATAAATCATGAAAACCATGACCTAAAGGGTCACGGTATAATTAAGTGGTTAACTTATAATTTATGTACTAAGTTTTAATGATGAAAAATGTATTATTACATGTGAAATGAAATACTAAAAATCACTAAAATGAGATATGTGTACATATATATGACCTTGAATGGGTTTTAAATGTACATGCATGCTTATATAAGGCCTAGATATAATGATAAGAGTTTAACTTAACATGATAAACATAAAACAAGCTTATAAATCTTATGGGAACATCGAGAGAAAACAATATAGCCGTGAGCTATATGTTTTTTCTTGGTATTTGGTAACCTTAGAAACATGCAAGGAAACCTAGATAACCATGTTGTATTTATATGAATAATTACAAGACATAAAACTAGCTAAAATGTTCATCTTGGAAACACCAAGATTTAAAATTATAGTCGTGGGCTATATGTATATATGTATGGACTTGTGACTTGATTTCTTGATTTGTATATAGCTAGATCTTATTTTGGGGACACTTATAAGTACATGCAACCTTAAAATAAGTTTTGACTCATTTTAATAAGCTATGATTAATTATAGCAGTGAGTTATAAGCTCATATTATGGCTTATGACTTGCATGCAACCTTGTAATACATCTAGATCTTATTTGGTACATCACATAAAATAAACTATAATTTTTATTCTTTTATTAAGATTTAAAACTAAATATGAATAAGGTAATAACAAGCTTATAAGAAAATCCTAGATTAATACATACATAAAATTAAAAGTAGTATTAATGGACTAATTAAGCCCATACAATATTAGCCCAAGACTTAATGGACCCAATAAGCCTATTTAATAAATCTTAGTGACCTAATGAACTTAAGATTATACTTGAACCCATTTAAAATGATTAATGGACTTAAAATGTATTTAAGCCCAATAAATGTGTTAAAGGCCCATTTAACAAGTTAGTAAACTTACAAATATATTTAGGCCCACTAGATGGCCCATTAGATATTTTAACCCATTTAATGAGCCCATATAATGTTTTAAATTTTTAAATAATAGTTTTTATAATAAAATGTAACTTATAAAAACTTTTGGATTAAAACGACAATTTATGGAACTTAAGGACTAAAATCGTGACTTATGAAACTTGTTTTGATAAATTAGTAAACACAAGGACTGAAAATGTAATTATCCAAAAGTCTAGGGTTTAATAAATACCATTCGTGGCATATTAAACCCTAGGGACCATTTTGGGAAGTTTCTAAAAGTCATTTTCTCATTTTATAACCCTAAGGACCATTTTTGTATTAATCCGAAACTTAAAGTAGCCCTACGGGCTGTTTTGGTCATTTTATGAAAGTTATAAAACCTAGATTTAACTAGGGGGACTAAATCTGTCATAAGCCCTAGGTACCAAATGTGTAACAATCCGAAAGTTTACTTTGTTTAAAATATGGAGGGACTATTTTTGCCACGTTCCGAAACTTTAACAAGCCCTAACCCTGATTCAATTTTTAAACTTAGTAAAACTTAAACAAACCCTAAACTATAAGAATTTATAATATAAATTCTTAAACTTGTAATTCATAAATTATTTTATAAATGTTAAATAATTTACGGGAACTTTTAAGTTAAATAAAATATATATTTTATTTTTCAAAGATAAAATATATATATTTTTTGCTTTATGAAATTAATTGTATAAACAATATGGATATGTATTACAAATACATGAACTCATATACCTTTAGGAAATAAAATTATATGAACGTTAAATAAGTTGAATACTAATATTATAAGTAGAACACCTTACGTTTACTTAAAATATAAAACTTAATAGTAAGTTTAAATGGATGATTATAATACATGAACTACGAATGTAAACTAATATTTAAGTTGAACATTTTTATGTTTACTTAATTACGAAACTTAATAGTAAGTTTAAAAGGATGATTATAATACATGAACTACGAACGTAAACTAATATTTAAGTAGAACATTTTTATGTTTACTTAATTATGAAACCTAATAGTAAGTTTAAATGGATGATTATAATACATGAACTGCGAACGTGAGCTAATATATTAAGTGGAACATTTTTGTGTTTACTTAACTATGAATCTTATATAGATAAGTTTAAATGGATATTGTTAATAATTGTACTACGGTTATTTAGATAAATATCGTAGCATAAATGAACTGAAAAAAAATCTGTATAAGCATACACATATGTTCTTTGTACTATCTATTAAGACTGTACTATTCGATTAGGCATAACTTTTGGCGTGAGAATTATTTGGATATTCGTGTTATACAGCTATTGCCAACTCCCAGGTGAGTTTACAGCCCCATATAAACTATTGATAAATTTTTCCTCTACGGGGGAGAAAACATGCAACTATTTTAAAATGGACATAACTGAATTGTATAAACTTGACTATGATTGACTATTATAGAAACTGTTAAATTGTTGTAAATCGCCCGAATGTTATAAATAGATCTATTAGGGATTGACCATCCCCATCTGGGTGAGTCATGCTCACTGTGCCTTGGCCGGGACAACAGATGTATACCATGTTGGAACTGGGTTTGGGTGTCTTTTTGTAAAACACTACGTCCTCATCTATTGAGGACTATGGAAGGTTGAGCTTCAGTTTCGAGTAATATCAAATGTAATCTACTTTTTAGTAAGAATGATTTGTGCATTGTTACTTCTATGATTAATGTATGTCCAAACTAATTATTGTTAAAAACCTGTAAATTTACCAACTTTATGTTGACCCTCTAAGCATGTTTATCTCATGGAAATGAAGTTAGTACGAGATATGTGCATGGACTCAAGCATCTATGTAATCAGAATTGTAGGAATCGTCAAGGGTTCCATTTGGGGAAAATGAACAATCTACTTTTGTCATGTAAAAGACAATTTTTATTAATTTGTTTAATAATCATGTAAATCCGTTTTGAATAATCCTTTATCTTATGCTCTAAGAACTATAAGCTATCTATCCACCCTTGTGACATCTCCGTTGATAATTCCGCATATTTTGACCCTACCCGGGGTGTCACATCTTTCGACAGAGCTTTCGTAAACAACTCGGCTAATTGGTAATACGTTCCAACAAAGTATAATCCTACGATACCGCGTTCAACTTGTTCCTTTATGAAGTGATATCTGATGTCAATGTGCTTCGTGTGCAGGAATGTTGTACCAGATTGCAGGAGATGGATATGGCGGACTTTGAGTCACAATACATATGTACTTTATCAAAGTGGAATCCATCATTTGTGAGTTGTGTGCTCATCCAAAGAACTTGAGCACAGCATGCAGATAAAGACACATACTCCACTTCGTCTGATGATAGAGACGTGCAATCCAACTTCTTGGAAGACCATCCCACGAGCTTATCTTGTCCTAGAAGTTGTGCACCACCAGAAGTACTTTTTCGAGTATCAAGACACCCTGCATGATCTAAATCTGAATAGACCGTTAGAAAGAAACCGGTTTCCTTCGGATAACAGAGTCCCAAGTGAATGGTTTTCTTAATGTACCGAAAGATCCATTTAACCTCCTTGACGTGCTTTTCAGTGGGTCTTTCTAGATATTATGCACAATAGCATGTTGCATGTGTAATATCTAGTGTGCTTGATGTGAAGTACATGAGGGACTCGATCATAGAACGATATTTCGTTTGATCTATGGGTAATCCCTCTAAGTCATCATCTAGGGATGAGGTGGATAATGGTGTCCTAACAAGGTCACATGAGGTCATACCATGCTTTTTGATTATCTCTTGACAATACTTAGCTTGGTTAATGAAGATACCACTTGGGGACTGGTGAACTTGAATTCCTAGAAAGAATTTTAGTTCGCCCATCATTGACATTTTAAATTTGTTGTGCATTAGTTTTTCAAACCATTTTGAAAGTTTTGGGTTTGTAGAGCTTAAAATAATGTCATCAACCTAAATCTGCACAAGCAAAATGTCATCCCCATATTTATATATGAACAAAGTTAGATCAATGGAACCTTTTGAGAAACCTTTGGATATCAGAAATTTCGAGATCTCATCGTACCGCGCCCTTGGATCTTGCTTGAGTCCATTAAGTGCCTTGTGGAGACGATACACCTTGTCAAGATAATGTGGATTAACGAATCCTTCCGTCTGCGTGACATACACTTATTTTTTTTAAGGACCGTTAAAAAATGTCGTCTTCACGTACATTTGGTAAACGGTGAATCCTTTATATGCAGTATAAGCAAGGTAAATCCTGACCGCTTCCATACGAGCCACTGGTGCAAATAATTCTTCAAAATAAATCCTCTCTCTCTGGCCATACCCCTTAGTTACTAGCGTAGATTTGTTCTTGATGATCGTATTTTCTTCATCCATCTTGTTTTTTTCGATCCATCAAAGGTTTAATGGTGTTACATCGTATGGTTTGTCAATAAGTTCCCAGACCTGAAGTCTTTCAAATTGTTGATGTTCATCCATCATCGATTCAATCCAAGCATGATCAGCCATGGGTTCTTTGATGTTTTCCGGTTCAGCTGTACTTACGGAGAGTGCGAACATACAAACATCGCCATCGGTTTCTAGCTTTTGTCTTGTACGAACGGGCAATGAAGGGTTTCCAATTACTTGAACCAAAGGAAGATCTCAGGTCCAATGATGTGTTGAAGGATGTAGTTTTTAGAACGTATGCATATTTGATGGATCAACATGTCGAGTAGAAGACTCTTCAATTTCGTGTACCGATGTACCGAATCGGTTGTGAAAATAATCATCGTCAGATAATGCATGGTATGTGTGATTTGTGTTCTCTGGAGCAATGACTGTAGTTGTGGATGTTGTAGGATCGGTTGTTGATGTGATATTTTGAGGAGGTAAATCTGCAGCAACCCATGTTGAAGTAGATGAAGTTGTATCCTTTTGTTGATGATGATCGGTAGCATCATTCTTATCATGAGTGACAACGGAAGGTTCGATACAACATGTTTCTATCTAGTGAAATATTTATCAAACGTTGGTCCATATAACATTTCTAACTCTTGAATTGTCGTATCCACCATCATTTCTGCTCTTGGAATATTTTCTTGAACTAGCTTTGAACTTAATGGTTCATTGTTGTGGTCATGAGTTCCAAATTCCGTGCGGTTGTGCACAAAATTCTTTTTTCATTATGGTTCGGGAATTAAACAGTTTTGTTCAAGTGCCATTTCTTGCAATTCATCGAATCTGTTATGAATAGTCACGACTATCAATTTTGCTCTCTTGTTGTAAACCCTATATCCCTTAGATTGAATTGCATATCCCACTATAATGCATGCATCATCTTTCTCTTTCATCTTATCAAGATTTTCACCATCTCGTATTATGTAACACGTACATCCAAAAACGTGAAGGTGTTTGAGTGAAGGTTTTCGATAAAGAATTATGTGATATGGTGTCTTTTATTGTTTTGGAATAATTAAGGAACGGTTTTGTGTGTAGCATGCGGTTGAAACGGCTTCGGCCCAAAAGAGTTGTGGTATTTTTGAAGTGGATAACAATGTTCGAGCAACCTCAACCAATGTATGGTTTCGTCTTTCAACAATGCTATTTTGTTCAGGTGTTCGAGAAATAGATGTTTCATGTTCAATCCCTTCGTCTTCAAAATATTTCTTCTGAGTTGAATTCAAAAATTTCATGCCTTTCTCAGTACGAACTACTCTTACATAAGCTTGAAGACGACATTGTATCTACTTTAGGAAGTTAATGTGAACTTCAGGTGTTTCATCCTTGGACCTCAAGATGTGAGTCCACGTTTACCTTGAGTAGTCATCGACAATTACTAAAATTTAATTCTTCCCATTGATACTTTGAACACGCATAGGACCACACAAATCCATATGAAGAAGATCTAACCGTCCTTTTGAGCACGGTGTAGTCTTTGCCTTGGAACTACTTAGTTTAGCTTTACAAAGCTCACACGAAGAACAAAGATGATCTTTGATGAATTTCAAGTATGGAAGGTGATAACTAGGTTTTTGCCTAATTAAAAAGATTCTTTTAAGTATGTCTCTTCGAATTGAAAAAGGAGTTTAATGTGTGACTCAATTCTTCTTTGGTGAAACAAAAGTGTGTCGTTGTAGTATATTAAAATAAAAGTGCAAAAACAATTAAAGTAAAAGCGCAGTAATGTAAATCTAGGTCTAATTAAAATAGAAGGCAAGTAATTAAAAGCGTGACGAGAAATTAAAGGGCACTAAAAGTAAATAACGCGAACTTTAATCTAACTAAGGCAAACTTAAAACACAACTAAAACTAAATCTTAAACTAAGGCAAGACTAAAATAAATCTAAGGCAATTAAACTTAACGTGCGACTAAGTAAAAAGGCGGGCAAAATAAAGTTCGAAATTAAAAAGGCAGAAAACTAAAAACTAAGATTTCCCTATCCGGAATGTCACCTTACTCGGAATATTGGTCTATTCGGAATAATCACCCCTATTCGGAATCTTGGCCTATGCGGAATACCTCCCTTACTCAGAATACTAGCCTATCCGGAATATCAGGGCCTACTCGGAATAGTCAGCCTATGCGGAATAAGCTTCTTATGCGGAATGTAGTTCTATTCAGAATAAGGTTCTATGCGGAATATTAAACCTATTCTGAATATTCCCTCTATTCGGAATACTAAGCTCTATTCGGAATATCAGGGCTATACTGAATAAACCCACTATGCGGAATAACTCCAAGCTTACTCGGAATACTTCCCCTATGCGGAATATCCCTGATTTACTCTGAATAACTGAATATTTCGAATAACCCTCTGGCTAGAACCTTGATCCGGAATAACAGGGAAGAACCTGGGAAAGATCAGTAACAAGAAAACCGAAGAACAAGGAAAAAGAGATAATAAGAATTAAATAAAACTTAAGCCAAAATTAACCACAAGATTAAACCAAACTAACAACAAAACATCTATTAAGCATAAACAATCAATCCAAAACAACAAAACTCACAAAACTAATCAAAATAATCAAAACCCACTTTGATCAAAATAAAAACATGAACATGAACATAAACAATAAAATCAAAGATTAAGAAAGGTAGAATGAGATTAACAAGATAAAGATAAAGATTAACAAGAATTAAAAAGAAAACTTACTTGAAATTAAATGGTAATTAAGGTGCAAGACAAGAATTTAAATTTGACAAGTATTTAAATGAGAAGGTAATTAAAAGTAGAAGAACTAATTGTCACTATTAGCCAACAAAATGAAAATGATTAAGAACTAATCTATATATAGGGGAGGATTAAGGAATGCTTAGGAAGCTTCCTCTTCTCTTTCCTTTTCTCTTAATTGCATCATTAGGCCCTTACTTCTTAATCTCTTTGTTAATTGCATGCTTAGTCCTTTCTTCTTATCTTCTTTAATCTTGGACTTTTAATGACTTTTGGCTCGGGATTTCTTTGAACTCGTCTTTTAATTCTTCAATAAAGTAGACTTGAGTTCTTCGGCTTTAAGTAAACTTCCGTCTTTCGACTTTTTCTTCGATAAATCTTCAGAATTGGTCTTGGACTTCCGTTCTTTTTGCACTCTTGACTTCTCGACTTCATCTTTCATATTTTTCTTCAATAAAAGCCCGTGAATGCCGTGTTTTCCCCACTTTTCACAATTTCGTCCTAAATCACAACAAAAACACAAACCACGCATAATTCGGACATAAAAGACATAAAATACACGTTTTGGCTTGGTTATTATTGTAATTAAGTGGTAAAAAGGATGGGTGTTTACACACCTATTAAATCCCCTACACTTGACCATTGCAATGTCCGCATGCAATGCATTAGTTACAAAGCACGTTTACACTTTTCATCATAATCAATCCATAGTGGCCTTTATTAAAGAGATAGAAAACTATAAACATTAAAGTAAAGAAATCAAAAGCATACCTTGGGTTTTGGAAATGTCATGAATAATCATCATCCTGAAGTTTTCACTTTCTCCAAACCAAGCTTAAAAACGAGATCATTGTTATTATAAGTTAGCAAACTAACACGAACTCATATGGGCCATTTATTCACTTAGACTCCCTTATTCCTAGGTGTATCTCTTATATTTTATTTTTTTCTTGAATGATCACGAGGATGCATTGTTTGACTTATTTAGATAGTTATTTAGGCTGAAAATAAAGTGAACGATTTAATCAATAGTTAGCTAAAGGACAAAATCTTTTAAAACTGCTTCTCGGGACCTCATAAAGTTCATATCTTGGCATAACTCGCTTCGCGATTTGAGACCTTTCTCGGACCGATATTTGGCAGCGACTTCATTCTTCAAACCTTGAGAGACGTTCATGAAATAATGGTCTTCTCTTCATATAGGAATTTCTTCACTTGCACCACGACTTCTTCATTTTTCTCCAATCATTATTTTGGACTTTGATATACAACGATCCGCCTCCTTTTATGACTTGGATCTATTTATCCTCATACCTTGCTAGGGTCTTTTCGGATGCACTTCTCCATGACTTTTGGGGAGTTTTTTCTTTTGGTCGTGTTTCTCGATCCTTCATATGTATTTTCGATAAATGATTCTTCACATCACTTTGGATCTTTAGCAACAAAATGTAGCCCTCATGCCTTGTTAGGGCCTTTTCGGACTCGCCAATCTTCGCATCCCGCTTCAATAAGTTATGCCTTGGCTATGAACTCTAATCCATACCGAGCAACTTTTAAACGATCTTGGGCTAGAAGCTAAGTAACTTTTCAAATCGTACAACCTTATTTATTGCAGATAAATTTATTAGCAAGCGATGGGAGAATAGGCTTATAATTAACTCACATAAATTCACGAAAGAATACCAAACTTATAATTGGCTCTATCATCTCTCATTCTCCACAGTTTAAAATCTCAAGGAATGAGACTCGTGGATGCTTAGCCTATTAAATCAAAGTTTTGGGTTTTCGAGTCGCCTATAGGATCTTGCAAAATCTTAGACTTTTTCAAGTTTAGAAATCGCGTTTTAAAGTTCCCTTGATAAACGACTCTCTAGGATCAATTATAGGATCTTGCGAAAAGTTCTTGTTCTTGACCCGTGAGAGTTAAGACTTTCGCGTTTTTTAGCTCCCTAAATAAAAGCCTATCAAAACTTGACTTAAACACGTTAAGGATACTAGCTAGAGTAACTTAGATAAGGAAACTCGGGTTGAGTCAAAAGATTCACAACGTTTGAAAACTAAAACCACTTTATTAAAGATCTATTCTAATAAGGTAAGAAAATAACTATACAAAAAAAACTAATAGGCCAAAATAGATCAAAAATTTTGAAAATTGTCGAAAAATTGATTTTTCGGTTAAAATGAGGACAAATACAAGGAAAAGGCCACTTAACTTCGATAGAAGTCCCCCTACACTTAAGATAAACATTGTCCTCAATGTTTAAGCATGTGGGAGTAAACTCTCCTACACTTAGGACATTGTGCACTTTGTTTAAATCTCGCTAAGGAAAGGACAACTAAAGAGATTCCTATTTTAATATTGAAAAATATAAAATAGTGAATCGAAAAGAGTTTAGGATAGAACCGGGAGAACGGAACACGGAATCACGGGTCGTCAAGAATCATCAAGAGTGGATCATTGAAGCTCGAATCCCTGATTAAGAGTGGAAATAGCAAACCAAAAGGGTCTCCCCTACACTTAGGATAAAGAAAGCGAAAAGATAGATGCATGGGTTGCCTCCCAAGAAGCGCTTGATTTTTGTTAACCAAGTCGTGAGCCTGACTCGACCTTGATCATCATAGGAAGAAGCATAAAACATATCCACCAGGATCAAAGACATAGTTTTCGTCCATCAAATAGCACAAGCGTAAGGCGAAAAAGGCAAGCCAAAGAAGAGTGGGCAAGGTTCCCTTAAGCAGCGATGGAGCACGGTGGAAGCAAGTATGGTGAGGGGCAAGCATGTCTTCAATATTTCCAAATATTTTTCCTTTTATTTCATCAGGTGGATACTGAGATGGCTTAAAGATTTCAATACTAGGGTCGAACACCTTTTCCTTTAGGGGAAAATAGCACTCAGGCTCAGCAGAATGGGAAGAAGATCCGCGAAGAAGCACAACCTCGTCCTCAGAAGGGGGACAAAGAGGTGTTAACTCATACGTGCTGCGGATATTGGTGTCGACCGGTTTCTTCTCCTTTGAAAGAATGTTCTTCAAATCCAAAGTAGGATCAAGATGATAATCTTCAAAGTCCAAAGGAGGAGCATCACTCTCATGAGGGAAGTATGTGTTGAGAAACATAGAGAAATCTTCCTCAAATGAGTAATTGTCCAAAGTAGGATCGAGTGATGGCGGAGGATCTTCATCATGAGAAGAATCGCTCGAAAGAGTATCGGCCTCATCAAAATCATCATATGTGGGCAGCTCGGGATACTCAGAAGTAAGGTCATCATAATAATCCGAATCTGAGCTAGAATCATCATCATAAGCATAGAAGATCGATGGAGAATCATAAATGGGAGAAGGTTCCAAAGTGGAGCGAGAATCATCCACATCATCATGAAAAAGTGGATTAACATTGCAAGACTCGAATAGAGGATTGTTGTAGACAACAAAGTCATCAAGCACATTAATCATATTCACTGATTCTCGTCCTCCAAAGGTTGTACTTGTAAGCTTCCCCATTTTGAAAACTTGTGCATCATCCCTGACTCTTAAGATTAACTCACCTTCGGCCACATCAACTAAAGCTCGTCCGGTTCTCAAGAATGGCCGACCAAGTATTAAAGGAATACGAGGGTCCATTTCATAATCAACAACGACAAAGTCAACCGGGAAAGTAAATGTGCCAACTTTGATGAACACGTCTTCGGCTATACCAACGGGGTAAGCGAGAGTGCGATTTGCAAGTTTGAGAGTCATCGTTGTTGGAGTGAGGTCGGGTAATGATAGTGTTTTCCAAACACTCAAAGGCATCAAATTAATACTGTCCCCGAGATCAGCAAGGGCAGTAAATTCTTCAGTTTTGTTGAACATGCAAGGCAACACAAAACGACCGGGATCTCCAAGCTTTTCCGGAAGTTCTTTAAGAATAACTACATAGCAGTTTTCATTTAAGCGTGTGTTGGCGAGTTCAATCAACTTCTCCTTCTTGTTAAGCAATTCCTTAAATGCTTTAACAAATTTCGGCATATGGACAAGTGCTTCAAGAAAGCTAATGTTGAAGTTCACTTTAGAGATCATCTTCACATAGCGTGACACTTCAGAGTCATCCTTGGTTAGCATTTTGGTTTTGCCTAAGCGAGAAGGATATGGGATATTGGGTTTTGGTGGTGAAGGTGCAGGTGTAGCAGGTAAAGGTTGAGATGTTGAAGGGTCCTTCCTAGGTACATCGTCATGACGAGGCGGAGACGGTAATGGTGCACTAATACGAGGTGTAGGAGGAGTAGGGATAAATGGTGGTGGAGGAGGTGTAGATGATGGGGGTGGGATTGGTGGATCGACAATGGTAATTCAACTACGAGTAGTAATAGCACTCACATTTGCTCGCGGATTGGTGACGGTGTTTGAAGGTAGAGAACTTGCAGTAGAAGGTTGAGCTGCAGGCAAGAAACTAGCCAGCATATTCTTCAAATCATTTGTTTGATTGTTGAAGGAGGATTGAATATTATCACGAAGCTCGGATCTAATCTCATTTCCTTGCTTGGTAATATCTCCTTTAAGATTAATAATTTGGCTCTGCAGATTCTTGATTTGCTCACCTTGGGTTCTCATGATGGCTTCAACATCGTGGTTAATGGGTGGGGTTTGTTGAGCGGGTGGGTGATAAGGATTAGAAGCTCTTGGTGGGATTTGGTTGCTTCTATTTTAGTTGTTGGCGGGGTTTTGGTTTTGAGGAGAAAAACCGGGTGAAAGGTAGTTGTTGGACTGGTAACTCAACAAATTCCTATCCCCTTGAGGTCGAGCTTGGTAATTTTCCGGTGAATAATTACCATAAGCTGCATACACATTTTCCGGATTTCCTTGGGTCGAAGGACAATCGGTGTATGAGTGAGGACCGCCGCATGTTTCACAAGGATTAGCAACCGCTTTAACTTGTTGTTGTTGTTGGTTTGAAACGAGAAGCGTGATACTTTTGCTCATTTCAGTCATCATGCGGGTGAGTTCGGTCATCTCAGGGTTTGCTGAAGTAGAAGAAATGTTGACTCTCGGGTTGTTCCTTGAAGAAGCAGAGGAATCCCAGTTTTTGTGGTGAGTAGTCATGTTCTCAATTAACTCTCTACACTCCTCGGGTCTTCTTTTCATGAATGTGCCACCGGCGGCTGCATTAATCGTATCACGATCTCGAAAAGTCAAACCGTTGTAGAAAGTATCAATTAATGTCACAGGGAGCATGTTGTGGTTTGGACAACGATCAATCAAGACATTATATCTTTCCCAAGCATCAAAAAGAGATTAATCGGATTCTTGCATGAAACCGCTTATTTGATTGCGAAGGCTTGTGACCATGGATGGTGGAAAGTAGCGCTATAAAAAGCGTTGAGTCATGTCATCCCAAGTATAAATTGAATTCTTCGGGAGACGATCAAACCATTTCTCGGCATGATGCGATAAAGTATGTGGAAAGAGTTGTAGGCGAAGAACATCCATTGTGGCACCAGGCAACTTCATGCTTTGGGTGATTGTAATGAACTTGTCGAGGTGTTTGTTGGCATCATCATTAGGCAATCCACAGAATGGGTTAGTTTGCACTTGCTGAATCATGTGGTGCTTAAACGAAAACTCCGGAGCGTTGATTTGCATCAGCGCAATCGGTCCTCCTTGTCCAAACATGCTAGGTTGACAAAGCTCCTCCATTGTCCGAAGATCGGGGTGTGGAAGAACATTGTTGTTATTGTTGAGGTGCGGTGGATTATTGTTGTTGACACCTGACATACTTAAATCTTCTTGAGTCTCGGGCTCTTGATAATTAGAAGATCTAGTACGCATACACCTGAAAATGCAAAAGAAAAAGAAACCAAACACAAAGACAATATATATACACAATAAAGATAAAATCTTTTTGGGTTTTTGAAATTTTTAATTTTTATGGATTTTTAGCAATTTTTAATTTTTATGATTTTTTGAAATTTTTATGCAAGAAAAATAACGCTCACAAGTGAACGGATCCCAAAAAGCAACGCGTCTTTCACAGAAAACCGTTAATCTTTACGAAAAGAGCCGGCGGCGACGCCATTTGATAACTATGTTTTTGCCTAATTAAAAAGATTCGTTTAAGTATGTCTCTTCGAATTGAAAAAGGAGTTTAATGTGCGACTCAGCTGTTCTTTGGTGAAACAAAAGTGTGTCGTTGTAGTATATTAAAATAAAAGTGCAAAAACAATTAAAGTAAAAGCGCAGTAATGTAAATCTAGGTCTAATTAAAATAGAAGGCAAGTTAGCTAAAGGACAAAATCTTTTAAAACTGCTTCTCGAGACCTCAAAAAGTTCATATCTTCGCATAACTCGCTTCACGATTTGAGACCTTTCTCGGACCGATATTTGGCATTTACTTCATACTTCAAATCTTGAGAAGACGTTCTTGAAATTATGGTCTTCTCTTCATATATAGTGTGTATCTTCACTTGGGGAAGTTGAGATATTCTTCAAATATTGACCACGACTTCATCATTATTTCTTCAATCCTTATTTGGGACATTGATATACAACGGTCCGCCTCCTTTTCGGACTTGGATCGATTTATCCTCATACCTTGTAAGGGTCTTTTCGGATAGATTTCTCCATGATCTTGTGGGAGTTGATTGCCTTTCGTCGTGTGTCTTGATCCTTCATATTGACTTCAGAATAATGCTTTTCACATCATCTTGGATCTTTAGCAACAAAATGGAATCCTCATGCCTTGTTAGGGACTTTTCGGACTCGCCAATCTTCGCGTCTCGTTTCATTAGTTATGCCTTGGCTATTGTTACATTGATTTAGTATGGGTTCAGATTAGTCTCGAAATCCTCTCGAATTGATCTAGGTCTTAAGTGGAATGATTGTTCTTGGTTACTAAATAAAGGGGTTGGGTTTTCTAGTCTAATAGAAAGTGGAAATGAAAGTTTAAATCAAAGGCAATTACTTTAATTAAGATTAATAAAAACTTGGTTGAAATTTTAAAGTTCAAATTAAAATTAAAGTTAACATGTAAATAGTGAAATATGAGCAGAAAAATAGTAAAACATCAACAGTAAAACAGTAATCTTTAAAATACCCAAAAATTAACTGATTCGGAACTTTAATGCTTGATTCGGAACTAACTGATTCGGAAGATACTATTCATTCATCCGGAACTTAATGGCTGATTCGGAACTTTCCGAATGAAAGTTCATTCGGAACTTGCTGGTTCGGAAGTTGCTGATTCGGAACCTTCAGATTGATTCGGAACTTCTCCTTGATTCGGAAGTCTGAGCTGATCCGGAACTTAATGACTGATCCGGAACTTTCCGGATGAAAGCTTGATTCGGAAGTTTTCTCTTGATTCGGAACTCTAATGTTTGGTTCGGAAGTTTCCGAATGAATAACTCATTCGGAACTTTTTGGCTGATTCGGAAGTTTTGGAAACCCAGTTACAGAAATAGTGCAGCGAAGAACACGGAACATAAACTTTGATCAAAATCAAACCAATTACTTAGAAAGGATTTACCAAATTAAACACAAATCATTTAGACAATACAAGTAACAAATCCCACTAACAAAAACACAAATCCAAACAACTTTTGAAGATCAAAGCAAGAAAAATAAAACTTAAGAACTTGAAGATAAAGATGAAGATGAACAAGATTAATTGGAAAGATTAAACAAGAACTTGGTATTAAATGATGGATGTTTTGACAAGATGAAACAAAGGTTAAAATTACAAGATTGAAGAACTAAAAAAATAAAAATCACCAATCACCCTAGTGGTGATGGTGTTAAACGAACCAGGAGAAAGAAAAAGGAGGAAGAAAGAAAAACTAGCTAGCTCCAAAAATGTGTGTGGGATGGCCTATTTATAGGTGTTTCCTTTGGTTGGTGAGTGGGCTTTCTCCCGTTCTTCGTGTCTTTTCGTCTTTTCAGAAAAGTTCCCGTTTTCGATTCTGATCCAGGATTTGTTGTCGATTAAATTCAACTTGTCTTTTAATTTCTTCGTTTAATAGACTTGAGTTTCTTCGACTTATATAAATCTTCCATCTTTGGTCCTTTTCTTCAATAAATCTTCGAATAGGCCCAGCGACTTCAAATCTTTTGCATCTCTTGGACAATAGACTTTATCTTGAGTCTTTTTCTTCAGTAAAACCCGTGCAATCCCATGTTTTCTTCAATATTTATCCGGTTGTCTCTGAAAACACAACAAACACAAAAACCACGCATAATTCCAAACAAATGATATTAAATACGTGTTTTGGTCTCGTTTTAGCCCGAATTAAGTGGTAAAAGGATGGGTGTTTACACACCTATCAAATCCCCTACACTTAACCATTGCCATGCCCTCATGCAATGCTTAGTGATAAAGCAAGCTTACACTTTTCTCATAATTAATCAACCTTGGCCTTATTTAAAAATACTACTAAACAAAAATTAAAGAAATAAAACTTCAAACACAACAAAGGGATAGAAAACCATTTTCACGTGAAAATAGCTACATGGAAATAACTTGTAGAGAAATCGATGACTTACATTAGGGCTTTGGTGCTGCGAAGATTTATCACCCTCAAGTTTCACGTTCCCCAAACTAAGCTTAAAAACGAGATCATTGTTATTATAAGTTAGCAATTCAAACACTTACACACATGGCTTAATTAAATGCTTAAACTCCCTTATTCCTAGGTGTATCTCTTATATTTTATTTTTGTCTTAGAATGATCATGAAGATGCATTTTTGGACTTATTTCGATAGTTTATTAAGGCTGAAAGCAAAGTAGGACGATTTGATCAATAGTTAGCTAAAGGACAAAATCTCTTAAAACTGCTTCTCGGGATATCAAAAAGTTCATATCTTGGCATAACTTGGTTCACGATTTGAGACCTTTCTCGGGCCGATATTTGGCATGTACTTCATACTTCATATCTTCGAGAGACGTTCTTGAGATAATGGTCTTCTCATCATAATAGAGTTTCTTCACTTGGAGACTTTTGAGGGTTTCTCCAACTTTGTTGACCACGACTTCATGATTATTTCTTCAATCTCTAATTGGGATTTTGAGATACAACGATCCGCCTCCTTTTCGGACTTGGATCTATTTATCCTCATACCTTGTTAGGGTCTTTTCGGATAGACTTCTCCATGATCTTTATGGGAGTTGATTGCTTTTCGTCGTGAGTCTTGACCCTTCATATTGACTTTAGGAATAATGCTTTTCACATCACTTTGGATCTTCAGCAATAAAATTGAATCCTCATGCCTTGTTAGGGCCTTTTCGGACTCGCCAATCTTCGCGCCCCGCTTCATAAGTTATGCCTTGGCTATGAACTCTTATCATTACCGAGCAACTTTTAAACGATCTTGGGCTAGAAGCTAAGTAACTTTTCAAATCGTAAGACCTTACTTATTGCAGATAAATTATTAGCAAGTGATGGGAGAATAGGCAAATAATTACACCAAGTGAGCTTGCGCAAGAATACCGACTTATAATTGACTCTATCATTTCTCGTCCTCCACAGTTTAAAATTTCAAGTAATGAGACTCGTGGACACTTAGCCTAATAAACCAATTAAGGTCTATATGGTTAAGGATACTAGCTAGAATAAACTTGGGTAAGTCTATTCGGGTTGAGTCAAAATAAACGCAACGGGCCTAATATGTCAAAAACTTCTAAACTAGCTACACCACTTTATTAATATTTTTGACTTTATTGCGGAATATATACATATGAAAGCAACGATAAAAATTTAAAAATTACGACTAAATGGCCAAAGTTAATAAAAAATTTGAAAAATGCTGAAAAATAGGATTTTCCGGTTAATTGAAGGCATTTTCATGGAAAAGTCCACTTAAAACTTCGATAGAAGTCCCCCTACACTTAAGATAAACATTGTCCTCAATGTTTAAGCATGTGGGAAAAGGTTCCCCTACACTTAGGACATTGTGCACGTTGGTTAACTCAAGTTAAGGAAGAGACGACTAAAGTGATCAATTTCAAATGTGAGTATGAAGAAAATTGAATCACGATAGTTGAGAGGTAGAACCAGATTTCGGAGAAACACGGGAGCACGGTTCTTCAAAGATTCCAAGAGTGCACTTATCCCTGTAATCACATCACCACAAAAGGCAAACACATATAGAAGTCCCCCCCTACACTTAGGGGATTAAAACATACAAGGATAGATACTCGGGCTGCCTCCCGAGGAGCGCTTGTTTTTGATAACCGAGTCACGAGCCTGACTCGACCCAAAGTTAGTTCATGGGGAACGTGGTGAGGGATGGAATCACCTCCTTAGAGGTGTCCTCACCAAAGTACAACTTCACTCGTTGGCCATTCACCTTAAAATTTGGTCCATTAGGTTGAGCGAGCTCGAGAGTACCATATGGAAAAATTTGGGCGATGGTGAATGGGCCGGACCAACGAGATTTGAGCTTGCCCGAAAAGATTTTCAACCGAGAGTTAAAAAGTAAGACTTTGTCTCCAACATGGAACTCTCGGTTTTTGATCTTGGAGTCGTGAATGAGCTTAGTTCTTTCCTTATAGATCAAAGAATTTTCATAAGCCTCATTCCGAAGTTCATTCAGCTCATTGAGTTGGATCTTGCGTAGGTCACCGGCTTTGTTGATATCAAAATTGGCCCACTTCAAGGCCCAATAAGCCTTGTGCTCCAACTCAATGGGGAGGTGGCACGCTTTCCCGTACACAAGACGATAAGGCGTACAGCCGATCGGGGTCTTGTAAGCAGTACGGAAAGCCCATAAAGCATCATCGAGTTTATCAGCCCATGCGGCACGATGCTCTCCCACAGTCCTTTGAAGAATTCGCTTCAGCCCTCGGTTGGATATTTCAGCCTGGCCATTAGTTTGTGGGTGGTAGGCTGTGGAAAGACGATGATTTACACCGTACTTAGCCATGACTCGAGCAAATTGATCGTTGCAGAAATGATCCCCACGATCACTAATAATGGCACGAGGCACACCGAAGCGAGCGAATAGAGCTTTCAAAAAGTTACAAACCACCCTTGCGTCATTAGTAGGCAAAGCTTTGGCTTCAACCCACTTCGAAACGTAGTCAACGGCTACAAGGATGTATTTGTTTCCTTTAGACGAAGGGAATGGCCCCATAAAGTCGATACCCCAAACATCAAAAATTTCACACTCTTGAATGAAATTCTGAGGCATCTCGTCTTTATGTGTGATTTTGCCTTGCTTTTGGCAAACATCACATCTTTTGACCATATCGTGAGCGTCACGGTATATGGAGGGCCAATAAAATCCCGAATCAAACACTTTCTTAGCAGTGTAGTTGGGACCAAAGTGACCACCGGTGGGTCCTTTGTGGCAAGCATCAAGGATGTCCGACGCTGCCGGTCCATCAACACATCGGCGAATTATCAGGTCAGCACATTGTTTGAATAGGTAAGGGTCGTCCCAAAAGTAAGTCTTGATGTCGGTAAAGAACTTCTTCTTTTGCTGGGACGTCAACCCTTCCTTGAGAATTCCACCCGCCAAGTAATTTGCAAAGTCCGCAAACCACGGGGTTTCATTCGGCTTCGAGTTTACAGAGAATAAGGTCTCCAAGGGAAAAGAATCATTGATTTCTTTGGTCGGATTATCCCCTTGGTATGGATCCTCAAGTCTGCTAAGATGGTCCGCGGCTAGGTTTTCTGCTCCTTTTTTATCGCGGATGTCGATTTTGAATTCCTGGAGCAGCAAAACCCAGCGAAGAAGTCTTGGTTTGGAATCTTGCTTTGTCAACAAGTACTTCAACGCGGAATGATCGGTATACACGATGGTGGTGGAAAGGACAAGATAGGGGCGAAACTTTTCAAAAGCATAGACAACAGCTAAAAGCTCTTTCTCAGTTGTCGTATAATGCAATTGTGCCCCCGTCATTGTCTTGCTAGCGTAGTGGATCGGTTGGAAGTGTTTGTTCACTCTTTGTCCAAGAACCGCTCCAATAGCAAAATCGCTAGCATCGCACATCAACTCAAAGGGCAGCTCCCAATTAGGGGTAACCAAGACGGGTGCCTTAGTTAGCTTATCCTTAAGCGAGTTGAAGGCTTCAAGGCACTCTTTGGAAAAGATAAAAGGAGTATCTTTTTCCAAGAGGTGGGTCATCGGGCGAGCGATTTGAGAAAAGTCTTTGATAAATCGACGGTAGAAGCCCGCATGACCCAAGAAACTTCTCACACCCTTCACAGTGGAAGGTGGAGGCAACTTTGCTATAACGTCAACTTTAGCACGGTCAACTTCAAGACCGGCTTTCGAGATCTTATGTCCAAGCACGACGCCTTCTTTTACCATGAAATGGCATTTTTCCCAATTTAGAACAAGGTGAGTGTCTTCGCACCGCTTTAGCATACGTTCTAAATTGGCAAGGCAAGCAGAGAAGGAATCCCCGAAGACCGAGAAATCATCCATGAAGACTTCCATGGTTTGTTCAACCATGTCATGGAAGATAGCTAACATACACCTTTGGAACGTCCCTGGCGCATTACATAAGCCAAAAGGCATTCTTTTGTAAGCGAAAGTGCCGTAGGGACAAGTGAATGTAGTCTTCTCTTGATCTTGGGGATCGATGGGTATTTGAAAATAACCTGAGAAACCATCGAGAAAACAGTAATATTCATTACCGGCTAATCGTTCAAGCATTTGGTCCATGAAAGGTAGAGGGAAATGATCCTTTCTCGTGGCATCATTGAGTTTGCGGTAGTCTATACAAACTCTCCACCCAGTAACGAGACGAGTGGGAATCAACTCGTTGTGTTCATTGGGAACAACGGTTATCCCGCCCTTCTTGGGCACACAATGGATTGGACTAACCCACGGTGAATCCGAAATAGGGTAAATCATACCCGCATCAAGAAGTTTGATAACCTCTGTTTTGATGACTTCATGGATTTTTGGATTCACCCTTCGTTGGCTTTGAATAGTGGGCTTATAGTCGTCCTCCATGAGAATTTTGTGTGTGCAGAAGTGAGGATCAATTCCACGAATATCCGAGATTTTCCACACAATAGCCTTCTTGTGAGCTTTCAACACAGCAACGAGGCGAGTCTTCTCTTCATCTTTCAGATCCTTTGCAATAATGACGGGTGACTTCTTGTTGTCGTCAAGGAACACGTACTCGAGATGTGGCGGCAACTCCTTTAGTTCCAAATCCGGAGGATTTTCGACGGAAGGTGTTTTCAACGTCGGAGTATCGATAGCAATGACCGTGGGAGATGGAGGTGAAGGATTGTCTTCGGTGAGAAGATTGTCAAAGAAACTTATATCTTCATCCCCCTCGGTGGGAGAATCATTAGTAGCTAAATTCGCATCTCCCATGGCATCTTCAAGATTGTTCCAGAATAAATCACTATCTCCAAATAGAGACAATGATGAATCAATGGAGGACACGGTCTCAACAGTGGGAAGAGAGGTAGGAATACTTTTGCAAGCATCATTAAAGTGTTCTTCACAAGCCTCATCAAGAACGTCAATACAATTAACGCTCTCATACGAATAAGGCTGTTTGGACAACTTTCCCATGTTGAAGACTACTTTGTCGTCACCCACTCTCATGATAAGCTCTCCGGCTTCAACATCAATAAGAGTGCGACCGGTCCTCAAGAATGGACGACCAACAATAAGTGGCACACGGGGGTCCATTTCGTAGTCGACGACAACAAAATCAGCAGGGAAGGTGAATTTGTCGACTCCTACGATGACATCTTCGGCTATCCCCACTGGATAAGAAACCGTACGGTTGGCCAATTCCAAAGTCATTTTAGTGGGGACTAGCTCTGGGAGAGATAATTGCTTCCAAACACTTAGAGGCATGAGATTAATACTGGCACCTAAATCGGCTAGGGCCATGCAATTCTCTACTCCCGGGAAATTGCAAGGGATAAGAAAACGACCCGGATCACCAAGCTTGATTGGCAATTTCCTTAAGAGCACTGCAGAGCAGTTCTCATTAAGTTGGGTGTTGGCAATGTCGAGGAGCTTTTCCTTGTCGCTCAGAAGGTCTTTAAACATTTTCGCGTACTTGGGCATGTGAGCAAGAGCCTCAGCGAAGGAGATATTGAAATTCAGTTGTTTAAACATTTTAAGAAAGTTAGAAACCTGAATATCATCCTTGCTCTTTTGCTTCTCTTTCCTCAACCTAGAAGGATAAGGTATATTGGAAGAAGAGGAAGTCTTTGGGAGTATAGGATCACTCACAACCACGGGTGGAGGAGGGGTAGAAAGAAGAGGTGGAGAAATTGGGGAAGGAGAAGGATGAGGAATGGGAGCAGGTGACTCGTTCTCCTTAGTCACAACTACCGGTGGCGGTATAGGAAGCTCGGGTTCCTTTGTACCTTTACCACTGCGAGTAGTGATTGCTTTCATCTCCCCTCTTGGGTTCGCAACGGTGTTACTCGGAAGAGTACCCGAAGAAGAGGGTTGACTACTTTGGAAAAAACTAGCCATCATGTTCCTCAGATCATTAGTCTGGCTATCCAACGTGTTTCTCATATCAGCTCGCAAATCATTTCCTTGCTTAACCAGATCTGCCTTCAAATTGCGCACTTCTTCTTGGAGATTTCCCACTATCACATCATTGGTCCTCATATAGGTGGCGACCTCTTGGTGTAGTGCAGTGTTGGTTTGGTTGGAAGGAGCATTGTATGCAGGTGGTTGGTAAGCAGGTTGTTGGTAGACTTGATTGTTTCTTTGAGGCGGTTGTTGCTGCTTGTGAGGTGGAATGTATGGTTGTCGAGGTTGTTGTTGTTGTTGAGTAGGGCGGTTAAGGTTTTGTTGTTGGTTTGTGTTGGTTGGTGGAAAGCCAGGTGGTGAAAGATAGTTGTTTGATCGATAGCTAAGCAAGTTACGGTCACCTTGAGGTCTAGCTTGATAAGCAGGTTGTTGGTAGGTGCCATATGCCGCATTCACATTCTCAGCAGGGTAATCTTGGGTGGCGGTACAAGTTGTGTAGGAGTGGGGACCACCGCATATCTCACAAGGTTGGCTGACAGCGTTCACTTGTGCATTTTTGGCGTTGTTGCTGTTGTTGTTGCTGACGGTGTGGGTGACAAGCGATTCAAGAAGCGTAGTGATTTTGTCTAATCGCTTGTCGCTGTCATTAGTGCTAGCACTAGCAACATTGGTCCTAACGCTCTTGGTTTGCACACGAGACTTGTTCTCAATGATATCCCAAGCAGCATTGGAAGTCTTAGCCAATAAATTACCCCCTGAGGCACTATTCAGTGAATCTTGGTCATTCATGCTTAAACCATTGTAAAAAGTATTTATTTGATGTACTTTGGTAAAACCATGTTGTGGGCATTTTCTTAAAAGATCTTTGAAACGATCCCAAGATTCACTGAATGACTCATCGTACTTTTGTTCAAAGTTTATAATCTCATTCCGCAAAGCGGTAGTACGAGAGGGTGGAAAAAAGTAGTTGATAAACTTTGTTTCCAAATCCGTCCACGAGAGAATACTCTGTGGCGGTTCTTTAGCAAGCCAATGCCGGGCTTGTCCCTCTAAAGAAAAGGGAAAAAGTTGTAACCTTATAACCTCCTGTGGAACCCCATTGAACTTGACCGTGTTGGTGAGTTGTAGAAATCTCTTGATATGATCATGTGGGTCATCAATAGTTCGTCCCAAGAACGGTTGAGCTGAGACCATCTGGATAAAGCCTGACTTGAGCTCGAAATTGTTGGCGGCAATTGGAGGAATGACAATTGGATCCGTGTTGCCATCAACATGAGCTTGCATCAGTTCAATCATTGGGCGATTATCCGGAAGGTGCTCATTGTTGTTGTTATTCATGTTGTTGAAAGGCGGGTTGTTGTTGTTATTATTGTTGTTCGGAGGTGGTATGTTATTGTTGTTTTGTACACCAGCCATGTCTAAGTTATCGAGAGGCTCGGGCTCTTGATAGGACGTGGATCGAGTGCGCATACACCTGCAAAAGAACGAACAAACAAAACAAAAATATTTTTGGTTTTTATTGTTTTTTTTTTAATTTTTAGGATTTTTGAAAATTTTATATTTTTTAGTTGTTTTTGAAAATGTTCTAGCAAAAGTAACGTTCACGTGGAACGGATCCCAAAATCCAAGTTCTACAAAAAACTTTTGATCTTAACGAGAGGAGCCGGCAGCGGCGCCATTTGTTACATTGATTTAGTATGGGTTCAGATTAGTCTCGAAATCCTCTCGAATTGATCTAGGTCTTAAGTGGAATGATTGTTCTTGGTTACTAAATAAAGGGGTTGGGTTTTCTAGTCTAATAGAAAGTGGAAATGAAAGTTTAAATCAAAGGCAATTACTTTAATTAAGATTAATAAAAACTTGGTTGAAATTTTAAAGTTCAAATTAAAATTAAAGTTAACATGTAAATAGTGAAATATGAGCAGAAAAATAGTAAAACATCAACAGTAAAACAGTAATCTTTAAAATACCCAAAAATTAACTGATTCGGAACTTTAATGCTTGATTCGGAACTAACTGATTCGGAAGATACTATTCATTCATCCGGAACTTAATGGCTGATTCGGAACTTTCCGAATGAAAGTTCATTCGGAACTTGCTGGTTCGGAAGTTGCTGATTCGGAACCTTCAGATTGATTCGGAACTTCTCCTTGATTCGGAAGTCTGAGCTGATCCGGAACTTAATGACTGATCCGGAACTTTCCGGATGAAAGCTTGATTCGGAAGTTTTCTCTTGATTCGGAACTCTAATGTTTGGTTCGGAAGTTTCCGAATGAATAACTCATTCGGAACTTTTTGGCTGATTCGGAAGTTTTGGAAACCCAGTTACAGAAATAGTGCAGCGAAGAACACGGAACATAAACTTTGATCAAAATCAAACCAATTACTTAGAAAGGATTTACCAAATTAAACACAAATCATTTAGACAATACAAGTAACAAATCCCACTAACAAAAACACAAATCCAAACAACTTTTGAAGATCAAAGCAAGAAAAATAAAACTTAAGAACTTGAAGATAAAGATGAAGATGAACAAGATTAATTGGAAAGATTAAACAAGAACTTGGTATTAAATGATGGATGTTTTGACAAGATGAAACAAAGGTTAAAATTACAAGATTGAAGAACTAAAAAAATAAAAATCACCAATCACCCTAGTGGTGATGGTGTTAAACGAACCAGGAGAAAGAAAAAGGAGGAAGAAAGAAAAACTAGCTAGCTCCAAAAATGTGTGTGGGATGGCCTATTTATAGGTGTTTCCTTTGGTTGGTGAGTGGGCTTTCTCCCGTTCTTCGTGTCTTTTCGTCTTTTCAGAAAAGTTCCCGTTTTCGATTCTGATCCGGGATTTGTTGTCGATTAAATTCAACTTGTCTTTTAATTTCTTCGTTTAATAGACTTGAGTTTCTTCGACTTATATAAATCTTCCATCTTTGGTCCTTTTCTTCAATAAATCTTCGAATAGGCCCAGCGACTTCAAATCTTTTGCATCTCTTGGACAATAGACTTTATCTTGAGTCTTTTTCTTCAGTAAAACCCGTGCAATCCCATGTTTTCTTCAATATTTATCCGGTTGTCTCTGAAAACACAACAAACACAAAAACCACGCATAATTCCAAACAAATGATATTAAATACGTGTTTTGGTCTCGTTTTAGCCCGAATTAAGTGGTAAAAGGATGGGTGTTTACACACCTATCAGCTATGAACTCTAATCAATACCGAGTAACTTTTAAACGATCTTGGGCTTAAAGCTAAGTAATTTTTCAAATCGTACGACCTTACTTATTGCAATTATTTATTTACAAGCGAGGGGAGAAAAAGATCATAATTAACTCACATAAGTTAATGAAAGAATACCAAACTTGTAACCAACTCTATCATTTCTCGTTCTCCACAATTTAATATCTCAAGGAATGAGACTCGTGGATGCTTAGCCCAATAAACCAATTAAGGTCTACACGGTTAAGGATACTAGCTAGAGTGAACTTGGATAAGTAAACTCGGGTTGAGTCAAAATATTCACAACGGGCCTAATATATATAAGATAACTAAACTTGTTAAAACCATTTTATTAAAATAAGAGAAAAATAGCAAAAATAAAGGGAACTACAACTAGGCCAAAATAGATTAAAAATTTTGAAAATGTCGAAAAATCGATTTTCTGGTTAAAATGAGGACAAATACAAGGAAAAGGTCACTTAACTTTGATAGAAGTCCCCCTACACTTAATATAAACACTGTCCTTAATGTTTAAGCATGTGGGAGTAAACTCCCCTACACTTAGGACATTGTGCACTTTGTTTAAATCTTGCTAAGGAAGAGACAACTAAAGAGATTCCTATTTTAATATTGAGAAATATAAAATAGTGAATCGAAAAGAGTTTAGGATAGAACCGGGAAGATGAGAACACGGAATCATGGTTCGTCAAGAGTCATCAAGAGTGTGTCTTTGAAGCTCGAATCCCTGCAATGATAAGAAAGAAAACAAGAAACATCAACGGGGCTCCCCTACACTTATGATGAAAATAGATAGATAAATGGGTTGCCTCCCAAAGAATGCTTGTTTAGATTAACCGAGTCACGAGCCTGACTCGTCCCCGAGTTAATTGGTCCATGGGGAAGCCTCGAATGAAATACCGGGATCAAAGACCTTGTCCTCGTTCCCGGAGGACATTAATAAAGAAGGGGAGGCAGGAGGAAAAGTAGTGAATGGGAGGAAAGTCCGCTCAATATAAGAAAAGCAAGTGAAGTCCAGATTGACGGGAGGTGGGGTGGGTAGAGGAATCACATTGTCATCCTCCAAAGACAATGGATGTGGACCAATTGGAAGAGTCGGAAAGTTATCATTCATAGAATGGTCCATGTCACCTCCCGGGTCAAAGCATTCATCCTCATGAACGTTGATCTTTTCGATTTCAGGACAGATAAGGACTGTAGAAACTCGGTTGAAAAGATCATGATCAAGTACGAAACCATCATTCATTTGTGAGGATTGTTGATAAGTTAAATCCTCACGAATGTGGTAAATGTAATTCTCATTAGAGGAGTGTTGATTAGGTAACTCCTCGAGAATTGGATGTTTGGGTTCATCGCTAGATGGGGTAACTAATGATGGATCCTCATTAGTAACCGATTCAGGAGACGGAGGAGGAACATGATCTTCCTTGAGAAGTTTCTCAATTGTAAGAAGTTCTTCTGCCCAATCGGTTGAAGAATCGTTAGAGTTAAGATCACGGGGACCCAAGCTAGCTTGAATATCATCCCAAAGAAAGTCACTTTCTCCAAAAGGAGTCAATGACGGAGCAAGAGACGAAGGAGGAATGGGGGAAGTCTTGCGTTGCTTTAGAAATTCCTCCTCGTCGAAAATCACCTCAATATCGTCATCACTGTCCTCATTATCTAAAGGGCCGATAATAAGTTCAGGGACATGAGTACTAGGCTGCTCGCGCTGCTTAGACAGTAACTCCATATAAGTTTGCATTGTTTGTAAGAGCTCTTTCTTTTGGTCTTGCAAAGCGTTAGCGAGATCGTCAATCGATTCTTGGGGACTCATGTCGTGACAAGGTTGATGATCGAGTGAGTGCTGTGGGGGCGCAAGATTCTGAAAACCGGAATTATAGCACGGATGTGGCTCATAGTAGTTCATCGGTTGAGAAGAATTAGAACACGGATTTGGTTCATAATAATCCATTGGTGAAGAAAACTGAGGACACGGATTTTGCTCATAATAATTCATTGGTTGATAATAAGAAGTATCGTGAGGACCCCCACAGTTGTTGCAAAACGGGTAAGGAGAAAGACTGGGTGCGTCTTGTAGATAGCTATTATCATTGTCATAATTGTACCCCGGTTCTTGCCCGTGACCATACGGGTATTGAACCGGGCACGAAACATGCCAATGAGAATCGCTTCCACAATAGATGCACGAGGGAACAGGAGGTGGGTTCAAAAAGGACGAATTAGTCGAGTTGCACAAAGGACAAAATCCGAATTGTGTGTTGTCGATATCGTTTCCGCACTGCTCACATGTACACCATTGACAAGAGTCGTTCCCGTACAATCGTCTCCCACACCCGACGCAATGGACATAAGAATCCATAAAGAAAAATAGATAAGCAAGAAGAATATTTTTGGTGCAAAACTATGAAAAAAATGCTTTTTATAATTTTTCAAATGTTTTTGGGATTTTTGAAAATATTTGATACAAAAAATAACGTTCACGAGTGAACGGATCCCAAAAGCCAACGCGTCTCTCACAAAAAACCGTTAATCTTCACGAAAAGAGCCGGCAGCGGCGCCATTTTAATGCTAAGATTTTGCTAGTTGAAAAATTCGTTTCTCGGTATCTCTTCGAATTGATTTCCGGTTAATTGTGCGAGATTAGTTGTTCTTGGTGGAACAAAAAGGGAATGGTCGTTGTCTAAAACTAATGAAAAAATAAAGACTTGAAACAAATAAAATAAAGACGGTAAAAAGAAATACAGAAAGATAAAAACTTAAAAAAAAGTAAATGACGAGAAATTAAAAGGGAAATAAAGTAAATGACGCAAACTAAAACTTGAGAAAACGTAAATTTAAAAACTTGAAAATAAAATACTTTAAGAATTAAACTAAGAAACGACAAATTAAAATAAAGCTTAAGAAAAATAAGATGAAACAATTAAAATGAACTAAGTAAAAATGGCGGGAAAAATAAGTTTAAAAATAAAATTTAAAATTAAAGTAATTAATTTCGCAATATAAAAAAAATGAAATAATTTCGCAATTAAAAAGATAATTACGAAATCATAACCAAGATTTCGCAACATTGTTGTGATTCAAAAATCGAATCAGATTTCCTAAAAAGGCACAATTTCGCAATAATTCAAAAATCGAATCTGATTTCCTAAAAAGGCAGAATTTCGCAATAATTCAAAAATCGAATCAGATTTCCTAAAAAGGCACAATTTCGCAATAATTAGGGATTCAATTTCGCAACTTTGAGGAAATTCAATTTCGCAACTTTTTGAAGAATTGCAAAATTGAATCAGACATTCCTAAAAAATAGGAACCCGATATAGGACGAAAATAAGCAACTTTTTAGCACCTTTTCAAGGGCAATAAGCAAAGAAAAACTCCAATAAGCTACCAATAAGCTAGGAAGAAGATCAAAACTTATAAAAACATCAAAATGAAGGCACGAAAATCAAAAGACTTGAACTTTATGTAAAAACTTGATGAAAAAGATGATGAAAACAAGAACGTGATTAACAAGAAAGATTAAAAGATGAAAATTAAAACAAGATTAAGCTTAAAACGTAAAGATTCAATTAAAAACAAGAAAGGAAGATGAAAGATTAAAGTTCTAGTGAGAGAAACCGTCACTTTCTCTCTCTAAAACTAAACTACTCCTACTCCTAAAACTAAAACTAACCAACCTTCTCACAACAAGTGAGGGTGGTATTTATAGGAGAGGGGAGTGGTTGGTGGCTTCCTTTTTCTTTCTTTCTTTCTTGGTCCTCAGTCTTTCAGTCTTGTTAAATTCTTCGACTTTTAAGACTTCGTCTCGGGATTTCTTTGAACTCGTCTTGTAATTTCTTCATAAATTAGACTTGAGTTCTTCGGCTTTATTAAACTTTCGTCTTTGGACATTTTCTTCGATAAATCTTCAGAATAAGCCTTGGACTTCCGTTCTTTTTGCATTCTTGATATTTTGACTTCGTCTTTTGTCTTTTTCTTCAGTAAACGCCCGTGAAAGACCGTGTTTTCCTTCCTTTTCACATTTTGACCCTGAAACACAATAAAAACACAAACCACGCATAATTCCGCCATTTACGACATAAAATATACGTTTAGGTCCCGTTTTAATGTAATTAAGTGGTAGAAAAGATGGGTGTTTTCACACCTATCTTCAATCTTCTATCTTCCTTTCTTATTTGATCTTTAATCTTTATGCTTTATTGTTCATGTTCAGGTTCTTGAGTTTTTATTAAATTTACTATGTGGGTTTTGATTATTTTTGTTATTATTGTTAGTGTTTTTGATTTGGTTTGATTAGTATTTGTTATTAGATCATTTGTGATTAGTTTGATTTAATCTTGTGGTTGATTTTGATTAGATTTGTCTAGATTCGTAGCTTTTTGTTTGTCCCGTGTTCTTTGCTACTGTTCGTTTCCCAGGTAATATTCCGGATCAAGGAGTTAAGCTGGTGGTTCCGAATCAAGTGTTTCAGCAATTTATTCCGAACCAAACTTAGATTCCGGATCAAAGGTCTTCATTCGGAACATTCTGAACGAAGGGTTTTGAGGATTTGTTCCGGATCAGTAGAATATTCCGAGTCAAAGGAAATCATTCCGAACGAAGGTTGTTTATTCGGAATATCAAATATTCCGGATCAAGTGACATTCCGAACGAAGGTGGTTACTTTTGAACATGCCGAATCAAGGAAGTTCATTCGGAATATTCCGAATCAAGGTTGTTTATTCCGGATCAACATCACATTCCGGATCAAGGTGGTTCATTCGGAATATATTCCGAATCAAGTAGTTCATTCGGAACATCAAATATTCCGAATAAAGAGTTTATTCCGGATGAGAGTTTTGGCTTAGTTATTCCGAACGAAGAAGAATTATTCCGGGTGAAGGTGACAATCGGAATGAGTAATTATTCCAAGTGAGGTATTTTTAGTTTTAGTTTATTTTAATTTTTAAACTTTAATTTTCCTGCCTTTATACTTAGTTGCACTTTAAGTTTACTTGCCTTAGATTTATTTTAAGCCTTGCCTTAGTTTAAGATTTAGTTATGTTTTAAGTTTGCCTTAGATAGTTTTAAGTTTGCGTTAGTTACTTTAATTGCATTTAATTTTCGTCACGCTTTTAATTCCCCGCCATTTAGTTTCACTTAGATTTAGATTTTTTTACTTTGCTTTTACTTTAAAGTCTTTACCCTTTTAATTTTACTACAACGACACCAACTATTGTTTCCACCAAAGACAGCTGAGTCACATAGTTAACCAGTTATCAATTTGATTAGACCACAACAACGAACTTTAACTTTTATACTGGCCAAAAGCACGTATCAGACGTCATCGCCAAATTACTTCTTCCCAAAACCGTCGAGGGAGTTAGGAGTTTCCTAGGCCATGCGGGATTTTATCGTCGATTCATCAAAGATTTTTCAAAAATATCTCGACCCATGACACACCATCTCGAGAAAGATGCTCCTTTCGTCTTTTCTGGAGATTGTGTTCGAGTTTTTGAAACTCTTAAGAGGAAACTTACCGAAGCTCCCATTCTTGTTGCTCCAAATTGGTATCTCCCCTTTGAACTTATGTGTGATTTTAGTGATTACGCTATTGGGGGTGTTTTAGGGAAACGTCGTGAAAAGAACTTCTTGCCTATCCACTATGCTAGTAAGACGATGACCGAGGCTCAACTTAAATACACCACAACGGGAAAAGAATTACTTGCCGTGGTCTATGCTTGTGAGAAATTTCGGCCTTATCTCGTCTTGACGAAAAGCATAGTGTATACGTACCATTCCACTATCAAGTATCTCTTTGCTATACTTGATTCAAAGCCGAGATTGCTTCGTTGGATTCTCCTACTACAAGAATTTTATGTCACCATACTTGACAAAAAAGGATCCGAGAATCTTGCGGCCGATCAACTCTCTCGTTTGGAAGATCCTCAACAAAGTGTGCACGAGAACAAGGAAATCACCGAAACGTTTCCTCTCGAGACACTTGGTGTAGTGAATTCCAAGGAAGACTCATCTACCCATGGTTTGCGGACATTGAAAATTACCATGCGGAGAATTTCATAATCAAGGGTATGACAACATAACAAAAACGAAAATTCCTTCGTGACATCAAGTTCTATTTTTTGGATGACCCTTATCTCTCTCGAGTTTGTGCGGATCAAATCATTAGACGTTGTGTGTTTGGTACCGAAGCTACTAATATCCTTAGAGCTTGTCACGAAGGCCCTACGGGAGGTCATCATGGGGCCAATCTCACAGCTAAGAAAGTTTTTGATGTCGGATTCTTTTGGCCTACTATTTACCGAGATGCACATTCACTTATCAAGTCGTGTGACTCATGCCAACGTTAAGGAAAGTCATCAAAAAAGGATGAAATGCCTCAAAATATAATCCAAGTTTGTGAAATATTTGACGTTTGAGGGACTGATTGTATGGGACCCTTCCCATCATCTCACGGTAACAAGTATATCCTCGTTGCGGTTGACTACTTATATAAGTGGGTGGAAGCTAAGGCTTTGCCTACGAATGATGCTCGTGTTGTGGTCAAGTTCTTGAAACAATTGTTCTCTCTGTTTGGAACCCCTCGTGCAACTATAAGCGATCGTGGAACCCATTTTTGTAATGACCAATTCAAAAAGGTTCTAAAGAAATATCGGATTACACATCGTCTTTCTACGGCTTATCACCCGCAAACGAATGGGCAAGTCGAGGTTTCAAACCAAGATTTGAAGAGGATCTTGGAAAGATCGATAGGAGAGAACCGTGCGTCTTGGTCCGACAAACTCGATGATGCTTTATGGGACATTCGCACCGCTTATAAGACATCCATTGGGTGCACTCCTTATAAGTTGGTGTAAGGAAAGAATTTCCATTTGCCAATTGAATTAGAACACAAGGCATATTTGGCCCTTAAGCTTTCAAATTTTAATTTGATGACCGCGGGAGATTACTGGAAAATACAACTTAATGAATCAGATTAATTGAGAGATCTTTCTTATGAAAATTCATTGATTTTTAAAGAGAAAACTAAAAAGTTTCATGATTCTAAGATTAAAAACGGGGTTTTTAACATTGGAGATCAAGTGTTGCTTTTTAACTCGAGATTGAACATATTTTCCAGAAAAATGAAATCCCGTTGGTCGGGTCTAATCACCATAACACAAGTTTTTCCTTATGGGACCATCGAGCTAGCTCAAAATGATGGACCTAAGTTCAAGGTGAATGGATATAGGCTTAAGCATTACTTCGGTGGGGAAGTCCCTTCTTTGGACGA
The DNA here is from genome assembly GCA_025667525.1 of Glebionis coronaria. Lineage (NCBI taxonomy): Eukaryota > Viridiplantae > Streptophyta > Magnoliopsida > Asterales > Asteraceae > Glebionis > Glebionis coronaria. The sequence goes on along the minus strand of CM046880.1, from coordinate 171,754,732 downwards.
CCTCGACCAATTCACCTTCCACAATGATAATCAGTATTGAGGGGATCGAGTCGATATCATGACTGGGTAATGAAAAACAAGGTGCTTCGTGGGGGCATTCCCATGCTTATCCATGTACAAATTATCGCTTTCTAATGTAGTTAATGTGAGGGGATTTGTGCCCTTCCAACTCGTTGTCTCTTGGTTGTTTATGAATGTGTTATCTAGATCATCATCACGATTGAAGCCTCTAGTGTTCGTTTACGTGAGCCTCGATCGTTTGCTTCCATAAGTTTTCCGATATCCAAATGACATATCCTTTATTTTTCTAACGATAATCTTTTATCATAATGCATAAATGGCTTTAGATATATTGTTAATTACCCTTTCCATGCTAGAATTTAAGCATTCGACTTTTCGTATCTAGTATGGGGGTGTTCCACCCTTAGACTCGAAACACTGAGGACAATGTTTAACTTTAGTATGGGGGTGAATATATACTTGCCTTGCTTACGTTTTTACGCTTTCCAACTTTCATCGTTTTGTTTATCATTTTGCAAATAAGGCTAAAAATGGCCAAATTTTATAAAAATTCTTAGTTTTCATAAGTGTTTAAGACACGAATGTTGGTTTTCCGTTGGGTAGAATAAGAGTTAATTTTTTACATTATTGGGCATTTGGAGCCCCTAAGATTCCTTAACCCGCTTAAATCGAGTTTTGCTAGAATTTTATATAGGGAACTTTAAAACGCAAAATCTTAGTTTGGTATAGCCAAAGAACCTTTGCAAGTTCCTATTATTGATCCTAGAAAGTCATTTATCAAGGGAACTTTAAAACACATTTTCTAAACTTGAAAAAGTCTAAGAAATTGCAAGATCCTATAGGTGACTTGAAAACTTAAATCTTCTATTTAACTTAGTCTTAATGAAGCTAATCCAAATTTAGCTAAATTTTGACTTGCATGGCTAAGAATTCACGAGTCTCTTTAATTAGAGTTCTTTATATAGTGAAGAACGAGAAGTGATAGATTTATTTCATGTGATCATGTTAAATGTAGAACATGAAAATGTTGTTTCAAAAACTCATGTGTTTTTAAATTGTGGCTTTTTCTCTCATAAGATCAATGCATTAGGACAAATAACTGCAATAAATAAGGTCATACAGTTTATAAGGTATTTAGGTTCTAGAACAAGATCGTTTGAATGTTGATTATGATTACATAAAGTACATTTTGAAAACATAACTTATCAAAATGGGATGCGAGATTGGCGAATCCACAAAGGCCCTAACAAGCCATTAGGATTACCTTTTGTTGCTAAATCCAAAAAGATGTAAAGTTAATGAATCTAAATCCAAAATGAAGGATGAAGACACACGACGAAAAGCAAAATACTCCAAAAGGTTACGGAAATGTCTATGAATCCGAAAAGGCCCTAACAAGGCATGAGGATGAGTCTATGAATCCAAGTTCGAAAGGAAGTGAATCGTTGCATAATCGAAGTCCCAAAATGAGGAAAAGGACAAGTGAAGAAAGTCGTGGTAAAAGATGAAGCATCTTACAATCAAGAAGAAGATGTGTGCCAAAAATGAAGAGAAGACCATAACAAAGAGCGTCTCTCAAGATTGAAGTTCGAAACACATGCCAAATATCAGTCCGGGAAAGGTTCCACATCGTGAACAAAGTTATGTCGAGATATGGACTTTTTATGATTATAAGAAACATTTTGAAAGATCATGTCCTCTAGCTACTTAATAAATAAATCGTGTCAACTTTATTTTCGGGTTAATATAATATCAAAATAAGTCAATATGAATCCTTGTGATCCATGACAAAAATAGTTAAAAAAAATTAGATATCTTTTCTTTTTATAATTAGGATTGACGGAAGAAAAAAGTATTACACAATTTGAATGCATGAGTAGTGTTAAAATTGTGACTTGTACAAAAAATGATCTCGTTTTTACGCTTAGCATGGAATGTGTGACAATCAAGCATGATGAATTTTACTCTTTGAAACATTTACTTGTTTTAATTCTTTGACCATGTTAATGCAAGTGATGCCTAAAAACATTATTAGTGTTAACTAATCTTTCTTAGTTTTGATCACAACAAACTATACAACACATTTAGTATAAAACACAAAAGGAATTATTTAACTAACATTATCATCAAGGTAACAATCATATCACTAACTTTTCTTAATCATACTTAGTGATCATCAAAGTGATTATCCTTAAAACTCACTTTTGTTAATATGACAAAAGATTTTTTAATAAACTTTCTTTTTAAGAAAATGTTTTATTAAAATGGAAAACGTAAATTTGAAAATGGCATATTCCATATGCCATAAGAATATCCTTTGAAGGTTTAAAAAACCTCAGATATTCCTACCCTACTAAAAGACAAAAAGGGAGCAGACTCTACTGGGCGGTACCTTAAATAGCTAGGCGGTTCCTTATCGATAAGGTACCGCCGGCTAGATAAGGATCCGCGCCCAGCTAGCCGTTGGACTTTGTCTTCTATAAATAGTGGATCAAATCTCATTTTCCAACAAGCCTCTTGGACTTTTTCTCAACCCCTTTCTCTTTTCTCTAGCATAATCATTAGTAAATGATCACTTAAAGTGTTAAGGATGTTTACATATGATTAGCCTCTTGATCCCTCCTTTACCTTGTCCAATGAGAAGATCACTCACTCACTAGTTTTGTGATAAAGATGAATCCATGAATTAGTCATGTTCATCATGTTAGCCTTTTTATTTCTGTTAATCCATTTGTATTTATGAAATACTTGGACTAGTTGTGTTCATCCAAGCTATTTGTAAATACTTGGATTTGTTGTGTACATCCATTGCATATGTGTTTGCTTGGATTTGTGTTGTGTAGATCCAAGCTACATGTGTGTACTTGGATATGTCTAGTTGAGTTGTAATAGATTTGTGTAGTAGTTCTCACTAAACTATAAAGTGATGTGGTTGTGTCTTGTGAGTTCTCACTAAACTTGAAAGTGATTAGTAGTTATGTTGTGTGAAGTTCTCACTTAGCTTCAAAGTAAAGAGTCGTGAAGATTGGTTCTAGCTTTGGATTAGAACTTGACATCTAGCCTTGTGTCGTTAAATTGTGAAGTAGGCAACGTTGTGTAGATTGGTTCTACCTTGAGATTAGAACTTGACATCTAGCCTTGTGTCGTTAAATTGTGAAGTAGGCAACGTTGTGTAGATTGGTCCTAGCTAATGATTAGGTCTCGACATTTAGATTAGTGTCGGAAAATAATGTAAGCGACAATGTAAGGCTTTCTCTGCCAAGAAGGGAGCTTGTGGATATAGAGGAAATCTCGAGTAGGTGTACTCGAGGAGTGGAGTAGAAACGAGGACAGAGCCTCGTTGTCGAACCACTATAAATCTTCGTGTCTTGTCACTAGGTTGTCTCTTTCCTTACTCTTTACTTATTTCATTATCATTATACTCACCTATCACCGTTCCTAATGCATTTGAATTGAACCTAATCATTATGAAACTTATCTTTAAGTAAAAGATAGTTTTGATACACACTTAATTCAATGTAATTTAAATTAGGTGACTAATTGAAGAGAAACTATTCAACCTCCCCCCACCCCTTCTAGTTTCTACAATTTGTAAAAGAGCGATGGTCACTCACGATCTTTGAAGTATATTGTACTTTAAAACATGCATCGATCCATTGTCTCCTCAAATTAGAAGGTCAAGTTGTACTAAAGTTTCTCTTAGGTCAAAACTATTTTTTCTTGAAAATTAGGTCTTTTAATTGGTAATATTGCATCCCTCTTAGATTAGTAGTCTTTATGCATTTTAGATCTACTCTTGAAATGTATCTACTAGTTTGCATCTTGCTTTGTGTAGGTACTCATGAAGATCAATCACTTAATTGGTTGTGGATTGAGTTACTTGAACTTGTAGAAGACTCATCTTCATTGATCTTCAACATCCTTGAATGATGATACCAAGATGATTGGGAATGATACTATTCCTTGAAGACTTAGTACTCATCATAGTCATTGTTGGTCATTGCATTGATTCCTTGATGGATTGCTCTTTGTGGCTAATGTACGCTTTCATTCTTCCACACGCCATTTGATCATTCTTTTGATCATTACTTGACTATGTGCTTGTTCTTGGCATCCTTGCCTTGACAATTGTTTGTGGTTTGTGATTCTTTTCTTTTATCCTCTCAAACCTTCTTTGCTTGTATTCTTGACTCACTATGGTGATGTTGAGTGAGTTAGTAGTAGCATAAAGTATCAAGCATGATTTCCATGGTTTGCACCCATACGGTTAGTAGGCCCTTTGTGGGAGAGAAAGTGAATTAATACCTTGCTCATATTTTGGTTTAGACTAAGACTATTATTGAAAGTGATCTTAGTCTATACATGAATAATTGCTTTGTGTTTATTCATTACCAAAGCCGTTTAACGTTTCGCCGGAAAGGCACGTCTTAAACCACTATATATGACACAAGCTCTTCGTCTCCATGATTTGAAGATTGTCATTAATCCCTTGAGCATTGATCTTAGTCTTGATTCAATTCCCTTGACTTCTCTCCAGTTTGCCTTTTCGCTACGAATAGTCGTTTGTCCGTTTCGGTTCTTTTCGATCTCCATTCAACTCGTAATCCTTCATTAAGGCATATTGCTTAGTGTTATGATGATCCAAATGATATTCTAAAAGGTTTAAGATATATTTTAATTATTTTAGGAAATGTGGTTTTAAAATTTTTGGCGTATTTCATTGATAAAAACCAGCCTCTGTAGGCGGTTCTTTATCTCTGGCGGCTCAAACCCGCGGTTCCTTATCGATAAGGTATCGCGGGCAGTAAAGTTTGTCAGAGAGCCAGTTTTATTAAAATAACCTTTTTCAAACCAAGCCTTCTCTCTCCCAAAAACACACAGCCGACGTTTTTCATCTTTTCCACCATTGTTGAAGCTTCAAAAACCATCAATCAATCAAATTAATTGATTCCAAGCTGTGGGTTTCACTCATCCTTTATCAAACATCAATTAATCGTATGTACTTTCTTTCAATTTCATCTATTTTGTTCTAGGGTTCATCCTTTCATCATTGGGGATTTTTAAAATTGAAATTGAATTAGAACCCTAATAGGAATATTGGTTGACATGGTTACTTTATTATGATTCCTTAGGTTCATATTCATTGAGATTTCACTAAAACCCACATGTAGAACATATCCTAATTTTGACTAAATGATTTTGGTTAAAAGATGGAATTGAGATGAACCCATGAACAAATAGGTAATTGCATTGTTAATGCTAACCTAAAAACTTTGTTTTGAAAAACCAATGTTCTAATCCACTGTTGATCAAACATAGGTCATATGTTCTTGGTTAGTAATGGAATAGACACATTGTGAACATGAGAATGTTATGGATTCAATCCTTTGTTTGTCAAGAAATTGATATAACACATTCTCATATTTTTGAGTTTTGAGTTTATTTTTCATATAAGTGATTGGAAAAATATTGTCTTATGTTTATATTAGGTACTTATCATGCCTTCTCAATATCAAAAGGATCATCAGTTCACTAGACAATACATGCCAAACCTTTCCCAAACCTATGCTTCAACTCAACTTCGAAACTCCTTTCCATCCCTTTCTACTTGTTGTTTCCATGAAGGTAGGGTCGTTGACGAGGGAATAACGGGTTATGACTATATCCAATCTATGTTTGAGATTTCGAGGTTTGATTGCTTGCTCAACATAAAAGAAGATATTTACCCCTTGTTTCTTCTTGAATTCTTTAGCACCTACTCCATGCTTGAATACAATGGAGAAATCTTCATTCGATTCGTGTTGAATGATCAAATGATTCAATACTCCCTCGAAAACTTTGGTGAAAATCTTGGTGTGCCATATGATGGCACTTGTCGTTTTACGGATAAATGGAGACTTGATGCTCTCTCGGAATCCTACGATAAACCTCCAAATGACCACACCGAAATTGATCTAGAGTTTATCCTTGACATCATTTCGAAAGAGCGTGATGGAAACTTTGTGAGAAGCCTTCATTCAAATGTGCGAAATGTGAATCGATATGAAGTGCTCTCTAGCGACCTTAAGGATTTTATGGTCCAATGGGCAAATATCCTTAGGGAGAATGTCTTTTGTCTTGGTGGAAACCGAGATCATATCCCGGCTTGTATGGTGCATATGTTGAGTTGTATCTTTACATCCACCAAGTATAATTTGGCATTCTATATCGCTCGACGAATAAATTATGCCCTTATTAAGCCCAAAACAAACCTTCCCTATGTTATGCTTCTTACTCGCCTTTTCAAAAGGGTTGCTCATGATTTTCCCCACCTCAATCTTTCTCGCTTTCACCCGGTTCATCGGGTTATGTTGCCTATTCAAGAGGTATATGCAAGAAAGCCAAGAAGTGATCGAGGTTCACGAAAATCCGATCATCAAGAGACGGATGATGAGGATACCTATATGCCAACAAGTGATGGTGATGGCATAGGTACTAGTTCTCACTTCAACTCTTCAAGTAATTCCCACCCATCCTTAAATTCATTCGTGGATGGACTTGAAGACTTAGCTCGCCCATCTCATTACTCCTCTAGTGAAGTACCAGAAGATCTCAACATGGAGCATCTCTACCGTGAAAATCTTAGGACTAGAGGTGAATTGCATGAACATCGGGTTGAGTCAAGGAAGGGATTCAAGTATTTGGGGAATATGATCAAGGGATTGGGCAATAAGAGAAGGTGAAGGCTTTGAAGTTTTTCAAAGAATACATGTTGGTAAATAATGTTAGAATTTTTTCAAATTATTTTTAAGCTCTATTTATCGTTCCACAAATCGACTCGAATTGATTTCCAATTAACGTAGATTACTTGTTTTTGGTGACTAAAACTTTTTTTTGGTATTTTAAACTAATTAAAAACTATTTAATTAACTATTTTAAAACTAATTTAAATTAATTTGAAAACTAATTTTACTTAAATCTAAATTTGAATCTAAATAATTTTAAACTAAAAACTTTTAAGAACATTAAATGAAATGTATTTTAAAATTATCTTAAATTAATGTGAACAACTATTTTAAAAATAAAACTTTGAAATTTAAACAAAATCTATTTTAAAACTATTTTCAAATTAAACTAAATTATTTTTTTTAACTAAAAACTAAAACAATTTGAATAAAATATTTTATTTTTTTTAATATTTTTATTTTTATAAAACTTTATAAAAGAAATATTAAATAAAATTTTTTTAATAAAAATTAATAACACTAAACTTGTATTAACCAAATTTAAGGTCCAGGGTTCGAATCCCAGTGAAGACAAATTTTTGACTATATATTTTTTTTGGACAGATTAGAAAGCTCAGACCAAATGGGTCTGAGATAAGCAGTAACATTAGCAAAACCACAATAAGCTATAACACCTTAATAACCAAAAAGCTAAATCTAAATAAGCAAATACCAAATTCAACCGTAAGCAGCACAAAGATAAGCTAAACGAACTTATAAGCTAAGTCGAATAAGCATATAAAACTATTAAGGCATAAATCAAAACAAACTAAACAAAGCAAACTAAACCTAGATCTAATAAGCAGATAAAGTTAAAGCAAAAACTAAATAAACCAAATTAATCAACAAGCATTCCTAATAAACTTAAATCAAAATAGTACTACTTAACTAATCAAGCAATAAAGCTGAGTACTTAACAAAATGAACAGATGCAAACAGAAATAAACGAATTTAAAATAAGGAAAACAAGCAGATTACTAGCAGACTTCTATGATTAAATCAGAAACTTATCCAAACACATATGCAGATAACTAAAATAGATTAATTAACTTAAAACTAAAAATAACCAGACGAGTAAAGAAAACAGATCCAAACAGATTATACTAAGCAGATAACATAAATATTAACTGATATTCAATAAACATTAAACAAAAATAAAAAGAAAACAAACCTGGTGGAGAAAGCCTTTGGGACGAAGATCTGCGCTGAGTAGTCTTATCGAACCGAATCAACCAACACCTTTAAGCATCAACAAGAACTTCTCGAACCAGGAACAGAACACACTTCTTCGAACCAAATTCTTATCCGAACATATTTTTTTTATAACTTCCCAGTGGGGAAATTATCTACCACTTTTTACTTTTAATTAATTTAAACAAAAACAGTATATAAAATTAACTTGCAATAAATCAAATGATACGAGATTAATGTAACTGGAAATTTTTATTAATAATTGAAAACTTGATTACATTACTTTATAAAAGAAAATTACAATAATTAAACCTATAATCTACTTTTGCGTAAAATAAAAATTAAAAGTAAAAAAGAAGCACACTGTTACAGAATGATTTGGGGGTTTTTATAGAGAAACCCTAGAAAACTTTGATAAACTTGGTGCCTACGATCTTCAATCCTAGCCGCTCTTCTTCTTTTCTCTTTCTACGGTTGAAACTACTCCTTGCATCACACGGATCACCAACATGGAATGGGGGTGTGTTTGTTGTGTTTGTTCTGTTGATCCCAAACTTAGATCGATTAAGCTTGTGTATACGAGATTAGATCAGGTTATACCCGTAGAGAAACTTTGTTTATGTATAAACTAATCTAAGTGTTATGCTGAATTAACACTTAAACAAGAACACATAAAGATGTAAAACAAACTTTCACTTGATTGATAATAACAAACTTTCTTACAATGAAAGTGTTTAACGTATGAAAACTTATTATCAAACATAACCTAAAGGTCTTCTTTTATAGACATAAGAAGCCTCGTACAAGAGTCTACGTATCAACTATTACAGGTAAAGATAATTATAGAAAATACAATGTAGAACTTATCTTTACTAGAAACAAACTAGAAACATAATACGTGTAGACTAAATCATCCTATCAGTGCTTGTCTTCAACCTATCAACGCTTGACTTCTTCATGTCAATGCTTGATCTGTCAGCTTTTGTTTTCTTCCTCTCAACGCTTGTTTTCCTCTTGTCAGCGCTCAAGTGAACTGGCTACATTTTATTCCCAACAATCCTACCCTAAACTTGATAACTGCTCTAGTAATCAAGTTTCTGAATAAAAGTTAAGAACTAGGAGGAATCTTACAACACTTATCATATTGGTAATAAATATGTCTGATCAAATCTTTGGCCACGTCACTTGAATAATCATCTCCAGCTGTGTTGTCTTCATCTTCTCCAAAACTTCTTTGGACATGGGATACTGACCATCTACAAGAAGATACTCAGCAAACTTTGTAGAACTCAAATAATAAACACCAACAGCTGAATACAAACGCCATTCAAGACCACTGAGATCATCTTCAAGATCCTTCCAAACAGTAGGATCTTCTTCTGTTGGTCCACACATTCTTTTGAATGTGGACAAAAGTTTTATTCCATTGACTGAAGTAGGAGCTTCAGTCTCATACATGGCTTCCAACAACCTCCAAAGGTCTACCAAGTATTCTCTATCCAAACTTTCAAAGAGAGATATAAGTGTAGTAAAAGTGTGCACCTCTTTCCCATACCTGCCAATCTTCCAAAACCCACTTTCATCTTCTTCATAGCTTATAATAGGGTTTCTGGCATCAAGAGGTAACACTTGTACCATATCTGAAGCTTCCAATGGTGAGACCTTGATGCTCCTTCTTATAACAGCTTCACTTGGATTCAATCTATCCATATCTTTAGGAAACTCAAGAGGAACTCCCTTCTTCAAAGGTCTTGGAACAATCATTGCCTTCTTAAGCTCCATCTCTTCTGCAAGTTCTTCTTTCCTTTCATCAGAAAGAAGTCTTAGAGTGTTTTCTTCCTGCACTCTTGCCCAAATGGGATAAGCCTTGTACTCCAACTCTTCAAAGGATAATCCCAAAAATTTCTTATAGGTCCATCATGTTCCATGACATCTGAGTAGCATGTAGTACAGATCCCTTTTATCCCTTTTAAGCATTGAGAGAATATTGCTAGCTTTGTGTTTCAGAATTACCTTGCAGTCCTTTTGTACTCTTAGAAGAATCACCAAACCACATATTTGGTCTGAAATAGTCAAATCTGGATTCTCCATACACCTATCTTCCCAAGCATGGTACATCTGAACAACTTCTAGCATATCAAAATCTACTTGCAATTTCAAATCATTCAGCTTCTCTCTTGCCAAATCATCACCATATTCAAGTCTCTTAGGTTACTCAATTATCATCACACTTGAATCTGAACTGGCTTCATCACTTCCTTCTTGTTCCTCTGAAGTGACAATGAATGGTGATTCACCAACCTTCTTTCTTTCTTGTTCCACAAGTTGTGCAGCCAACCTTCTATCAAACTCTACCTGTGCTGCATCCTTTGGAACATCTACTTCTACCATTTTTCCTTTACCTTTATCTAATGGATCAATTATGGGTAAGGATGATGGTAATACATGTGAAGATACTTCTTTGATGATAGCTGATGACTGGAATACATCAACCTCATTTGCAGGTCTGTCAACACTCAATTTTCTTGTGTCAGCGCCCAATGTAATTTGCTCCAACATAGCTGTAAAAGACAAGTCTAAATTGGTAGGAGTTACCAGAGATCTGTTAAAACCTGGTTGCTTCTTCATTTCAGTTAGGGCTTCAGCAACACCCAAAGATTCACCATCATGTGAGCCCTTATCACTCACATTAATCTGCTCATCCTCCCCTTTGGAAGATTCCTCCATTCCACGCCTTGTGCTAGCAGTTTCCAAAATAACAATCCTCTCCCTCAATTGCTTGAGTTCAAGGCCTTGCGTACTGACAATTTATACCAAGTCTGCATTTTGCTTTTGCAAGCTAATGCAGACAGCCGTCAATTCCATTAATGTCATTGGTTCCAATATGCCCTCCTCTAAAATGGGTATTTGGCCTCCTAAGTTAGATTCATGGGGCATGGATGAGGTCTTAAAGATGTTAGGACTGTCTTGGCCTGCATCTAAGCCAGAACCAATAGTCCCAGCTTCATCCATAGCACCAACCACACTTGTGGTGGTGGTTCTCTCTGCTACATGGCTATGACCACTAGAGGAGAACACTCCAGTAGTCCTTTGGCGTTTTTGCAACCTATATTGTGGTGGGGTAGAAGATGATGTGGATTGGGTGGATGTGGGTTGGTTAAGGGGTGTTTGGGTCTGTGAAGGAATGGTGTCAACGTTTGGATTACTTCTGTCAACGTCAACATTTAATGTGTTAGCATCAAAGGGTTCTTGGTCAATTTGCATGTGTTGAGGTGAAGGTAAAGGTTCTGGTATTTGGTCAAGTTGTGGTTGAGGGTCTGGTTGGGGTTGTGCTGCTGCAATAATAGCAAGCATAGGTGGGGTGAGGGGGTGAGTTCATCTTTGTAAAAATAGCTTTCTTTTGCATAGGGATCTCATAAAAGTCATTATGATCCCTTGTGCAGAAATTTTGCACATCAAAAACCATTTGTAAAAATCTGGGATAAGCCAAAGTCATCTTACTCCATTTGTTTTTACACATGCCATCAAAAATCATTTTAGAATAATTAAACTTTTGCCCAGTTGCAATGCACACAATAGCACTAGCAATGGATCTATTAATCTCATTGAATGCAGTACACTTGGGACTCAAACATTGTAAGATGACATGTATGAGGTATTTCCAGGCTGGGGGAAACTCCTGTTTATGACATTTGTTTAAAGTACCCTCATCAGGGAAAGGATAACCTAAAGCCCTTAGTCCTTGTTTCATTTCATTAATGGGAAGGGTGGTTATACCATCTGCATCATCAAGATGCAAAGCCTGGCGAACCAAGGCTTCAATAACCACCCAAGTACGCCCATGAACAATAGATGATAATGTAGTCACTTCATTAACTGTTGAGGAACTAACAGTGTCCCAAAACTGCTTAATATGTGTGACAGAGATGAGAGGAGCATGAGAAAGAGCACACCTAATTGGGGATGCATTCAAATACGCCACCATATGGGTGTATTGGGGAAACAGAGCATCATCAGCGTCCAAATATGCCATCATGTTGTGTTGACTCCTGAATCCCAATACCAAGTCACTTGGTTTAAATTTTGGTACCATTGTAGAAAGCTGTTTGTGAATATTCAGAAAGATGAATTATAAGAGAAAATTGTTAGACAAGAATATGAGGTACCCTATTTAAAAATAGGAGCCAAATATATAGGAGAGATAGGTGAATGTGATTGGTCAAAAATGAGGCAACTATTTTCAAAATATCATGATGAAAATATTGAAAAGAAAATAAGTTATCTCATGCATTAATTAAAAGTTATCTGCTCCCAAAATTACGGCCCCAAAATTCGTCAAAAATAACAACTGGGTAGGTCCCAGTGGGTGTCAACGGTAAAAAATAACCAATCAACGCCCAACGGCTATATTCTTGTCAACGTTTGCCAAAGCCATGTCAGCGTCTAAATTGGTCATAACAACGCTTGGAAAAATACTTGTCAGCGTCCAAAAATAAAAGTAATAAAAATGAAAAAGGACCTTAACAAAGTAATTTATCCTAGTGAAGATAACCTATAAGTTGATAATTATTATAGGGCGGCAAGCACTGTCCAGTAATGCACACTTGCTTATGCAAGATAGACATAACAGCTGTGACAATCCGTCAATTTATGGTTGATATTTTATTCTCGGATATTATTTAAAAATATTATTTTAATGTTATATTATGAACTCACTTATTTTTGGGAATAAATTTGGATTTACGTCTTGAAGTAGCATCGACTACGTCTAAACCGGAGGATTCTACGTTACGTGCGTACGTTTTCATACACCGTCTTTGGTGACAGTCCGACATTTCAGAAAATAAATTTGTCCGTGAATATTATTTGTAGATTTTAAATTTGTGTTGGTTCATAAACTCACAAATTTCTGAGAATAGATTAGGACTTACGATTATAATTTAACGTCCTTTACGACTAAACCGGAAACCTTAGGATTATGTATTTACGTTTTCGAACTCCGTTTTTGATGAGACAATTTTTATTAGATTCGTTTTGTGTCGTTGATTCACAATTTATAAAAACGTTTTTCTTAAAACGACCCGAGGGCACGCAAATCGAGGAAACTAGAATCGAGGAGTACCTATAAATTAGTGGGATGAGACAAGATAAATCTTGCCCCACCCCACACATGGGACGGCCTAACACCACCAACACATCACTTATGTGTCAACTTGTAAACAACAAGATAACACTTGTATTTAGCTTAGCTTGAAAGCTACCACATAACAAAACTACTCACACATACCACTTGCTCTTATTTCTTACATGCAAACCACTCCTCTCTCTCCCTTGGATCTTCTTTGTGCCGTCCCATTTCCACCATTAAACACCCATTTGATCAAAATTTAACCACAAAATCTCATGTTATTCATACATAAGTTGAAGCCCTTTTGAAGCCCTATTGATTGGTGGTGATTATAACATCCAAGGTGGAGTTTCTATATAGTCTTGGGGCTGATTTTCCACAAGGAGTTCTTGAAGAATGATGGTCTTGAATATGGTCTTGGTTTATCACAAGTTTCTCCATCAAAATCCATGTCTTGATCATAACCTACATCATCATGGTGGTATAAAGATTGTCATCCCCATCCTTTTGTTAATTTTGATTATGTAATCATGTATTTTCTTCTTAAATGTATATATATATGATGATATATGATGATAAAAATATTATGTGGGGATTTGGTGTTGATAATCATGGGTAAAAAGATGAAAAACTATATGTAAAAGTGGTTAAACTTGCTTAATTTAGTAGGTTGTATAAAAACAGTAAATAACCATGTCATGAACTGATAAAATGGCATAGATTAATTGATATACAGTAAGTAATATTTCTTGTACACATGTGAGAGTTGGCCATGCAATGGAATCATTAGGATGCGTGAGATATGATCAAAACAAGTTTAGAGTACAAATCTGAGTACACTGTTTTGGACGATTTTTATAAAATACTTAGAGGCTGATTCAACAGTAGCCATAGTAGATTTAAATGAAGAACATATCATTTAGTTTATGCCATAAAAATTTGAGTTTCTATCTCCATATAGAACTCTAGATATGGCTGTTTTGGTGAACATGAAAGTAAAAATCAGATTTTAGGAAATTAAAGTATAATAGTATTATGTAAGCACTCAAGTAAAAATAGTATAAAATGTGAATTAAAACCCACTAAATTATATAATACATTTATATTAATATGTATAAGAATAAATAAATGGACATTTTATAAAAATGGTAGTTTGATAAGTTTTATAAGTTATAAAAACTATAAACATGATTTTTACGACTTTTTCGGCTACTACTGTAAAATTAACGTTTTTGTTAAATAAAACTTAGACGGTTGGACCCGTCTAATGTAAACTTTTATAAACTCATATACTGATATATAAACATATATAAAAAGTAAAAACCGATAAAACCCGAACTATATAACATACGGACATTAACGGGCTAAGTTAACGTTATTGGACTAATAATACAACAAAATGGGCTAAAACACTTATAAACTTATTTATTGGGCTTAACCCATTTGGGCCCAACATGTAAAGTATAAATACTTAAAATAGAAGTATGAAATGGATTAATACAAGTTAATAAACTTATAATAGGCTTATTGGACCTAAAACACGGAAATAGGTATAACTAGTAAACTAGTAAGAAGTTACCAAAACATAAACACTAAAATGAGAAAAAGAGAATATGTAAACCAACTTGATCATCATATATATGTAATCATCATATGTATACATAATTGTTATTTTTATAAATTCATTGGACAAGAGTCTAAGACAAGTATTATTTGTCTAGGTTTCCGTGATTGAAGCACGTACCGTACATCCGAATTGCCGACAACCCGCTTTCCCACATCAACGTGAGTTCATAGCCTCACACTCTTTTAAATGTTTTTATGAAATATTTTATAAACCCGCGAGGGAGATAACATGTTAGTTATTATGAATTAGGACACTAGTTGTCCCGATTGTTTGTTTATTGATTTGGACCCGAATGATTGTATGACCCGATGAATGTTTAAATGACCCGATAGATGAAATGAAATGGATTATTAAATTTAGGTTATGTCACTAAAAGTCCCATTAGCATGAATTGTGAACTACCGGGATTTGGTAGACGCTTATGCATATAATAGTACTATTTGGGGACGATCACCCCAGTTCGCGCCTTGACGGTTGATCCCCGTCATGCCACATTGATTGGTAAGCGAATTTATGTATGAGAAGATTTCCATAGCGTGACCTTTGTGACGACACGCTAATTTAGATGGGAAAATTGAGTTTCGGGCTAGCTACCCGTTGTTTGTTGTAGTAAGGTAACAATGTCATGCGGCTTATAATAATCCAATTAACGAAATACTGCTATATGCACCGAATTACGATATATTGCCTGACTAGCAATATGGGGTCTTATTATTGATATTATGTTCGTGTTTTGTTTTTTCATAACCATATTCATATAACGGTTTTTATTTAACTTTATACAACGTCATAAGACGTATTGTATGATGTTTTTACGACATTGGCTCGTATAATGATTTTTAAGGCAAATGCCTATATTATGATTTTGATAAGGATTTGTATAAAATGACTTTGGCTATTTTATGGCCTATTACAATGATTTGTACAAAATGAATTTCGGTAATAATTTTATACCGATGTTATATTGATGAATTTTATTAAACTCTATGAATTCACTCGGCGTTATCGCTGACCTTTTCTTTTAACATGTTTTATCTCAGGTACTTGAAGGTAATTCTCGGGAAGACAACAAGAATTCATGGCTCGCACTTAAATAATAATTTCCATTCAAATGCTTTGTAAAACCTGCAAGAAATGACCATGACTTGGGACCTATGTACTTTGATATTTATGAATGGAAATGCTTTTATTATTAAATGACGCGATTTTTATGCGTTGTCTATGATGTGAGTAATGTGCTATCCCGTAACACCAACGAGTCTTCCGCTGTATTGAGTTGTATAAATTTGGGGGTGTTACAGTTTGGTACCAGAGCTCTTGTTATAGAGAACGAAAGATTTTAAAACCAAGGTTTTGAATAAAGCATTTCAAAATCTTTAAACTATAAACATTTTTCTAAAAATGTCTAAAAATCTTTTGACTATAACGGTGCCGAAGAATTCCCGAGTTACCGACAAGGCCAGACTAAGAAGTGTTATTTTAATATATATTGGATTATATATATATATATATATATATATATATATATATATATATATATATATATATATATATATATATATATATATATATATATATATATATATATATATATATATATATATATATATATATATATATATATATATATATATATATATATATATATATATATATATATATATATATATATATATATATATATATATATATATCTATAATATATATATGGAGCTAAGTTTGACATAGGAAAATAAGATTGCGCCATGTCATATCCTATGTGGCATTATCCCATTGGCTACAAATTTATTATTCTATTTTCGTCCGAGATATCCAAATAAAACTTTTACCAAAAATACTGCATTGTGTATCCAATCAAAACAATCGGTTGAAACTTTACAGGTTTAAATATATAATTTCTAAACCCTAATAATAGATCCAGGCTAACAGGAACCGTTGCTCAGAAGCTGTAAGCTTGGTGCATCCTGCAAGTTTAAGCATCATCGTTACACAACCATGAACCCCCTGAGTTATAAATAAATTGTGTTTTACTATGTCATCGTCTTTGTTTTGAAAAAGGCTTTAATTCTGATGCGTTGTTATTTTCTTTGTTTATATACTTTTTATTTAATGTTTAAAACGTATCTAACATTTTTTTATGCTTTAATTATGCAGGCTGTCTCTCTTTCTCAAAACCCTAATCGAGAGGTACGTGTTTATAACTTTTTCAACGTTTTTGTTTGTATTTTAATTTTGCAGGTTGTCCCCTCTCTCTCTAATCCCTTATAGAAAGGTACGTAACCCATGTTTATAACTTCTTTAACAGTTTTATAAAAAAGATTATGGATATTATATGTTGATATTACGATTCCTGCTAAGATTTGTTGATCATAACCTAATTATTTTGTGTTGAAGTCTTATTAACTGTATTCTTTTTGCAATTAGGATTGAAGATGGTTGATTTTTTGACACAGTATTGAAAGTGAGGCATGCACCACTATAATTTTTTCTCAACTGCTTTTTACTGAAACTCTATAGTTTTCGCATTGTAGTTAAGGGAATGTGCAGTAGTATGAAGCGTTCAAAGACTCTCCCTTGTCATTGCATTCAATAGGTTATAAGCAACATGTCTGGCACTTCACCAATGGAGAGTTACTCGTCACATACTGATGATGTTCCCCATCCTTTGCGTAACCGAAAATGTACTCGTGAAGGTTTATCCTGGAGCTCCAATGAACACACCCGACAGCTTAACTCTTCACACACTTGAATGAGAAAGTTAGTGCCGCATTCGAACAGCAGCAGTCTTAGTGTTTATGGTATGTTATAGGTGACTCCAAGTGAACATGGTTTTTTTACTCAATTGAAGGACGATCATCATCTCAAGAAACATCCCACTGAGTTTCAAGTCGATAAAGTGGACGCATCATACGCATCATCCCGATCTTGAGTATCTCAGGCAAATAAATGAGATGATGTCTGGTAAATATTGCTATACTCCTATATTTTATTTTGCATATTGACCAATGTGATAGTTGTACGGAACGGGCTGTTTATATTCGCAGTGTGTACAATATGGAACACAAGAACTTTTGAGTTGGTGATATAGTTTTTCTAATTGAATGATTTTTTTTTTAAATTATATGTTTCTGAAGGAATTATGCGTTTGAGTTGTTGCAATGCCTGTTGAGTTCAAACCAGGTAGTTATTTTTTCACATTAAGTTTGCGACATAACTGTCAATTTGGTAAACTATTGTTACATGTCGTTGTTGCATAACATTTTGGGAGACAGTGATACGAGTGTTTGAAGTTTTAATGTTCAATGTGGTCTTCTCCGCTTGGGGTCAGCCATGACATCATGAACGAACAGAAAAAATTGACGAATGGTATGAAGAAGAGTCCAATTATGATGTTTGTGACTTCTATCCTTTTTACCACCACACAAATTCGTTGTATAAAATTCAAGTATTGTGTATTCATTTTAGGGAGTTGTGGTGGCTTAAGTAGCAAATCTTTTGAAAATGCCAGCAAGATGGAGATAAACAAACATCTAAGGAGTTTTAGACGTGACTCGGAATAGGGGATGCATCACCGCTTGCTTCTGCAGATTAATAATACGAGAACATTAAAAACATAATGGCCAAAGCTTTCTGCTAGCCTGGTAACCCCTTCTTTTAAGCTACCGGTACTGCGAGTGACTTTTTATCTGTTTCTAACTAAAGCATGCCGCAGTCTAGGTGGATGCTTCCATGGACGCGACGATCTAACTTACGAAGTTGATATCAAACAGATACAAGGAAAATATACAAGTATGATACGAATGATTTACTACCTATTCTGTATGTCCACATTTCAAAATCTGCGATCATTCGCTATAAAGTTTTTTGATATTCTATTGTCTTGATATTTTGTTTCACGATACTGAAACATGTTGTAAATTTGTTGAGTGTTTGACAAATATATCTTTTGGTTACTCTTTGTTTCAGTGTAAACTAAAAGGTCAGAACCTATCTGCATTCTCCCTTGCGGAAATAATCTTTGCTTTTCGTTTGTCCTATTGAGGACTGTTGTTTGGAATGGCTTGAAAAATCGGTTTGGATCAGCGGCATCTGTTTAAGCTCTTCACGAGTCTGTGAAAATATATGAAAATACAGTTTATGAAATAACACAATTAAGATCAAACTTTTCTTACAGAATATGAAATACCTGAAGCCTATTATTATCTTACATTTTCAGCAAAAAAATGTCCACAAAAACAAATGAGATCTTTTGGACCAGTACAGTCAATTCTGAAATTCAAGTAAGTTGTGAACTTACTGAACAATCCCTAATTGTTTATGCTCATTTATCGATTTTTTATCTTATATTCTTCATTGTCATTTGTTTTATTATTATATAGGGATACAAATAAGGTCACTCAAAGGTAAAATGCAAATTCTTTTGGAGAGGCAGATGGTATTCTTACAAAAAATCTTGACACTGTTAATACCTTAACGCGTGCAGAAGGCAGGAAATGTGTGAGTTATAACTGTTTCGACATATTTGGTGTTATCTTGCTCCTGATTACTTTTAAGCAGGTATTGGTATTGCAATCTACAAATATGCTACGTGCAACAAAGGTTAATTATGTTGATGTTAAGTATATAATTGTATGTTCCTAGGTATGTTGATGTTAATTATACCAGAGGTTCAAATGACAAAAAATGGAGTAAACGAGATTTCCCATTGACCAGTGAGCTGGAGGTATGTGAATAATCTTTTGCATATCACATATAGCTGATGTTATTTTGATATTTAGAAGTCGTAACTTTGATCCGTTTACTTCTGAACGAGTTGATTTACGTAATGTAATATCTATAGTGTAGTTAGTACTGACCTGAAAGTGAACGGCTAACGATGCCCATTACTCCATTAGTGTTCCTAAAAAAAATATTCCAGGAAGCAAACCTTCAAAACCTAGAGACATAGTGTTGGTATCCCTTGTTGCTTGGTGAAAAGGAAACAATATATATGCTCTAGCGATGTTACAATGAACTTCATAAAGACTGGTGATGCAAGGTTATATCCTTTACGTCAACTTAATTCAATTATTAAAGACGTAGAAGTAGCCAAAGCATAAGTCGTAGTCCGATAAGGCACTAGAACTATGATAATTTTCAATGAGGTGATGGTCGTGGTAGTTATGAAAGAACAGGTTAAATGACATTTTGTCATTTAATTTATTGCAGATTATGCTCTTACACACATTCATCAGCGTCAACTTATGGAGTTGCATCAGCAATATCTGATGTTTAATTTTGTTTTTTGGTTTCTTTTTTAAATTAGTTGAAAACTATGTAAATGGATTTAAAAACTAATTTGCAGCAGAGAACCATCTAAAGTTAGTCTTTTAGCCTAAGAAAGTTTAAATGATCAAAAGTCAAGCGGTAATCATCATAGATCCAAATGAAATAATTGTGTTTTGTCTGCTAGGCTTCTGAAGTTCATAAAAGTGTTGGTCGGAAACCTACAGATTATATACCAAGCAAGGCGTAAGTCACAGAGCATGCTTTGGCTGGTGTGAAAGTTAGTCACTGAACAAGGTTAAAGAATGTGGTTGCTCTAGATTGTGTAGTAGCGCCAAGACCAGTGACTCAACGAGTCCTCCTTTGAACCAGATAAAGGGTATGTAGGTCTATTAACTAAAGTTCATATTTTACTTCTGAGGTAATTAGTAGGTTTGATATTTTAGATGTTGATTTCAAATCTTAGTTTAAGAGGATGTATGTATAAATTATGTAAGGAAAACATTGCATCTTTAGTGCAGTAGGGATGATATGAGTGAACGAAGTGGAATAAGAGTGTAGAAACTAAATGTAATTCAAGTGAAACAGTGGTTAAAGAATCTATGGTGTGTTATCTTTATTTGGTTCTTTGTAACTATACGCTTGTAATTGTATATATGTTATTCAAAGGAAATGCGCCTCTCTTGCTTAACTTGACTTGCACATTGTTTTAATGTTGTCATTAGTAGTTGCAATGTGATAGTTATATCTTTGAGTCAACTGGACCAAAAAGGAAGTTATAAATGGTGAATGGCACAGATGCATTTGATCTAAGTTTAGTTATATGATACGATATGAGAGTTTAATTATCAAATGAGCTAGGTTTGTGACTTTTAGGCCAAGGTAGTAGCACCGATTTAGATTGAAGTTATTGCGTTTGCTGAAGTTACATCATCATTGGTCACAAATGTGCACGTATTAATTTATTTTTTTGTCACAAATGTTAAAAAAAGGTTCTACAATAGACACATCATGGCGTTTAAGTTATGTATCATGTACCCAACAATGACCGAGTCGAGAACGTTTTCTACTTGCAACTACCTGCGCTGTCTTTTACCGCTGTTAATATTTTGTGTTGCTTTATAATGACGTTGCAGGTGAAAGGTATGGATGTTGATGTCCTTTTCATTTCTCAAATTCAGTTGAACCAATATTAAAAGCAGAGATGTAGAACATAACATGCTTATGGGCGAATCAATCGTAAGTTTCTAAACTTATATCTACTCGAGCATAATTTGTCATACCTGGTTACAAGTTTTGATCGGTGACACATTGAATTTTCTTTGCAATTAACATGTGATCTCCCTGCCATATTGAGTTGACTTTGTCTGAAAATGAGGAACCCGTGAAAAAGGAGGTAAACCTCATACTTCAGCTCTTAGGACCCCATGATTATATGTTCTTTTGGTTGCATAAAAGTTTCTTTTTAGATCACTTACAAAATCGTTTTGGTTAAAAAATTAAAATGGTTATCTTCTGGACTTTGACTGTCATTTAATCAGAATTTTTCTATATCAACTTTCTGTATGTTGCTAATTTATGAAAAAACCCAGTTGTCCAAGTCCAAGTAAGTGTAGGTTGTGAGATGCTGGTAGTGGTACTAAATCAATTTTGAACTCTTTGTAGGTTGATTGCGCCATTAATGTGTTTAAAGACAGATTTTCTTCTACTTATTTTGATGTGTAAAAGGATAATAGATTGTGTGCCAAAAGAGAAATATACAGTATGTTGCATTTACGCCATATCACGCGATGTCTTTGGGTGAGTTCATTGAGTTAAATGTCGGATGAGTCGATTTCATATTTACTATTTTACTACTTTTGAATTTCACAGCACGTGAAACTATCAAATTCATATCCTTATGTGAAGCTTCAACTTTGGTTTAATGTCGCTATTAACTTCACATTCTTTTTGTTCAACATCTTACGTTGTGTGCGTGTCTTTAGGTCTTACAATAACGGGGACCCCGTAAATGTTGTAGGAGCAAATGGGTAAGCAGGTTCACGAATGGTAAGGTTTCTTATGAAAAAAGGGAAAATAGGTTGATACACCTTCACTATTTTTCGATTGATGAAACAAAGGAAAAGGTATATGAGTTTAAGGTGATTAAGCCCAAAATAATATAATTGAAAATCATTCCACTGTAATCTATTTTTCAGGAAGATTTATCCTATAAACGAATTGCAGGTGGCATGTGTTTTAATGTTTGATCTTTAGAATTACAAACAAGCGCGACACTCAATTTAAATGAAACTAAATGAAAAAGAAAATAAATGGACAAGATGTGTGCTGCTAGATCTCATTCTACTTATGTTATGATACACATGTAGGTAAAGCATATAAACGTGAGTCTCAAAAACCATCATGCAACTATATTTTCTCTCAAGTTAACGTATTGTAATGAAGTCCTGATATAACATGACCACTTTTTGCAGATGCACATGTAGTTACTAGAGGCATGATTCCAACTTTCTGATTCTAATTATAAGTCGATTATTTATAATAGTATCATTACAGTATATGCAGCCCATGATTACTTTAATCAATATTTAGGATTTCAACAAGCGATGATGATCAGGTTATAATTGGAGAAGCTCTGGAGGCAACTGCAATTTCAGCTGGAGAGAAACCAATAAGAACAGAGCAATGCCACTGCAATACAAGCGGCAGAAGCCCGTGCAACGAGCCACGTGCAAATTACACCTGGTGGCATGGTGGCTAAAACTCAGGAGGCTATCTCCCAAAATACCTGAAATATGCGAGATTGAGATAAAACAAAGCTCGGGGATGTGTTGGTGGTAAGATTGATGCTCTAACTAATTCCGGATTCAATGCTCAAGTTAATACATGCATAATGTCATTGAGAGAAATAGAATAGTATCCAAGTTAGCCACCAACTTTGAAAATCGTGATCCATAAATTCTTACTAAAATATTTTCTCACCTAATAAGAGAAAATTAAGTCATATAATGTTTCTTAATTCTTTTCATATAAAGAGTGTGATTGGATGATGATTTGGTTACGTTGTGAGAAGGAAATGTCACATTTTGATGCATAACCATATTTCCATCATTCACACAATCTCAATAGTAACCTTTAGTGTCTGGTTAATGCTATGTTCCAAACAAAAACTCCAAAACGGTTAAATGGTGTCGAATTTTCACTCCCATCAACATCATCTCTGCAACATAAATAACACACTAAAAAAAGGAAATATGCTGGTATTTTACCAAGTTGATGGTATGCTATGTTAAAATATTTGATTAAGGTTTCATTAATATGAGATTTTAGTTTCATTGCATGATGTGTCGTTAAATTTCAAGTAAATTTTAGCTTTGATATATATTATATAGATAAATTGAGGTGGTGTGCTTTGCCTTTTCAAAGTGATTTTGCTATATGGAATAGTCAAAATCTGGCGTAAATGGTATACTTGAGGTAGGATTTAGATGTGGTTTGGATGTTTGAATCTGTAACTAAAAATGAGTCCTTAGTGATATATTGTAAAATGACCAACAAATAGTTGGATCGTAAAAATCATTATGAGTCCCAATCGTTGAAAATCGCTTAAAATGCAATAATCACTTTCAAAATGCAGGTTGCAAAGTTCATTGTGGGATTCTTTTTGTTAGGGAGTATCTAGCTGGACGTTGTGAGGCGAGTAATCCTAGGGCGATTATTGCATCTTAAAAGTGATTATTCAAATGGAAGTGATTATTCTTTTGATATCATTCTTGATTTTCATTTTAAAAAGATGCCATTGATACTTGTGGGTAGGACTGAGCACGGCAGACCCAAAACCGGTCCGGACCGGACCGAATAATTTCGGTCCGGTCCTCGGTCCGGGGTTTTGGACCAATTCGGTCCTCGGTTTGGTCGGTCCGGTCCGGTCCGGTCCGGTCCGGGCTCAGTCTGGGGTTTCGGACCATTTCGGTCCTTGGTCCGGTCCGGTCTTGGCCGGTCCGGTCCGGTCCCGGACCGATGCTCATCCCTACTTGTGGGTCACCTTTGAGATTATTCTTTTGATATTTTAAGAGAATGATATTTTATGTATGTACATTTAAAATTTTGAATACAAAGGTTGAAGTGTAAATACAGTATACGTTTATAGCTTTGATCGTATATTTTAGTTCAAAAAGTATGTTCGTTTTATACTTTTTTAAATTTGTTATTGTATATTTTATGACAGTCATATACTTCAATCTTCATTTGTCTTAAATTATCCCATCTTTTATTCATCTTTTGACTTGCTACACTAGCAGCTTGCAACTGTATATACGGTTGTACAAATCAGATATTATAATCATTTGAGTTAAACTTAATCAGAGTTTAAAGACAATTAGATATTACATTCTGAACCTTAGACCGATTTACTAGGTAGTGAGATTTTTTAATCAAGGAAATCATATTTAGAATGTACTAGATTGAAACAAATCAAGACACTCTTTCTATCTTGAAAAAAACAAATATGTGCTAGAGTAGTAATCTCAACATCAACAACATAATACCAACAACATATTTATCATCTATCCAAGTTTACACAAACAGAAAGAGCCTTAAAACATACCAACAAACATTTATTCAAACCAAAATTTTTGAAACAACCACATACATTCAGTGACCACGGCGAACCAAATTTTAACAAAGGCAATATACGCGCACCGATATATTTCACTCTCAACAAGTAAAATAAAATAAAGAAACAAATATTAATCTTTGTCCTAATATTATTATCTACGTTTTTCTTTTTTGATTGGTGTCAATTTAATTATCCACTAATAATAATGAAAATGAAACTTTACTATACTACCTTTGTTTGAAATTATAATTACAATTTCTTTTTAAATTAATAAGTGTACTTCTCTTAAATTGTCTTTTATCAGAAGACGATAATTTTTGTTGGATCAAAAGTTGATGAGTCAAATCACCATGGAAACAAGAAGGACCAAATATGGCATTAGGAGAAACTTCAAGCTGGTGGACAAAATACAAGAAAGTTTCCCCTGCTACAAAACTTTCCACTACTGTGAAGATTCCCCTGCTATATACTAAAAAGATGGAGATTTGGTCAAGTAGTGATAAGAATGAATAATTTTGTTTTGATTTAGTCATTATTATCTTATTTAGTTTCCATGTATCCCTGGGTTCCTTAAGTTATAAAAGGAACACCAGACCGTAGGTTTATTTATATCTTTCACTACTCAAATGTAACCTACAGAGTCTTTGATCTCTAGGCATGGGATTTAATGTATACATGCCTAGAGTGGTTTGTGTTAATCATATATAATACAAACCCTTTGGGAATTATTCATCTTTGTTAAACATCTTGTTCATGATTATCATTCAATCCCGCTATGTTAATTCATATGAATGTTAGTCAACCTAGATAAATGGTGTAAACCATTGAGTCTAACGATCCAATGGATTCAACATGTGGTATCAGAGCGGGTGGCTCGATATCTAGGTTAATCAAGGTGTTTAATTTTGTTGCTGTGAAGATCTAGGGTTTATGTTAAAACCCTAGTTATTGGTTAATATTGCTGTTGACGTCCGAAACAATGGTTCGGAATGAATAAATTGTTTATGACTCTATTTTTACTCCATGCGATTAATTCACGTGATGATTTTCACCCATTTGCTAGAATCGTTACTCTTTATTCTGAGTGGTCCCAGGAAGATTTCAAACTTTGAGGTTGAATATTAATTGTTCACGTAAT
Source organism: Glebionis coronaria (assembly GCA_025667525.1). Classification (NCBI taxonomy): domain Eukaryota; kingdom Viridiplantae; phylum Streptophyta; class Magnoliopsida; order Asterales; family Asteraceae; genus Glebionis; species Glebionis coronaria. The sequence goes on along the minus strand of CM046880.1, from coordinate 171,728,980 downwards.
GCTTCGATTGACAATGAAAGAGAAGGTAATGGTATTGGTTTGCACGTGATGTGCAAGATTGTAGCTATCATGAACAATTAAACAATAAGGGACATATAGTTGTTTATCCATATATGTCGTCAGATGGTGGGCCATTGATGTAACATCAAGCCATTCCATGTTTGAATTGATTAAGGATTCCAACGTTATATTATAATAAAGGTTGCTAGTGGGACATGAATGATGGAGGTTGTCACGTGATGGAACATTGAGGTGAGGTTGGTTGATATCGACGTGTATTGACCAAGCCAATGAAAAGGGGCTTTGCTATTTTCCTATTGCGTATACAGTCATTGAAAAGGACATGGTATAGGATTTACATGACTGCTGGTGGACGGTCTACAACAGAAGGGTATGATTTTTTGGTTCCCTGTTTTTGTTAGTTATTTTTCTGTTATAAAATTCATTCCCACTTTGAGTGGGTTTAGCATAGTTAATAACAAAAACAGGGGCATTAAAAGTTCCCCCTGCTGGTGAAAACGTTCCCCCTGCTTTCATTAAAAGTTACCCCTGTTGCGACTCCCTGCCTTTAATAGTTCCCCCTTCTTTCATTAACAGAATTCCCACTGTTTTTGAAAGTTTCCCCTGCTGTCAAATCTGATTTTTGGGACAGCAAGGGTATGGAGTTTGGTATATTCACAGCAACTGGCTTAAAGGTATAAAGGCTTCATTTTAATTTTCTTGATTACGAAGAAAATTTCTTATTATTTATTTGAAGATGAAGTAGATTTTCGCGGGTATGTGTTTTATGCTTAAACACCTAGTGACAAAGTGATACAAAGATCTAGGAATGTGTGATTTTTCTTATGGTACTCTATGCACATATTTCCTATCACTTGAAGGAGTTACATTATTGTGCTCAGTGTCTCATGTTCATGAAAAATGAGGATTTAGTATATTCCCCTCTCTGTCACGTGGTTAGTACAAGATATGAAATGCAAGTTTTGGTTATTCTTCTTCATCATCAAGTAAGTTATAATCAATTTTCTTCATATGTAATCATTACATAAAGCCTACAGAATTTGAAGATTCAAGATGCTTGACAAAAGTCGTTCTTATTTGTTCTATTCAACCATAATGAAGTTGTTCTTCAAAGTTACTACTGGTTGGGTACGTATACTATTAGTCATTAAAAGATGGCACTACATGCTAATTTCTGGTGCTGCTCTCATCATGGATGGTACTACATAGTATTTGTTTCTACAAGTGGTTAGTTCTTTGTTTGCTTCTTATGGTTGATACATCTACTTTTGGTCAAAAGAAATGGTTAGCACACTTTAAGGGGAAGCTCATTTGTTCAAATGTTAATCATTTACATATGACATCAAGGTGGAGATTTTTGCTACTGTTCATTGGTATTACTACAACTAATGTGAGTATCTACTGCTCAAAATCATTTTTTATTAGGAGGTGTTCCCTATGTGCTTCATGGAGGGTATTTTGAAAAGTGGAATGCTTGGGTTTGATGTATGATATTGGTTAAATAGTAGTTGAATATCAAGGTTGTTCATATAGAAGACCCCTATTTGATCATGTCAAAAAGGGGAAGTTGTCTACAAAGAATGTTCAGCCTGTTGATCCTTGATGTTGTATGCTTAAGGGGAAGTGTTTTAACATCATCAACTAGGGGAAGATTGTTGGGTCAAAAGTTGATGAGTCAAATCACCATGGAAACAAGAAGGACCAAATATGGCATTAGGAGAAACTTCAAGCTGGTGGACAAAATACAAGAAAGTTTCCCCTGCTACAAAACTTTCCACTACTGTGAAGATTCCCCTGCTATATACTAAAAAGATGGAGATTTGGTCAAGTAGTGATAAGAATGAATAATTCTGTTTTGATTTAGTCATTATTATCTTATTTAGTTTCCATGTATCCCTGGGTTCCTTAAGTTATAAAAGGAACACCAGACCGTAGGTTTATTTATATCTTTCACTACTCAAATGTAACCTACAGAGTCTTTGATCTCTAGGCATGGGATTTAATGTATACATGCCTAGAGTGGTTTGTGTTAATCATATATAATACAAACCCTTTGGGAATTATTCATCTTTGTTAAACATCTTATTCATGATTATCATTCAATCCCGCTATGTTAATTCATATGAATGTTAGTCAACCTAGATAAATGGTGTAAACCATTGAGTCTAACGATCCAACGGATTCAACAATTTTGAGACGGACGAAGTATCAATTAACGCAATCACAACAATCATTATAAGTAAAAGAAAACAAATATATAAAAAATACGACATTGATACATCAATATTTACGAACCAAAAATGTCCGTTAAGTGAGCTAACGCTAAGTCGAAGGTTGTTTTCATTTAACAAAGACGTTATTCTCACAAGGATATCTACATATATTGATTAATCTAAGTATTATTTTTCCCAATGTACATGATTTATGTACTAAGTTTTGATCCGATAAAATGTTATTTATGATCTTATTACAGCATCTCCAATGGGTAAACCAAAATATAAGTTTACACTATTTCATAAAGTCATTTGGAAAGGTTTACCTCATTGAAGTAAAAGGTTCACACAAAGCTTTTCATAGCTTTTTGCATTAAAGATGCTCTTAAGATGTACTAAGTTTTGATCTAATGGAATGGTATTTATGATCTTATCAGGATGCCCTCTACTACCATAATTCAATTCTTATGTACGCATTTTAGAGTTGGGTCAATGTAAAAAAAATCAAATTTCCCAAAGTTTTAAGAAGAACAATGATCTTATAGGTTTTACACTCAAAGATTAACATGTGAACAAAACTGTTCATTCAATCTTACAATAATTAACTTTAATAAAAATTAAAATCGTTTTTATAAAAATAATTTTAAAACAACAAATATATGTCAAGCTACAAGCAAATATAACATATTCTAAACCTTTTTCAAAGAATATATACTAAGAAACACTCAGCAGCTTATTTGTTTACGTAAAAAGATTAACATGGGACATAATCATATGTAAGCCACACCCACACGTAATCAAAGACACCCAAACGTAATCATAGGTTACTTTCTGTAGAAACAATTAAACCCTATGCGTCCAACTACCAAACAACGGATCGACCAATATTCTTCAAAATAGGATTTACGAAACGAACCCGCCCGTTGGGCGGGTTACGAAACTAGTATATATATATATATATATATATATATATATATATATATATATATATATATATATATATATATATATATATATATATATATATATATATATATATATATATATATATATATATATATATATATATATATATATATATATATATATATATATATATATATATATATATATATATATATATATATATATATATATATATATATATATGATGTAAGTTTATTACATGATTGTTTGATGATTATTTTGATATTTATACGAGGTATTTATACGACGTAGATTGTCACAAGGAACCTTAAATCCCCTAGTAAATTAATCGAAGCTATTCTCGTAGGAATTCTAGCTATCCTAGATCTAAACCATGTTGCGGATATTTATGATACCAACAAAATGGTTGATATTCGTAGAAATGTAGATATTAGTTGATTGTGATATTGAAAAAGAATTGGCGAGATTAAATCTGATATCGATGTCATGACGATCTTTCCTTATAGAGTGGAGTTTGACAAAACATTATCACCTAGAAAGATGTCATCTGATTCGTTGTCACCTAATTCTTAAATTTGAGAATCGAAAGGGTGAATGTTGCACTTAAGGCTGTCAATGGAACCATTACCCAAAAGCCTCATGTCACTAGTACCTTTCCGAGAAGTCTAATTGAATGATCGAGTCATTTCATACTAGTGACTCATTTTATAATTGTTGTTTTAAGAGCTATATGATTGGAAATTAAGTGTTGATCATATCGAGCTTTTGTTGCCCTATTAAGGTTTATGAATAAGGTTGAAAGTATTGGAGAATGAAGTAGGATATCGCATTGAGTATAAGTTGATTGAAACTTGAATAAAGTAATATTTAACTTGTATGGAATATAATATTGTTAAGAGGAACCCGTTAAGTCATGTGATTGAATTATAAGGTTTTAAATGATTGTTGGTTAGTGTTAAGGGTTGTTCCTAGGCCATTGTCCAATGACGAGGATGCTCAATGTCCAACAAATAAATTGAAGAAATCTTCGTCTGAATTGGGACCGATGGATCTTCCGGGACAGGTGGGACACCTAATGACTCTTGTAGATTAGTATTCATTGTGGTATCTTTTAAAAATAATCCCTAACTTAACTGAGACATCAGTTGGTAGGATGAGTTCTTGGAATTGTATGACATTGTGACACACAATGTGTTACGGTACAATTCTGACTTGTTTGTGATTAGTGAAAAGACTATCTTTGATTGCTAAATTCTACATGTATCGATGTTATCTATCTTTTATTGCTTCATCCTAATGATTGAATTAGTGATGCAACCATTGAACAAATACTCATCTCGAATTGAGTTACGTTGTGGATTATTCTTTTGAGTGCCATCGAGATCATGAACCTCATGATTATTTGGCTAAAGCTCATTTCCTATCATATTGTAGTTAGTTCTTGGTGAACAAGCTTTCATCACTCTTTTGCAGATCACTCATTGTTTGTATAAGATAAAACAGTATCCCTTGAGAAAAATTGATTTTTCATCACTATAAGGATTATTCAAAGTAAGATTTATAAATGATTGTTATCGAAATGAAGTTATTTATAAAGTACCTTGGAAAACTTAACTGTTTTCATAACAAAGAAAATCTTTGTAAATTTATTCTTGATTTTTATTTAAGAATTAAGCATGAAAGTGTTTTTATTATAAACATGATGATAAAATTTTGACGAACTGAGTATTGCATCGTTAATCTTGAAATTGTACATAGTTGCGTGCCTACATACAATTTGGAATGGACCATGCAAGGCTGATTAGTAGTCACCATAAAACTAATGAATAAACACTACATTTTCTTTGAAGATTGTGAAAGAATAAATTTTATGAGATCTGCAAGAAGTGAAAAATAGGGACATAATGTTAGGGACACCTACAAATGTGTCTGTAGAATTTATTCTTCTGAGTCGAATTTACTCATCTGTGGAAATTGTCTTATTTGACAATTGACGATTCTTTCTTGTCCAGTTCTCCCGTAGTGAGATTCTTAGGAAAAGTATTTGATTACCGAGTGTTGATACCCGACTGGATGTATCAACGTTCCTATCATTTCTTTTGATTAGATTTCATTTAAATGACCTGGGTAACGATCCGAGGAGCTTTCGAATGCGTACACAAATTATGAAAACATGGGATATATTCATATTCATTAAATGTTTTCGTCTGTATCTGATTTGAAATTCTCTCGCGTACATTATGAGTTAACCTTACTCTTTTAAGGTTAGTTATGTCTCCATATATCCTTGAATTTGTGAAGGATTATGAGTTATTATTATTCTTTTGAGAAGTTCACATCTTATCGACGGCAATAAAAACTGGAAAGCTGATAGTGCCAGTAGAATGGATTGATTGATTATGACATGACGACATTGTCTTAATTGATGGGAACTCGAGTAGAATTCCCCTAAATGATAAGATGTTGATTATCAAAAGTGATCTTAATAATTCTTGATGGATGACCATATCCTGCATTTAGATTTTTTGAAATTATACCGTGAATGGTTGTGAATTAGTCATAGATATTATAATCTAGAAAGAACCTAACATGAATTTATTAAATGATGTTTCTGTTATCTAAAACTTTAGTAAGTATTTGTTGATGAAATACCTAGACTTTCGCCATTAAGGCAAATTGAATTTGGTATTGATTATATTCTCGGTGCTGCACCTGTGGCATGTGCATTGTACGTCAGCACCATCTGAGTTAAAAGAATTACCGTACAACTGAGAGTTGTCGGAGAAAGATTTTATTCTACCGAGCTCGTCATCATGAAGGGCTATGGTGTTATCATTCCTTATATTTATAGATTACTGTGAACTGAGTAAATTGACAATCCAAAACGATATCCATGACTCGAAATGGAAGATTTGTTCGATCATTTACAAGGTTCTAGCGTATGTTTTAAAGATTTGATCCATGGCATGGTTATCATCAACTTCGCATCTGCGAAGAATATTATCTATTCCAATCACTACATCCGGTACTTGTAATGAACATTATGAGTTTCACGTGATGTCGTTTGGATTGACTAATACACATGTAGCATCCATAAATTTTGTGAATCACGTGTGTAGGCTGTAGTTTGATAAATTCATGCTTGCCATCATTAATCAAAGCTATTCTCGTACGAATTCTAGCTATCCTAGATCTAAACCATGTTGCGGATATTGATGATCCCAACAAAATGGTTGATATTCGTAGAAATGTAGATATTAGTTGATTGTGATATTGAAAAAGAATTGGCGAGATTAAATCTGATATCGATGTCATGACGATCTTTCCTTATAGAGTGGAGTTTGACAAAACGTTATCACCTAGAAAGATGTCATCTGATTCGTTGTCACCCAATTCTTAAATTTAAGAATCGAAAGGGTGAATGTTGCACTTGAGGCTGTCAATGGAACCATTACCCAAAAGCCTCATGTCACTAGTACCTTTTCGAGAAGTCTAATTGAATGATAGAGTCATTTCATACTAGTGACTCATTTGATAATTGTTGTTGTAAGAGCTATATGATTGGAAATTAAGTGTTGATCATATCGAGCTTTTGTTGCCCTATTAAGGTTTATGAATAAGGTTGAAAGTATTGGAGAATGAAGTAGGATATCGCATTGAGTATAAGTTGATTGAAACTTGAATAAAGTAATATTTAACTTGTATGGAATATAAGATTGTTAAGAGGAATCCGTTAAGTCATGTGATTGAATTATAAGGTTTTAAATGATTGTTGGTTAGTGTTAAGGGTTGTTCCTAGGCCATTGTCCAATGACGAGGATGCCCAGTGTCCAACAAATAAATTGAAGAAATCTTCTTCTGAATTGGGACCGATGGATCTTCCGGGACAGGTGGGACACCTACTTACTCTTGTAGATTAGTATTCATTGTGGTATCTTTTAAAAATAATCCCTAACTTAACTGAGACATCAGTTGGTAGGATGAGTTCTTGGAATTGTATGACATAGTGACACACAATGTGTTACGATACAATTCTGACTTGTTTGTGATTAGTGAAAAGACTACCTTTGATTGCTAAATTCTACATGTATCGATGTTATCTATCTTTTATTGCTTCATCCTAATGATTGAATTAGTGATGCAACCATTGAACAAATACTCATCTCGAATTGAGTTACGTTGTGGATTATTCTTTTGAGTGCCATCGAGATCATGAACATCATGATTATTTGGATAAAGCTCATTTCCTATCATATTGTAGTTAGTTCTTGGTGAACAAGCTTTCATCACTCTTTTGTAGATCACTCATTGTTTTTATAAGATAAAACAATATCCCTTGAGAAAAATTGATTTTTCATCACTATAAGGATTATTCAAAGTAAGATTTATAAGTGATTGTTATCGAAATGAGGTTATTTATAAAGTACCTTGGAAAACTTAACTGTTTTCATAACAAACAAAATCTTTGTAAATTTATTCTTGATTCTTATTTAAGAATTAAGCATGAAAGTGTTTTTATTATAAACATGATGATAAAATTTTGACGAACTGAGTATTGCATCGTTAATCTTGAAATTGTATATAGTTGCGCGCCTACATACAATTTGGAATGGACCATGCAAGGCTGATTAGTAGTCACCATAAAACTAATGAATAAACACTACATTTTCTTTGAAGATTGTGAAAGAATAAATTTTATGAGATCTGCAAGAAGTGAAAAATAGGGACATAATGTTAGGGACACCTACTGATAACTAGGCTTTTAACTAATTAAAATGATTCGTTGAAGTATGTCTTTTCTAACTGAAAAAAGGAGTTTATGTGTGCGACTCAGCTGTTCTTTGGTGAAACAAAAGTGTGTCGTTGTAGTATATTAAAAGTGCAAAAACAATTAAAGTAAATGACTTAAAATTAAAAAGGCGTTAATTTAAAATGGCGTTTAAAATAAATCTAAGTCTAATTAAATGTAAAGGGTGCAATATTAAAACTTTGAAAAGTAAATTAATTTAAATGACTTAAAATTAAAGCGTGACGAAAATTAAATTTGACAAAGTTGTTGGGAATAAATTAAGGTCAGATCACTTGAACGCTGACAAGAACAACACAAGCGTTGACAAGAACAAAGTGAACGCTGACAGCCCAAGCGTTGACAAGTTAAAGTCAAGCGTTGATAGATTGAAGACAAGCACTGATGGAAGATATAAGCTACACGTTTATTATATTCTAGAATACTTCTAGTAAGGATAGAAACGACAATGTATTTTCTATGTTTATCTTTACCTAGAATAGTTGATACGTAGCTTATTGTACAAGGCTTCTTAGTCTATAAAAGAAGGCCTTTAGGTTAATGTTTAGTATCAAGTTTTATATAAGTTTTCATTCGTAAACATCTTTCATTGTAAGCAAGTTTGACATTCATAATCAAAGTGAAAGTTTTGTTTACATCTTGTGTTCTTGTTTAAGTATTAAATTCCGCATAATACTTAGATTCACAAAGCATATAACAAAGGTTTCTCTACGTGTATTACTTGATCTAATCTCGTATACACAAAGCTAATCGATCTAAGTTTGGGATCAGCAAGTGGTATCAGAGCTTGTTGAGGAACTTTTGATCTTTGAAGAAAACCAGAACGATATACGAACACTAAAACCCTAATTTTCTCAAAACCCTAAAAACATCATGTCTGAAGCAATAACCTCCTCCTCTTCGCCATTACCAAACATCTAGATTCCCATGCTTGATGCAACCAACTTTGACTTATGGAAGTTCAATTTTGAACAATATCTAGGGATCTTTGATTACACACTCTGGGAGATTATTGAATATGGAAACTCATTCAATAAGGCTCAAAAGATTCAGGATGCCATTAATGCAAGATCAGCTGTTGAGGGATGTCCTGATGAAGAGAAGAAAGAAAATCATAGGCTGATGCAGAAGTATATTGAGTATAGAACACCTAGGCATAAGGACATATATAATGTGAATTTAAATGGGATTAAAGTGAATGCAAATATGTCTTGTTTTTATGCTAAGGCCTCAGTAGATGAAAGTAATTTGTGGCACATGAGACTAGGGCACATAAATTTTAAAAATATAAATAGACTTGTGAGGCTTGGTTTAGTTGATGGTTTGCCTGAGAAGGCCTTCCACAATGACCACTCTTGTGTTGCATGTCTTAAAGGCAAGCAACACAAGGTCTCATTCAAGTCCAAGCAGGTGCATACTAGTTCCAGACCTCTTCATATGCTTCACATGGACCTCTTTGGTCCAACTAATATAGAGAGTTTGAATGGCAAGTCATATTGTTTTGTTGTCACTGATGACTTTTCTAGGTTTACTTGGACATTCTTTCTAGCTATGAAGAGTGACACAGCTGATGTTCTTATTGAATTTATCACTCAAATTGAGAAAAGGTCTGGCAATGAGGTTAAGATGCTTAGGAGTGATAATGGTGGAGAATTTAGGAACAAGAAGCTTGATGATTTTTGTGCCAGGAAGGGAATTACTAGGCTATTCAGTATTGCTAGGACCCCACAACAAAATGGGGTTGCTGAAAGGAAAAATAGAACCCTAATTGAAGCAGCCAGAACTATGTTGGCTGATGCTCACTTTCCTATAGCCTTTTGGGTTGAGGCTGTTAATACATCATGCTATGTGCAAAATAGAGCATTGGTTAACAAAATTCAGAACAAAACACCTTATGAGTTACTTTGGGGAAGAAAACCTAATATTGGTTTTCTCAGACCTTTTGGATGTCATATAGTAGTCTTAGACACTAGTGATGCCTCAGGGAAATTTAGTGCAAAAGGTGATGAAGGTTACTTCATGGGGTATTCAGTGCAGAGCAAGGGTTATAGGGTTTATCTTAAGGAGGACAAACGTATTGTTGAGAGAGTACATGTTAGGTTCTTAGAGAATAAACCCAGTGATCCTGAAAGTGGTCCTAATTGGTTGTTTGATTTGGAACCCTTATCTAGAACTTTAAATTATATGCCTGTCACTAATCCAGACATTGTGAAGGTAACTTCAAATGTTGTGGAAGAACAAATTGTTGATGTTTCAGGTACACAGGTTAATGAGAGGGTTGGATCACAAGCAGAAAAGGCATCTCCTACATTTGAATATGTCACAATTCCCATTTGGACAGATGCTTTTGCTGCTGCTGCTGCTGCTGGACAAGATAATGGTGGTCTCCAAATACCACCAGATACAAACATGCATGGTTCTTCAGGCGTTGACAAAGGCAAATCTAGCGTTGACAGGACCAATTCAGACGTTGATGGCTCAGACGTTGACAACAACAGTTCAAGCGTTGTTAGCCCAAGCGCTGACAAACAAGGTTCAGACGTTGACAACACCTTTGCACATCTTTTCTCTTCCACTTTTGAACAAGGAGGACTTTCCAGGATTTATGAAGAGATTCATGTTGATCAAAGAGAGTCTGATGAAGAAGACATTGGCAACATGGAGCATGAGGTTGAGGACACCAGACTTTTTGAAGGAGGGGTTCTCACCTCCACAATGAAGAATCACCCCCCATCTCAGATCATTGGTGATGTTATGACTCCAGTTCAGACAAGAAGATCCCATCAAGGTCTTGGTGGATTTATTGCCAATATACACAAGAAGGTTGATACCCCTCTTGTACAAGCATATTTGTTTGCATGTTTTCTGTCACAAGAAGAACCCAAGAAGATATTTGATGCTCTCAAAGAACCAAGTTGGGTGGAAGCAATGCAGGATGAGCTTCACCAATTTGCAATTCAGGATGTTTGGGAGCTGGTTGATTGTCCTAGATATGTCAGACCTATAGGGACAAGATGGGTTCTCAGGAACAAAAGAGATGAAAGAGGTATTGTGGTCAGAAACAAGGCAAGGTTAGTGGCTCAAGGTTATACACAAGAGGAGGGGGTAGACTCTGAAGAAGTCTTTGCACCAGTTGCAAGGATTGAAGCTATTAGGATTTTTCTAGCCTATGCATCTTGCATGGGCTTCACAGTCTATCAAGTGGATGTGAAGAGTGCATTCTTGTATGACACCATTGTTGAGGAAGTTTATGTCATGCAACCTCCTGGTTTTGAGGATCCTGAGCATCCAGATAAAGTGTATAGAGTCAAAAAGGCTATGTATGGCCTTCATCAAGCCCCTAGAGCATGGTATGGTACTTTGTCTACATATTTGGTGGACAATAGATTCAAGAGGGGCACCATAGATCAGACACTATTTACAAAGAAGAAAGGCAAAGATGTGTTGCTTGTGCAGGTCTATGTTGATGATATCATTTTTGGGTCTACTGATCCAAAGATGAGTGAGGATTTCTCCAAGCTTATGACAGACAAATTCAAGATGAGTGCTATGGGGGAGATGAACTTCTTTCTTGGGTTACAAGTTCAGCAGAAAGAAGATGGTATCTTCATCTCCCAGGACAAATATGTTGCTGAGATCTTGAAGAAGTTTGGCTTTTCTCCACATGAAAAGAGGGCTTCTACTCCTATGGATAGAGAACACCCTTGGGGAAAGATTGGAGATGGGAAAGATGTTGATGTCAGGCATTATAGATCCATGATTGGATCCTTGATGTATCTTACTGCTTCCAGACCTGATATCATGTTTGCTGTATGTGCTTGTGCACGACATCAAGTGACTCCCAAAGAATGTCACCTTTATGCTGTGAAGAGGATCTTTAGGTACCTAAGATGTTTCCCTAATCATGGCTTGTGGTACCCAAAGGATTCACCATTGGAGCTGATTGCATATTCAGATAGTGATTATGGAGGTGACAAGTTTGATAGGAAATCCACAACTGGTGGATGTCAATTTCTTGGGAGCAGATTAATATCTTGGCAATGCAAGAAACAAACAGTGGTGGCTAACTCTACAACTGAAGCAGAGTATGTGGCTGCAGCAGCATGTTGTGGTCAAGTGTTGTGGATTCAGAACCAGCTATTGGATTATGGGTATAATTTCATGCATACTAAGATATTTGTTGACAATAATAGCACTTTATGCATCATTAAGAATCCTGTGCATCATTATAAAACTAAACACATAGAAATTAGACACCATTTTATAAGAGATTGCTTTGAGAAAGGTTTAATACAACCAGATAGGGTTGACACTGAGGAAAATGTGTCAGATTTATTAACTAAACCTTTTGATACTGGAAGATTTCAATACTTGGTAACAAGTATTGGAATGGTTAATCTCACTTAATATGTGTTTTGGATTCTTTTTGTAAAAGTATGTACAGGATGATGCATTATTATTGGTCTTCTTGATGATTTAGATTTTCCACTATATTTTTCTAACACTGACAAAGGTTGTTTGAACACTGATAAGTGTTTTTGCAACGTTGTCAACAATATAATTGTCTAACGCTGACAAAGCTTCCTTCAACGCTGTTATGTGTTATAGGGGCGTTGTCAGCAACAATGTTAGTTTTGTGGTTTTCAATCTAAATGTGCAGATGGTGTTAGCAGTATACCATTGGATACAGAGTTGCTTATGGATCAAAGGAGAAGCATTTGGACAATTTTTATTTATGGATGATGGTTGGAATGTTTCATTCCTATCTTGACATAAATTTTTTATGTTCATGCATGATTTTAGCAATCTTTTTGTATCATAGTTTAAGGGGAGGTTTTAGGAACCTTTAGGCTTTTTGGGTATCCGTATGATACTCTTATCACAATTCTAGATTGTGTCCACAGGTGAGTATGGGTTAGATTCACTAAACCATGAGGCACTGTAGCATGCATAGTATATCAACTTTGCATGCTGCCAAGACATTTTTGGCCTAGAATTGGTTGTGGTCTGTTGGGAGAATTGGGGATGATTTTGATATGGGATTTACCTGGGAGTAACAAGGATTTTATAAGGTAACTTGGTTGTTAAGCCTTTTGGTTAGCAAGGGACACTAGAGGACTGTTATGTCTATCTTGCTTATGCAAGTGTGCATAACTGGACAGTGCTTGCCGCCCTATAATAATTATCAGCTTTTGGTTATCTTCTCTAGGATAAATTACTTGTTAAGGTCATTTTTCACTTTTTAAAACAATTTTATTTTTGGACGCTGACAAGAAATTTCCAAGCGTTGTTGTGACCAAATTGGACGCTGACATGGCTTTAGTCGAACGTTGACAAGGTTATAGCCGTTGGGCGTTGATGGGTTATTTTTGACCGTTGACACTCAATGGGTCCTACCCAGTTGTTACTTTTTGACATATTTTCAAGACGTAATTTTAGGAGTTGTTACTTTCATTAAATGCATGGGATAACTTATAACTTTTTCAATATTTTCATGATTAGTTTTTGAAAATCTTTGCCTATTTTTGGGCCAATCACATGCATTCTTTATCTCCTATAAATTTGGCTCCTATTTTAAAACAAGGTATCTATAATTTTTGTCTAACACTTTTCTCTTATCAACCTTCATCTTCTATACTTCAAATTAACAGCTTTCATCAATGGCACCAAGATTTAACTCAGCAGAATTGGATTTGGGGTTCAAGTCTCAACACAACATGATTGCTTATCTTGTTGCTGATAATACTTTGTTCCCTCAATACACACAAATGGTGGCGTATTTGAACGCATCCCCCTTAAGGTATGCTCTTTCTCATGCACCACTCATTCCAGTCACACACATTAAGCAGTTTTGGAACACTGTTAGTTCCTCAACAGTTAATGGAGTGACCACATTAACTTCTTTTGTTCATGGGAGGTCTTGGGTGGTTACTGAGGCCTTGGTACGCCAGGCCTTGCATCTTGATGATGCTGATGGTATAACCATCCTTCCCATAACTGAAATAGAACAAGGGCTTAGGGCTTTGGGATATCCAATTCCTGATGAAGGTACTCTTAATAAGTATCATAAGCAGGAATTTCCCCCAGCCTGGAAGTACCTAATTCACATTCTCCTTCAATGTTTGAGTCCCAAATGTACTGCACACAATGAGATCAATAGATCCATTGCAACTGCTATTGTGTGTATTGCAACAGGGCAAAAATATAACTATTCTAAAATGATTTTTGAAGGGATGTGTAAAAACAAGGGGACAAAAATGACTTTAGCTTATCCCCGTTTTCTGCAAATGATTTTTGATGATCAAAGATATTGTTCAAGGGATCACAATGATTTTTATAAAATCCCTGAACAAAAGAAAGCTATTTTTACAAAGATGAATTCACCACCTCATAGAGACTTACCTTTAACCCCAGCTATGCTTGCTGTTATTGCAGCATCACAACCCCAACCAGACCCCCAACCTCAAATTGACCCTCACCCACAACTTGAACCTATTCCTGAACCTTTACCATCACCTGAACAAATGCAAATAGACCAAGAACCCTTTGACGCTGACACATCAAATGTTGGCGTTGATGTGCCTATTTCCAACGCTGACACCCAACCATCACAATCCCAAACACCCCTTAACCAACCCACATCTACCCATTCTTCCACACCATCTTCCACACCACCTGAATATAGGTTGATAAAACGCCAAAGGACTACTGGAGTGTTCTCCTCTGGTGGTCCTAGTCATGAAGCAGAGAGAACCACCACCACAAGTGTGGTTGGTGACCTGGATGAGGCTGGGACTATTGGCCAAGGCCAAGGCAGTCCCACCATACTTAAGTCCTCATCCATGCCCAATGAACCTGCTTTGGGAGGTCAAATCCCCATTTCAGAAGAGGGCAGACTGGAACCAATGACCATTTTGGAATTGACGGCAGTCTGCATTAGCTTGCAAAAGCAAAATGCAGACTTAGTACAAATTGTCAGCAAACAAGGCCTTGAACTCAAGGAATTGAGGGAGAGGATTGTTGTTTTGGAGAGTGATCATGATAGGAGGGGTATGGAGGAGTCTTCCAAAGGGGAGGAAGATCAAAGAAATCTGAGTGATAAGAGCAGTCAAGATGGTCGATCAATGGATGTTGCTGAAGCTCTTACTACTTTGAAGGAACAAACAGGTTTTGATACGTCCTTAATCTCTCCAACCAATCTAAATTTATCATTTACAGCTATGTTGAGAGAGGTTACACAAGGCGCTGAGGGAAAATATTTGAGCGTTGACAAGACAAATTTGGGCGCTGATAGAGGAAATTTGGGCGTTGACAGATCTGCATATGGAGGTGATGTATTCCAGTCATCATCTATCATCAAGGATGTTCCTACTCATGTATTACCATCTACCTTACCAACCATTGCACCATCAGATAAGGGTAAGGGTATATTGGTAGAAGAAATTGTTCCAAAGGATGTAGCCCAAGTTGAATTTGATAGAAGACTGGCTGAGCAATTGATGGAACAAGGTGAAAAGGAAAAGTCACCATTTGTTGTGACTTCTGAAGAAGAAAGTGATGGAGCTAGCTCAGACTCAAGTGTGATGATTATTGAACCAGAAAGGCTTGAGTATGGTGATGAGCTTGCTAGGGAAAATTTTAGAGATTTAAAGTTGCAGATTGACTTTGACATGCCAGAGGTGGTTCAGATGTACAATTCTTGGGAAGAAAGCTGCATGGATAATCCAAACTTGACCATTTCAGATCAAATATGGGGTTTGGAGCTTCTTCTTAGAGTTCAAAAGGATTGTAAGGTGATTTTGAAGCACAAGGCAAGCAACATTCTCTCTGAGTTGAAAAGGGATAGAAGGAAGCTCTATTTTATGTTACTCAGATGTCATGGAGTTGGATGGACACATTAGAAGTTGAAGGCTTTGACATTTGATGAGTTGGAACATAGAGCTTATCCTATTTGGGTGAAAGTGCAGGAAGAAAACACTTTCAGACTTCTTTCAGATGAAAGAAAGGAGCAACTTGCAGAAGAGATGGAAATCAAGAAAGCTATGATAGTTCCCAGGCCAGTGAAGAAGGGATTTACACTTGAGTTTCCAAAAGATATGAATCAATTATATCCAAGTGAAGCAGTGATTAGAAAGAGCCTCAAGCTCTCCCCATTAGAAGCTTCAGATATGGTGCAGGTGTTACCAATAGATTCCAGGAATCCAATTGTGAGTTATGATGAGGATGAATGTGGATTCTGGAAGATTGGAAGATATGGCAAGGAGGTACACACTTTTACCACTCTCATATCTTTATTTGCAAGTTGTGATAGAGAGGACTTGGTGGACCTTTGGAGGTTGCTGGAGACCAAGTATGAGGCTGAAGCACCAACTTCAGCTAATGGAATAAAACTTTGGACCACATTCAAAAGAATGTGTGGGACAAATGAGGAAAATCCTGAAATATGGAAGGATCTTGAAGATGACCTCAGTGGTCTTCAATGGAGGTTATATTCAGCTGCTGGTGTATACCATTTGAGTTCTACTATGTTTGCTGAGTATCTACTTGTAGATGCTTAATATTTCATATCCAAGGCTGTTTTGGAAAAGATGAAGGACACTCAGCTGGAGATAGACTATACAAGTGACGTGGCAAAGAATTTGATCAGATTTATTTATTACCAATATGATAAGGTTTGTCAGACTCCTCCAAGTTCTTAATGATTATTCAGAAACTTGATCATAAGAGTGGATATCAAGTTTAGGGGAGGATTGTTGGGAATAAATTAAGGTCAGATCACTTGAACGCTGACAAGAACAACTCAAGCGTTGACAAGAACAAAGTGAACGCTGACAGCCCAAGCGTTGACAAGTTAAAGTCAAGCGTTGATAGATTGAAGACAAGCACTGATGGAAGATATAAGCTACACGTTTATTATATTCTAGAATACTTCTAGTAAGGATAGAAACGACAATGTATTTTCTATGTTTATCTTTACCTAGAATAGTTGATACGTAGCTTATTGTACAAGGCTTCTTAGTCTATAAAAGAAGGCCTTTAGGTTAATGTTTAGTATCAAGTTTTATATAAGTTTTCATTCGTAAACATCTTTCATTGTAAGCAAGTTTGACATTCATAATCAAAGTGAAAGTTTTGTTTACATCTTGTGTTCTTGTTTAAGTATTAAATTCCGCATAATACTTAGATTCACAAAGCATATAACAAAGGTTTCTCTACGTGTATTACTTGATCTAATCTCGTATACACAAAGCTCTGATACCAATTGTGGAAACCTTGATTTCCGGATCTTTTAAGCTACTAGGAATGATCATTGTTCATATGATTAAACAATCAAAGCGAAATTAGAACAACAACCATTAACAAGGTGTTTAGGCACGAATAACATGAATTAAAACAAAAGGGATGTTCATTATATTAATAACAAACATCCACTAGACGTGTATACATTGAATCCCACGTCTAGTGCACACACGCTTTAGGTTTACATTGTGAATGAATTGAATGAATAAAACCTATGACCCTTGGTTCCTTTTATAGTGTAAGGATTAGGGTTTACAAGAGATAATGATGAATAAACAAGTAAATCTTCTATTTAAATAAACTTATGCAGAATATCTTTTGCATGTTTATCTAAATAGAAGCTTCCATAAGCTTCTTTTGTCTACGTTTTATCAATGCTTGAATTACATGTAACAATGCTTGAATTGCTCTTGACAATGCTTGATTCCATCAACGCCTAAATTGTACATGTCAACGCCTGGAATGCTCTTGTCAACGCCTAGACAAATACTTCACGTTTCTTCATTTTTGAGTTTCTGCCACATCAACTTTTTGACCCAACAATCTTCCCCTAGTTGATAGTGGCAAAACTCTATGTGTATCTCTTGTAAGTTATACATGATCTTCAAATTGCTTCCCCTCAAGTGTAGCACATATTTCTTCCCCTTTTTGTCACATCAACAAGGAAGTAAACAATGTTGCAATGTTGAAGATTCTCCATATGTAGGCTCTGTGTAATGATCTTGAAGAACAATTAATATGATATTTTTGATGTAGAAGTAGAATAACCCAACCTTGTGTTCCATGTCTTGTACTATCCATGTGACTAAGAACTTATACTAGGCAATGTATAAGTAGACCTCAATCCCTTGTCAATATTCTCATCCTTTGTGAGACACTGAGCACGATAATGTAACTCCTTCAAGTGTTATGACAAGTCTTCATCACCAACCATGTAAAGCACGAACAAGTTACCTTTAAAGTCACCAGAGCATGACTTTAAGATATGATAGAACACAAACTCGCGAAAATCTTCTTCAATCATCAAACTTACCATAAGAATTCTTCCCCTTAAGCCAACATCTCTTCATGACGATTTTAATGGAATCACATCTTCATACCATATGTAAAAGTATTTGGATGGATAACTCTTTCACAAGGCTATCCCGATTACATAGTTTAAATATCCATCAAATTCCCACGAATAATTGCTAACTCGCTTTAAGATCAATAATCCATTTAAAAATATCCGAGCCCGATATTCTAAATTAAAACGGAGATTCCATGTACCTTTTTGTGTATTTTCCTCCTTTTTGTGTGCTTAAAACGTCACAATTTTCTCAAACAGCAGCAAACCTTGTGTTGTCCAATATCCTCTTCTGTCCAATATCTTTGGCAGATGTATTGTCCAATATCGGACAATACCTATCACCGTTGAAGCTCATATATCGGACGACACTGTCAACCTGTCAGCGTTGACTTATTCTGTCAGCGTCAAATTCCTTCCTTTCAGCGTTAATGCCTCTCTTGTCAGCGCCTCTTTCTGCTGACGTCATCTAGGGCTTGATGGCTTGATGACATTATCTCATTCTTTAGCAGCTTACATAATCTTGTCCCACGTGATTAAAAAAAATAGACTAAACCAATTTAGAGGCCCACGATCAAAACAAGATATATATATCTGCATAATTAGGTTTCAAACTTTTTCCTTCTTTTTAGCCACCAGTTCGCTCAAAATCACATTCTTTTCTTGTTGACTTCTTCAAACGTATAATTCCAAAACACGTTATAGCAACAAAAATATGTCATCCAATCCTAAGTCTCAAACCGTGTGAACACAGACTTGTGCACCAATAGGATCAATTCCTAGTTTTAACCTCACGTGATTTTACCATGGACTAGCATGTAGAGTAACAAAATCAGTAACACAACTATCTTGTTTTTAGGCTTTGATCGTGTGAAAGCAAAGTATTCCACCAATAGGATGATCTCCACCGTGTGAACACAAAGCTTCATTAAACGTCACTTGCTTTGTCCAATCACAGTTCAATGATCGTGTGAACGCTTAAACCATGAATATACTATTCTCCACCAATGAAAATGTTTTAACCGTGTGAATGCCACCAACGATACAAAACTTTTGCAAGAGTACCCTTTAGCTAAAATAACTCACGATCAAAGTACAGTCATTGGGATCACTCCTTTTGATTGTACACTAGCCTGAACATATTAAACCTTGAAGTGCGCCTGTTTGAAGACACGAATTTAGGGTTTTTATTATGAACCCTATGCATCAAGAACACAATCACCATCACCATAACCTGCTATTTTCAACGAACAACAACCCATCAAGCATCCAGATCGTAGAACACAATCTTCTTTGCAGCAACACGATCACAAACACTCAGCTTTGATCGTCTTCTACTAATCGATCTAGGGTTTAACAGATTCATGCATCGAAACCCTAATTAGGGTTTGTAAATAATCCTAGTTTGATTCTTCCATCATAACAGCCACCAATCTCATAAAATTCTGCTTTTTATGTTGATCTAGGATTTAAAAAACCCTAGGTCATGATTCTATGTGAAAGCAAAACGTTAATACCTTAACCCGCGAACTTTGACAGCAAATAACTTCTTCATTAGGGCTCAGATCGAAGATCGCTCCGGTGATATTCTAGACACAAGTGCCAAGAATCTACAGTTCAAAAATCACGAAGATCCAACGGTTAACGAAGGAGAAAACGTGTTTTGAACATGGCTGTTTACAGAAAACTGCATTCACTCACTGCTGACTTTGACGCTTAATAACTTTTTCCTGGGGATAAAACTCGACAATCCCTCCGGTGGATGTTTAGATATATGTATGTAGAACACACATATAAAATTTCGTGACGATCCAACGGTTCAATCAAAAGTTATGACCTTCTGAATACTGCTGCGCACACAAAAACGTCCAGAAAAACTCTATACGGATTTTTCTTTTCTTCTCCAAACACGAACACCTTGTTGGTCCTAGCATCACGAGCCACGATGCTCTGATACCAATTGTGGAAACCTTGATTTCTGGATCTTTTAAGCTACTAGGAATGATCATTGTTCATATGATTAAACAATCAAAGCGGAATTAGAACAACAACCATTAACAAAGTGTTTAGGCACGAATAACATGAATTAAAACAAAAGGGATGTTCATTATATTAATAACAAACATCCACTAGACGTGTATACATTGAATCCCACGTCTAGTGCACACACGCTTTAGGTTTACATTGTGAATGAATTGAATGAATAAAACCTATGACCCTTGGTTCCTTTTATAGTGTAAGGATTAGGGTTTACAAGAGATAATGATGAATAAACAAGTAAATCTTCTATTTAAATAAACTTATGTAGAATATCTTTTGCATGTTTATCTAAATAAAAGCTTCCATAAGCTTCTTTTGTCTACGTTTTGTCAATGCTTGAATTACATGTAACAATGCTTGAATTGCTCTTGACAATGCTTAATTCCATCAACGCCTAAATTGTACATGTCAACGCCTGGAATGCTCTTGTCAACGCCTAGACAAATACTTCACGTTTCTTCATTTTTGAGTTTCTACCACATCAACTTTTTGACCCAACAAAAGTATTAAAATGACAACTCAAAAATTAAACAAGACAAAATAGTAAAATACCCCTACCATCGGAATATATTTAGATCAGTGCAATCGGAATGTATTTACCTTTTAGATCGGAATGTGAAGAATGGACTCAGATCGGAATAACTGTCACTTACCTCCTGATCGGAATACTAATCAAACCCAGATCGGAATGCACTAAAATTACACTAATCGGAATGTCAACACAACACCCCATATCAGAATGTTGTTCAGATCGCAATGTATGAGATCGCAATCCTAGATCGAAATGTTGTTGGGTAAATTTGGGCAGCACTTCGACTAAGTAAACCTCAAGAGCCGTTGGAATGTGCGATCGCAATGTGCGATCGCAATCCAAGATCGGAATGAGGGTGATGTTACTCTATCGTAATCCCGGATCAGAATGCAAAACCCTTAACCAAAACTGTCACTATCGGAATGTGGAGAATGCACCCCGTCGCAATGTGAATTAACCCTTATTTTCTGATGGATCACAATTCGCAATAAGCACACGAACCAAATAAGCTAGAACTATAAGCAGTAACAAAGACTTAAATGAAATGAAGACAAAGGAAACAATAAGCTAAAAAGTATAAACCTTTCAAAATTTATAAAATGAAACTTAATGAAATAAAATTCAAAAAAGTAAAACTTTTAAGAAAACTTGGAAATTGATTAAGCCAAATACCAAATAAGCACATAAGATTGTCAAACTTATGGCTAATTTCGTATGGACACTTAAAAAGAAAAGAAAAGACAAAACCTTTAATCAAATAAGCAAAAGGATTTAAGCAAAGCTAGCTTAATCCGAAATTAAGCCGAACCAAAAAGAAGAAAAGTAGAAGGAGAATGAGAAAAGTAAACTTGATCAAATGTAAATAAAGATTAAAGAAACAAAATTAAAAACACTTACTTGTAATTAAATGGTAATTAAGGTGCAAGACATGTATTTAAATTTGACATGAAAAATAAATGACAAGTAATTAAAAGGTGGAAGACTAATTGTAACCTTAGCCAACAAAAATGAAAAGATTATCTTAATGATCTATATATAGGGGAGGATTAGGAAGCTTCCTCCACTCCTTCCTTTTCTCATAATTGCATCCTTAGGCCCTTCCTTCTTAATCTCCTTGATAATTGCACCATTAGTCCTTAAGCCTTTAAATCTTCCTTAATCTTGGACTTTAATGACTTTAGGCTCGGGATTTCTTTGGACTAGTCTTTTAATTCTTCAATAAATAAGACTTGAGTTCTTCGGCTTTTAGTAAACTTCCGTCTTTTGACTTTTTCTTCGATAAATCTTCAGAATTGGTCTTGGACTTCCGTTCTTTTTGCACTCTTGACTTCTTGACTTCGTCTTTCGTCTTTTTCTTCGATAAAAGCCCGTGAATGCTCGTGTTTTCTCCACTTTTCACCTTTTCGTCCTAAATCACAACAAAAACACAAACCACGCATAACTCTGACATAAAAGACATAAAATACACGTTTTGGCTCGGTTATTATTGTAATTAAGTGGTAAAAAGGATGGGTGTTTTCACACCTATCAAATCCCCTACACTTGACCATTGCACTGTCCTCATGCAATGTATTAGTTACAAAGCAAGATTTCATTTTTCATCATAATCAATCCACGTTGGCCTTTATTAAAGAGATAGAAAATTACAAACTATCAAAGTAAAGAAATCAAAAGCATACCTTGGGTTTTGGAAATGTCATGAATAATCATCATCCTCAAGTTTTCACTTTCTCTAAACCAATGCTTAAAAACGAGATCATTGTTATTATAAGTTAGTAAACTAACACGAACTCATGTGGGCCAATTAGTCACTTAGACTCCCTTATTCCTAGGGGTATCTCTTATATTTTATTGTTGTCTTGAATGATCACGAGGATGCATTGTTGACTTATTTCGATAGTTATTTAGTCCGAAAATAAAGTGAACGATTTAATCAACAATTAGCTAAAGGACAAAATCTTTAAAACTGCTTCTCGGGACCTCATAAAGTTCATATCTTGGCATAACTCGCTTCGCGATTTGAGACCTTTCTCGGACCGATATTTGGCAGCGACTTCATACTTCAAACCTTGAGAGACGTTCATGAAATTATGGTCTTCACTTCATAAGGGAATTTCTTCACTTGAAGTTTTGAGAGATTCATACTTGGACCACGACTTCTTCATTTTTCTCCAATCTTTATTTTGGATTTTGATATACAACGATCCACCTCCTTTTATGACTTGGATCTATTTATCCTCATACCTTGTTAGAGTCTTTTCGGATACACTTCTCCATGACTTTTGGGGAGTTTTTGCTTTTCGTCGTGTGTCTCGATCCTTCATATTGATTTTTGATAAATGATTCTTCACATCACTTTGGATCTTTAGCAACAAAATATAGCCCTCATGCCTTGTTAGGGCCTTTTCGGACTCGCCAATCTTTGCATCCCGCTTCAATAAGTTATACCTTGGCTATGAACTCTAATCCATACCAAGCAACTTTTAAACGATCTTGGGCTAGAAGCTAAGTAACTTTTCAAATCGTACAACCTTATTTATTGCAGATAAATTTATAAGCAAGCGATGGGAGAATAGGCTCATAATTAACTCACATAAATTCACGAATGAGTACCGAACTTATAATTGGCTCTATCATCTCTCGTTCTCCACAGTTTAAAATCTCAAGGAATGAGACTCGTGGATGCTTAGCCTATTAAATCAAAGTTTTGGGTTTTCGAGTCGCCTATAGGATCTTGCCAACTCTTAGACTTTTTCAAGTTTAGAAATCGCATTTTAAAGTTCCCTTGATAAACGACTCTCTAGGATCAATTATAGGAACTTGCGAAAAGTTCTTGTTCTTAACCCGTGAGAGTTAAGACTTTCGCGTTTTATAGCTCCCTAAATAAAAGCCTAGCAAAACTTGACTTAAACACGTTAAGGATACTAGCTAGAGTAACTTAGATAAGTAAACTCGGGTTGAGTCAGAAAATTCACAACGTTTGAAAATTAAAACCACTTTATTAAAGATTTATTCTAGCAAGGAAAGAAAATAACTATACAAAGGGAAAAACTAATAGGCCAAAATAGATCAAAAATTTTGAAAAATGTCGAAAAATTGACTTTCTGGTTAATAAGGAGGACAAATACAAGGAAAAGGCCACTTAACTTCGATAGAAGTCCCCCCTACACTTAAGATAAACATTGTCCTCAATGTTTAAGCATGTGGGAGTAAACTCCCCTACACTTAGGACATTGTGCACTTTGTTTAAATCTCGCTAAGGAAAAGACAACTAAAGAGATTCCTATTTTAATATTGAGAAAATATAAAATAGTGAATCGAAAAGAGTTTAGGATAGAACCGGGAAGAAGCGAACACGGAATCACGGGTCGTCAAGAATCGTCAAGAGTGGATCATTGAAGCTCGAATCCCTGATTATAAGAAGAGAGGAGAGGAAATAGCAAACCAACGGGTCTCCCCTACACTTAGGATAAAGAAAGCTAAAAGATAGATACATGGGTTGCCTCCCAAGAAGCGCTTGATTTTTAATTACCGAGTCGTGAGCCTGACTCGACCTTGATTATCAATGGAAGAAGCATAAAACATATCCACCAGGATCAAAGACATAGTTTTCGTCCATCAAATAGCACAATCTTAAGGCGAACAAGGCAAGCCAAAGAAAAGTAAGCAAGGTTCCCTTAAGCAGCAATGGAGCACGGTGGAAGCAAGGGTGAAGTGGTGCAAGCAGATTTCCATAAGTTCCAAAGATATTTCCTTTTATTTCATCAGGTGGATACTAAGATGGCTACAGAATATCGATACCGGGGTCGAACACCTTTTCCTTTAGGGGAAAATAGCACTCAGGCTCAGCAGAGTATGAAGAAGATCCGCGAAGAAGCACAACCTCGTCCTCATAAGGGGGACAAAGAGGTGTTAAATAATATGTGCTGCGGATATTGGTGTCGACCGGTTTCTTCTCCTTTGAAAGAATGTTCTTCAAATCCAAAGTAGGATCAAGACGATAATCTTCAAAATCATAAGGAGGAGCATCACTCTCATGAGGGAAGTAAGTGTTGAGAAACGTAGAGAAGTCTTCCTCAAATGAGTAATCGTCCAAAGTAGGATCGAGTGATGGCGGAGGATCTTCATCATGTGAAGAATCGCTTGAAAGAGTATCGGCCTCATCAAAATCATCATATGTGGGCAGATCAGGATACTCAGAAGTAAGGTCATCATAATGATCCGAATCTGAGCTAGACTCATCATCATAAGCATCAAAGACCGGTGGAGAATCATAAATGGGAGAAGCGTCCACATTGGAGCGAGAATCATCCATATCATCATGAAAAGGTGGATTATCGATGCAAGAATCAAATAGCGGATTGTTGTAGACAACAAAGTCATCAAGCACATTAATCATATTCACCGATTCTCTGCCTCCAAAGGATTTACTTGTAAGCTTTCCAATATTAAACACTTGTGCATCATCCCCGACTCTTAAGATTAACTCACCTTCGGCGACATCAACTAAAGCTCATCCGGTTCTCAAGAATGGGCGACCAAGTATTAAAGGAATACGAGGGCCCTTTTCATAATCAACAACGACAAAGTCGACCGGGAAAGTAAATGTGCCAACTTTAATAAACACATCTTCGGCAATACCAACGGGGTAAGCGAGAGTGCGATTTGCAAGTTCAAGAGTCATCTTTGTTGGAGTGAGGTCGGGCAATGATAGTGTTTTCCAAACACTCGAAGGCATCAAATTAATACTGGCCCCGAGATCAGCAAGGGCAGTAAATTCTTCAGTTTTATTGAAAACGCAAGGCAACACAAAACGACCGGGATCTCCAAGCTTTTCTGGAAGTTCTTTAAGAATAACTGCAAAGCAGTTTTCATTTAAGCGTGTGTTGGCGAGTTCAATCAGCTTCTCCTTCTTGTTAAGCAATTCCTTGAATGCTTTGACAAATTTCGGCATGTGGACAAGTTCTTCAAGAAAGCTAATGTTGAAGTTCATTTGAGAGATCATCTTCACATAGCGTGACACTTCAGAGTCATCCTTGGTTAGCATTTTGGTCTTGCCTAAACGAGAAGGATAAGGGATATTGGGTTTGGGTGGTGAAGGTGCAGGTGTAGGTAAAGGTGGAGATGTTGAAGGGTCCTTCCTAGGTACATCGTCATGACGCGGCGGAGATGGTAATGGTGCACTAGTACTAGGTGTAGGAGGAGTAGGGATAAATGGTGGTGGAGGAGGTGTAGATGATGGGGGTGGGATTGGTGGTCCTACGATGGTGACTCCACTATGGGTAGTAATAGCACTCACATTTGCTCGCGGATTGGTGACGGTGTTTGAAGGTAGAGAACTCGAAGTGGAAGGTTGATCGGCGGGCAAGAAACTAGCAAGAATATTCTTCAAATCATTCGTTTGATTGCTGAAGGAGGATTGAATATTATCTCGAAGCTCGGATCTAATCTCATTTCCTTGCTTGGTAATATCTCCTTTAAGATTGATAATTTGGCTTTGAAGATTCTTGATTTGCTCACCTTGGGTTCTCATGATGGCTTCTACATCGGGGTTAATGGGTGGGGTTTGTTGAGCGGGTGGGTGATAAGGATTAAAAGCTCTTGGTAGGATTTGGTTGCTTCTATTGTAGTTGTTGGCGGCGTTTTGGTTTTGAGGAGAAAAACCGGGTGAAAGGTAATTGTTTGATCGGTAACTCAGCAAATTTCTATCCCCTTGTTGTCGAGCTTGGTAATTTTCCGGTGAATAATTACCGTAAGCTGCATACACATTTTCCGGATTTCCTTGTGTAGAGAGACAATCGGTGTATGCGTGTGGACCGCCGCATGTTTCACAAGGATTAGCAACCGCTTTAACTTGTTGTTGTTGTTGGTTTGAAGCGAGAAGCGTGATACTTTTGCTCATTTCAGTCATCATGCGGGTGAGTTCGGTCATATCAGGGTTTGCTGAAGTGGAAGAAACATTGACTCTCGGGTTGTTCCTTGAAGAAGCGGAGGAATCCCAGTTTTTGTGGTGAGAAGTCATGTTCTCAATAAGGTCTCTACACTCCTCGGGTCTCCTTTTCATAAATGTGCCACCGGCGGCTGTATTAATCGTATCCCCGATCTCAAAAAGTCAAACCGTTGTAGAAAGTATCAATTAGGGTGACGGGAAGCATGTTGTGGTTTGGACAACGATCAATCAAGACATTATATCATTCCCAAGCATCAAAAAGAGATTCATCGGGTTCTTGCATGAAACCGCTGATTTGATTGCGAAGGCTCGTGACCATGGATGGTGGAAAGTAGCGCAACAAAAAGCGTTGAGTCATGTCATCCCAAGTGTGAATATAATTCTTTGGAAGACGATCAAACCATTTCTCGGCATGATGTGATAAAGTATGTGGGAAGAGTTGTAGGCGAAGAACATCCATTGTGGCACCAGGCAACTTCATGCTTTGGGTGATTGTAATGAACTTGTCGAGGTGTTTGTTGGCATCATCATCAGGCAATCCATGGAATGGGTTAGTTTGCACCTGCTGAATCATGTGGTGCTTCAACGAAAACTCCGGAGCGTTGATTTGCATCGGCGCCATCGGTCCTCCTCGTCCAAACTTGGTAGGTTGACAAAGCTCCTCCATTGTCCGAAGATCGGGCTGTGGAAGAACATTGTTGTTATTATTGAGGTGCGGTGGATTATTGTTGTTGTTAACACCTGACATACTTAAATATTCTTGAGTCTCGGGCTCTTGATAATTAGAAGATCTAGTACGCATACACCTGAAAATGAAAAAGAAAAAGAAACCAAACAAAAAGACAATATATATACACTATAAAGATAAAATCTTTTTGGATTTTTAAATTTTTTAATTTTTATGTATTTTTAACAATTTTTTAATTTTTTATGGTTTTTTGAATTTTTTAAGCAAGAAAATAACGCTCACGAGTGAACGGATCCCAAAAAGCAACGCGTCTCTCACAGAAAACCGTTAATCTTTACGAAAACAGCCGACAGCGGCGTCATTTGATAACTAGGTTTTACTCAGGTTAAAAATTATCGTTGAAGTATGTCTTTTCGAATTGAAAAAGGATTTTATGTGTGCGACTCAGCTGTTCTTTGGTGAAACAAAAGTGTGTCGTTGTAGTATATTAAAAGTGCAAAAACAATTAAAGTAAATGACTTAAAATTAAAAAGGCGTTAATTTAAAATGGCGTCTAAAATAAATCTAAGTCTAATTAAATGTAAAGGGTGAAATATTAAAACTTTGAAAAGTAAATTAATTTAAATGACTTAAAATTAAAGCGTGACGAAAATAAAATTTGAAAAAGTATTAAAATGACAACTCAAAAATTAAACAAGACAAAATAGTAAAATACCCCTACCATCGGAATATATTCCGATCAGTGCAATCGGAATGTATTTACCTTTCTGATCGGAATGTGAAGAATGGACTCAGATCGGAATAACTGTCACTTACCTCCTGATCGGAATACTAATCAAACCCAGATCGGAATGCACTAAAATTACACTAATCGGAATGTCAACACAACACCCCAGATCGGAATCTTGTTCAGATCGCAATGTGTCATATCACAATCCTAGATCGGAATGTTGTTGGGGAAATTTGGGCAGCACTTCGACTAAGTAAACCTCAAGAGCCGTCGGAATGTGCGATCGCAATGTACGATCGCAATCCCAGATCGGAATAAGGGTGATGTTACTCTATCGCAATCCCGGATCGGAATGCAAAACCCTTAACCAAAACTGTCACTATCGGAATGTGGAGAATGCACCCCGTCGCAATGTGAATTAACCCTTATTTTTCGATGGAGCACAATTCGCAATAAGCACACGAACCAAATAAGCTAGAACTATAAGCAGTAACAAAGACTTAAATGAAATGAAGACAAACGAAACAATAAGCTAAAAAGTAAAAACCTTTCAAAATTTATAAAATGAAACTTAATGAAATAAAATTCAAAAAGTAAAACTTTTACGAAAACTTGGAAATTGATTAAGCCAAATACCAAATAAGCACATAAGATTGTCAAACTTATGGCTAATTTCGTATGGACACTTAAAAAGAAAAGAAAAGACAAAACCTTTAATCAAATAAGCAAAAGGATTTAAGCAAAGCTAGCTTAATCAAAAATTAAGCCGAACCAAAAAGAAGAAAAGTAGAAGGAGAATGAGAAAAGTAAACTTGATCAAATATAAATAACGATTAAAGCAACAAAATTAAAAACACTTACTTGAAATTAAATGGTAATTAAGGTGCAAGACATGTATTTAAATTTGACATGAAAAGTAAATGACAAGTAATTAAAAGGTGGAAGACTAATTGTCACCTTAGCCAACAAAAATGAAAAGATTAACTTAATGATCTATATATAGGGGAGAATTAGGAAGCTTCCTCCCCTCCTTCCTTTTCTCTTAATTGCATCCTTAGGCCCTTCCTTCTTAATCTCTTTGATAATAGCACCATTAGTCCTTAAGCCTTTAAATCTTCTTTAATCTTGGACTTTAATGACTTTAGGCTCGGGATTTCTTTGGACTCGTCTTTTAATTCTTCAATAAATAAGACTTGAGTTCTTCGGCTTTTAGTAAACTTCCGTCTTTTGACTTTTTCTTCGATAAATCTTCAGAATTGGTCTTGGACTTCCGTTCTTTTTGCACTCTTGACTTCTTGATTTCGTCTTTCGTCTTTTTCTTCGATAAAAGCCCGTGAATGCTCGTGTTTTCTCCACTTTTCACCTTTTCATCCTAAATCACAACAAAAACACAAACCACGCATA
This sequence comes from Glebionis coronaria, assembly GCA_025667525.1. NCBI lineage: Eukaryota > Viridiplantae > Streptophyta > Magnoliopsida > Asterales > Asteraceae > Glebionis > Glebionis coronaria. The sequence goes on along the minus strand of CM046880.1, from coordinate 171,699,302 downwards.
ATTCCGACATAAAAGACATAAAATACACGTTTTGGCTCGGTTATTATTGTAAATAAGTGGTAAAAAGGATGGGTGTTTTCACACCTATCACCTACATATGTGTCTGTAGCATCTATTCTTCTGAGTCGAATTTACTCATCTGTAGAAATTGTCTTATTTGACAATTGACGATTCTTTCTTGTCCAATTCTCCCGTAGTGATATTCTTAGGAAAAGTATTTGATTACCGAGTGTTGATACCCGACTGGATGTATCGACGTTCCTATCATTTCTTTTGATTAGATTTCATTTGAATGACCTGGGTAACGATCCGAGGAGCTTTCGAATGCGTACGCAAATTATGAAAACATGGGATATATTCATATTCATTAAATGTTTTCGTCTGTATCTGATTTGAAATTCTCTCGTGTAGATTATGCGTTAACCTTACTCTTTAAGGTTAGTTATGTCTCCATATATCGTTGAATTTGTGAAAGATTATGAGTTATTATTAGTCTTTTGAGAAATTCACATCTTATCGACGGCAATAAAAACTGGAAAGGTGATAGTGCCAGTAGAATGGATTGATTGATTATGACATGAAGACATTGTCTTAATTGATGGAACTCGAGTAGAATTCCCCTAAAGGGATAAGATGTTGATTATCAAAAGTGATCTAAATAATTCTTGATGGATGACCATATCCTGCATTTAGATTTGAAATTATACCGTGAATGGTTGTGAATTAGTCATAGATATTATAATCTAGAAAGAACCTAACATGAATTTATTAAATGATGTTTCTGTTATCTGAAACTTTAGTAAGTATTTATTGATGAAATACCTAGACTTTCGCCATTAAGGCAAATTGAATTTGGTATTGATTAAATTCTCGGTGCTGCACCTGTGGCATGTGCATTGTACGTCAGCACCATCTGAATTAAAAGAATTACCGTACAACTGAGAGTTGTCGGAGAAAGATTTTATTCTACCGATCTCGTCATCATGAAGGGCTATGGTGTTATCATTCCTTATATTTATAGATTACTGTGAACTGAGTAAATTGACAATCGAAAACGATATCCATGACTCAAAATGGAAGATTTTTTCGATCATTTACAAGGTTCTAGCGTATGTTTTAAAGATTTGATCCATGGCATGGTTATCATCAACTTCACATCTGCGAAGAAGATTATCTATTCCAATCACTACATCCGGTACTTGTAATGAACATTATGAGTTTCGCGTGATGTCGTTTGGATTGACTAATACACATGTAGCATCCATAAATTTGGTGAATCACGTGTGTAGGCTGTAGTTTGATAAATTCATGCTTGCGATCATTAAGGACCATTTATTTGTTTATTTATAAGAATAAGAATGAGTTAATAATTAGTTATAGAATGCCCTAAATTGGCCGAACAATGAAAACCTGTACCTTAAATGTTTTACATGTGATTAAAGACTAAATCTTTTATATTAATTGACCGTGTGAGTAATAGATAATGGAATATATTGACTCTTTAAAAATTAAGAGCCCTTTTAAGACTTTGGGTTTTACCAAAAAGAGAGTGTAAATGTATTTTGACAAATATTTTATCGAAAAGAACTTTTGAGGGATTATCCCCTTATACATAAATCGTTTAACTAAACTCTTGTTTAGGGGTAAATGTTCGTGTATACCTCAAGACAACCTAAGAGGGATTGAGGAAAACATGAAACCATGACTTAAAATTTGAAATGACAATTTTTGCTTTTCAACTAAGAAAAATTTTACCAAAGAATAAACGAAGGTTTTTCGAACATTTACGGATTTTATTAATTATTTTAATTATTTTTGATAAATCAACAAGAGTCTTCTTAATTAAATTCAAATTTATTTTGAACATTTTTATAATTGGTCGAACTAAGAAAAATTAAATTTTTTACGTTATGTTTCATAAAAATTAAATATTTATTATTTAATCAGTTGTAATAATTATCGACGCTTTAAACGTCGGATTAAGCAAAAACTGATAAAAATGATAGCTGAAACGAAACTGAAACTTAGAAAATATGAAGGAAGGTGAACGTAATTACTGACACATTATGTAGAAAATATAAAGAACCAATTAGGATGTGTTCCTTAGTAATGACGGTGCAAAATAAATTGCCGAACAATATAAAAATAAACAATGCTTGTAAGAAGGATAATATAGATAATAAAAAGCGGTTCGCGGCTAATATGAACCATTATAATTGAGGAGCCGATGGCGTTAAATGTATAAATGGCCGCTTGTGGTTCCCAAACTATGGAGATTTTGAGATGTAGTCATCTCGTAAGTATAAGTATTCTATTCATGATATTTTTGACTAAATGTATCTTTATCTGAAGAAGTTGTACTAATGGCAAATTATGAAGGCAGACATTGCCTCATACATTAGTAAACGTCTAACTATTGCAAAGGTCATCATCTGAATTTGATTCGATTTGGGTCATCGTCGACAGACTGACCAAATCTGCTAATATCATTCCCGTTAATGATAGATTCTCGATGAAGAAATTGACTCTTTGTATTTAAAGGAGTTATGTAAGCATGGTGTGCCTGTATCGATCATCCCTATCAAGATCCTCGCTTCGCATCGAATTTCTAGAGATTTGCTCAGAAGTCGCTGAGAACGAATCTTGATGAGAGTACTGTGTACCACCCCAATCGAAGGGACGAGGTAAAGTAACGATACAAAATACTATAAGTGTTGTTCTATGTTTGAATGATTGACCTTTGGTAATAAACTGTAAAATTGTTTTCCTTTGGAGAGATTATCATTGATAATTATCGTATTAGGATCAAGATCGAATCTTGTTAGGATCTTAATATTAGAGCATCTGTAAGCAGATGTTGGGATGAAGACATCCGACATACACCCACTATGAGTTGGACATGTCTTTTAGGTTTAAGGTTTCCTATAATGGCGAACCTAACCTTACAAAATAATCGACCCGCGAAACCTTAAATGATTGTTGAAATTAGGATCTGATTATTGACTGCCGGTAGTGGGCAGGAGGTTATGTGAATACGAAATGTAGATCTTGAAGTGCCAGATGGGTAGCGAAGTTAGGGCAAAAATTTTAACCATGGTAAATGAATAGATGATCTGAAAGATCATGGGATATAAGTCCCCGTTGTATGGGACCATAGAGATGATGTAAAAGTTGGTAAGAAAGGCATATAAGCTGGATCTACCCTAGGACTTCAAGAGCTGCGTGAATTATGTTTCGTATATCGAACTTGATAAAATGCCTATCAAGTGAAAATCTGACTATCCCTTAATGAAGTTTAGATCGGCGAAAAGTTGCATTCATCAAAAACCCGTGAACATCATGGATAGAGAAAGTAAGTCAACATTAAGCCTGATCTTATTCCCGTAGTTATGTTTGATGAAACTCGCGTATTGTAATGGATTACACTTGTGAGAAAAGACTGAATGTGGAGGAAATACCAACATGGCTTTAACTCTATAAGAAGCGAGTAGTAAGATAAGAAGATCTTTGAGGACAAAGATCCTGTTTAGGGGTAAATGCTGTGACAATCCGTCAATTTATGGTTGATATTTTATTCTCAGATATTATTTAAAAATATTATTTTAATGTTATATTATGAACTCACTTATTTTTGGGAAGAAATTTGGATTTACGTCTTGAAGTAGCATCGACTACGTCTAAACCGGAGGATTCTACGTTACGTGCTTACGTTTTCATACACCGTCTTTGGTGACAGTCCGACATTTCAGAAAATAAATTTGTCCGTGAATATTATATTGAGATTTTAAATTTGTGTTGGTTCATAAACTCACAAATTTATGAGAAGAGATTAGGACTTACGATTATAATTTAACGTCCTTTACGACTAAACCGGAAACCTTAGGATTATGTATTTACGTTTTCGAACTCCGTTTTTGATGAGACAATTTTTATTAGATTCGTTTTGTGCCGTTGATTCATAATTTATAAAAACGTTTTTCGTAAAACGACCCGAGGGCACGCAAATCGAGGAAACTAGAATCGAGGAGTACCTGTAAATTAGTGGGATGAGACAAGATAAATCTTTCCCCACCCCACACATGGGACGACCTAACACCACCAACACATCACTTATGTGTCAACTTGTAAACAACAAGCTAACACTTGTATTTAGCTTAGCTTGAAAGCTACCACATAACAAAACTACTCACACATACCACTTGCTCTTATTTCTTACATGCAAACCACTCCTCTCTCTCCTTTGGCTCTTCTTTGTGCCGTCCCATTTCCACCATTAAAAACCCATTTGATCAAAATTTAACCACAAAATCTCATGTTATTCATACATAAGTTGAAGCCCTTTTAAAGCCCTATTGATTGGTGGTGATTATAACATCCAAGGAGGAGTTTCTATGGAGTCTTGGGGCTGATTTTCCACAAGGAGTTCTTGAAGAATGATGGTCTTGAAGATGGTCTTGGTTTATCACAAGTTTCTCCATCAAAATCCATGTATTGATCATAACCTACATCATCATGGTGGTATAAAGATTGTCCTCCCCATCCATTTGTTAATTTTGATTATGTAATCATGTATTTTATTCTTAAATGTATATATATATGATGATATATGATGATAAAAATATTATGTGGGGATTTGGTGTTGATAATCATGGGTAAAAAGATGAAAAACTATATGTAAAAGTGGTTAAACTTGCTTAATTTAGTAGGCTGTATAAAAATAGTAAATAACCATGTCATGAACTGATAAAATGGCATAGATTAATGGATATACAGTAAGTAATATATCTTGTACACATGTGAGAGTTGGCCATGCAATGGAATCATTAGGATGAGTGAGATATGATCAAAACAAGTTTAGAGTACAAATCTAAGTACACTGTTTTGGACGATTTTTATAAAATACTTAGAGGCTGATTCAACAGTAGCCATAGAAGAGTTAAATGGAGCACATATCATGTAGTTTATGCCATAATAATTTGAGCTTCTATCTCCATATAGAACTCTAGATATGGCTGTTTTGGTGAACATGAAAGTAAAAATCAGATTTTGGGAAATTAAAGTATAATAGTATTATATAAGCACTCAAATAAAAATAGTATAAAACGTGAATTAAAACTCACTAACTTATATAATACATTTATATAAATATGTATAAGGATAAATAAATGGAAATTTTATAAAAATGGTAGTTTGATAAGTTTTATAAGTTATAAAACTATAAACATGATTTTTACGACTTTTTCGGCTACTACTGTAAAATTAACGTTTTTGTTAAATAAAACTTAGACGGTTGGACCCGTCTAATGCAAACTTTTATAAACTCATATACTGATATATAAACATATATAACAAGTAAAAACCGATAAAACCCAAACTATATAACATACGGACATTAACGGGCTAAGTTAACGTTATTGGACTAATAATACAACAAAATGGGCTAAAACACTTATAAACTTATTTATTGGGCTTAACCCATTTGGGCCCAACATGTAAAGTATAAATACTGAAAATACAAGTATTAAATGGATTAATACAAGTTAATAAACTTATAATAGGCTTATTGGACCTAAAACACGTAAATAGGTAAAACTAGTAAACTAGTAAGAAGTTACCAAAACATAAACACTAAAATGAGTAAAAGAGAATATGTAAACCCACTTGATCATCATATATATATAATCATCATTGTATACATAATTGTTATTTTTATAAATTCATTGGACAAGAGTCTAAGACTAGTATTATTTGTTTAGGTTTCCGTGATTGAAGCACGTACCGTACATCCGAATTGCCGACAACCCGCTTTCCCACATCAACGTGAGTTCATAGCCTCGCACTATTTTAAATGTTTTTATGAAATGTTTTATAAACCCGCGAGGGAGATAACATGTTAGTTTTTATGAATTAGGACACTAGTTGTCCCGATTGTTTGTTTATTGATTTGGACCCGAATGATTGTATGACCCGATGAATGATTAAATGACCCGATAGATGAAATGAAATGGATTATTAAAGTTAGGTTATGTCCCTAAAAGTCCCATTAGAATGAATTGTGAACTACCGGGATTTGGTAGACGCTTATGCATATAATAGTACTATTTGGGGACGATCACCCCAGTTCGTGCCTTGACGGTTGATCCCCGTCGTTCCACATTGATTGCTAAGTGAATTTATGTATGAGAAGATTTCCATAGCGTGACCTTTGTGACGACACGCTAATTTAGATGGGCAAATTGAGTTTCGGGCTAGCTACCCGTTGTTTGTTGTAGTAACGTAACAATGTCATGCGGCTTATAATAATCCAATTAACGAAATACTGCTATATGCACCGAATTACGATATATTGCCTGACTAGCAATATGGGGTCTTACTATTGATATTATGTTCGTGTTTTGGTTTTTCATAACCATATTCATATAACGGTTTTTATTTAACTTTATACAACGTCATAAGACGTATTGTATGATGTTTTTACGACATTGGCTCGTATAATGATTTTTAAGGCAAATGCCTATATTATGATTTTGATAAGGATTTGTATAAAATGACTTTGGCTATTTTATGGCCTATTACAATGATTTGTACAAAATGATTTTCGGTAATAATTTTATACCGATGTTATATTGATGAATTTTATTAACCTCTATGAATTCACTCGGCGTTATCGCTGACCTTTTCTTTTAACATGTTTTATCTCAGGTACTTGAAGGTAATTCTCGGGAAGACAACAAGAATTCATGGCCCGCACTTAAATTAATAATTTCCATTCAAATGCTTTGTAAAACCTGCATGAAATGACCATGACTTGGGACCTATGTAACTTTGATATTTATGAATGGAAATACTTTTATTATTAAACGACGCGATTTTTATGCGTTGTCTATGATGTGAGAAATGTGCTATCCCGTAACACCAACGAGTCTTCCGCTGTATTGAGTTGTATAAATTTGGGGGTGTTACAACAGTCCTCTAGTGTCCCTTGCTAACCAAAACTCTTAACAACAAAGTTATCTCATAAAATTCCTTGTTACTCCAGGTAAAACCCATGATAAAATCATTCCCATGTCTCCCAACAGACCACAACCAATTCTAGGCCAAAAATGTCTTGGCAGCATGCATAATATATCAACTTTGCATGCTACAGTGCCTCATGATTTAGTAAAACTAACTCATACTCACCTGTGGACACAATCTAGAATTGTGATAAGAGTATCGTAAGAATACCCAAAATTCCTAAAGGTTCCTAAAACCTCCCCTTAAACAATGATACATATGTCGCCCAAAAATATGCATGAACATAAAAAAATTAATGTCAATATAGGAATAGAAAATTCCAACCATCATACATAAATAAAATATGCATGAACATAAAAAAATTTATGTCCTGATCACCTACACCTTCACCCAAATAAGTGCCATACCCACAATCACGTACACACACCATACATGGTGTCTTGGGAAAACCGGCAGTTTATTTGCCAGCCTCAAGTCACTAAAAATCTCCTTCCCATTCCTTTCAACCGCATATTTAACCAAGATAGGTCGACTATATCGTCCTGATGACATGTCAAAGTACAAACCTGTGTTTCCAACAACCCAAAAACAGTTTCTGGCACATGCACGATATCTTGTTCAGTGGTTCTTTAGTTCGTGTAGTATATTTTAACATGTTTTCTGTGAGGTACTTCTGCTACGTTATATCATATATTAAAATGACCATATGTTCTTTCTAGGTCATATTATATAATGGAATGACCATGTGTTCATTGTATTAATCGTTTATGACGTCCTTTGATGGTTATATTTTCAGGTTCATTAATAGTACACGCCTTTGATGAGAAAGCTGGGGCTTATTACAACTTGGAGCAGTTGTGAACCCGTAAAGAACAAAATCAAAGTCTAAGTCAGGTAACTATCAGCATGTTTTAAGCTTAACGTGCAAGTATATGATCATCCACACTTTCCCTTTTACCTATTCTCTGTTAAGGAAAACATCTTAACATCAAGCGCTCAACAAAACTCGTCAACCGGCAATATTTCCCAATTATATAAACCGTCTAACTTTGAACTCCAGATAATGTACTCTTGTTGAATAGGTAAATTTGTGTTTTTTGACCCATTGACCTTCAAATGGGTCAATTTGGGTTATGTTTGGTCTCCAAGGGGCAGCTAGGTTGACCTACAGATTTACCTTTATGTATTTGATGTAGTTAAGTAGTGTTAGTAGCAGCATTTAACACATTACCTTTATGTATTTGATGTAGTTAAGTAGTGTTAAAATCACCACGAGGGTGCGTTTGGGTCAGCTTAAGGGTGCATTTTAACGCCGGCAGAAATGAATACAGCAGGGACGTTGGATCAGGCAGAAAATGAGGACAAAGAGGTGTTGGGTTCGCTGTTTATCAACTGCTGTTGTTTCGTTCGCTGTTTGCGAACATCAGGTAGCCTTTGGTTCGCTGTTTACGGACAGCAGGTAGCGTTTGGTTTGCTGTTTAACACAACAGCAGGGGCATTTAGGATAGCAGCATGACTATACGGGTGCAGTCATCGTGTATATAAAGGAGTATTACCTGATGGAAAGACAGTGGTTGTCTAACTCAGAAAATCATCAAGAGAAGCATTGAAAGATTATATACTAGAAATAGACATTATGACTGTACTAGAACACAAGAACATCACACCTCTTTTAGGGGTATGTGTGGAAGATGATAACTTGATCTCTGTTTATGATCTCGTACCTAAAGGAAACCTAGAGGACAATTTACATGGTAAGTTTTTTCTAAAAAACCTAAACACTCATGTTCATTGTAAGTTTATCTAGAACTATGTAATGCTATATTTTTGGTCTGCAGGTGTAACGAAGGATAAATTTGTCTTGTGATGGGAAATAAGATTAAATATAGCCATTAGAGTTGCTGAAGCTCTAAACTATTTGCATAAAGAATGTCCGAGGCTGGTTATTCATCGTGACATCAAGTCTTCCAACATTCTTCTCTCTGATGAATTTGAGCCACAGGTTTTTCCCTAGGTTCATACCATATTATCTAGTTATGATTTCTGGATTCTGATCCATGAATTTGTTTATTGAATTTGCAACCTTGTTTGAAGCAATCAGATTTTAGGCTTGCTATATGGGGACCCACAACTTTACCATTCCTGAGTCACAGTGACGTAGTTGGAACGTTCGGGTATCTATCTCCTGAGTATTTTGTGTATGGGAAAGTTAGTGAAAAGATGGATGTTTACTCTTTCGGAGTCGTTCTTTTAGAACTTTTGACAAGAAAAAGACCGATCAGTTCAGGTCGTGTTAAAGGCGAAGATAGTTTGATTATGTGGGTAAGAATCTTGAACACTCCTTGATTTTTGTAAATCTAATGGATGTTGTAAGGTTATTTCTTTTATTTTACTAATCATGCTAAGCGTATCAGGCAAAACCAAAACTAGAAAAAGGTGATCTAGCAAGCATATTGGATGTGGACTTGGATAAAGAAGTCTATAAAGATGAGATAGTTCGAATGGCGCTAGCAGCAACACTTTGTCTCACACGTTCAGCTACAAGACGTCCTACAATGAGCCAGGTTCTACAAATCTGTTCACGCCTATAAGTTTTCTTGTGATTGAAGTGGTGATTACGACCCATTTCTAATGAAACACTAGATTGGGGTTACGTCCACATATAAGCGAAATGGATGACTATACGGGTGCAGTGGAATAACGAGCGTCTTCGTTTACATTGTGGCGACAAGTTAAATAAAAACAAATTTGATTCGAAATATGTATTTGACAATTTTAATCCTTCCAATTAATAAAGTTGTCTTTATTTACATACATTTGTTGTTTATGACAATTTAAGTCCTTTAATTTAGTTTTTTTATAGAATTCTTGTATTTACATTATTTCATTGTAGAGGGTTAAATTTGTAAAATTTGGAATTTAATAAAAATTCCAATTTTTTTTTTAAATTAATTAAAAAGAGACTGGTTTTTAGAAAAAAAACACATTTTTTACTCCATAAAAAGACTGGTTAGATGCTCTTAAAAAGACTCTTTCTAGAGATTAGTATGGAGACCAATCTCTAAAGAGACTTGTTTTTATGAAGATAACCAGTGTCTATTCTTTTAATAGAGACTGGTTTCAAAACCAGTCTCTTTATGTTTCGAGCAAGGAGATCCTCCACATAGAGACGTCCTACAAAACCAGTCTCTATAGCCTTTTTGGACCAGTCTCCATGGACTTTTTTGTAGTAGTGCCATCTCCTCACCCTTTCACACTCCCAAGAATGAGATTATCCCAATTCTCATTTCTTCATCAAACTCACCACCTCTTGCTCCATGCAAGACTTCATCAACCCATGGAACCAACCATTCTCATGGTTCTACCTCCTCTTCATTCCAATCTAGGATGAATGAGCTTTCCTCACCCTTCACTCCAAGTAATCTCTTGGATGTGACCACCCAAGCATAACCCATCCAAAGCATTCCCATTGTGAATGACAATGATGATACCATGATGACTTCACCATTTACCCCTCCCAACTCACCATTTTCACCCTTGGAGAGCTTGCCTCCACACTCACCCACATCACCCTTGGAGAACACTCCTCCTCCACCTCCACCTCACTCAAACACTCCAAACTTGGGTGATCCTAGCTTTTATGGGTATTTCATGCACAATGGAACTAATTGTCCTTGTTGCCTCAACAACTTATATCTCCTTGATATCCTAAGAATGGAGATGATTGGGGCTCACATAGAGTTGCAAAGCTTTTTGTTGAGTCTCTTTGCCAATCAGCCTCCTAGGAGATAAATGATGATTTTCCTTAATAAGTTTTTCATTAAACCAAGCCAAGGAAGACTTCTAATCAGGACCTAGCTTTTAATCTAGTTTTGTTTTTAAGATAGTTATTTTCTTTCTTTATGTATCTCTTTCATGAATGTTGTATGAGAATGAATTATGGATTTAGCATTGTGTGCTTCTATCTCTATGTGGACATTAATCAACTTTAATTTCAAATTAAAATTGAACCTAAATCTATCACAACCTTTAAAACTTGACTAAAATTGGTTCAAAATGTTATCCAAAATTTTGTCACCCTTTCTCAAGACATTCTTGGTGAATGTGTTGCTTTTATGCAACCCTAGAAAAATTTAGTTCTAATAGAGGTAAAATTCCAAGATTTGCAATTTTTTGAAAAAGTCTTAGTTTTTCTCAAATCCCTGGAAAATCTAGATTTCAAGTCCAATGCACGCGGTTCCTTAAAGAACGCGCAGTTCCTTAAGTGATAAGGAACCGCCGGTCCCTATAAAGTGTCGCACACAGAAAGCCATTTTATGGCTCGTTTTTGGTCTTCCTTCATCACCCTATTCCCAGTCAAGATTCCATGTTTACTCAATTTGGCTAAACATTCCTTGACACTTTACATTTGTTTTTCAAACCTTTGCCTTGTATACTTTCTTCTTATACCCCAACCTTGAGATTTCATTCTCACTCCTCAACAATGCCTAACTCTCCCTTTCATAACCTTGAAATTTCTTTGTCACAAACCTCCTCACCCACAGCTTCCTCATCAAAGCTTTCAAAGAAACCAAAAATCTCGGTTAAACCTACTTGGATCGAGAAAAATGAACCCTCTTCATCTAAACCACCCAAGAACCCCACCTTCTCTCCAATCAAGTATTGGAATGAGACCTACTCCATTAACCCAATCACCAAAGAAAAGGAGAATCTCCCCACACCACCAAAACCCTTTGACACCCCTCAACTCATGATCTTTCAACCTTCCCAAACCTCACAAGGCATTGTGAAAACATTACCTACCCACTCTCCTCACCACCACCAAACCCTAGGTGTGATGGCCTTCCCCCATCAACCGAATTTGTGTTGCATCATGGATCCTCGTGTGCTTGTTGTCGATTTCAACAAACTGAACTTGCTCATGTGTATGAGAAGTTAATTTTTCTTGAATTACTCCTCACTCGACCTCTTCTCAAAGTTTTCGTTCTCGTGGACAAAACTTCGAATGATGCATCGTCGTCTTATTTTTCCAACTAAAGGGCTACACTCCATTGGTGTCAATAAAACTTTAGTTGTTTTAGAGTCATTTTTTTATGCAATCTTGGAAAATTGTCACTATTAGACTATCTTATGCTTTGTGGTTTATTTTCTATATCTTTTGCTTTAGATACTCATATTGTGTGTATGACTATCTACTTTGGTTGTCTTTTTCATATTTATGTAATATGAAATCTTTATGGTGTGTTTTTTTTCTTTATTTGATCATTCTCTCGTTCTTTTTGAGTTGATCGTGGTTAATATTTACAATTGTTTATGGGTGATTCCATCAATTCTAAATTATAACCCCTTGACAAATTTATCATCTTCATTGGTTAGATGTTTCCTTTCTTCCTTCATTCCACCAATTGAACATTGATTTTGTCATTTACCTTTTTGGATATACTTAGCAAATACTTGCTTCTAATTTGAGATTTCTTCTCCTTCTCCCTCTCAAGTTACTTAGTAGGTAGTGATCATATATACATTGGTGTTTCTTTCCTTTCTACTAACCTTTGTGTAGCATGTCACCTTAGCTCATACACTTGGTGCCCCAAGCAAGGGGGAGCAACCACCAAGGGGGAGCTACTAGCAAAGTCCGAATATCTTCAAAGACTTGTGCTTACCTTTTTGCTACGACAAAGGGGGAGAAATGATAGTGAAAAACTTGTTAATAATTCGATATTTTGTGTTTCTAAGTAAATGAGTTTATAGTTTGTCGTAATCGAAAAGGGGGAGATTGTTAATGCAAGTGATGCCTAAAAACATTATTAGTGTTAACTAATCTTTCTTAGTTTTGATCACAACAAACTATACAACACATTTAGTATAAAACACAAAACGAATTATTTAACTAACACTATCATCAAGGTAATAATCATATCACTAACTTTTCTTAATCATACTTAGTGATCATCAAAGTGATTATCCTTCAAACTCACTTTTGTTAATATGACAAAAGATTTTTTAATAAAATTTATTTTTAAGAAAATGTTTTATTAAAATGGAAAATGTAAATTTGAAATTGGCATATTCCATATGTCATAAGAATATCCTTTAAAGGTTTAAAAAACCTTAGATATTCCTACCCCACTAAAAGACAAAAAAGGGAGTGGACTCTACTGGGCGGTACCTTAAATAGCTAGGCGGTTCCTTATCGATAAGGTACCGTCGGCTAGATAAGGATACGCGCCCAGCTAGTCGTTGGACTTTGTCTTCTATAAATAGTGGATCAAATCTCATTTTCCAACAAGCCTCTTGGACGTATTTCTCAGCCCCCTTTCTCTTTTCTATAGCATAATCATTAGTAAATGATCACTTAAAGTGTTAAGGATGTTTACATATGATTATCCTCTTGATACCTCCTTTACCTTGTCCAATGAGAAGATCACTCACTCACTAGTGTTGTGATAAAGATGAATCCATGAATTAGTCATGTTCATCTTGTTAGCCTTTTTATTTTTGTTAATCCATTTGTATTTATGAAATATTTGGACTAGTTGTGTTCATCCAAGCTATTTGTAAATACTTGGATTTGTTGTGTACATCCATTGCATATGTGTTTGCTTGGATTTGTATTGTGTAGATCCAAGCTACATGTGTGTACTTGGATATGTCTAGTTGAGTTGTAATAGATTTTTGTAGTAGTTCTCACTAAACTATAAAGTGATGTGGTTGTGTCTTTTGAGTTCTCACTAAACTTGAAAGTGATTAGTAGTTGTGTTGTGTGAAGTTCTCACTTAGCTTCAAAGTGAAGAGTCGTGAAGATTGGTTCTAGCTTTGGATTAGAACTCGAAACTAGCCTTGTGTCGTTAAATGGTGAAGTAGGCAACGTCGTGAAGATTGGTTCTACCTTGAGATTAGAACTCGACATCTAGCCTTGTGTCGTTAAATTGTGAAGTAGGCAACGTTGGGTAGATTGGTCCTAGCAAATGATTAGGTCTCGACATTTTGCTTAGTGTCGGAAAATGATGTAAGCGACGATGTAAGGCTTTCTCCGCCAAGAAGGGAGCTTGTGGATATAGTGGAAATATCAAGTAGGTGTACTCGAGGAGTGGAGTAGAAACGAGGACAGAGCCTCGTTGTCGAACCACTATAAATCTTGGTGTCTTGTCACTAGGTTGTCTCTTTCCTTAATCTTTACTTAGTTCATTATCATTATACTCACCTATTACCATTGCTAATGCATTTGAATTGAACCTAATCATTATGCCACTTAGCTTTAAGTAAAAGATAGTTTTGATACACACTTAATTGAAAGTAATTTAAATTAGGTGACTAACTGAAAAGAAACTATTCAACCCCCCCCCCCCTTCTAGTTTCTACAGACCCTATAAGTCACAATCACCTGATGAAAGCAATACATTATCTCTATAACACACATAGTAGTTTAGTAAGTTTACGTTTCAATAAATGTCGATAAAAATGAATTTTGGTGATGCTAAGATACTTTATTCTAGCATTGCGTGAGGGCACGACAATGGTTTAGTATGGGGGAGTGATTAGATTGCATTTTTTTGGTAATGTCTTTCCCCGGTAAATAGATTAACCAAAAAACAGTGAAGTACAAATGGAATGTGGCTAAGGTACCACATTAGATTGCATTTATACATAGTCTCATCGTCCGAAACGGTTTTTAAATGTGCAAAAATGTCGTAAAATACCATAAAATATACTTGTGTTTGTTATTTGTGTGTTTTAAGTGCGGATATCATGAAAAAGACAAAAGAACACATGAAACAAGCAAAAACGAACACGGGAAACGAAGCTGCACTAAGAACCGGGCCCAAGTTATGAATTTTCCAAAAAGAACTTGAAGAATCGAAGTTTGGCAAGAATGGTCCCTTAAGTTTGAAGACTTGTCACTTTAGACCCTTGTAAAACTCATAAATACAAGTTTGGTCCTTAAAGTTTCAAGAATAGCCATTATCAGCCCTTGAAGAATGCTTATATTGCATAATAGGTCCTTGATCAAAGATTGGAAAATAAATGTGTCATATTTGACAAGTAGCCGAAAGTTATTTACAAAGGAATTGGGCTAAAAACATGCTGAGAATTAAATGAAGGTTTCATGAGAGTTGGATGATCAATTCAGTCAAACAGCCAAACTTATCCCACCAATCACCACCCTCCACCTCACCCCACTCCTCCACATCACCTGCCACCTCACACCCCATTAACAAATTTAAACTAATTATTAAATAAGTTTAAATTATGCGCCAAACACCTTAACCGTTCCTTAAATGGATCAAATGAAGTGTTCTTCATTCATGAACACAAAATTCGGTATTTCGTAATTAGCAAAAAAAAAATGATTGAGCTACTCCATAATCAAGATTATGGATACCCTAATCCCATTTTCATCACCAAAACACACCCTGCATGTTTGGTCCCCTCTCCACGCGGCAAGCTATGAGCCTTCTTCAACCTCCAAACAAAAAACGGTCAATAAAATCAACGGTTTAGGTGCTTTTCTTGGAGGCTACTTCAAGATGAACATATGTGATTACTTCTCACCGGCTGTGCATCCACAACGCGCCAAGACTTTCACATGGGATCATAAAGTTCATCTAGAAGCAAATTCAAACCAATGGCTTTTCTGGAATTTGTTAGCTAGGGTTTTATCTTATGTATTTAGCACTAGAACCTTCCTAGACTAGTATATAAGGAGGTCCAAGTTGTAGTAACCCCTTTTTTCTTTTGTCTCAGAATTTCTTTAGAAAAAGCTTTGTAATTCCTTTTCTTGTTAATGGAACTTGGTAAAAGTTTGATAAAGATTTTGAGTACCAGTGTTATTGTTCTTGTTCTTATTTCAATGTTTGACGAATCATTATAGCTTATAATTCCTTTTTCTTCCACTTGTGAATAAAAGTTGGTATAGCTGTGAATCCCAAATTTGGAAACTTGTTAAGTTACTTGTTATCAATCCATTTCAAAATATTTTTTTTAAGTTGATTAGTATTGTTATCTAAATCTCAATAAGTTTTATGTATTAAAAGTGCGGGAAGAAATTTTTTTATTTATTGTTAACTGGATCCTTGGTTGAAAACTAAGGCTCAAAATCTGAGTTCTTGGGGTTATATATGATCATAGAACCAAGTGTTGTCCAAATCCTTGGTGTAGTGAGTATATAGGCTTGAGATCAGGCTTGTGGGTGTCTCTATTAATCACCAAGTTAAGCTTTTGGTGTTTTATGTCACCTGTTTATTTGTACTAATCACTTACTGGCCATAAGCTCTTCATAAGATACTTTATTGTGGTTTGTGTGAAGTTTTTGAGCCATTGTTTCTTTGTTTGTGCCTTGTGTTCCAACAATAGCAACAAGAAGCCATATATGGTCTGTTGTAGACCCTATCCCTTGACTATTGTAGTCTTGGGTCTTCCATCCCAATCAAGACACTCTCATAAGCTCATAGAGCTTATTGGGAGAGCTTTGCTCACCCTCACTTAGACTGTGAGTGAGGGAGGTTTAAAATCCTTTCCCTTTCTTTTTTTCTATCAAAATATAGTATGTTTTGTGAATTTGTGGTCTATGATATGTGAGTGTGCTTTTGTGGTTGAATCTTGTTTATGTTGCATGTTTAAGTCTTATTTAGTTAGAAAATATCAGGTTTGAACTGTTATAAACATTAAACCTTTGTTAAAATCTTGTTAAAAGTTTGAAAGGGGTGCTTGGATATCTAAAGAGTTCTTGTGATACAAATCTTTATAATTGTTGCATGCTCACATAGGCGAGTTGATTTTGAGTGTGTATGGTTGATTTTTTTGTTTGTGCTACGTTTAAAACAAGTATTGCATGCTTTGTCACTTTCTCTCATCAAAAACATGTCAAACACATCAGCAAGTCTAAAATCTTCATCTTTTTGAATTAAGGTTTGAAATTTGGTTTGCAAGTAGTTTTTAGGGTGTTTTATCTGTGCCTGTTGATCTTTGTTATTTGGATTGTTGTTACTACTTCATTCATACCTGTTAAGTGTGCTTTGAGTGTTTATAGCTTATTTGAACAGCTCATAAGCTCAACATAGCTTATTGAGCCTTTCTTCCAAAAACAAGCAAGCATCAACCAATTGTTGAGTCGTGTTCATAGGCTTTTGGACTCAAAATCTTCTCAAAAATAGCTTATACTTGCTCACAGTAGCATAATCTAACCCAAAGTCTCAAAATTCACAACTTTGACTTTCATTGACGTTGGTCAAACATGACCAAAAGTGATTATTTCATTATTCCAGCTTATTGGCTCTTGCAGCAACTTATTTTGTAATAGGTGTCATTTTTCTTAGCTTATTAACAGATTTCCAAGTTTGTATCTTTTAATATTATCTTTTTACGAGAAAACTAGATTTTTAGGATTATTCTGTGTGCTTATTGGCTTCTACATCTTTTTTTACTTTGGAGATTTTATTGTTGATATTCTTAGTTAAGTCATTTACAAGATTTTTGTTGGAAATACGTTTTTACGTATTAAGGAAGGATCGGTCACTCCAACGAGATACATCTAGCATGGGCTCGTGATCTAGTATGTAAACATATAACCCATCAAGTCCACATGTCGGGTGGGCTATATATACCCCCTACTAGCATGTTAGGAGGGGCTGGTTCTCGTTTTACAATCAATAAACATTCCTTTCTCTCATTCTCTCCTTTCTCTCTCTAGCTTCTCTCTCTAAGATCTTCATCTCTCTCCCTATTTATTAATCATTCTAACACATAGACAATCCAAATATTACGTGGACCTACAATTGGTATCAAGAGCCATGAGATGATTGGATTGTTCTTGTGTTTCTTTTTATTGATTTTGGTGGGTTTTGGATATAATAAAGCGCAAATCTTGAAAATTTTTTGTGATTTTATCGTTTAAGTTTCTAAACAAATCAACTACATAGTGGTGGTAGTGATTTGGTTTAATTTTTGGTAGAAATCACAAAAGATTTTGGATTGTGTGGTGCTCTTTGGTATACGGGAAGTCGACTGTCGACTCTATTGTTTTTTGTTAAGATTCATTTTTGGAAGTACAACATTCGGAAAAGTGTTTTGGCTTTTATCCAAAAGTTAGTTTTATTTCAAAACATCTGAAAGTTACTTTTACTTAGTTTATCCGAAAGTATCAACTTTCATTTATCTGACAGTAGTCAACAGCTATCCGAAAGTCAAACCCTCCAAGATTTATGCGAAAGTATAATTCTTCTTGAAATTATTCTCATGTAAGATGCTTCCTCAATTTATGCGAAAGTGGCTTTGGGGTGTTTATTCCGAAAGGTATCTGAAGATTTTTCCGAACGTATCACTTATTCAAAAAGTCAAAGTATACCTTTGTTTACCCGAAAGTGGAAAGTTAAAGTCTTCTACTTTGACTCTATCCGAGAGTGGTTTTTTTTCCAATTATCTGAAAGTTACTTTCAGAATTTATGCGAAAGTGGAAGTCCTCATTTATTTGAAAGTTAAACTTTCAGCATTATCAATTTTCTCAGAAAGGTTAAAGTTAATTTATACGAAAGGTTAAAGTTAATTTATCCAAAAGGTTAAAGTTCAGATATCCGAAAAGGTTAAATTCCCGGTTTATCTGAAAGGTTAAACATCCATATTGTTAGGACCATTGGAATAGTTATTTGTAATAGGTAGAATAGGAGATATGTAGTTCCTCATGGTCATAGTCGTAGTAGGAGCAAGCCGTGTTCCTAGTCTTATAGAAAGTCAAACTTTATTATTTAAATATTATTCTCTTAGGATATGCATGAGATATGTTAGAAAAGGATATGCATATCAGTTTTACACGTTTTGGTTAATGATGTATTAGGGTTTCCTTGTAGTATAAAAGGAACCTTAGGCAGAAGGGTTCAAGACACCTTCATCAAATATAATTCTAGTTCATATTAATATTAGAAATCCTTAGTAAAGGATCAAGTCGTTATAGTTATTCTGTTCTTCTTGTTCATAGTATTTGTATCCCGCATTTATACTGTGTGATTTATATAGAGTCTCTATGTGAATAGACTTGTGATTACAGAAGTCGTTCACCGTTCCTAACAGGCTGCAAGATCCACATCTAGTGGACCCAACAAGTGGTATCAGAGCCTAGGAGAGTCTCTATACAAGAAGAATCAATTTTTCTCATTACTAACATTTTTGTTTAATTATGTCTGCCTCAAGTTCTACTCAAATAGGAGAAGATAGTACCCCTAAAACTCAGCAACCTCAGCAGATCATTGCTACGGTTTCCAACACAAATGGTAAGTTTCCTCTTCTTAAAAAGGACGAGTATGATAGCTGGGCGATGAAGATGGAATGCTGGATCACCAACACTGATCAAGACCTTTGGAAGATTATTCTGAATGGAAACAGCAGGAAGTTGACTGGATGAGACAAGAATGGAAGTAATATTCTTCTTGACCCTAAAACTCATGAAGAAATCACAGCTGTTCAGAAGGAGATCAAAGAAAAAACTATTTTGCTTCAGTCTCTTCCTGATGATCACATGGGTGACTTTTATCATGTGGACGATGCTAGAGAAATCTAGAATGGAATAAAAGCAAGGTTTGGTGGGAATGAGGAGTCAAAGAAAATACGAAGATCCATGCTGAGAGATGAATTCACAGACTGCAAGATCTCAGAAGCTGAAGGTATCCATCAAGGGTATGACAGGTTCCAAAAGATACTGAGCCAATTGAGTCAACTTCGGTCAAAACCTGACAATGGTGATAACAATTCAAGGTTTCTTAGAGCCTTACCCTACTCATGGAATCAGGTGGTAATCTCTCTCAAAGTAAAAGGTAGGCTTGACTATCTTAATTTTGATGATTTGTTTCATAAGATCAAAACCTTTGAACCTCATGTGAGGGGATACTCAAGTGATTCTTTTCCTACTCCTGCTAAATCTGCCTTTGTGAGTTCTATGGGATCTAGTCCCATGTCCTATGATAGTAGCCCAAGCAATACTATGTCTTCTCAGCATACTTTTAAGCATACTTCTACTCCTGAACCAAAAGCCAAGTCTGGTAGCATGGTAGAAGTTGTTCTTAACTCTTTTGTTGCTGACGTTGATGCCCAACAGCAACTTGCTTTTGATAACTTCAAACAGGTTGATAAACTAGATGTTGGAAACTCACTTTATGTGACGACATTTAAGAATTCCCATTAGTTATCATAGTCACACACGTTTAGACTAGACTAGGTTCATGTATAGTTAAGCGTATCGTGTGTGACTATATATACCCCTCCTTTGCTTCCAAGGAGGGGTGTTGCTTGTGTCTTTTTACATCTTAATACATTTTTCATTTCTCACACACAACCCCTCTTCTCTCTCTCTGTCAACAATGGCTTCCACCACCATATTCCACCATGTTAGACCACCGGATCACATTTAGCAAATCTACATTTGGCATCAGAGCCTTGGTTCATTCCTTGGAGCATGTTTTTTGTTTCGATTTGTTGGTCTAAACATGTTATGTGTCTCGTTATATATTTTTTTTTGGTCCGTATGTCTAGTTTTTTTTGTCATGATGGTGTTAATGGTTTCAGTTTCTATGGAAACATTGCATTAACTTTGTCACAATTAATTGTCCAGATGTATCATTCTCACAAATCCTCAATTGTAGAACAATTTATTGTCCCGATGTATCAGTCTCACAGTCCCGATGTATCAGTCTCAAAGTCTGCATGTCTCAAACCCACACCATTTCTCAACTAATTTTTTTGTCCCTGGTTTCACGGTTTCAAAATGGGTCATACTGTTTCTGGTCTTACTTTTAGATCTGGTATCACTTTTCTGGGTGTGCTATTGTTTTCTTTTTGAAAATGCAGTTACCCATAAAAGTGGACAGATTCACATTTCCGGATTTTCAGGAAAAAGGACAGTATTTTGGATAAGATTTTTTTGAGATGGTAACATTCAGATCGGAATATTGCGATCGCAAAAACCTTTGGTTTCTACTTGCGATCGAATATTCCGACGGAACACATTCCGATGGTACCATTGCGATGGAACCATTGCGATGGAACCATTGCGATGGAACCATTGTGACGGAACCATTGAGATGGAACCATGGCGATGGAACCATTGCGATGGGTACCATCGCAATGGGGCACATCAGATTGTTATGGCGACCACAAGGATTCCGATGGACAAAACTTCAGATATTACGATGGAAAATAAATAGAAAACATTGCGATAAAAACAAGTTTACATTGCGATGAAAACAGTTCACATTACGATGGGTTTTATTTTTTACCATTGAGACTGTTTTTATTTAACCAGTGGACCAACATTGTGACCAAAACCAAATCCATCGCAACCGAGTCAACTCGGTAATTACCGATTTGACTCAGTTAACTCACTGAGTCGACTCAACATTACTCCATCCTTATTACTCCTTAATCAACACCATATCTATTTTTAATCCCATCGACTCCTAATCCCGTCTACAACCTTTTATCTAACTCAAACAGACAATTCGATTTTAGATTTATAAAACTTTAATAGATCTTTTAAAATCGAAAACAATTATCATCCTCACTGATCCATGTTGGGTATGAACCCATTTTTTATTTTTAGAAATATCAAGAATGATTAATAACAAGTTTGTTATAATCATATCCTTTATTCGATTAGAACAATTAAACCAACATACAAGTAATTTCCACCTTACCTGAGATCATCATATGATCTGGATGCCTATGTCAACGCCACATATGTATGGTTTGGTTCGATATAAGATCATATGTATGGTTTGATTTCGTGGCTATGATGGGATTAGATACTTTTTAGATGGATCAAGTGATTTGGATGTGGGAGTTGGGATTTAGGAGGGTTTGCAGTTTTGGTGGCTGAGATGGGGAGAGAAAAGGATGAGACGGAAGTTACGAAGTGGGTTTGGTTTGAGTTTGTTTTTTAATGTGAGAGTAATTAGGGATATTTTTCCCATATAAGTTGACCAGATTTGTGGACTAGTGTTACACGTGGAAGGGGGTGGAAATTTCAAGACACGCAAGTAGGGGTGTCTGTGATTTTAAGTGGAATACACGTGGTCCTCTAGTTTGGAGAGGGACAGAGTTAACAATGCTACTTCTTTCCCTGAATGGGTATGACCTCATTTTTAGAATTATATATAACCTTTTACTCCTAATCGGGTTATATATTCCTCTCATGGGCCACCTATGATGGATTCTGATTTGTGTGTGTTTGAGCCGGATATAATGGGCTCCATAAATTTGGGTTGGGCTGTGTGAATTGGGCCATGAAAACACGGGATGACATTATCGGGACGAGACAAAAATTGATGAGACAAATGTGACGAGAATTTATTAGAGACGAGACCAAGAAAAAATTGGGCGATTTTTTAGTGACTACAGACTTTTTTTTTGATCGTGTATTAATTATTTGAAGACGGAGACGAATTTCTTTGAAGGCGTGTACTTATTTTTTCCTTGAACAGATAACTTGCTCGTGCTTAATCATAGAATGACGACTTGTTTATCTGGTTTCTGGGTTCGGGGTGTTTGGTTGATGACTCGGATAACTATCACTTAAAGGGGTTACATTGTTGTACTTAGTGTCACGCGCTTAGTCGACGTGGATAATTTCAAGAGGTGTTGTACTTATAGACTTCTTCAGTGATGCATTTAGTACTTAGAGATTTCTCCACCTTTCTTCATTCAACAATAGTGCAAGCTTAAGTCACAAGATCGAAGGATTTTTATTCAGCTTCATGTATGATGTATCTGGTTCATTCTATCAGTGGTCACTTCAAATTGCTTTCACGTGGGTTGGTAAAGGTGGCCATGGAGAGTTTATAAGAAGAGATTTTCGATCAACAGCTGATTCTCACCGAATATAATTAAGCTTACTTATTATTCTCTCGAGATTTTCAGGTTTATGTGCTTACGAAATATTGATGGTTCCGAGTTTCGAAACCATCAAGGGGGAAGAAGAAGACACATCGAACGCACAACGAGTACACGTGATGAACTTCATACCTTCTTTTGATTTGAAGACAGTCCGGGATGACATTTGTAATAGCCGCAGAGAAAATCAGTGTTTTAACTCGTGGCGTTATCAATCTCTAAACGGTACACTACTGATTCGATGTTTAATTGTTTGGTTGTTGCAATTATTCATCATCATTATCCTATATGCATTCCCGGGACTTAATTGACTCTGGTGCATCTCCGGAAGAAGATATGTGCATTTCCGGGACATAATTGACTCTGGTGTTACGATGTCAACTTCATGAATGGGATAAAGTGTCCACTTCAGTATTTTAGCTTCATAATTTGGATTGATTTACTTTCTTCAACTATGTGGGGGAAGAAATGTCTTGATTCTTTCTCGTATGCATAACTTGAATTCTCAGGGGGAAGAAAAATTCAGAAGAATTATTCAAGCATGAGAAGAGAAGTTGTTGATCTACTTGGTGTGCCCCTTACTTTCAATTCCTCTTAGCAACGTTATCATGTTATACGATGGGATTTGCTTGTTAGATTCTGTTGTGCGCTTAATCATTCTAAGCTTTATTGAAAGCTTTGAAGTTGCTTACGAGGATTGTCGATTTAGGGGGAAACTATTTAAAAAGCTTCTACATCAAGTTTATGTGGCATGAATTAGGGGGAAGCTAATTCAGAAGCTTCTCCTTAACCAGAAGTGTATGGGTTACTTAGCTCGTGTCGTTACAGTATTTCTACTACAAGTTAAAGATGAGTCGTTTTGAAGTCAAAGGCTTCAGAAGACATCATCAGCATTGGACGCTTCATGAAAGCTCTTTTTCTTATCATTATGTACTTGTTAAGAAAAAATATTGTAAGGAATTCTACACGTCGTCCCATGGGGGAAGATTGTTGGAAACTCACTTTATGTGACGACATTTGAGAATTCCCATTAGTTATCATAGTCACACACGTTTAGACTAGACTAGGTTCATGTATAGTTAAGCGTATCGTGTGTGACTATATATACCCCTCATTTGCTTCCAAGGAGGGGTGTTGCTTGTGTTTTTTAACATCTTAATACATTTTCATTTCTCACACACAACCTCTCTTCTCTCTCTCTATCAACAATAGCTTCCACCACCATATTCCACCATGTTAGACCACCGGATCACATTTAGCAAATCTACACTAGACCTGGATGAAATGGATCTAAAATGCCAGATGGCCATTGTCACACCCCACCATGGCGGAATATGGGGCGCAACGTATGGATATCATCACAACAATAGCGTGTCTATAGAGTTAACTAAAAGAAATAGAAATGTCATAAAAAGGTGACACAATGTCATGAAAATATCTCAAATAATGCAGGCGTCTAGGTAAGTAAGTAACAGGCCTACCTCTTACCAAAGACATTCAAATAACACACATCAAACATATAGGTGTCAAACAATACTAAATCAAAAGACGAAATAAAATCTAAGAGGAAATGGATTCCTCCTAATGCAATCCTAGCACCCTCTATACTCTAGCCACTTCTAACATCATCTTGCAAAACTACCTCACCTGAAAATTACACTAAAATCTGTCAACATAAAGTTGGTGAGAACATAGGTTTAAGTTATCTAGAACATCATAAGAAACCGTGACATCCGCTGTAAATAAGTTGAAAAAACAATTTATAGTAATGGACCATAATGTGATAATCATGTTACATGCATCCACGACAAAACTTAAACCAAGTACCGATCACATCTACAATTCACAAAGCACACTATAACAATCAAGAAGTATCCCGTCACGCACACAAGAACACACACCATACTATCCGGATCTTTCCCACACCACCTGTGGAAGATGAACTATATCCCCGTCGAGATATCTTGCCTCCAAAGAGACGATGCACAAGTACTCAGGACGGATCGTGCCCCCCGAACCAAGAACTCAGGACGATCGTGTCCCACGAACCAATAACTCAGAACCAAGAACTCAGGACGGATCGTGTCCCACGAACCAAGAACTCAGAACCAAGAACTCAGGACGGATCGTGTCCCACGCTCCACACACATCACAACTGGTCCCATAGACGCCCATACATCTATGTTCCAAAGCCAATCACAACCCAAACAATATTCACATAAAAGCACATATGAGAACACATATCAAAGCACATATGAGAACACATAAGCACGCATGTCACACAACAACACATCTATGTCCAAACATTTATAAAAATATAGTACCAAAAGATTTTAAGAACACCAAAAGTGTCATCTCCATCCCATACTAGAAGAAAACTTTTAAAAACTCAATGAAAATGGGACTATGAACTCACCTGATTGCTTCTTCACAAGTAATTTGCACTAGCAACAAGCTAACAAACCAAAAACACGCAATCAATACATGAACCAATCACTAAGATGGCTCATCAACCTATGATGGACATATAGCCTATTCCCATATAAATACCTCATTGATAAGCTCTAATCACCCCATTACCCTTCCTTAACAAGTCCATAACTTGGTTAAGTTTAATAACTATCCCGTTCATATTTTACAGAAAACAGTCCCAATTTTTAGGTCTCAAAACTTTAAGTCAAAAGTCCACTTAAAGATACCCATGATTTTTGTAAATGGAATATTCATACTTTTACATATGTTAGCTAAAACCTCCCACTTGCCCTAACCTTAAAGCTACTGTTAAGGCCCCGATATATCTATATATATTTCTACCTATCAAGAATTCACTAATTTTAAACGTATGAAACGTTTGTTACCATTAGAGGGTCTTACCCTAAACCACAACCTTAGCCCAAGTTCCGATACTTACTAAAATATATAAAACATCTCTCATGTTCGTGAGAAGATCCCAATGCAACCCTAAGTACCCCAAACAACCCAAAACTTAAAAAGAAAATAGGCTGATTACAAAACTGTTTTGACCTCTGACTGTTATAACCTGTTTTTGACCCACTTCCCACATCCAATTTAGATCTCGTTTCTTGCAATGGAAAGCCACTTCAATTACCTTTTCAGGGATACTTGGATCGTAAAACAAGAGTTTGTAAAACTCCCAATATGATCAAAACAATTGACTTAAAATTCTGCCCTGTTTTTAAAAACGGGTTTAATCAAATTAAACTAATTAATCACCCATAACCCCAATTAATACAAGCCCTAGTTTATGTAATCATCATATTATGATTAATATAACATTAATTTACTGTTTTTAAATTAACCCTAACCTAAATCCATCATAGATGATTAAAGAAAACATAAATAAACAATTTAATTATAAAGGGTTAGGAAGGTTTTACCTTTAATCTAATGGAAGATGAAAAAAACTATGAAAACCCTAAAAACACTCCCAAACCGTCGACCTTTATTTTTTTCTCCAGGGATTATGACGGATTTGATCTACTTAAAATCCTTATATATTTTTTTTTTTCAAGAATCCTAGCCCAATACAACCCACTTTCCTTTTTCTATTTTTTTTCCTTTTTTTCTTTCTTTCTTGCGTCCAAACCGACTAGCACCCCTTAATTTTCGTTTTTTTTTCTTTTTATTATTAATATATGTATTAATAATATTACCTTAATTTTCCTTAATTTATTTCAGCTCCTAAAGCCTCCAAAACCCCAAAACCGTAAAACTAGTCATTTTTTACGTGTTTTACCGTAAAAGACGTAAAATATACACTTTTATAAAAAATCTCAAATTTTGAAATAAACTTTATAACTAAGTCCTAAATGACTTAAAACCATCCCGAAAAATATCCATATGACTAATTACCTCATCCGAGACCTCTAAATGCTAAACCGTAAATCGTAAAAATACGATTTTCTATAATACATATACGTATACGTAAAACCACTAAATATCACCATCTCATTTCATAGTCACTACCATGTGACCTCATGAACATGAAATCATCACACATCGTTTCACTCACAAGGTACCCCGTACCGGAAACGATATCCAAACCACAATCTATACACACCAATAAGCACATAAACACATAAAGACACGTAACTAGCACAAAATAAAACTAAGTGACGAACCTCAAAACCAGGGTTGTCACAGCCATGCTCACTCTTAGGATTCCTAAATTTGAGAAGAAAGCCGGTCGAAAATTTAACTATAACCCAAGAGAGCCAGCAAGGTTTGACAGAAGCAAGGTTAGATGCTATAACTACCAGCAGCAAGGTCACTTTGCAAGGGAATGCTCTAACAAGCATGACCAGGAGAAGAGCAGGTATTCAGCTTTCAAGATTTAAGAGGTGAAGGATGACAAGAAGGCGTTGGTGTCTGTTGACTCTATGGTCAACTGGAATGATCATCAGAATGCTGCCCTGGAAACAGCCGAACCTTCTACTGACGTATGTGCAATGATTGCTGGGAATCTGTCTGATGTCGAGGAAGCAGAAGAGTTTGCTTTTATGGGCATCTCACCTCAGGTACAACGTTGTCCTCTTGGTTGTCATGATAAATATTCAGAATTGTTGTCTCAATATAATGACTTAAATGATCAGAATGATAAGTACCTTTTAGAGGTTCAAGCATATAAGGCTTCTTTAAAAACATTGGAACAACAAAAGAGGTGTCTTCAAGATACTCAACGAGAGTACGAGGATAAAATTAGGATTCTGAACATTGATTTAGAAAACACAACAAATATGCTTAAATACACTGAAAAGGTAAAAGATGACAGTATTAAAGATAAACAAGACATGAAGGAAAAATTAGATGCTACACTTTTATGATTTGAAAAATGGCAAAAGGAACCTAAGAATCTTTCAAAATTAATTGATAGTAGTATGTCTGGTAGGACTAAAAGAGGGTTAGGATTTGATAAATATATTGATTCAGAAGATGTGTTTGATTTATCATTCTCAAGTGTCTTTGATCCTGACAAGGAGGAAGAGGGAACACCTACTTACAATAGGTTTAAACCAGCTGCAGCAATGCATGCTGTCCTTCCACCTCTTACGGGAACTTTCATGCCTATTACTAGGCATAATGACTTAGATGGACCACAGATGCATGAGTCCCTAAAAATTTCTACTAATTCTAATGACTTTGTCTCGTGTACTTTCAGTTACAAAGCCAGTGACTCTGCATCATGTGGTTCAAGTGAAGAGTCGAGACCTACAAGCTCCAAGTCAAATGACCATGCTGCTACTAGTGCTAGGAAGAGTGAAGAGAGAGTTGCTTCTACTTCAACTGTGTCTAGTTATGGTTTATTGAGTCATAGGAATAATGTTTCTCCTAGAATTATGTTTAATAAAGTTAGCAGTATGAAACAATGACATTCTAATAAAAGGTCGTTTAAAACATGTTTTGTTTGTGGGAGTGAATTTCATTTGATTAAAGATTGTGATTTTTATGACAAACATTCTTCTGTTTATCAAGTATTTCCTCCTCCTGGTCCACCAGGAATTGTTCCATATTCTTCTAGAAGACTAAAACCATATGCTCAATCTTTTTCTTCTTCTAGAAGGACCTCTCCATTAGCTTCTGATCATTGGAGAAACATTGGATTAATACCAAATAGCCCAACCAACAACTATTTTCAGACTTTTAATCCAAATTATTCATTTAATTTAGACCACATGTATTTTGGGTTGGGAAATCTGGGAACTGCTGTTAAGCCCTCAGCAGGTTGTTCTTGGTCAAACAATAACACCCGTATGATGAATAGGCAATCTAAGAACAATGGTGGATCTCATCAATCTTCTTGGCTATCTACTAACGATCCACAAGGCAGGCTCAAACCTGAAAAGGTTTGGGTCCCCTTAAGACACTAACTTTTGCATATATCTTTTCTTGTTGTTGTAGGTTACTCCATACCAAGATCCTACTCTAGGAATTGTTGATAGTGGATGCTCTAGGAGCATGACAGGAAATAAAAGTCTTCTATATAACTTTGTACCATTTCAAGGCGGAAAGGTCTATTTTGGAGGAGGTGAAGGAAGGATCACTGGCAAAGGAACGATTCAGACGCCTAATCTTAACTTTGAGCAGGTCTACTATGTGGAAGCACTTCAACATTTCAACTTGATATCTGTCTCTCAGATTTGTGACAAGAAGCAGTTTGTCCTCTTTACGGATATTGATGCACTAGTGTTATCTAAAGACTTTAAACTCCCGGATGACTCACAGGTTCTGCTCAGAATCCCTAGAAGACACAACCTCTATAGTATCAAGCTGAATGAACTCAATCCTACTGGTCAACTAGCATGTTTGGTTGCTAAAGCCTCAGAAAATGAAGCCACTAAATGGCACAGAAGGAGGATGGGACATGTGAACTTCAAGACCATTCATAAATTAGCAAATCTGAACTTGGTATCTGGTTTACCTCCTAAAACTTTCAGAAATGATAACAATTGCCTTGTGTGCAGCAAAGGCAAAAAACATAAAGCATCCTTCAAGACCATTACTGCTCTCAGCCTTATAACTGAACCATTGCAACTACTACACATGGATTTATTTGGTCCTACCTATATTAGGAGCATTGACCACAAAAAATTCTGTAACACCCCCAAATTTACACAATTTAATACAGCGGAAGACTCGTTGGTGTTACGGGATAGCACATTACTCACATCATAGACAACGCATAAAAATCGCGTCGTTTAATAATAAAGAATTTCCATTCATAAATATCAGATTTACATAGGTCCCAAGTTATTGTATTTCATACAGGTTTTACAAAGCATTTGAATGGAAATTATTATTTAATTGCGGGCCATGAATTCTTGTTGTCTTCCCGAGAATTACCTTCAAGTACCTGAGATAAAACATGTTAAAAGAAAAGGTCAGCGATAACGCCGAGTGAATTCATAGAGTTTAATAAAACCATTAATATATCATCGGTATATAATTATTACCGAAAATCATTTTTGTACAAATCATTGTAATAGGCCATCAAATAGCCAAAGTAATTTTATACAAATCTTTATCAAAAATCATAATATAGGCTTTTGCCTTCAAAATCATTATACGAACTGAAGTCGTAAAAACATCATACAATACGTTTTATAACGTTGTATAAAGTTAAATAAAAACCGTTATATGAATACTGTTATATAAAACCAAAACACGAACATAAAATCAATAATAAGACCCCGTATTGCTAGTCAGGCAATTCATTGTAATTCAGTGCGTACAGCAGTATTTCGTTATATTGGATTATTATAATCCGCATGACATTGTTACCTTACTATAACAAACAACGGGTAGCTAACCCGAACTCAATTTGCCCATCTAAATTAGCGTGTCGTCACAATAATCACGCTTGTGTAAATCTTCTCATACATTAATTCGCTTACCAATCAATGTTGCACGACGTGGATCAACCGTCAAGGCGCGAACTGGGGTGATCGTCCCCAAATAGTACTATTATATGCATAAGCCTCTACCAAATTCCGGTAGTTCACAATTCATGCTAATGGGACTTTTAGTGACATAACCTAACTTTAATAATCCTTTTTATCTCATACATCGGGTCATATAATCATTCATCGGGTCATACAATCATTCGGGTCCAAATCAATAAACAAACAATCAGGACAACTGGTGTCCTATTTTATAAAAACTAACATGTTATCTCCCTCGCGGGTTTATAAAACATTTTATAAAAACATTTAAAAGAGTACGAGGCTATGAACTCACTTTGATGTGGGAAGGCGGTTATTGGCGATTTGGATGTACGGTACTTGCTTCAATCACGGAAACCTAGACAAATAATACTCGGTCTTAGACTCTTGTCCAATGATTTTATAAAAACAATGGCTATGTATATCTATGATGATATCATGAGTATGATGATGATCAAGTGGAATTGTACATTCTCATTTACTCATTTTAGTGATATGTGTTGACAACCTTTATACTTGTTTGACTAGTTCATCTTCTTTACTTGTCAAGGCCCATTAGGCCTATTATAAGTCCATTACCTTATATTGATCCATTTTACACTTTTAATATCAGTATTATACTTACAAGTTAGGCCCAAGTGGGTTAAGCCCAATAAGTAAGTTTATAAGTGTTTAGCCAAATTAGTTGGATTAATAGTCCAATAAGGCTAACTTGGCCCGCTAATGTCCGTATGTTATAAAGCTCGAGTTTTATCGGTTTTTACTTGTAATATGTACTCATATATCAGTATATGAGTTATAAAAAGTTTACATTAGACGGGTCCGACCGTCTAAGTTTTAATTGACAAAAACGTTAATTTATCGGTTTTAGCCGAAAAGACGTAAAAAGCATGTTTATAGTTTTATAACTTATAAAACTTATCAAACTACGATTTTTATAAAATATCCCTTTTATTTATTATTTTACATATTTATATAAATTTAATATATAATTTAGTGGGTTTTAATTTACATTTTATACTATATTTATTTGAGTGCACTATTATACTATTAAACATTAATTTCACAAAATCTGATTTTTAGTTTCATTTTCACCATTTTTACTATATCTTGAGTTCTACAAGGAGATAGAAGCTCATTTTTGGATGACATAAACTTCATAATATGTGTTACAAATAACTTATATTTAGCTACTACTCAATCCAAGTCTAAGTATCCCTAACAGTCCTCACAAAACAGACTATTCAGATTGATACACTAATTTTGTTTTGATCATATCTCACTCATTATAATGATTCCAATGCATGGCCAACTCTCACATGTGTACAAGACCTAATACTTACTGTATATTTATTCCACTTTGCCATTATCAGTTTAACATATGGTTAGTTACTGTTTTTATACAGCTAACTTATTAAGCAAGATTTTAACCTTTTTACGTATGGTTTTCCATCTTTTTAACCATGTTTATCAACATCAAATCCCCACATAATATTTTTAATCATCATTAATCATTATATACATATACATAAATAAAGAAAATACAAGATTACATAATCAAAATAACAAGAAGATAGGAAGAAACAATCTCTATACCACCATTAGTGATGAAAAGATGAGTTTTTGATGAACAAGGCTTGGATTTTGATGGCAAAACTTGTGATAAACCAATATCATCTTCAAGTCCACCAATATTTATAATCTCCTTGTGGGAAATCAGCCCTAGGACACCAAGAAATATCCTCTTTGGATGTTAGAATCACCTCCAATCTCCATAACTTCAAAGGGTATTCAACTTGTGCAAGTTAAACACATGATTCATGGTTGAATTTTTGATCAAATGGGGTGTTTTGGGAGCATGGTGGACGTTCATAGGGAGCCAAGAGAGTTTGTGTGTAGTTTGCATGTTTTAAATGAGATAATGGTTTAGTCTTGGCTAGTTTTGTGTTTCTAGTGGTTTGGTAAGAAACAAGGACAAGTGTCATTGTTTACTTAAGTAAACTTGACACATCAAGAGTGTGTTGTGTACTCTTGGATGCCACTTGTATAGGGGTGGGCAAGTGTAAACTTGTCCCATCCCTATTAATTTACGGGTACTCCTCGATTCTAGTTTCCTCGATTTGCGTGCCCTCGGGTCGTTTTACGAAAAATGTTTTTATAAATTATGAACCAACGACACAAAACAAATATAATAAAATTTGTCTCATCAAAAACGGAGTTCGAAAACGTAAATACGTGATCCTAAGGTTTCCGGTTTAGTCGTAAAGGACGTTAAATTATTCACGTAAGTCCTAATCTCTTCTCGTAAATTTGTGAGTTTATGAACCAACTCAAATTTAAAATCCCAAAATAATATTCACGGATAAATTTATTTCCTGAAGTGTCGGACTGTCACCAAAAACGGTGTATGTAAACGTAAGCACGTAACGTAGAATCCTCCGGTTTAGAAGTAGTCGATGCTACTTCAAGACGTAAATCCAAATTTCTTCCCAAAAATAAGTGAGTTCATAATATAACATTAAAATAATGTTTTTAAATAATATTTGAGAATAAAATATCAACCATAAATTGATGGATTATCACAGCATTTACCCTTAAACAGGATCTTTGTCCTCAAATATCATTTTACCTTACTACTCGCTTCTTATAGAGTTAAAGCCATGTGGGTATTTCCTCCACATTCGGTCTTTTCTGACAAGTGTAATCCATTACAATAGGCGAGTTTCATCAAACATAACTACGGGAATATGATCAGGTTTAATGTTGACTTACTTTCTCTATCCATGATTTTCACGGTTTTTTGATGAATGCAACTTTTCACCGATCTAAACTTCATCAAGAAGTAATCAGATTTTCACTTGATAGACATTTCATCAATTTAGATATACGAATCATAATTTACGCAGCCCTTGAAGTCCTAGGGTAGATCCAGCTTATATGCCTTTCAAACCAATCTTTTTACATCATCTCAATAGTCCCATACAATGGGGACTTATTTCCCATGATCCTTCAGATCATCAATTCATTTTTCTAAGGTGAAAACTTTTGGCATAACTTCGCTACCCATCCTGCACTTCAAGACCTACATTTCATATTCACATAACCTCCTGCCCACTATCGGTAGTCAATAATCAGATCATAATTTCAACAACCATTTCAGGTCTCGCGGGTCGGGTATTTTGTAAGGTTAGGTTTGTCATCATAGGCAACCTTAAACCTAAAAGACATGTCCAACTCACAATGGGTGTATGTTGGGTGTCTTCATCCCAACTCCTGTTACAGATGCTCTCATATTTAGATCCTAACAAGATTTGATCCCGATCCTAATTCGATAATTATAAATGATAATCTCCCCAAAGGAAAACGATTTTATGGTCTATTACCAAAGGTCAATTATTCAAACATAAAACAAGACTTCTAGTGCTTTATATCATTACTTTACCTCATCCCTTCGATTGGGGTGGCAAACAGTACTCTCATCAAGGTTCGTTCCCAATGACTTCTGAGCAAATCTCTAGAAATTCGATGCGAAGCGAGGATCTTGATAGAGATGATCGATACAGGCACACTATGTTTACACAACTCCCTTAAATACAAAAGAGTAAAATTCTTCATCGAGAATCTATCATTAACAGGAATGATATTAGCAGATTTGGTCAGTCTGTCGACGATGACCCTAATCGAATCAAATTCAGATGATGAACTTTGCAATAGTTAGACGTTTACTAATGTATGAGGCGATGTCTGCCTTCATAAATTGCATCAGTACAACTTCTTTAGATAGAGATACGTTTAATCCGAAATGGTATGAATAGAATACTTAATCTTATGAGATTCAAATATGACTAAATCTCTAAATCTCCATATTTAGGCAACCACAAACGGCCTTTAAAATATGACTAAACCTCTAACGGTTTACATTAGCCGCGAACCCCTTTTTATTATCTATATTATGCTTTTTACAAAATCTTTTATTTTTATATAGTTCGGCAATTTATTTTGCACAGTCATTACTAAGGAACACATCCTAATTAATTATTTATCCTTTTGTATATTATGTGTCAGTAATTATATTCACCTTCCCTGATGAAATAAATATCATGACTGTATTCATTAAAAAATTCTTTCTTCATATTTTCTAAGTTTTAGTTTCGTCTCAACTACTATTTTTATCAGTTTTGCTAAATCTGACGTTTAACGCGTCGATGATTATTACAAGTAATTAAATAATAAATATTTAATTTTTTTATGAAACGTAAACGTAGAAATTTTAAAATTCTTAGTTCGACCAATTATATAAAAATGTTTAAAATAAATTTGGATTTAATTAATAATATTTTTGTTGATTTATCGAAAATAATTAAAATAATTAATAAGATCCGTAAATGTTCAAAAAATTCTTTGTTTATACTTTGGTCAAAATTTTCTTAGCTGGAAAGCAAAAATTATCGTTTCGAATTTCAAGTCATGGTTTAAATGGTTTCCTCAATCTCTCTTTGGTTGTCTTGAGGTATACACAAACATTTACCCCTAAACAAGAGTTTAGTTAAATGTTCTGGGTATAAGGGAATAATCCCTCAAAAGTCCTTTTTGATAAAACATTTGTCAAAACATATTTGCACTTTTCTTTTTGGTATAACCTTAAGCCTAAATGGCTCTAATCTTTGAACAATATAGATCCCATTATCTTATTAATCACACGGTCAATTCAAGTAAAGGATTAAGTCTTAAATCACATGTTAAATATTCAAGGTATAGGTTTTCATTTCTCAGCCAATTCAGGGCATTTTATAAATTATTAATAACTCATTCTTATTCTTATAAACAAACAGCTGGTTCTTAATGATCACAAGCATGAATTTATCAAATTACAACCTACACACGTGATTCACCAAATTTATGAATGCTACATGCGTATTAGTCAATCCAAACGACATAACATGAAACTCATAATGGCATTACAAGTTTTAGATGTAGTGATTGGAATAGATAATCTTCTTTGCAGACGCGAAGTTGATGATAACCATGTCATGGACAAATCTTTAGAACATACGCTAGAACCTTGTAAATGATCGAACAAATCTATCATCTTGGGTAGTGGATATAGATTTTAATCGTGAATTTACTTAGTTCACGGTAATTCAACAAATAAATATAAGGAATGATAACACCATAGCTCTTCATGATGACGAGCTTGGTAGAATAAAAGCTTTCTCCGACAACTCTCTTAGTTGTACGGTAATTCTTTTAATTTAAATGGTGCTGATGTACAGTGCACATGCCACAGGTGCAACACCGGGAATATAATCAACACCAAATTCAACTTGCCTTAATGGCGAAAGTCTAGGTAATTCACCAGCAAATACCTCCTAAAGTTTCAGATAGCAGGAACATCTTTTAATAAATTCATATTAGGTTCTTCTAGATTACAATATCTATGACTAGTTCACAACCATTCATGGTATAATTTCAAGTCTAAATGCAGGATATGGTCATCCATCAAGAATTATTTAGATCACTTTTGATAATCAACATCTTATAATTTAGGGGAATTATATTCGAGTTCCCATCAATTAGGACAATGTCGTCATGTCATAATCAATCAATCCATTCTACTGGCACTATCAACTTTCCAGTTTTGTTACCATTGAAAAGATGTGATCTTCTCAAAAGACTAGTAATAATTCATAATCCTTCACAAATTCAAGGATATCAGGAGACATAACTAACCTTAAAAAGAGTAAGGTTAACGCATAATCTATGCGAGAGAATTTCAAATCAGATACCGACAAAAACATTTAACGAATATGAATATATCCCATGTTTTCATAATTCGAGTACGCATTCGAAAGCTCCTTGGATCGCTACCCAGGTCATTCAAATGAAATCTAATCAAAATAAATGATAGGAACGTCGATACATCCAGTCGGGTATCAACACTCGATAATCAGATACTTTTCCTAAGAATCTCACCACGGGAGAATTGGACAAGAAGGGAATATCAATTTGTCAAATAAGACAATTTCCACAGATGAGTAAATTTGACTCAGAAGAATAAATAGTATGGGCACATATGTAGGTGTCCCTATCAATATGTCCCTATTTTTCATTTCTTGCAGATCTCATAAAATTTAATCTTTCACAATCTTCAAAGAAAATTTAGTGTTTATTAATAATTTCATGGTGACTACTAATCAGCCTTGCATGGTCACTTCCAAATTGTATGTAGGCGCGCAACTATATACAATTTTAAGATTAACGATGCAATACTTGATTCGTCAAAATTTTATCATCATGTTTATAATATAAACACTTTCATGCTTAATTCTTAAATAAGAATCAAAAATAAATTTACAAAGATTTTCTTTGTTATGAAAACAATTATGTTTTCTAAGGTGTTTTATAAACAACTTCATTTCGATAACGATCACTTATAAATCTCATTTTGAATAATCCTTATAGTGATGAAAATTCAATTTTTCTCAAGGGATACTGTTTTATCTTATAAAAACAATCAGTGATCTGCAAAAGAGTGATGAAAAGTTGCTCACCAAGAATTAACAACAATATGCTAGGAAATGAGCTTAGCCAATTAATCATGAGGTTCATGACCTCGATGGCATTCAAAAAGAATAATCCACAACGTAACTCAAATCGAGTTGAGTACTTGCTCAATGGTTGCATCACTAATGCAAACATTAGGATGAAGCAATAAAAGATAGATAACATCTATACATGTAGGATTTAGCAATCAAATGTAGTCTTTTCACTAATCACAAACAAATCAAAATAGTACCGTAACACATTACGTGTCACTATGTCATATCATTCCAAGAACTCATCCTACCAACTGATGTCTCAGTTAAGTTAAGGATTTTTAAAAGATACCACAATGAATACTAATCTACAAGAGTCATTAGGTGTTCCACATGTCCCAGAAGATCCATCGGTCCCAATTCAGAAGAAGATTTCTTCAATTTATTTCTTGGACACTAGGCATCCTCGTTAGTGGACAATGGCCTAGGAACAACCCTTAACACGAATCAACAATCATTTAAAACCTTATAATTAAATCACAGAACTTAACGACTTCTTCTTAACAATCTTATATTCCATAAAAGTTAAATTTTACTTCATTCTAGTTTTCAATCAACTTATACTCAATACGACATCCTACCTCATTCGCCAATACTTTCAATCCTTATTCTTAGACCTTAATAGGGCAATAAAAGCTTGATATGAACAACAATTAATTTACAATCGTATAGCTCTTAAAACAATAGTTATCAAGTGAGTCACTAGTATGAAATGACTCACACATTTAATTACACTTCTCGGAAAGGTACTAGTGGCATGAGGCTTTTGGGTAATCGTTCCAATGACAGCCTCAAGTGCAACATTCACCCTCTCGATTTCAAGTTTAAGAATTGGGTGACAACGAATCAGTTGACACCTTTCCAGGTGGTAACGTTTTGTCAAACTCCACTATGTAAGGAAAGATCGTCATGACATCGATATCAGTTTTAATCTCGCCAATTCTTCTTCAATATCACAATCAACTAATATCTACATTTCTACGAATATCAACCATTTTGTTGGGATAATAAATATCCACAACTTAGTTTAGATCTGGAATAAATAGATTTCCAACAGGAATAGCTTAGATTAATTTACTAGGGGATTTAGGGTTCCTTGTGACAATCTACATCATATAAATACCTCGTATAAATATAGAAATAATCATCAAACAATCATGTAA
Source organism: Glebionis coronaria (assembly GCA_025667525.1). NCBI lineage: Eukaryota > Viridiplantae > Streptophyta > Magnoliopsida > Asterales > Asteraceae > Glebionis > Glebionis coronaria. The sequence continues at coordinate 171,661,193 of CM046880.1, read as the reverse complement.
TCAAATTACATCATATATATATATATATAATCTAAGTTATATATATATTAAATAACACTTCTCAGTCTGGCCTTGTCGGTAACTCGGGAATTCTTAGGCACCGTTATAGTCAAAAGATTTTTAGACATTTTGAGAAAAATGTTTATAGTTAAAATATTTTGAAATGTTTTATTCAAAACCTTGGTTTTAAAAATCTTTCGTTCTCTATAACGAGAGCTCTGGTACCAGACTGTAACACCCCCAAATTTACACAATCTAATACAGCGGAAGACTCGTTGGTGTTACGGGATAGCACATTAATCACATCATAGACAACGCATAAAAATCGCGTCGTTTAATAATAAAGCATTTCCATTCATAAATATCAGATTTACATAGGTCCCAAGTCATTGTATTTCATACAGGTTTTACAAAGCATTTAAATGGAAATTATTATTTAAGTGCGGGCCATGAATTCTTGTTGTCTTCCCGAGAATTACCTTCAAGTACCTAACATAAAACATGTTAAAAGAAAAGGTCAACGATAACGCCGAGTGAATTCATAGAGTTTAATAAAACCATTAATATATCATCGGTATATAATTTCATTTTTGTACAAATCATTGTAATAGGCCATCAAATAGCCAAAGTCATTTTATACAAATCCTTATCAAAAATCATAATATAGGCGTTTGCCTTCAAAATCATTATGCGAACCAAAGTCGTAAAAACATCATACAATACGTTTTATAACGATGTATAATGTTAAATAAAAACCGTTATATGAATATGGTTATATAAAACCAAAACACGACATAAAATCAATAATAAGACCCCGTATTGCTAGTCAGGAAATTCATTGTAATTCAGTGCGTAGAGCAGTATTTCGTTATTTTGGATTATTATAAGCCGCATGACATTGTTACCTTACTATAACAAACAACGGGTAGCTAACCCGAACTCAATTTGCCCATCTAAATTAGTGTGTCGTCACAATAATCACGCTTGTGTAAATCTTCTCATACATAAATTCGCTTACCAATCAATGTGGCACGACGGGGATCAACCGTCAAGGCGCGAACATGGGTGATCGTCCCCAAATAGTACTATTATATGCATAAGCGTCTACCAAATCCCGGTAGTTCACAATTCATGCTAATGGGACTTTCTGTGACATAACCTAACTTTAATAATCCATTTTATCTCATACATCAGGTCATATAATCATTCATCGGGTCATACAATCATTCGGGTCCAAATCAATAAACAAACAATCGGGACAACTGGTGTCCTATTTAATTAAAACTAACATGTTATCTCCCTTGCGGGTTTATAAAACATTTCATAAAAACATTTAAAAGAGTGCGAGGCTATGAACTCACGTTGATGTGGGAAGGCGGTTATCGGCCATTTGGATGTACGGTACGTGCTTCAATCATAGAAACCTAGACAAATAATACTCGGTCTTAGACTCTTGTCCAATGAATTTATAAAAACAATGGCTATGTATATCTATGATGATATCATGAGTATGATGATGATCAAGTGGAATTGTACATTCTCATTTACTCATTTTAGTGATATGTGTTGACAACTTTTATACTTGTTTCACTAGTTCATCTTCTTTACTTGTCAAGGCCCATTAGGCCCATTATAAGTCCATTACCTTATATTGATCCATTTTACACTTTTAATATCAGTATTATACTTACAATTTAGGCCCAAGTGGGTAATGCCCAATAAGTAAGTTTATAAGTGTTTAGCCAAATTAGTTGGATTAATAGTCCAATAAGGCTAACTTGGCCTGTTAATGTCCGTATGTTATAAATCTCGGGTTTTATCGGTTTTTACTTGTAATATGTACTCATATATCAGTATATGAGTTATAAAAAGTTTACATTAGATGGGTACGACCGTCTAAGTTTTAATTGACAAAAATGTTAATTTATCGGTGTTAGCCGAAAAGACGTAAAAAGCATGTTTATAGTTTTATAACTTATAAAACTTATCAAACTACCATTTTTATAAAATGTCCCTTTTATTTATTATTGTACATATTTATATAAATTTAATATATAATTTAGTGAGTTTTAATTTACATTTTATACTATATTTATTTGAGTGCTATTATAATACTATTAAACTTTCATTTCACAAAATCTGATTTTTAGTTTCATTTTCACCATTTTTATCATATCTTGAGTTCCACAAGGAGATACAAGCTAATTTTTGGATGAAATAAACTTCATATTATGTGTTACAAATAACTTAGTTTTAGCTACTACTCAATCCAAGTCTAAGTATCCCTAACAGTCCTCACAAAACAGACTATTCAAATTGATACACTAATTTTGTTTTGATCATATCTCACTCCTTATAATGATTCTATTTCATGGCCAACTCTCACATGTGTACAAGACCTAATACTTACTGTATATTGATTCCAATTTGCCTATTTATCAGTTTAACATATGGTTAGTTACTGTTTTTATACAGCTAACTTATTAAGCAAGATTTTAACCTTTTTACATATGGTTTTCCATCTTTTTAACCATGTTTATCAACACCAAATCCCCACATAATATTTTTAATCATCATTCATCATTATATACATATACATAAATAAAGAAAATACAAGATTACATAATCAAAATAACAAGAGGATAGGAAGAAACAATCTCTATACCACCATTAGTGATGAAAAGATGAGTTTTTGATGAACAAGACTTGGATTTTGATGGCAAAACATGTGATAAACCAATATCATCTTCAAGTACACCAATATTTATAATCTCCTTGTGAGAAATCAGCCCTAGGACACCAAGAAATCTCCTCTTTGGATGTTAGAATCATCTCCAATCTCCATAACTTCAAAGGGTATTCAACTTGTGCAAGTTAAACACATGATTCATGGTTGAATTTTTGATCAAATGGGGTGTTTTGGGAGCATGGTGGACGTTCATAGGGAGCCAAGATAGTTTGTGTGTAGTTTGCATGTTGTAAATGAGATAATGGTTTAGTCTTGGCTAGTTTTGTGTTTCTAGTGGTTTGGTAAGAAACAAGGACAAGTGTCCTTGTTTACTTAAGTAAACTTGACACATCAAGAGTGTGTTGTATACTCTTGGATGCCACTTGTATAGGTGTGGGCAAGTGTAAACTTGTCCCATCCCTATTAATTTACGGGTACTCCTCGATTCTATTTTCGTTGATTTGCGTGCCCTCGGGTCGTTTTACGAAAAATGTTTTTTATAAATTATGAATCAACAGCACAAAACGAATCTAATAAAAATTGTCTCATCAAAAACGGAGTTCGAAAACGTAAATACGTAATCCTAAGGTTTCCGGTTTAGTCGTAAAGGACGTTAAATTATTCACGTAAGTCCTAATCTCTTCTCGTAAATTTGTGACTTTATGAACCAACTCAAATTTAAAATCCCAAAATAATATTCACGGATAAATTTATTTCCTGAAGTGTCGGACTGTCACCAAAAACGGTGTATGTAAACGTAAGCACGTAACGTAGAATCCTCCAGTTTAGACGTAGTCGATGCTACTTCAAGACGTAAATCAAAATTTCTTCCCAAAAATAAGTGAGTTCATAATATAACATTAAAATAATGTTTTTAAATAATATTTGAGAATAAAATATCAACCATAAATTTACGGATTATCACAAATTTTGCCTTGTGGTAACTAATGGGTATATCAGGTTCACGTGGGTTTTCTTCATGGCTGTCAAGAGTGAGACCTACTCAATTCTCAAGGACTTTATTACACCAATTGAGAATCAGTTGTCCAAGAAGATTAAAGGTATCCGATGTGATAATGGAACAGAATTTAAAAATGCAGACCTCATAGCACTTTGTAATTCTAAGGGTATCAAAAGAGATTATAGTGCAGCAAGAACTCCTCAACAGAATGGCGTGGCAGAAAGAAAGAACAAGACTCTAATAGAAGCTGCGAGAACAATGCTGCCGATTCCAAGCTTCCAACCATGTTCTGGACAAAAGCTGTCAATACTGCAAGTTATGTTTTGAATAGAGTTTCTATTACTAATCCTCACAAGAAGACTCCTGATATGTGTGTAAACACACATCTTTTCTACCACTTAATTACAATAATAACCGGACCAAAACGTGTATTTTATGTATTTTATGTCGGAATTATGCGTGGTTTATGTTTTTGTTGTGATTTAGGACGAAAAGGTGAAAAGTGGAGAAAACACGGGAATTCACGGGCATTTACGGACTTTTATTGAAGAAAAAGATGAAAGACGAAGTCAAGAAGTCAAGAGTGCAAAAAGAACGGAAGTCCAAGACCAATTCTGAAGATAAAGTCAAAAGACGGAAGATTACTTAAAGCCGAGGAACTCAAGTCTTATTTATCGAAGAATTAAAAGACGAGTCCAAAGAAATCCCGAGCCAAAAGTCATCAAAGTCCAAGATTAACAAAAAGATTAAGAAGGAAGGACTTAAGGGCGCAATTAAGAAGAAAGGAAGGAGGGGAGGAAGCTTCCTCTAACCACCCCCCTAATCACCTATAAATACTTCCCATTTTCATTCATTTGTTTTTGTTGACTAGTCGTGACAATTAGTTCTTCCATGGTTGGCTAGATTGACAAACTAGTTCTTCCACCCTTATTTTATTGCACTTTTATTTACTTGCACCTTTAATTACATGTCTTGCACTTTATTTACCATTTAATTTCAAGTAAGTGTTTCTTTTAATTCTCGCACCTTTACTTTATCTTGTTGATCTCCTTCTACCTTTCTTTAATCTTTGATTTATATGCTTTTTATCTTGTTTACTTGTTTAAAGATTATATTTTTATGCTTTTGATTGTTTTAAATCTTTTATTTTCATAGCTTATTTGGTTTATTTTCAAGTTTATATAGTTTTTACAATAGTTGTTTTCGTATAAAAAGTTATTTTTCTTAAAGCTTATTCATTTCGTGTTTTTAAAGTTGTTAAATTTCAGTCTAGTAGCTTATTTTCATTCGGATTACCTTAGGATTTTCGTCTTGTGCTTATTAGAATCATAGCTTATTTTTCTAGCTTATTTTTGGTACTATTCTTCGTATTCCGATTGGGGTAAATTGGAAAAGGGTTTTGACATTCATATATGTATTCCGATTAGGGGGGGTTTAACATTCCGATTTGGGGGTGTATCTTGGTATTCCGATCAGCAAGGTTTTAATCATTCCGATCAAAGGTAAGTACAACATTCCGATCGGATAAGGTGACAATATTCCGATTGGTACTTTAGTCCTTATTCCGATCTAGTTTGATTCTACACATTCCGATCGAGGTGTTAGTTGGGTATTCCGATCAAAAAGGTGACAGCTATTCCGATCACTGATTCCGATTAACATTCCGACCAAAGTTCACTCCAGTATTCCGATCAGGTAGGTAACATCATTCCGATCAGAGGGTAGTGGGTTATTCCGATTGGGTAAGTGACAGCATTCCGATTGGGTACCGGCCATCATTCCGATCCAAGGTGACTGTGGACTGATCGGAATATATTCCGATTGGGAGGTTTTTCATGTTTTGTTTTGTTTATTTTTCTAAGTTTACCTTTTAATACTTGTCTAATTTTAATTCTCGTCACGTTTTTATTTTCAGTCATTTAATTAGTTTACTTTCCATCACGTTTTTAAATATTGCACCACTTTATTTTAACTAGACTTAGATTTAATTTCTTGCCACTTTACTTTAACGATATTTACTTTTAAGTCTTTGCACATTTTATTTAAAAACAACCAAAAAATATTTGTTCCACCAAAATAAAACTGAGTCACATAGAGAACCTAGATCAATTCGATTAGACACACATCAACGAACTTAATTTTAAATTTTCTTACGGGGTGTCAAAATCCCATTGTATTAAATGGCGCCGCTGCCGGCTCTTTTCGTAAAGATTAACGGTTTTCTGTGAGAGACGCGTTGCTTTTTGGGATCCGTTCACTTGTGAGCGTTATTTTCTTGTTAAAAATTTCAAAAAACCATAAAAATCAAAAAAATGATAAAAATCCATAAAAATTAAAAATTTCAAAAATCCAAAAAGATTTTATCTTTATTGTGTATATATATTGTCTTTGTGTTTGGTTTCTTTTTCTTTTGCATTTTCAGGTCTATGCGTACTAGATCTTCTAATTATCAAGAGCCCGAGCCTCAAGAAGATTTAGCTATGTCAGGTGTTAACAACAATAATCCACCGCACCCCAACAATAACAACAATGTTCTTCCACAGCCGATCTTCGGACAATGGAGGAACTTTGTCAACCTACCATGTTTGGACGAGGAGGACCGATTGCGCTGATGCAAATCAACGCTCCTGAGTTTTTGTTGAAGCACCACATGATTCAGCAAGTGCAAACAAACCCATTCCGTGGATTGCCTGATGATGATGCCAACAAACACCTCGACAAGTTCATTACAATCACCCAAAGCATGAAGTTGGCTGGTGCCACAATGGATGAACTTCGCCTACAACTCTTTCCACATACTTTATTACATCATGCCGAGAAATGGTTTGATCGTCTTCCAAAGAATTCAATTCACACTTGGGATGACATGACTCAACGATTTTTGTCGCGCTACTTTCCACCATCCATGGTCACAAGCCTTCGCAATCAAATCAGCGGTTTCATGCAAGACCCTGATGAATCTCTTTTTGATGCTTGGGAGCGATATAATGTCTTGATCGATAGATGTCCAAACCACAAAATGCTCCCTGCGACCTTAATCGATACTTTCTACAATGGTTTGACTTTTCGAGATCGTGATACGATTAATGCAGCCGCCGGTGGCACATTCATGAAAAGGAGACCCGAGGAGTGTAAAGAGCTTATTGAGAACATGACTACTCACCACAAAAACTGGGATTCCTCTGCTTCTTCTAGGAACAACCCGAGAGTCAATGTCTCTTCTACTTCAGCAAACCCTGATATGACTGAACTCACCCGCATGATGACTGGAATGAGCAAAAGTATCAAGCTTCTCGCTTCAAACCAACAACAACAAGTTAAAGCGGTTGCTATTCCTTGTGAAACATGCGGTGGTCCTCACTCATACACCGATTGTCCTTCTACACAAGGAAATCCAGAAAATGTGTATGCAGCTTATGGTAATTATTCACCGGAAAATTACCAAGCTCGACCTCAAGGGGATAGAAATCTACTGAGTTACCGATCCAACAATTACCTTTCACCCGGTTTCTCCTCAAAACCAAAACCCCGCCAACAACTACAATAGAAGAAACCAAATCACACCAAGAGCTTCTAATACTTATCACCCACCCGCTCAACAAACCCCACCCATTAACCCCGATGTTGAAGCCATCATGAGAACCCAAGGTGAGCAAATCAAGAATCTGCAAAGCCAAATAATCAATTTGAAAGGAGATATCACGAAGCAAGGAAATGAGATAAGGTCCGAGGTTCGTGATAATATTCAATCCTCTTTCAACACTCAAACGAATGAATTAAAAAATCTATTGGCTAGTTTCTTGCCCGCAGCTCAACCTTCTTCTTCGAGTTCTCTACCTTCAAACACCGCCACCAATCCGCGAGCTAATGTGAGTGCTATTTCTACTCGTAGTGGAGTTACCATCTTAGGACCACCTATCCCACCCCCATCATCTACACCTCCACCACCACCATGTATCCCTACTCCTCCTACACCTAGTATTAGTGCACCATTACCGTCTCCGCCTCGTAATGACGATGTTTCTCGGAAGGACCCTTCAACATCTCAACCTTTACCGACTACACCTTCACCTTCCACCTATAAACCCAACATCCCATATCCTTCTCGCTTAGGCAAGACCAACGAGCTAACCAAGAATGACTGTCAAGTATCGAAATATGTGAAGATGCTATCTCAAATGAACATCAACATTAGCCTTGTTGAAGCACTTGTCCACATGCCGAAATTTGTCCAAGCATTCAAGGAATTGCTTAGCAAGAAGGAGAAGCTGATTGAACTCGCCAACACACGCTTAAATGAAAACTGCTCTACAGTTATTCTTAAAGAACTTCCGGAAAAGCTTGGAGATCCCGGTCGTTTTGTGTTGCCTTGCGTGTTCAACAAAACTGAAGAATTTACTGCCCTTGCTGATCTCGGGGCCAGTATTAATTTGATGCCACTGAGTGTTTGGAAAACACTATCATTGCCCGACCTCACTCAAACAAATATGACTCTTAAACTTGCAAATCGCACTCTCGCTTACCCGTTGGTATAGCCGAAGATGTGTTCATCAAAGTTGGCACATTTACTTTCCCGGTCGATTTTGTCGTAGTTGATTATGAAATGGACCCTCGTATTCCTTTAATACTTGGTCGGCCATTCTTGAGAATCGGACGAGCTTTAGTGGATGTGGCCGAAGGCGAGTTAATCTTAAGAGTAGGGGATGATTCACAAATTTTCAAAATGGGGAAGCTTACAGGCAAATACTATGGACGAGAATCAGTGAATATGATTAATGTGCTCGATGATTTTGTCGTCTACAACAATCCTCTATTCGAGTCTTGCAATGATAATCCACTCTTTCAAGATGATATGGATGATTCTCGCTCCACTTTGGAACCTTCTCCCATTTATGATTCTCCACCGGTCTTCGATGCTTATGATGATGATTCTAGCTCATATTCGGATGATTTTGATGATTGTACTTCTGAGTATCCCGAGCTGCCCACATATGATGATTTTGATGAGGCTGATACTCTTTTGAGCGATTCTTCTCACGATGAAGATCCTCCGCCATCACTCGATCCTACTTTGATCCTACTTTGGATTTGAAGAACATTCTGTCAAAGGAGAAGAAACCGGTCGACACCAATATCCGTTGCACATATGATTTGACACCTCTTTGTCCCCCTTCTGAGGACGAGGTTGTGCTTCTTTGCGGATCTTCTTCACACTCGGCTGAGCCTGAGTGCTATTTTCCCCTAAAGAAAAAGGTGTTTGACCCTGGTATTGCAATCTTTAAGCCATATCAGTATCCACCTGATGAAATAAAAGGAAAAATCTTTGGAAATTTTGGAAATCTGCTTACACCACTTCAACATTGCTTCCACCGTGCTCCATCGCTGCTTAAGGGAACCTTGCCTACTCTTCTTTGGCTTGCCTTGTTCACCTTAAGCTCGTGCTATTTAGTGGACGAAAACTATGTCTTTGATCCTGGTGGATATGTTTCATGCTTCTTCCGTTGATGATCAAGGTCGAGTCAGGCTAATGACCCGGTTAACAAAAATCAAGCGCTTCTTGGGAGGCAACCCATACATCTATCTTTTCGCTTTCTTTATCATAAGTGTAGGGGAGACCTGTTGGTTTGCTTTCCTCTCGTCACTTCTTAATCAGGGATTCGAGCTTCAATGATCCACTCTTGATGATTCTTGACGACCCGTGATTCCGTGTTCTACTTCTTCCCGGTTCTATCCTAAACTCTTTTCGATTCACTATTTTATATTTTCTCAATATTTAAATAGGAATCTCTTTAGTTGTCCTTTCCTTAGCTAGATTTAAACAAAGTGCACAATGTCGTAAGTGTAGGGGAGTTTACTCCCACATGCTTAAACATTGAGGACAATGTTTATGTTAAGTGTAGGGGGGACTTCTATCGAAGTTAAGTGGTCTTTTCCTTGTAATTGTCTTCATTTTAACCGGAAAATCAAATTTTTGACATTTTTCAAAATTTTTGATCTATTTTGGCCTATTAAGTTTTCCTTTTGTATAGTTATTTTCTTTCTTTGCTAGAATGAATGTTTAATAAAGTGGTTTTAATTTTCAAACGTTGTGAATCTTTTGACTCAACCCGAGTTTACTTATCTAAGTTACTATAGCTAGTATCCTTAACATGTTTAAGTCGAGTTTTGCTAGGCTTTTATATAGGGAGCTATAAAATGCGAAAGTCTTAACTCTCACGGGTTAAGAACAAGAACTTTTCGCAAGTTCCTATAATTGATCCTAGAGAGTCGTTTATCAAGGGAACTTTAAAACGCGATTTCTAAAACTTGGAAAAGTCTAAGAGGTTGCAAGATCCTATAGGCGACTCGAAAACCCAAAACTTTGATTTAATAGGCTAAGTATCCACGAGTCTCATTCCTTGAGATTTTAAACTGTGGAGAACGAGAGATGATAGCGCCAATTATAAGTTTGGTATTCTTTCGGGAATTTATGTGAGTTAATTATAAGCCTATTCTCCCTTTGCCTGTTAAATAATTTATCTGCTAATAAATAAGGTTGTACGATTTGAAAAGCTACTTAGCTTCTAGCCCAAGATCGTTTAAAAGTTGCTCGGTATGGATTAGAGTTCATAGCCAAGGCATAACTTATTGAAGCGGGATGCGAAGATTGGCGAGTCCGAAAAGGCCCTAACAAGGCATGAGGGCTATATTTTATTGCTAAAGATCCAAAGTGATGTGAAGAATCATTTATTGAAAATCAATATGAAGGATCGAGACACACGACGAAAAGCAAAAACTCCCCAAAAGTCATGGAGAAGTGTATCCGAAAAGACCCTAACAAGGTACGAGGATAAATAGATCCAAGTCATAAAAGGAGGCGGATCGTTGTATATCAAAGTCCAAAATAAAGATTGGAGAAAAATGAAGAAGTCGTGGTCCAAGTATGAATCTCTTAAAACTTCAAGTGAAGAAATTCCTATATGAAGAGAAGACCATAATTTCATGAACGTCTCTCAAGGTTTGAAGTATGAAGTCGCTGCCAAATATCGGTCCGAGAAAGGTCTCAAATCGCGAAGCGAGTTATGCCAAGATATGAACTTTATGAGGTCCCGAGAAGCAGTTTTAAAATATTTTGTCCTTTAGCTAACTATTGATTAAATCGTTCACTTTATTTTCATACTTAATAACTATCGAAATAAGTCAACAATGCATCTTCGTGATCATTCAAGACAATAATAAAATATAATAGATACACTTAGGAATAAGGGAGTCTAAGTGAGTAATTGGACCACATGAGTTCGTGATAGTTTACTAACTTATAATAACAATGATCTCGTTTTTAAGCTTGGTTTGGAGAAAGTGAAACTTGAGGATGATGATGATTCATGACATTTCCAAAACCCAAGGTATGCTTTTTGATTTCTTTACTTTGAATGTTTATAGTTTTCTATCTCTTAAATAAAGGCCAACGTGGATTGATTATGATGAAAAATGTAAACTTTCTTTGTAACTAATACATTGCATGAGGACATTGCAATGGTCAAGTGTAGGGGATTTGATATGTGTGTAAACACACATCTTTTCTAACACTTAATTACAATAATAACCGGACCAAAACGTGTATTTTATGTCTTTTATGTCGGAATTATGCGTGGTTTGTGTTGTTGTGTGATTTAGGACGAAAAGGTGAAAAGTGGAGAAAACACGGGAATTCACGGGCATTTACGGACTTTTATTGAAGAAAAAGATGAAAGACGAAGTCAAGAAGTCAAGAGTGAAAAAAGAACGGAAGTCCAAGACCAATTTTGAAGATTTATCGAAGAAAAAGTCAAAAGATGGAAGATTACTTAAAGCCGAGGAACTCAAGTCTTATTTATCGAAGAATTAAAAGACGAGTCCAAAGAAATCCCGAGCCAAAAGTCCTCTACTAGATTCTCTAGTCCTTCTGACATGGGAAACTATCAAAAGAAGTCTTCTACCAAGCTGGATGATATTCATAAGCAACCAATAGATGGCATCTTCGACTCTACTTCATATGATGATGACTTTGTTAGGGATCTTAATAACTTGGCACCAGAAGTGGAAGTAGCTTCCAATCCAGTTTTGCAGTCATACAAAGACCATCCTACTACTCAAATCATAGGAGATCCTGGTTCTACTATCAAGACTCGCAGAATGCATAAGAAAGCAACGTCTGATCATCAAGCTCTTGTGAGCTATATTGAGGACCAAAAGCGTAATAATCATACGGACTTTCAACACTGTTTGTTTGCTTGTTTTCTTTCACAGGTGGAACCTAGATCAGTCTCTCATGCTCTTGAGGATCAAAGTTGGGTGGAGGCTATGCAGGAGGAGATGCAGCAGTTCTTGTTTCAGAATGTTTGGATCCTAGTTGACTTGCCAGATGGAAAGACAACAATTGGTACCAAATGGATTCTCAATAACAAGAAAGATACGAGGGGAATTATGGTGAGAAATAAGGAAAGGTTGGTTGCACAAGGTCATACACAACTTGAAGGCATTGACTACAATGAATTTTTTGCTCATGTTGCTAGGATTGAGGCCATTCGTCTGTTTTTGGTCTTTTCTTCTTATGTGGGCTTTACGGTTTTTCAGATGGATGTCAAGAGTGCATTTCTCTATGGCAAGATTGATGAGGAAGTTTATGTCACTCAACCTAAAGGATTTGTAGATCCACTTCATCCCAAGAATTTTTACAAGGTGGTCAAAGCTCTCTATGGACTTCATCAGGCTCCTAGAGCTTGGTATGAGCGTCTTTCCACTTTCTTGTTAGAACATGGCTATAGAAGAGGCACAATTGACAAAACACTATTTCTTAAGAGGAATACCAAGGACATTATCCTTGTTCAGGTATATGTGGACGACATAATCTTTGGGTCTACTAAGAAGGAATGGTGTGATGAGTTTGAACAACTGATGAAGGGCGAATTTCAGATGAGTGCTATGGGTGAGCTTACATTTTTCCTTGGTCTTCAAGTCAAGCAACAGTCGGATGGAATCTTCATAAGTCAAGATAAATATGTTCATGAGATCCTTCAGAAGTTTGATATGGATCCTCTTAGACCAGCAACAACACCTTATGAAGTTGCTAAAGTCAAACTCAAGAATGAGCCAGATCCTCCGGTAAATGTTCACATGTACAGGTCAATGATTGGCTCACTCATGTATTTGACTGCATTGCGTCCGGATATTATGTTTGCAGTAAGTTCTTGTTCTAGAAATCAGGTGGCTCCAACGGTTTCTAACTTGAATGCAGACAAGAACATTTTCAAGTACACAAGGCTCAACCCAAGCTAGGCTTGTGGTATCCTAGAGAATCACCTTTTGTTCTTGAAGCATATAGTGATAGTGACTATGCAGGTGCTAATAATGACAGAAAGTCTACTACTGGTGGTTGTCAGTTTTTGGGTCGAAGACTTATCTCATGGCAATGTAAGAAACAGACGATAGTAACTACTTCTTCAACAGAAGTGAATACGTAGTTGCTGCTAGTTGTTGTGGACAAGTCTTGTGGATACAAAATCAGATGCTTGATTATGGGTTCAACTTTATGAACACCAAAATTTTCATTGACAATCAAAGCACTATCTTCATTGTGAAGAATCCTGTTTTTCATCAACGTACAAAGCATATAGAAATTAGGCACCACTTTATAAGGGATAACAATGAGAAGAAGTTGATACAGGTTCTTAAAGTTTATACGGATGATAATGTTGCTGATCTATTGACTAAAGCCTTTGATGGTCCTCGGTTCAACCACTTGGTGGTTCACATTGGAATGGTCAATCCTTGAGACCTAGGATTGAGGGGAGGCTTAGTCTACATATTTACTTGCATAGATTAACATATTGGTAGTTTTTAACAAAATATTCTATGGGTATTTGCGGTGTGTGCTACTTCTAGTGGAGGATTTTGGTCACTTCTGGTGGTAGTCTTCAACTTCTAGTGGATAAAAATCCTTACTTGTCATTAATGGTTGGCTTCTAGTCTTTGTTTGGGTCACTGTTCACTTCATTGACTTCTGCTGACCACATTGTGCTTCTAGTGTTGACCCTTATGCGTTTTGACTTTTAGTCAACGCAAGTTACTTCTGGTAAATATGCTATTATTTTACTTTGGTAACTGGGATTTTCAAATCAAGTTAATAGGGGCAAGTGGTTATTTGTGCATTAATTGCCTAATTTAAAGGGCAACCCACATTATTAGGGGTCAATGAACAGTTACAAGACCATTATTTATGGTCAATTACCCCCTTGACTCATTCATCACAACCATAACACACACACACGCTCCTACTCTCTAAATCTCTAATCAATCACTCTCCATCACTCTCCATCACTTCCAATCATCATCAACGGCTGCTTTGTTCTACAAACCCGATCACAATAAGGTAGCGAATCTGGGAGATGGTCCTAAACGTGACGAGTTCACTGACATAATCGAGTTTATTGAGGCTTCTAACCTCAGATATGCTTTTACTGTTTGCCCGATTGTCTATGATAGTGTCATTCACCAGTTTTGGGACACTGCTCATCTTGTGGATGTTTTGGGTCGCCCACTTGAACTCCATGCTACCATTGATGGACGTTCTTATGTGGTTTTTGAAGCTTCTATTAGGAGTTCACTTCATCTTCAAGATGAAGGTGGTGTTGTTTCCATCCCTAATTCTGAGGTTTTGGATGGGATGGCAGATCTTGGTTATAACCATGGGGGGAAGTTTAACTTCCAAAAGGATAGGTTTTCCCCCCAGTGGAAGCTTCTAGTGCACTTCTTGATTCACTGCTTAAGCCCCAAGTCTGGGAGTTGGGATGGATTTCCCATTCCTTTGGCTACTGGTTTGATTTGCATAGCACAGGGTCGAGTGTTTAATTTTTCTCGCTACTTATTGATGGGATGGTTTGCAATCTTAGTAGTACTGGATCTAGAAAGAAATTTTTAATGTATCCTAGGTTCTTACAACAGATACTTATGTGTATACCTCATGATAGGGAGGAGTATGAGACCCCCAAGCTTAGTTCTAAAGTTTACTCAAATATGGCTCTTGGGTTTAAGGGGTTTGGAGGCTCCTTACTGCTGCTATGCTGGGCCTTGCCCAAGGTCCTCCTAATGTTGTTCCTCCGGCTGCTGAAGCCGAGAAGGAACTTCCATTAGGAGATGATCCTATGGAGGAGGAGCATCCTGCTGGTGGTGTGCCTGATGTGGTGGTGGAAGAGCCAGTTGAGGAAGTGGTGGTTGAAATGCCATCCACTTCCAAGACTGCCACCTCTTCTATGCCACATAAGTCCCCATTTGTGGATACTCCCCCTTCTAGTCCAGCCCCTCATTCTGTTGAGAAGCCCTCTAGTTCTCGTGCTCGTAATGCTGACCCCTTTATTGCTTCAGGTTCCAATGAAGCTTTCCCTGATCAAAGTCCTCTTGGTGGGAAGCGGAGGAACCTGCTACTGACTTCTTTGCTTGATCTCATGCACAGGTACCATGAAAGGATTATTTCTTTGGAGGCAGATTTGAATCAGCATCGCAAGCTTACCAGGGAATTTGTTCTTCTAGTGGTGGACCGGATTAAGGCTTTGGAGACACAGCAGAGGAGGAAGAAGCATGTTGTTCATTCTGATTCTGATGAGGATGTTGAGGATCTTGTGGAGGATGGTTTGACTTTGCTGGCGAAGGCTGCATTTGCTAATAAGCCGTATGCTGATTTGACTATTCCTCCTAGTCCATCAAGCATCCCTCCTACTGCTGCTACCCCTAGACCAAAGGAGGATATTGCTGGTTCTTCTACTGGTGCTACTGCTGGTCCAACTGCTGGGCCGTCACATGATCCTAAGGGGAAGGCCCCTATGACTGATGCACCCTCACCCCCTAGAAAGCATACTCGCAGACAACTTGAGGAAGACAGGTTGGGGGAGGAGGCTGCACAGCGAATGTAGGCATAGATTGATCAAGCTGCTAGGGCTGAGGAAGAAGATCTTCAGAAGCAAAGGCGTGAACAGTTACAGCATGATGCTATGCATTAGGATGATAATGATTGGATGTGGGTGCTTACAATTCTTACATTTGATTATTCGCAGTTTACTGATCTCTTGGGTGCTGATGTGAATGAGCAGAATTGTATCCCCCGGGAAATGGCATTAATGCGTAAGCAACAATTGTCTCTTGCTGCTCAACTGCGTGAAAAGCGTCGGAACAGACCTTTTGCAAGAACCAAGGAGAGAAAGTGAACGCATAGGTATGTCAAATATCAGTCGGGTGCTTACTTTACTGTTGGTTGGACATGGGATCGCATTAGGGGATTGTCTTTTGACGAGCTTAAGGATCTCTATCAGTGGATGATAAAGCGTCAAAACACACCGGTTCCTGAGCACTTCATCTATCGTCCTCCTCTAAGAGTGGTGTCTACTTCTCAATATGCTGTTGCTCCTAGTTCTTCATCTGGTGTTCCTCTTGTTTCTACTGGTATATCATCTGTTGTTAATACTTCTACTGCTGGTTCCACACCCACACCCTCGGTTGCTCATCCTGTTTCATATTTGGGTCCTACCACCACCACCTATGCTACTACTATCGCCCCTGCTACTCCTGTTATGGAACAATCCTCACCACCCGTGACTGAACCTCAACCTACCCCTTCTCCTGGTGCAGCCACCTTTGATCCTTTGGTTGGTCAAGGTGTTGATTCTACTCTTGCTGATCCTATTCCTGCTGTGAAGGTAAAGGTTGAAACCACGTCTGGTGTTCCAACTCCTCGTCGTTCCATTCGCAAGAAGATGGCTAGACGTGGTAAGTCTGTTCCTTATGAGAAGCGTGCTCCTGAGAACCTTATTGATGCAGCTTCAGACAGTGACACAGAGTTGCCAATGGGTACGGGTTTTATTACTGCTTGGACGGTTAAGCCATCCACGAGTGTTCCTAGTACATTCACCCATCGGATTTCCATCATTTATGGTTATGTTTGTTATGTTTCAGGTTTGCAAGGTGTTTTGACTTGGGCGGATCGTAGGGATCTTATGTCGATGTATGGGTTTGTGGATGCTGGTATTCCTAAACATCCTAGTGAGGTGGCCAACTGGCCTGGTCTGACAATGTGGGGTGATTTGAAGATGATGCTTGACTCTCCTCCTAATGCTCCACATTCTGGTGTCTGGAAAGACCAGCCACGTTGGGTAATCAAGAGATGGAAGTTGTATGCTGGATGTGGGGTGCATATCTTGGAGTTGGAGTTTGGTGCCATAGTGTTCATGCTTACAGATATGGACTATCCGTTGACTATTGCTACTA
The DNA here is from genome assembly GCA_025667525.1 of Glebionis coronaria. Taxonomy (NCBI): domain Eukaryota; kingdom Viridiplantae; phylum Streptophyta; class Magnoliopsida; order Asterales; family Asteraceae; genus Glebionis; species Glebionis coronaria. The sequence continues at coordinate 171,644,229 of CM046880.1, read as the reverse complement.
TGGAGGCCATGCTAGCGTGTCATTTGCAGATCTCCAATGCCCCTTCAGGGAATGAGACTTCCATGCCTACTACTTTGGTAGAAGGGATCCAGGCTCGGTTGCAAGCTGACAAGGTGGCCGCGTCTGGTATGTGATGGGTATTTTTTTATGATTTTGTGTTTATACTGACATACTTTTCGCCAATGTGTACAGTGATTGGTGACTTACATATTAGTTAAAAACAAAAAAAATAAAATAAATAAATAAATACTTTTTATGTAATATATGCTTATACTTTAAAAAAATGATGGATTTCACACTTGTGCATAATATAATATATGCTTATACTTTTCCATCAAACATTGGGTTTCATTTGACTGTTTCACACTTGTGATGGTTTGGAGTTACATCTGGTGTTGGACCCGGTCCACACAACAAATGGTGCTCAACTCACCATGTCTCACATACAAGAAAGAGTTGATTCACCATGAGGGTACGACTCTGGTGTGATTGTCAAATCTATTGATGGTTGTCAGGTTACCCAAAACTGGATGGTTTTCACTTGCCGTGGTCCTAGACTGAAAATTGGCTAATCCAAGGGGGTACGGCTCTTGGTAAAGATTTTATCAAATCCGTTGATAGCTATAATAGCTTGCTCAAAGCTATAGGGTTTTCAACTCAACGATGCTTCATTGCTAAGAGTTGGCGAGTCCAGAAGGGTACGACTTCTGGTAAAGACATATCAAATCCGTTGACGGCTGTGATGGTTTGCCTAAAATCATTAGGGTACCCCCACTCACCATTGATTCACGTTCTAAGAGTTGGGCTGGGTTCTGGTCTCCTAGGGTGATGCTTATTCCACCATAAAGACTAGCTAGCCCAAGAGCGAGCAGCTACTTGGTAAAGGCTCATAAAATCCGTTCATGTTTATGGGAAGATTCACCAATATGCAGATTTGTTTCAAGCTTTCAAGAAGCTTCTAGGTGTTCATTGTTGCAGTGGTCATTATGTTCTTTATGCTGATGGTTATTATGCTACTGTTTGTTTTGATGTTCCAATCCTCAAGCTTTGTTGCACGATTAACCAGGAAACTTGAACTCAATAGGTCAAATTCATGTTTAGGGGAGGATTTTTAGGACCATTGGAATAGTTATTTGTAATAGGTAGACTAGGAGGTATGTAGTTCCTCCTGGTCATAGTCGTAGTAGGAGCAAGCCGTGCTCCTGGTCTTATAGAAAGTCAAACATTATTATTTAAATATTATTCTGTTAGGATATGCATGAGATATGTTAGGAAAGGATATGCATATCAGTTTTACACGTTTTGGTTAATGATGTATTAGGGTTTCCTTGTAGTATAAAAGGAACCTTAGGCAGAAGGGTTCAAAACACCTTCATCAAATATAATTCTAGTTCATATTAATATTAGAAATCCTTTGTAAAGGATCAAGTCGTTATAGTTATTCTGTTCTTCTTGTTCATAGTATTTGTATTCTGCACTTATATTGTGTGATTTATATAGTCTCTCTGTGAATAGACTTGTGATTACAAAAGTCGTTCACCGTTCCTAACAGGCTGCAAGATCCACATCTAGTAGACCCAACACATATTTATCCCAAAGGTTTAAAAGTTCCGAATGTGGAAAGATAAAAGTTCTGAAAGTGGAATTATTATTTATTTGAAAGTTCATGATACTATCCGAAAGTTCATGATACTATCCGAAAGTATCATACTGTTTCCCATGCAACTTTACTCCTTGTGATACTATCCAAAGTTTCCTTTATCCAACATCTGAAAGTTTCATTATTCACAGTATTCCGAAAGTAGGCATTTTAAGTAATCCGAAAGTAGGCATATCTCTAACTATCCGAAAGTTCAATTTTTTTGGGCAACTATCCGAAGGTCATCCGTTCTCATATTTTTTCCGAATCCATCAGTTCTTATAGTTCTTTCACGAATCCAACCCAAGTCTCTTTCAAAATCTATCATTTTTTTTCCCGAATCTTAATTTTCCTGACTCGACTCGAACCCACATAAACAGAAAGATCTCCGTTAAAACCATTATCGATCTAAAACATTTCAAAACTCAATACCTACCCGAGACCTTTTAATAAGATCTTGGATCTGCAACCATCTTATCCATTGTTTGGTTATGTTTGTGGCTACTGTGCATCAATCAATTGATGGTGGGTTTGATTAGTTTTGTAGTTCGAACGTTATTCGTGGGTTTGGTTACTCGTCGGTTTATACCAGGAAGATTTGCAGATTTGTGTTCGATTTACATTAACGGTGTCGTTTGAACTGATAGTATAATTAAATAGATCAAGTTTGTAGTTTCAGTATTTGAGAGTTTTTGGTGGCCACGACTTTTCAGGATGGAAAGAAAAAGACGGAGATTACGATGGGATAAGGTCAATTGTGAGTATATGTAGGGCAACATTTTTATATTCTCTCACTTAGTATTGATCAGGCTATGTCTCATCTACATTTACCACATTTTTTTGGTTCAATTATCCCAATCTTTCAAAAAAATTATCGTGGAATGACCACTCAATATTTATCCCAGCTTCTTGTTTAATTTTGGATAACAATCCAACTTATACTTGACGGGCTGCGTTTTTTACCAGAGTTTAAGTGGGCTGCAAGTATTGGACTGGCCACTCAATCTTTCAACATTATTTTTAGGCTGACTTGGTTGACGGATGGTTAACGGCCTATATTGGTATGAGCCGCGTATAAATTATATTCGACTTCATTATTCATAACAAGGTCGATTGGTAAAATATAAAAATTATTATATTTTTTAGCCGGTTTCTAGTCTTTTGGATGATCCGAGTTTGATTTTGATACGGTTTGTGATGTAACAAAAAGACGTGACTGCTTATTTGATATTCTGAATTCACGTTTCTTTGGTTTCTCGAGTATACATACTTAGGGGATCTAATCATTTCTCTTCACTAATCAAGGGATCTAATCGACAACACAAACACAATTACTTCCTTTCATTGCTCGATCAACAAGTAATCCTTACCTTTATTTTCCATCAAATATCTAATGGAGTTGTTGCTTTCGACATCTCAAGAGGGAGAATTGCATCAAATGCAAGCCAAAGCTAGAGAAAGTGGTATAACTTAATTTCAACTACTTTAGTTGATAACGTATAGTCCCTAGTCGGGCTAGATAGTCCGACTCACCGGTACTACCTGCATCCATCAGGGATGAATTGATACTTATGTAATGTGCGCACAGCCCAGGAGGCCCGGTAATTCGCTATCGCACATACGGTTCATTGCTTAAACCGTGTCCTCGTCGCACTGCGACAGGTACAAGCAAGAATATAATCTATCATATAGATATATTCGCCTATGGGAAAGGGATATACACTTACCTTAGTTATGCGATAAGGATCAAGCTATTTTGAGTCATTATCTCTTCCTTAGGCTGCAAGAACAGGGAGCCCAGCCTGGACTCTCTCGGGGATAAAAGGAACCCCCATGGTTCCAGAAAGGTACGATACACACAATACCGTAAACACATAACACTCAAATCGATTACTTACTCTCACGCTGGAGTCTAATCCTGGGTCACAAACCCACGGTAAGCCTAACAGTGTCTGTTTAGGCGTAGGGTTCTCAAAGCATGTTTCACTTGGTGCAAGAGCCGGTGTCCACAAGACCCCGAATTAAGCCTAATTCGGGTCAAGCTCGGTCCATCCGACTTTTGTATCAACAAGTTGGCGCAATCCGTGGGACCCTACACTAAATTTCTAAGCAATAACAAAAAAAGGTATGCATGAAGGCCATCGAAGGTCAAGGTAGATGGTCATATCACATCCGCAAATGTTACTCCTGGATCTGCTAGTGAGGCAAACACTCGGGATGTAACAAATCCACCATTCAGAGGAACAGATGTATGTAAAACCCGATATTTTTTGTTCATTAAATAATAATGAAGTATGTTTTAAAACCCATTTTGAACAATACAAAAGTTATTGGAACTTAAAACAAGACAAAAGTCGTACAACCCGCGTACCGACAATTTAAAAATTTAATTACATAAATTATTGACGAGAGATACTTGATAAACGATTTGATTAAATTGTTTAATATTTCATTTATCTAAGTAGAGGTTAAATGAGAAGTATTTGTATTAAAACGATACTTACGTTATAAAAATGATAAATGATAAATTATCGCCATCTAGATAAACGAACACGTTTTTCGTGTTTATAAGTCATATAAATACTCCATTTTATTGGAGAAATGATTTTAAGATCAATGACGCGATTTTCGTAAGACGAATCAAATTTTATAAACCACGAACGAGACCCGAACCGTTTATTAATAAACGTATAATAAAAGTTATGGTTTAAACCCCTAACTATTATAAACATTACACTTGGTTTTATCCAAGTTGTATATATAGGAGCAACTAGGGTTTCCTTATTCATTTTATGCAAACCCTAAACCTAAACACACACACACACACTCTAAGTGGCAGCTGCCACTTTTCTGGCGAGTATTCCGGCTAACAGAAAATATTTCAGCCTCCATCTTTAATTCATAGATCCAGTAGATCTATATATAAATGCACCCTCCGAACCACCATGTTCGTGGTGGTAAACCACGTCACCACCAGCCAGTAGCCGCCACCCTCCTTTGGACAAAGCTACCGTCACAGCCGTGGTGATACCACGCAGCTGTCACCTCCACATTCGCAGCCCCCCTGCTGCCATTATCACAACAGCCGCCACCCACTTACGTGGCCCTTAGCCACTAGCTGTAGAACCATATCCCCACCACCGTCGCCTCCACCACACCACCCCACTACCATCACGCCCCGCCACCATTTTTCGTGGCCAATAACCACCAGGCTGCCAGCCACCATCGCAGCTCCTTGCTGCCTGCCATCATATTCCAAACAGTGGCTCAGCCACCACTTTTTGAGACCCTCACGCCACCAACAGCCCTCCACCCGCTGACCAAAGCCGTAGCACCACCTGTGCACCACCATCACGTGATCATCACAGCCGTCGAGGGTGTTTGTTGCTACATTCACATGCCCACCAGAGGCGTTTAGATCTGCAGTTAACAGCCACCCTAAAAGGACGTTTGGTTTGGGCAGAAATACACAGGGTACGTGGGTTAGCATAAATTTATAGGAGTATGTTGGGATCTACGGGAGAGAACAACATGCAGGAGTGTTCATTGACGATCTAAGGTTAAGGGGTGTTCGTTGGGTTCAGTTTGCTTTAGCCGCAAAGGGTGTGTTTGGATCTACGGTTTATGGCAGAAATAAGGGGGTGTTTGGATATACGGTTAACAGCAAGAAGAGGGACTGTTTGGATCTTCTGTTTGAGCCACATGCATGGCGGTTAGATCGAATATTGGAGCAGTAGCATCAAAAGTGTTTGGATCTGCCAGTTACGGTGCGTTTGGGACTATAGAAAGGTGTTAGGGAGCGTTTTGGGACTGCTGATGACAAGCATGTTGCTGATAAGGGGGCGTTTGGGATTGCTGATGTCGATTAATGCATGTTAGATTCAAACTTGTAACGATAGGGGTATGCCTATGTTATAATGTAAACTTGCATGTAGTATTTCCCACCGATAGTTGTAATATTTCCATCGTTAGTATATATTACCAACTGACCACTTTATATTTTGCCACCGTTAATGTTATACAAACTAACTTACCACTTCTAGTTATTATATTAACAAAGTTGCCACTAGTAGCTTTAAAGTTACCACTGGTAGCCTTAACCTAGCCACTGTTTCCATACTTGTACCCACTGATTTTATAAGATAGCCACTGTTTTCAATAAAGTACCCACTATTAGCTTTTATTAGCCACTGTTGGTACACAAGAACTATTTTAATAGTTTTAGAATAAAAATATTATATTTTTATCAACGGGAAACATGTTTTAAATCAAGATTTAACTAATAATAAATTATTAATTAGTTTTGGAACACTATAAATTATTAAATAAATTTAATAATTTATTTTTAAAGACTACAATGTAATACATGTTTTATAAACATCAGGGGGTACGTAGAAAGAGTGAATGGACAACATGCACACTTAAACATTATCATAACAGTATTAATTAAATATACTGTGATAACAAGAATAAGCGTACAACTAATTAAATTGCATGCATTTATTATTTATGCATATACTGAGACCTACTTAATTACTTAGGTATTCGATGTACTGTGTGCTTTGTGATTTGTATACTTGATCATCCTCGAGCTGTATTATACAGGTGAGTTCATTGCCTCGCATTTTAAATCCTTTTATGATTTTACTAACCCGCGAGTGGGAGACATGCTATTAAATAACTGTAACTTGTTTGACAATATAACTATAATTTATTTTATAGAACGTAAATTGAACTGTAACCTGTTTTGAAAATATGATTGATAGTTATCTTATAGAACGCAAATTGAACTGTTATATTTAATTACATTTGCCTATTGTAGAAACTGTTAAATTATGGGAAATTGCCCGAATGTTATAAATAGATCTATTTGGGATTGACCATCCCCATCTGGGTGAGTCATGCTAACTGTTCCTTGGCGGGACAACAGATGTATACCATGTTGGAACTAGGGTTGGGTGTCTTTTTGTAGGACACTACGTTCTAATCTGTTGAGGACTATGGAAGGTTAAGCTTCATTTTGAAAATAGGAAGAAATGTAATTACTTTGTAGTATATAGCTTTGTGGAATGATACTATCTGTAAGGTTTGCATTCCTAAACTAAATTTTATATTGTTTAGCACATTAATGAATGGAATAATTGGACACTTTGAACCTGATCTTATAATCAAATATTGAACAACACTAGGTAGGAGATTTAAAGTTCTAAACTATGATTTTACCCAAAACTCTATGAATTCACCAACTTTATGTTGACTGTTTTAAACATGTTTTTCTCAGGTAATTAAGCAAGATTAGCAAGATTATTTAAGTATGGACTGAGCATCATTTAGGAGCATAAAAATGACAGTGGATTTATCTTTTACTAGGATATTTATGACAAATGGCATTCAACGATTTGAACGATTGTACCAAGATAATGTTTATATCAATTGTATTTCAAAAATCATATAATTATGATATGTGCTTTTAAGCTATTTGCTCATCGATCCACCATTGTGATACCCACTTTATGGGGGTGTTATAAAGAATGGTATCAGAGCTTTAGTTATAGCGAACCATATAAATTTTAAAATAAAATAAGAATAAAAATATTTTTCTTTTATTTAAAAGTTGGACTACAACTTTACAGAAATCTTTTTGGGGGTTTTTTTATGGGACATACTTAGAGAGCATATAGCATAGAGAGCATGCATAACTATATGATTTAAGTGCGCATTCATTATTCTATGCATTTATAATTGTTGATGGTATTAGATGATAACTCTGTACGTATCTACGTATTATGACTATTTAATATTTATTATAAAAATATTAAAATACTCAAGTACTTAATGAAACAAATAAACATGCCATGTTAGTAGGAAGCTTTATACTAAAGATGTTCCATCTCGATATTATGTTTTGACTGAGTGGTTGGGTTTACGATTTAAAGTGTCCTCGCTCCTCAAAAGTTTATAGAATGGCTTCCGAAGTATGATGGCCCGAACAATGCATTGTAACCACGAACAATATAATATATAACAAACCCATGGAAATATTTAAATGGAAATTTAAATAAAAACTTTGGAAACATTTGGAAACCTAATAGAATCTCTAGAGCTCGTTAGAAAATCTAAGAAAATTTTTAAGTCTCTAAAAATATAAATAGATCTATCTATTTTACTCAATCTTGGAAAATTTAAATTGATTTTACAAAAATATAACTGAATAATATACGTCTTGCAAAATTTTGGAAGAAATCTAAACTAGATCTATAAATCTTTGGTAAACATAATTAGATTTTATAAATATTGAAAAATCTAATAAAATGTTGGGGAAATCTACAAATCTGTTGTAAAATCTTAATGTATCTTTAAAATCCTTACCATGCCTTTGGTAAACTTAACTAGATTTTTTAAAGATCTTGATTAAATCCTATTGAGCTTATAATAAACTTGTAAAAACATAGATCTTATGTATATATTTAAGCTTTACTTTTAACCAAGTAATGAACCTAGATTTCATAATGGAAACACATGGAAAACAAATATAGCTTAGGCTATCTGATTCATTTTTGAACTTTTAGTAAACTTGTGAACTTATAATAAACCTAAATCTCAACTTTTAGGACCATGTAAATTAAATATAAACATAAAACAATATTGGACTTTATCTAGAAATATTATAAAAGATATTAGTCGTGGGATATAAGCTCATCTTAAAGCTTATAACTAACATACAAACTTGTAACCAACTTGGATCTTATTTGAAACACACGGAAATAAAACATACTGTAGGTTTTACTCTCTATTTAGAGATCTAGGCTTAATCTTTATAAACCAGTAATAAGCTTGTAAGGTTTCATAAATCTCACACCTAGGTAAATGGTTAAGTATTATTAATGGATTAGTTAAGCCCATGCATCAGTGGCCCAAAACTTGAAAAAGGCCCTATAGGCCCAATACAAAAGAGTCGAACCATTTACTAAGCCCATTAGGCCATCTAATGCCTAGTAAGCCCACATAGCAAACCTTGAGTTGTTAATGGACTAAAATATGTTTAGACCTATTAGGAAGCCCATTAGGCCCAGTTATTATCTTATGGACCTATGTAGTAAAACTTGTAATATTAATGGATCTAAAAATGTAATTAGGCCCATTAAGAAATCCTTAGCTCATAAAAGTTGTAATGGATCTTGTAAGCTCAATAAGGGTTTGGGAAGCCCATTAGCTCTTTTGGCACACTTAATAAGCCCACTTAGCGATATTATACGTGAATAAAGTTTTTATACCAAAAATATAACTTATAAAAACTTTTGGACTAAAAATGTCAAAATTATAAAACTTATGGATTAAGACTGTGACATTTGAAACTTGTTTTAATGAAACTGGAATTACAAGGACTAATATTCTAAATATTTGAAAGTTAGGGAATAATAAATGCCATTCGTGACTTATTAGATCTTAAGGACCACTTTTGTAAATTCTTGGAAGTTAAATTATCATTTTATGACTCTATGGACTAATTGTGTAATTAGCTGAAACATTTAGAAGCCCTATGTATTATTTCGTCACTTATTGCAAGTTATAAAACCTAATTTTAACTAGAGGGACTATTTCCACCGTACCCCGAAAATATTAGAAACCCTAAGGGCTAAAACTGTTAAGAACCGGAAGGTGTACATTTAGTAAAATATGAAGGGACTTGTTTTGCCAATAACAAAAACTTAAGCAAATCCTAGAACCCTTAATTCATTTAATGTATTGAAACTTGAATGAATCTAAACTAAAAGGACTAGGACCGTCATTTTCTCAAACTTGTAATCCAACGGCTATTTATTAACTAGTGGAAACTTTAAGAACTTTAAATTAAAAATAATAAAGTATTATTATTTTTATAAACTGTTCATATAAATTGTATCTGAAATTTAACGTACATAGATTATAAAAGTAAAATACAACAATTGTAAGTAAAATACCTTTACTTAAACGATACTATTAATAACAAATTTAAATGGAAGTTATTAGTACTTGTACAACGATGTATTTAACTAAAATACAGTAACATAAGTGAACTGCATAAATAAAAGTGATAACGTAATGAAATCCAAATAAATCCTAAAAATCTTATACTAAGATTTTAAAATCCTACACGATTGATGGTAAATCGGTTTAAGCTTATATGCTGATTATTTCCCTATAATTAATTGATAACTATTATAATATAGCTCTATATTATAAGTCCCCGGTTGAACCGTTTTGGTTTTATAAACCATCGTACACAATGACTCTAGAACTTAATTATCACCACCTTCGTATAATTTCACGAAGTGTTAAATCTCTACTTGAGCATACTATCTTTACATAGTTATTTGGTGAATAGGAACCGGTTAGTCTATTTTGACTACTAGGATAACTGACAGCCACTTAATGAAAATGGATTGACAACAACAGTAGATGTTGGATCATTTAAAAACAGACTAGGGAGCATTATCTCATGTACTACATTTTATTAAATGATTGAACTTTCTGTTATGTGTATATACGTATATATACCTTACTAGAAGGAAGATGTTTGAACTTGCTGATATGTGTGTATAAATATATATATATACCTTATTAGAAGGAATTATATGATCCAATGCCTATGCTTATGATTGTAATATATCATTATATTATATTATATATGAACTCCTTGTTTGATGCGCACTCTTGCGCACGCTATCGCGCGTCAACATTATTCCATATGCCATAAGAATATCCTTTGAAGGTTTAAAAAACCTCAGATATTCCTACCCCACTAAAAGACAAAAAAAGGGAGCGGACTCTACTGGGCGGTACCTTAAATAGCTAGGCGGTTCCTTATCGATAAGGTACCGCCGGCTAGATAAGGATCTGCGCCCAGCTAGCCGTTGGACTTTGTCTTCTATAAATAGTGGATCAAATCTCATTTTCCAACAAGCCTCTTCGACGTTTTTCTCAACCCCCTTTATCTTTTCTATAGCATAATCATTAGAAAATGATCACTTAAAGTGTTAAGGATGTTTACATATGATTATCCTCTTGATCCCCTCCTTTACCTTGTCCAATGAGAAGATCACTCACTCACCAGTGTTGTGATAAAGATGAATCCATGAATTAGTCATGTTCATCATGTTAGCCTTTTTATTTTTGTTAATCCATTTGTATTTATGAAATATTTGGACTAGTTGTGTTCATCCAAGCTATTTGTAAATACTTGGATTTGTTGTGTACATCCACTGCATATGTGTTTGCTTGGATTTGTGTTGTGTAGATCAAAGCTACATGTGTGTACTTGGATATGCCTAGTTGAGTTGTAATAGATTTGTGTAGTAGTTCTCACTAAACTATAAAGTGATGTGGTTGTGTCTTTTGAGTTCTCACTAAACTTGAAAGTGATTAGTAGTTGTGTTGTGTGAAGTTCTCACTTAGCTTCAAAGTGAAGAGTCGTGAAGATTGGTTCTAGCTTTGGATTAGAACTCGAAACTAGCCTTGTGTCGTTAAATGGTGAAGTAGGCAACGTCGTGAAGATTGGTTCTACCTTGAGATTAGAACTCGACATCTAGCCTTGTGTCGTTAACTTGTGAAGTAGGCAACGTTGGGTAGATTGGTCCTAGCAAATGATTAGGTCTCGACATTTAGCTTAGTGTCGGAAAATAATGTAAGCGACGATGTAAGGCTTTCTCCGCCAAGAAGGGAGCTTGTGGATATAGTGGAAATATCGAGTAGGTGTACTCGAGGAGTGGAGTAGAAACGAGGACAGAGCCTCGTTGTCGAACCACTATAAATCTTGGTGTCTTGTCACTAGGTTGTCTCTTTCCTTACTCTTTACTTATTTCATTATCATTATACTCACCTATTACCATTGCTAATGCATTTGAATTGAACCTAATCATTATGCAACTTAGCTTTAAGTAAAAGATAGTTTTGATACACACTTAATTAAAAGTAATTTAAATTAGGTGACTAATTGAAGAGAAACTATTAAACCCCCCCCCCCCCCTTTTAGTTTCTACAGACCCTAAAAGTCACAATCTCCTGATGAAAGCAATACATTATCTCTATAACACACATAGTAGTTTAGTAAGTTTACGTTTCAATAAATGTCGATAAAAATGAATTTTGGTGATGCTAGGATACTTTATTCTAGCATTGCGTGAGGGCACGACAATGGTTTAGTATGGGGAGTGATTAGATTGCATTTTTTTGGTAATGTGTTTCCCCGGTAAATAGATTAACCAAAAAACAGTGAAGTACAAATGGAATGTGGCTAAGTTACCACATTAGATTGCATTTATACATAGTCTCATCGTCCGAAACGGTTTTTAAATGTGCAAAAATGTCGTAAAATACCATAAAATATACTTGTGTTTGTTATTTGTGTGTTTTAAGTGCGGATATCGTGAAAAAGACAAAAGAACACAAGAAACAAGCAAAAACGAACACGGGAACCGAAGCTACACAAAGAACCGGGCCCAAGTTATGAATTTCCAAAAAGAACTTGAAGAATCGAAGTTTGGCAAGAATGGTCCCTTAAGTTTGAAGACTTGTCACTTTAGACCCTATTAAAACTCATAAATACAAGTTTAGTTCTTAATGTTTCAAGAATAGCCATAATCAGCCCTTGAAGAATGCTTATATTGCATAATAGGTCCTTGATCAAAGATTGGAAAATAAATGTGTCATATTTGACAAGTAGCCAAAAGTTATTTACAAAGGAATTGGGCTGAAAACATGTTGAGAATTAAATGAAGGTTTCATGAGAGTTGGATGATCAATTCAGTCAAACAGCCAAACTTATCCCACCAATCACCACCCTCCACCTCACCCCACTCCTCCACATCACCTGCCACCTCACACCCCATTAACAAATTTAAACTAATTATTAAATAAGTTTAAATTATGCGCCAAACACCTTAACCGTTCCTTAAATGGATCAAATAAAGTGTTCTTCATTCATGAACACAAAATTCGGTATTTCGTAATTAGCAAAAAAAATGATTGAGCTACTCCATAATCAAGATTATGGATACCCTAATCCCATTTTCATCACCAAAACACACCCCACATGTTTGGTCCCCTCTCCACGTGGCAAGCTATGAGCCTTCTTCAACCTCTAAACAAAAAACGCTCAATAAAATCAACGGTTTAGGTGCTTTTCTTGGAGGCTACTTCAAGATGAACATATGTGATTACTTCTCACCGACTGTGCATCCACAACGCGCCAAGACTTTAACATGGGATCCTAAAGTTCATCTAGCAGCAAATTCAAACCAATGGCTTTTCTGGAATTTTGTAGCTAGGATTTTATCTTATGTCTTTAGCACTAGAACCTTCCTAGACTAGTATATAAGGAGGTCCAAGTTGTAGTAACCCCTTTTTTCTTTTGCCTCAGAATTTCTTTAGAAAAAATCTTTGTAATTCCTTTTCTTGTTAATGGAACTTGGTAAAAGTTTGATAAAGATTTTGAGTACCAGTGTTATTGTTCTTGTTCTTGTTTCAAAGTTTGACGAATCATTATAACTTATAATTCCTTTTTCTTCCACTTGTGAATAAAAGTTGGTATAGCTGTGAATCCCAAATTTGGAAACTTGTTAAGTTACTTGTTATCAATCCATTTCAAAAGATTTTTTTTTTAAGTTGATTAGTATTGTTATCTAAATCTCAAGAAGTTTTATGTATTAAAAGTGTGGGAAGAAAATTTTTTATTTATTGTTAACTGGATCCTTGGTTGAAAACTAAGGCTCAACATCTAAGTTCTTGGGGTTATATATGATCATAGCACCAAGTGTTGTCCAAATCCTTGGTGTAGTGAGTATATAGGCTTGGGATCAGGCTTGTGGGTGTCTCTATTAATCACCAAGTTAAGCTTTTGGTGTTTTATGTCACCTGTTTATTTGTACTAATCACTTACTGGCCATAAGCTCTTCATAAGCTACTTTATTGTCGTTTGTGTGAAGTTTTTGAGTCATTGTTTCTTTGTTTGTGCCTTCTTTTCCATCAATAGCAACAAGAAGCCATATATGGTCTGTTGTAGACCCTATCCCTTGACTATTGTAGTCTTGGGTCTTCCATCCCAATCAAGACACTCTCATAAGCTCATAGAGCTTATTGGGAGAGCTTTGCTAACCCTCACTTAGACTGTGAGTGAGGGAGGTTTAAAATCCTTTCCCTTTCTTTTTTCTATCAAAATATAGTATGTTTTGTGAATTTGTGGTCTATGATATGTGAGTGTGCTTTTGTGGTTGAATCTTGTTTATGTTGCATGTTTAAGTCTTATTTAGTTAGAAAATCTCAGGTTTGAACTGTTATAAACATTAAACCTTTGTTAAAATCTTGTTAAAAGTTTGAAAGGGGTGCTTGGATATCTAAAGAGTTCTTGTGATACAAATCTTTATAATTCTAGCATGCTCACATAGGGGAGTTGATTTTGAGTGTATATGGTTGATTTTCTTGTTTGTGCTACGTTTAAAACAAGTATTGCATGCTTTGTCACTTTCTCTCATCAAAAACATGTCAAACACATCAGCAAGTCTAAAATCTTCATCTTTGTGAATTAAGGTTTGAAATTTGGTTTGCAAGCAGTTTTTAGGGTGTTTTATTTGTGCCTGTTGATCTTTGTTATTTGGATTGTTGTTACTACTTCATTGGTACCTGTTAAGTGTGCTTTGAGTGTTTATAGCTTATTTGAACAGCTCATAAGCTCAACATAGCTTATTGAGCCTTTCTTCCAAAAACAAGCAAGCATCAACCAACTGTTGAGTCTTGTTCATAGGCTTTTGGACTCAAAATCTTCTCAAAAATAGCTTATACTTGCTCACAGTAGCATAATCTAACCCAAAGTCTCAAAATTTACAACTTTGACTTTCATTGACGTTGGTCAAACATGACCAAAAGTGATTATTTCATTATTCCAGCTTATTGGCTCTTGCAACAACTTATTTTGTAATAGGTGTCATTTTTCTTAGCTTATTAACGAATTTCCAAGTTTGTATCTTTTAATATTATCTTCTTACGAGAAAACTAGATTTTTAGGATTATTCTGTGTGCTTATTGACTTCTACATCTTTTTTTACTTTGGAGATTTTATTGTTGATAATCTTAGTTAAGTCATTTACAAGATTTTTGTTGGAAATACGTTTTTACGTATTTAGGAAGGATCGGTCACTCCAACGAGATACATCTAGTATGGGCTCGTGATCTAGTATGTAAACATATAACCCATCAAGCCCACATGTCGGGTGGGCTATATATACCCCCTCCTAGCATGTTAGGAGGGGCTGGTTCTCCTTTTACAATCAATAAACATTCCTTTCTCTCATTCTCTCCTTTCTCTCTCTAGCTTCTCTCTCTAAGATCTTTATCTATCTCCCTATTTCTTAATCATTCTAACACATAGATAATCCAAATATTACGTGGACCTACAATTGGTATCAAGAGCCATGAGATGATTGGATTGTTCTTGTGTTTCTTTTGATTGATTTTGGTGGGTTTTGGATATAATAAAGCTCAAATCTTGAATTTTTTTTGTGATTTTATCGTTTAAGTTTCTAAACAAATCAACTACATAGTGGTGGTAGTGATTTGGTTTACTTTTTGGTAGAAATCACAAAAGATTTTGGATTGTCTGGTGCTCTTTGGTATACGGGAAGTCGACTGTCGACTCTATTGTTTTTTGTTAAGATTCATTTTTGGAAGTACAACATTCGGAAAAGTGTTTTGTCTTTTATCCAAAAGTTAGTTTTATTTCAAAACATCTGAAAGTTACTTTTACTTAGTTTATCCGAAAGTATCAACTTTCATTTATCTGACAGTAGTCAACAGCTATCCGAAAGTCAAACCCTCCAAGATTTATGCGAAAGTATAATTCTACTTGAAATTATTCGCATGTAAGATGCTTCCTCAATTTATGCGAAAGTGGTTTTGGGGTGTTTATTCCGAAAGGTATCTGAAGATTTTTCCGAACGTATCACTTATTTGAAAAGTCAAAGTATACCTTTGTTTACCCGAAAGTGGAAAGTGGAAAGTTAAAGTCTTCTACTTTGACTCTATCCGAGAGTGGTTTTTTTTCCAATTATCTGAAAGTTACTTTCAGAATTTATTCGAAAGTGGAAGTCCTCATTTATTTGAAAGTTAAACTTTCAGCATTATCCATTTTCTCCGAAAGGTTAAAGTTAATTTATACGAAAGGTTAAAGTTAATTTATCCAAAAGGTTAAAGTTCAGTTATCCGAAAAGGTTAAATTCCCGATTTATCTGAAAGGTTAAACATCCATATTGTTAGGACCATTTGAATAGTTATTTGTAATAGGTAGAATAGGAGATATGTAGTTCCTCCTGGTCATAGTCGTAGTAGGAGCAAGCCGTGTTCCTAGTCTTATAGAAAGTCAAACTTTATTATTTAAATATTATTCTGTTAGGATATGCATGAGATATGTTAGAAAAGGATATGCATATCAGTTTTACACGTTTTGGTTAATGATGTATTAAGTTTTCCTTGTAGTATAAAAGGAACCTTAGGCAGAAGGGTTCAAGACACCTTCATCAAATATAATTCTAGTTCATATTAATATTAGAAATCCTTAGTAAAGGATCAAGTCGTTATAGTTATTCTGTTCTTCTTGTTCATAGTATTTGTATCCCGCATTTATACTGTGTGATTTATATAGAGTCTCTCTGTGAATAGACTTGTGATTACAGAAGTCGTTCACCGTTCCTAACAGGCTGCAAGATCCACATCTAGTGGACCCAACAAGTGGTATCAGAGCCTGGGAGAGTCTCTATACAAGAAGAATCAATTTTTCTCATTACTAACATTTTTGTTTAATTATGTCTGCCTCAAGTTCTACTCAAATAGGAGAAGATAGTACCCCTAAAACTCAGCAACCTCAACAGATCATTGCTATGGTTTCCAACACAAATTGTAAGTTTCCTCTTCTAAAAAAGGACGAGTATGATAGCTGGGCGATTAAGATGGAATGCTGGATCACCAACACTGATCAAGACCTTTGGAAGATTATTCTGAATGGAAACAACAGGAAGTTGACTGGATGAGACAAGAATGGAAGTATTATTATTCTTGACCCTAAAACTCATGAAGAAATCACAGCTGTTCAGAAGGAGATCAAAGAAAAAACTATTTTGCTTCAGTCTCTTCCTGATGATCACATGGGTGACTTTTATCATCTGGACGATGCTAGAGAAATCTGGAATGGAATAAAAGCAAGGATTGGTGGGAATGAGGAGTCAAAGAAAATGCGAAGATCCATGCTGAGAGATGAATTCACAGACTGCAAGATCTCAGAAACTGAAGGTATCCATCAAGGGTATGACAGGTTCCAAAAGATACTGAGCTAGTTGAGTCAACTTCGGTCAAAACCTGACAATGGTGATAACAATTCAAGGTTTCTTAGAGCCTTACCCTACTCATGAAATCAGGTGGTAATCTCTCTCAAAGTGAAAGGTGGGCTTGACTATCTTAATTTTGATGATTTGTTTCATAAGCTCAAAACCTTTGAACCTCATGTGAGGGGATACTCAAGTGATTCTTTTCCTACTCCTGCTAACTCTGCCTTTGTGAGTTCTATGGGATCTAGTCCCATGTCCTATGATAGTACCCCAAGCAATACTGTGTCTTCTCATCATACTTTTCAGCATACTTCTACTCTTGAACCAAAAGCCAAGTCTGGTAGCATGGTAGAAGTTGTTCTTCACTCTTTTGTTGCTGACATTGATGTCCAACAACAGCTTGCTTTTGATGACTTCAAACAGGTTGATAAACTAGATTGTTGGAAACTCACTTTATGTGACGACATTTAAGAATTCCCATTAGTTATCATAGTCACACACGTTTAGACTAGACTAGGTTCATGTATAGTTAAGCGTATCGTGTGTGACTATATATACCCCTCCTTTGCTTCCAAGGAGGGGTGTTGCTTGTGTCTTTTTACATCTTAATACATTTTTCATTTCTCACACACAACCTCTCTTCTCTCTCTATATCAACAATAGCTTCCACAACCATATTCCACCATGTTAGACCACTGGATCACATTTAGAAAATCTACACTAGACCTGGATGAAATGGATCTAAAATGTCAGATGGCCATTGTCACACCCCACCATGGCGGAATATAGGGCGCGACGTATGGATATCATCACAACAATAGCGTGTCTATAGAGTTAACTAAAAGAAATAGAAATGTCATAAAAAGGTGAAACAATGTCATGAAAATATCTCAAATAATGCAGGCGTCTAGGTAAGTAAGTAACAGGCCTACCTCTTACCAAAGACATTCAAATAACACACATCAAACATATAGGTGTCAAACAATACTAAATCAAAAGAAAAAATAAAATCTAAGAGGAAAGGGATTCCTCCTAATGCAATCCTAGCAGCTTCTATACTCTAGCCACTTCTAACATCATCTTGCACAACTACCTCACCTGAAAATTACACTAAAATCTGTCAACATAAAGTTGGTGAGAACATAGGTTTAAGTTATCTAGAACATCATAAGAAACCGTGACATCCGCTGTAAATAAGTTGAAGAAAAAAAATTTATAGTAATGGACCATAATGTGATAATCATGTTACATGCATCCACAACAAAACTTAAACCATGTACCGATCACATCTACAATTCACAAAGCACACTATAACAATCAAGAAGTATCCCATCACGCACACAAGAACACACACCACACTATCCGGATCTTTCCCACACCACCTGTGGAAGATGAACTATATCCCCGTCGAGATATCTTGCCTCCGAAGAGACGATGCACAAGTACTCAGGACGGATCGTGCCCCCGAACCAAGAACTCAGGACGGATCGTGTCCTACGAACCAAGAACTCAGAACCAAGAACTCAGGACGGATCGTGTCCCACGAACCAAGAACTCAGAACCAAGAACTCAGGACGGATCGTGCCCCACGCTCCACACACATCACAACAGGTCCCATAGACGCCCATACATCTATGTACCAAAGCCAATCACAACCCAAACAATATTCACATAAAAGCACATATGAGAACACATATCATAGCACATATGAGAACACATAAGCACGCATGTCACACAACAACACATCTATGTCCAAACATTTATAAAAATATAGTACCAAAAGATTTTAAGAACACCATAAGTGTCATCTCCATCCCATACTAGAAGAAAACTTTTAAAAACTCAATGAAAATGGGACTATGAACTCACCTTATTGCTTCTTCACAAGTCCTTGCACTAGCAACAAGCTAACAAACCAAAAACACGCAATCAATACATGAACCAATCACTAAGATGGCTCATCAACCTATGATGGACATATAGCCTATTCCCATATAAATACCTCATTGATAAGCTCTAATCACCCCATTACCCCTCCTTAACAAGTCCTTAACTTGGTTAAGTTTAATAACTATCCCGTTCATATTTTACACAAAACAGTCCCAGTTTTTAGGTCTCAAAACTTTAAGTCAAACGTCCACTTAAAGATACCCATGGTTTTTGTAAAAGGAATATTCATACTTTTACATATGTTAGCTAAAACCTCCCACTTGCCCTAACCTTAAAGCTACTGTTAAGGCCCCGATATATGTATATATATTTCTACCTATCAAGAATTCACTAATTTTAAACATATGAAAAGTTTGTTACCATTAGAGGGTCTTACCCTAAACCACAACCTTAGCCCAAGTGCAGATACTTACTAAAATATATAAAACATCTCTCATGTTCGTGATAAGATCCCAATGCAACCCTAAGTACCCCAAACAACCCAAAACTTAAAAAGAAAACAGACTGATTACAAAACTATTTTGACCTCCGACTGTTGTAACCTGTTTTTGACCCACTTTCCGACCTTCAATTTAGTTCTCGTTTCTTGCAATGGAAAGCCACTTCAATTACCTTTTCAGGGATACTTGAATCGTAAAATAAGAGTTTGTAAAACTCCCAATATGATCAAAACAATTGACTCAAAATTATGCCCAGTTTTTAAAAACGGGTTTAATCAAATTAAACTAATTAATCACCCATAACCCCAATTAATACAAGCCCTAGTTTATGTAATCATCATATTATGATTAATATAACATTAATTTACTGTTTTTAAATTAACCCTAACCTAAATCCATCATAGATGATTAAAGAAAACATAAAGAAACAATTTAATTAAAAAGGGTTAGGAAGGTTTTACCTTTAATTTAATGGAAGATGAAAAAAACTATGAAAACCCTAAAAACACTCCCAAACCGTCGACCTTTATTTTTTTCTCCAGGGATTATGATGGATTTTATCTACTTAAAATCCTTATATTGTTTTTTTTTTCAAGAATCCTAACCCAATACAACCCACTTTCCTTTTTCTGTTTTTTTTTTCCTTTTTTTCTTTCTTTCTTGCGTCCAAACCGACTAACACCCCCTTAATTTTCGTTTTTTTTTTCTTTTTATTATTAATATATGTATTAATAATATTACCTTAATTTATTTCAGCTCCTAAAGCCTCCAAAACCGTAAAACTAGTCAGTTTTTACGCGTTTTACCATAAAAGACGTAAAATATACACTTTTATAAAAAATCTCAAATTTTGAAATAAACATTATAACTAAGTCCTAAATGACTTAAAACCATCCCGAAAAATATCCATATGACTAATTACCTCATCCGAGGCCTCTAAATGCTAAACCGTAAATCGTAAAAATACGATTTTCTATAATACATATACGTATACGTAAAACCACTAAATATCACCATCTCATTTCATAGTCACTACCATGTGACCTCATGAACATGAAATCATCACACATCGTTTCACTCACAAGGTACCCCGTACCGGAAACGATATCCAAACCACAATCTATACACACCAATAAGCACATAAACACATAAAGACACGTAACTAGCACAAAAAAAAGTAAGTAACGAACCTCAAAACCAGGGTTGTCACAGCCATGCTCACTCTTAGGATTCACAAATTTGAGAAGAAAGTCGGTCGAAAATTTAACTATAACCCAAGAGAGCCAACAAGGTTTGACAGAAGCAAGGTTAGACGCTATAAATGCCAACAGCAAGGTCACTTTGCAAGGGAATGCTCTAACAAGCATGACCAGGAGAAGAGCAGGTATTCAGCTTTCAAGATTCAAGAGGTGAAGGATGACAAGAAGGCGTTGGTGTCTGTTGACTCTATTGTCAACTGGAATGATCATCAGAATGCTGCCCTGGAAACAGCTGAACCTTCTACTGACGTGTTTGCAATGATTGCTGGGAATCTGTCTGATGTCGAGGAAGCAGAAGAGTTTGCTCTTATGGGCATCTCACCTCAGGTACAACATTGTCCTCTTGGTTGTCATGATAAATATTCAGAATTATTGTCTCAATATAATGACTTAAATGATTAGAATGATAAGTATTTTTTAGAGGTTCAAGCATATAAGGCTTCCTTAAAAACATTGGAACAACAAAAGAGGTGGCTTCAAGATACTCAACGAGAGTACGAGGATAAAATTCGGATTCTGAACATTGATTTAGAAAACACAACAAATATGCTTAAATACACTGAAAAGGTAAAAGATGACAGTATTAAAGATAAACAAGACATGAAGGAAAAATTAGATGCTACACTTTTATGATTTGAAAAATGGCAAAAGGCACCTAAGAATCATTCAAAATTAATTGATAGTAGTATGTCTGGTAGGACTAAAAGAGGGTTAGGATTGATAAATATATTGATTCAGAAGATGTGTTTGATTTATCATTTTCAAGTGTCTTTGATCCAGACAAGGAGGAAGAGGGAACACCTAGCTACAATAGGTTTAAACCAGATGCAGCAATGCATGCTGTCCTTCCACCTCTTACAGGAACTTTCATGCCTATTACTAGGCATAATGACTTAGATGGACCACAGATGCATGAGTCCCCAAAAAGTTCTACTAATTCTAATGACTTTGTCTCGTGTACTTTCAGTTACAAAGCCAGTGACTCTGCATCATGTGGTTCAAGTGAAGAGTCGAGACCTACAAGCTCCAAGTCAAATGACCATGCTGCTACTAGTGCTAGGAATAGTGAAGAGAGAGTTGCTTCTACTTCAACTGTGTCTAGTTATGGTTTATTGAGTCATAGGAATAATGTTTCTCCTAGAATTATGTTTAATAAAGTTAACAGTATGAAACAATGACATTCTAATAAAAGGTCGTTTAAAACATGTTTTGTTTGTGGGAGTGAATTTCATTTGATTAAAGATTGTGATTTTTATGACAAACATTCTTCTGTTTATCAAGCATTTCCTCCTCCTGGTCCACCAGGAATTGTTCCATATTCTTCTAGAAGACTAAACCCATATGCTCAATCTTTTTCTTCTTCTAGAAGGACCTCTCCATTAGGTTATGATCATTGGAGAAACACTGGATTAATACCAAATAGCCCAACCAGCAACTATTTTCAGACTTTTAATCCAAATTATTCATTTAATTTAGACCACATGTATTTGGGTTGGGAAATCTGGGAACTGCTGTTAAGCCCTCAGCAGGTTGTTCTTGGTCAAACAATAACACCCGTATGATGAATAGGCAATCTAAGAACAATGGTGGATCTCATCAATCTTCTTGGCTATCTACTAACGATCCACAAGGCAGGCTCAAACCTGAAAAGGTTTGGGTCCCCTTAAGACACTAACTTTTGCATATATCTTTTCTTGTTGTTGTAGGTTACTCCATACCAAGATCCTACTCTAGGAATTGTTGATAGTGGATGCTCTAGGAGCATGACAGGAAATAAAAGTCTTCTATATAACTTTGTACCATTTCAAGGCGGAAAGGTCTATTTTGGAGGAGGTGAAGGAAGGATCACTGGCAAAGGAACGATTCAGACGCCTAATCTTAACTTTGAGCAAGTCTACTATGTGGAAGCACTTCAACATTTCAACTTGATATTTGTCTCTCAGATTTATGACAAGAAGCAGTTTGTCCTCTTTACGGATATTGATGCACTAGTGTTATCCAAAGACTTTAAACTCCCGGATGACTCACAGGTTCTGCTCAGAATCCCAAGAAGACACAACCTCTATAGTATCAAGCTGAATGAAGTCAATCCTACTGGTCAACTAGCATGTTTGGTTGCTAAAGCCTCAAAAAATGAAGCTACTAAATGGCACAGGAGGATGGGACATGTGAACTTCAAGACCATTCAAAAATTAGCAAATCTGAACTTGGTATCTGGTTTACCTCCCAAAACTTTCAGAAATGATAACAATTGCCTTGCGTGCAGCAAAGGCAAAAAACATAAATCATCCTTCAAGACCATTATTGCTCTCAGCCTTATAACTGAACCATTGCAACTACTACACATGGATTTATTTGGTCTTACCTATATTAGGAGCATTGACCACACAAAATTCTGTAACACCCCCAAATTTACACAATTTAATACAGCGGAAGACTCGTTGGTGTTACGGGATAGCACATTACTCACATCATAGACATCGCATAAAAATCGCGTCGTTTAATAATAAAGAATTTCAATTCATAAATATCAAATTTACATAGGTCCCAAGTCATTGTATTTCATATAGGTTTTACAAAGCATTTGAATGGAAATTATTATTTAATTGCGGGCCATGAATTCTTGTTGTATTCCCGAGAATTACCTTCAAGTACCTGAGATAAAACATGTTAAAAGAAAAGGTCAGCGATAACGCCGAGTGAATTCATAGAGTTTAATAAAACCATTAATATATCATCGGTATATAATTATTACCGAAAATCATTTTTGTACAAATCATTGTAATAGGCCATCAAATAGCCAAAGTCATTTTATACAAATCCTTATAAAAAAATCATAATATAGGCTTTTGCCTTCAAAATCATTATACGAACCAAAGTCGTAAAAACATCATACAATACGTTTTATAACGTTGTATAAAGTTAAATAAAAACCGTTATATGAATATGGTTATATAAAACCAAAACACGAACATAAAATCAATAATAAGACCCCGTATTGCTAGTCAGGCAATTCATTGTAATTCAGTGCGTACAACAGTATTTCGGTATTTTGGATTATTATAAGCCGCATGACATTGTTACCTTACTATAACAAACAACGGGTAGCTAACCCGAACTCAATTTGCCCATCTAAATTAGCATGTCGTCACAATAATCACGCTTGTGTAAATCTTCTCATACATAAATTCGCTTACCAATCAATGTGGCACGACGGGGATCATTCGTCAAGGCGCGAACTGGGGTGATCGTCCCCAAATAGTACTATTATATGCATAAGCATCTACCAAATTCCGGTAGTTCATAATTCATGATAATGGGACTTTTAGTGACATAACCTAACTTTAGTAATCCATTTTATCTCATACATCGGGTCATATAATCATTCATCGGGTCATACAATCATTCGGGTCCAAATCAATAAACAAACAATCGGGACAACTGGTGTCCTATTTTATTAAAACTAACATGTTATCTCCCTCGCGGGTTTATAAAACATTTCATAAAAACATTTAAAAGAGTGTGAGGCTATGAACTCACGTTGATGTGGGAAGGCGGTTATTGGCGATTTGGATGTACGGTACGTGCTTCAATCACGGAAACCTAGACAAATAATACTCGGTCTTAGACTCTTGTCCAATGACTTTATAAAAACAATGGCTATGTATATCTATGATGATATAATAAGTATGATGATGATCAAGTGGAATTTTACATTCTCATTTACTCATTTTAGTGATATGTGTTGACAACCTTTATACTTGTTTGACTAGTTCATCTTCTTTACTTGTCAAGGCCCATTAGGCCCATTATAAGTCCATTACCTTATATTGATCCATTTTACACTTTTAATATCAGTATTATACTTACAAGTTAGGCCCAAGTGGGTTAAGCCCAATAAGTAAGTTTATAAGTGTTTAGCCAAATTAGTTGGATTAATAGTCCAATAAGGCTAACTTGGCCCGCTAATGTCCGTATGTTATAAAGCTCGAGTTTTATCGGTTTTTACTTGTAATATGTACTCATATATCAGTATATGAGTTATAAAAAGTTTACAGTAGACGGGTCCGACCGTCTAAGTTTTAATTGACAAAAACGTTAATTTATCGGTTTTAGCTGAAAAGACGTAAAAAGCATGTTTATAGTTTTATAACTTATAAAACTTATCAAACTACCATTTTTATAAAATGTCCCTTTTATTTATTATTGTACATATTTATATAAATTTAATATATAATTTAGTGGGTTTTAATTTACATTTTATACTATATTTATTTGAGTGCTATTATAATACTATTAAACTTTAATTTCACAAAATCTGATTTTTAGTTTCATTTTCACCATTTTTACCATATCTTGAGTTCTACAAGGAGATAGAAGCTCATTTTTGGATGAAATAAACTTCATAATATGTGTTACAAATAACTTAGATTTAGCTACTACTCAATCCAAGTCTAAGTATCCCTAACAATCCTGACAAAACAGACTATTCAGATTGATACACTAATTTTGTTTTGATCATATCTTACTCATTATAATGATTCCATTGCATGGCCAACTCTCACATGTGTACAAGACCTAATACTTACTGTATATTTATTCCACTTTGCCATTATCAGTTTAACATATGGTTAGTTACTGTTTTTATACGGCTAACTTATTAAGCAAGATTTTAACCTTTTTACATATGGTTTTCCATCTTTTTAACCATGTTTATCAACACCAAATCCCCACATAATATTTTTAATCATCATTCATCATTATATACATATACATAAATAAAGAAAATACAAGATTGCATAATCAAAATAACAAGAAGATAGGAAGAAACAATCTCTATACCACCATTAGTGATGAAAAGATGAGTTTTTAATAAACAAGGCTTGGATTTTGATGGCAAAACTTGTGATAAACCAATATCATCTTCAAGTCCACCAATATTTATAATCTCCTTGTGGGAAATCAGCCCTAGGACACCAAGAAATCTCCTGTTTGGATGTTAGAATCACCTCCAATCTCCATAACTTCAAAGGGTATTCAACTTGTGCAAGTTAAACACATGATTCATGGTTGAATTTTTGATCAAATGGGGTGTTTTGGGAGCATGGTGGACGTTCATAGGGAGCGAAGAGAGTTTGTGTGTGGTTTGCATGTTGTAAATGAGATAATGGTTTAGTCTTGGCTAGTTTTGTGTTTCTAGTGGCTTGGTAAGAAACAAGGACAAGTGTCCTTGTTTACTTAAGTAAACTTGACACATCAAGAGTGTGTTGTGTACTCTTGGATGCCACTTGTATAGGGGTGGGCAAGTGTAAACTTTTCCCATCCCTATTAATTTACGGGTACTCCTCGATTCTAGTTTCCTCGATTTACGTGCCCTCGGGTCGTTTTACGAAAAACGTTTTTATATATTATGAATCAACGACACAAAACGAATCTAATAAAAATTGTCTCATCAAAAACGGAGTTCGAAAATGTAAATACGTAATCCTAAGGTTTCCGGTTTAGTCGTAAAGGACGTTAAATTATTCACGTAAGTCCTAATCTCTTCTCGTAAATTTGTGAGTTTATGAACCAACTCAAATTTAAAATCCCAAAATAATATTCACTGATAAATTTATTTTATGAAGTGTCGGACTGTCACCAAAAACGGTGTATGTAAACGTAAGCACGTAACGTAGAATCCTCCGGTTTAGACGTATTCGATGCTACTTCAAGACGTAAATCCAAATTTCTTCCCAAAAATAAGTGAGTTCATAATATAACATTAAAATAATGTTTTTAAATAATATTTGAGAATAAAATATCAACCATAAATTGATGGATTATCACAGCATTTACCCCTAAACAGGATCTTTGTCCTCAAATATCATTTTACCTTACTACTCGCTTCTTATAGAGTTAAAGCCATGTGGGTATTTCCTCCACATTCGGTCTTTTCTCACAAGTGTAATCCATTACAATACGCGAGTTTCATCAAACATAACTACGGGAGTAAGATCAGGCTTAATGTTGACTTACTTTCTCTATCCATGATTTTCACGGGTTTTTGATGAATTCAACTTTTCGCCGATCTAAACTTCATCAAGAAGTAATCAGATTTTCACTTGATAGACATTTCATCAATTTAGATATACGAATCATAATTTACGCAGCCCTTGAAGTCCTAGGGTAGATCCAGCTTATATGCCTTTCAAACCAATCTTTTTACATCATCTCAATAGTCCCATACAACGGTGACTTATTTCCCATGATCCTTCAGATCATCAATTCATTTTTCTAAGGTGAAAACTTTTGGCATAACTTCGCTACCCATCCTGCACTTCAAGACCTACATTTCATATTTACATAACCTCCTGCCCACTATCGGTAGTCAATAATCAGATCTTAATTTCAACAACCATTTCAGGTCTCGCGGGTCGCGTATTTTGTAAGGTTAGGTTTGTCATCATAGGCAACCTAAAACCTAAAAGACATGTCCAACTCACAATGGGTGTATGTCGGGTGTCTTCATCCCAACTCCTGCTTACAGATGCTTACAGATGCTCCCGATCCTAATTCGATAATTATAAATGATAATCTCCCCAAAGGAAAACGATTTTACGGTCTATTACCAAAGGTCAATTATTCAAACATAAAACAAGACTTCTAGTGCTTTGTATCATTACTTTACCTCATCCCTTCGATTGGGGTGGCAAACAGTACTCTCATCAAGGTTCGTTCCCAATGACTTCTGAGCAAATCTCTAGAAATTCGATGCGAAGCGAGGATCTTGATAGAGATGATCGATACAGGCACACTATGTTTACACAACTCCCTTAAATACAAAAGAGTCAAATTCTTCATCGAGAATCTATCATTAACAGGAATGATAATAGCAGATTTGGTCAGTCTGTTGACGATGACCCTAATCGAATAAAATTCAGATGATGAACTTTGCAATAGTTAGACGTTTACTAATGTATGAGGCGATGTCTGCCTTCATAAATTTCATAAGTACAACTTCTTTAGATAGAGATACATTTAATCCGAAATGGCATGAATAGAATACTTAATCTTATGAGATTCCAATATGACTAAATCTCTAAATCTCCATATTTAGGCAACCACGAACGGCCTTTAAAACATTTAACGCCATCGGCTTCTCAATTCTAACGGTTTACATTAGCCGCGAACCCCTTTTTATTATCTATATTATGCTTTTTACAAAAATCTTTTATTTTTATATAGTTCGGCAATTTATTTTGCACAGTCATTACTAAGGAACACATCCTAATAAATTATTTATCCTTTCTATATTATGTGTCAGTAATTATATTCACCTTCCCTGATGAAATAAATTTCATGACCGTATTCATTCAAAAATTCTTTCTTCATATTTTCTAAGTTTAAGTTTCGTCTCAACTACTATTTTTATCAGTTTTGCTCAATCCGGCGTTTAAAGCGTCGATGATTATTACAAGTAATTAAATAATAAATATTTAATTTTTTTATGAAACGTAAACGTAGAAATTTTAAAATTCTTAGTTCGACCAATTATATAAAAATGTTTAAAATGAATTTGAATTTAATTAATAAGATTTTTGTTGATTTATCAAAAATAGTTAAAATAATTAATAAGATTCGTAAATGTTCAAAAAAATCTTTGTTTATACTTTGGTCAAAATTTTCTTAGCTGGAAAGCAAAAATTGTCGTTTCGAATTTCAAGTCATGGTTTAAATGGTTTCCTCAATCTATCTTAGGTTGTCTTGAGGTATACACAAACATTTACCCATAAACAAGAGTTTAGTTAAATGTTCTGGGTATAAGGGAATAATCCCTCAAAAGTCCTTTTTGATAAAACATTTGTCAAAACATATTTGCACTTTTCTTTTTGGTATAACCTTAAGCCTAAATGGCTCTAATATTTGAAAAGTCAATATAGATCCCATTATCTTATTAATCACATGGTCATTTCAAGTAAAGGATTAAGTCTTAAATTACATGTTAAATATTCAAGGTATAGGTTTTCATTTCTCAGCCAATTCATGGCATTTTATAAATTATTAATAACTCATTCTTATTCTTATAAACAAACAGATGTTTCTTAATGATCACAAGCATGAATTTATCAAATTACAGCCTACACACGTGATTCACCATATTTATGAATGCTACATGTGTATTAGTCAATCCAAACGACATAACATAAAACTCATAATGGCATTAAAAGTTTTGGATGTAGTGATTGGAATAGATAATCTTCTTTGCAGACGCGAAGTTGATGATAACCATGCCATGGACAAATCTTTAGAACATACGCTAGAACCTTGTAAATGATCGAACAAATCTATCATCTTGGGTAGTGGATATAGATTTTAATCATCAATTTACTTAGTTCACGGTAATTCAACAAATAAATATGAATGATAACACCATAGCTCTTTATGATGACGAGCTTGGTAGAATAAAAGCTTTCTCCGACAACTCTCTCAGTTGTATGGTAATTCTTTTAATTCAGATGGTGCTGATGTACAGTGCACATGCCACAGGTGCAACACCGGGAATATAATCAACACCAAATTCAACTTGCCTTAATGGCGAAAGTCTAGGTAATTCACCAGCAAATACCTCCTAAAGTTTCAGATAGCAGGAACATCTTTTAATAAATTCATATTAGGTTCTTCTAGATTACAATATCTATGACTAGTTCACAACCATTCATGGTATAATTTCAAGTCTAAATGCAGGATATGGTCATCCATCAAGAATTATTTAGATCACTTTTGATAATCAACATCTTATCATTTAGGGGAATTATATTCGAGTTCCCATCAATTAAGACAATGTCGTCATGTCATAATCAATCAATCTATTCTACTGGCACTATCAACTTTCCAGTTTTGTTACCATTGAAAAGATGTGATCTTCTCAAAAGACTAGTAATAATTCATAATCCTTCACAAATTCAAGGATATCAGGAGACATAACTTACCTTAAAAAGAGTAAGGTTAACGCATAATCTATGCGAGAGAATTTCAAATCAGATACCGACGAAAACATTTAACGAATATGAATATATCCCATGTTGTCATAATTTGAGTACGCATTCGAAAGCTCCTCGGATCGTTACCCAGGTCATTCAAATGAAATCTAATCAAAATAAATGATAGGAACGTCGATACATCCAGTCGGGTATCAACACTCGGTAATCAGATACTTTTCCTAAGAATCTCACCACGGGAGAATTGGACAAGAAGGGAATATCAATTTGTCAAATAAGACAATTTCCACAGATGAGTAAATTCGATTCAGAAGAATAAATAGTACGGGCACATATGTAGGTGTCCCTATCAATATGTCCCTATTTTTCATTTCTTGTAGATCTCATAAAATTTAATCTTTCACAATCTTCAAAGAAAATTTAGTGTTTATTAATAATTTCATGGTGCTACTAATCAGCCTTGCATGGTCACTTCCAAATTGTATGTAGGCGCGCAACTATATACAATTTCAAGATTAACGATGCAATACTCAGTTCGTAAAAATTTTATCATCATGTTTATAATATAAACACTTTCATGCTTAATTCTTAAATAAGAATCAAAAATAAATTTACAAATATTTTCTTTGTTATGAAAACAATTAAGTTTTCTAAGGTGTTTTATAAACAACTTCATTTCGATAACGATCACTTATAAATCTCACTTTTAATAATCCTTATAGTGATGAAAATTTAATTTTTTTCAAGGGATACTGTTTTATCTTATAAAAACAATCAGTGATCTGCAAAAGAGTGATGAAAAGTTGCTCACCAAGAATTAACAACAATATGCTAGGAAATGAGCTTAGCCAATTAATCATGAGGTTCATGACCTCGATGGCACTCAAAAAGAATAATCCACAACGTAACTCAAATCGAGTTGAGTACTTGCTCAATGGTTGCATCACTAATGCAAACATTAGGATGAAGCAATAAAAGATAGATAACATTGATACATGTAGGATTTAGCAATCAAAGGTAGTCTTTTCATTAATCACAAACAAGTCAAAATAGTACCGTAACACATTACGTGTCACTATGTCATACCATTCCAAGAACTCATCCTACCAACTGATGTCTCAGTTAAGTTAAGGATTTTTAATAGATAACACAATGAATACTAATCTACAAGAGTCATTAGGTGTTCCACATGCCCCAGAAGATCCATCGGTCCCAATTCAGAAGAAGATTTCTTCAATTTATTTCTTGGACACTAGGCATCCTCGTTAGTGGACAATGGCCTAGGAACAACCCTTAACACGAATAAACAATCATTTAAAACCTTATAATTAAATCACAGAACTTAACGACTTCTTCTTAACAATCTTATATTCCATAAAAGTTAAATTTTACTTCATTCAAGTTTTCAATCAACTTATACTCAATACGACATCCTACCTCATTCGCCAATACTTTCAATCCTTATTCTTAGACCTTAATAGGGCAATAAAAGCTCGATATGAACAACACTTAATTTACAATTGTATAGCTCTTACAACAATAGTTATCAAATGAGTCACTAGTATGAAATGACTCACACATTTAATTACACTTCTCGGAAAGGTACTAGTGGCATGAGGCTTTTGGGTAATCGTTCCAATGACAGCCTCAAGTGCAACATTCACCCTCTCGATTTCAAATTTAAGAATTGGGTGACAACGAATCAGTTGACACCTTTCCAGGTTGTAGCGTTTTGTCAAACTCCACTATGTAAGGAAAGATCGTCATGACATCGATATCAGTTTTAATCTCGCCAATTCTTCTTCAATATCACAATCAACTAATATCTACATTTCTACGAATATCAACCATTTTGTTGGGATCATAAATATCCACAACTTGGTTTAGATCTGGAATAAATAGATTTCCTACAGGAATAGCTTAGATTAATTTACTAGGGGATTTAGGGTTCCTTGTGATAATCTACATCATATAAATACCTCGTATAAATATAGAAATAATCATCAAACAATCATGTAATCAAATTACATCATATATATATATATATATAATCCAAGTTATATATATATATATTAAAATAACACTTCTCAGTCTGGCCTTGTCGGTAACTCGGGAATTCTTAGGCACCGTTATAGTCAAAAGATTTTTAGACATTTTGAGAAAAATGTTTATAGTTAAAAGATTTTGAAATGTTTTATTCAAAACCTTGGTTTTAAAAATCTTTCGTTCTCTATAACGAGAGCTCTGGTACCAAACTGTAACACCCCCAAATTTACACAATTTAATACAGCGGTAGACTCGTTGGTGTTACGGGATAGCACATTACTCACATCATAGACAACGCATAAAAATCGCGTCGTTTAATAATAAAGCATTTCCATTCATAAATATCATATTTACATAGGTCCAAGTCATTTGAATGGAAATTATTATTTAAGTGCGGGCCATGAATTCTTGTTGTCTTCCCGAGAATTACCTTCAAGTACCTAAGATAAAACATGTTAAAAGAAAAGGTCAGCGATAACGCCGAGTGAATTCATAGAGTTTAATAAAACCATTAATATATCATCGGTATATAATTATTACCGAAAATCATTTTTGTACAAATCATTGTAATAGGCCATCAAATAGCCAAAGTCATTTTATACAAATCTTTATCAAAAATCATAATATAGGCGTTTGCCTGCAAAATCATTATACGAACCAAAGTCGTAAAAACATCATACAATACGTTTTATAACGTTGTATAAAGTTAAATAAAAACCGTTATATGAATATGGTTATATAAAACCAAAACACGACATAAAATCCATAATAAGACCTTGTATTGCTAGTCAGGCAATTCATTGTAATTCAGTGCGTACAGCAGTATTTCGTTATTTTGGATTATTATAAGCCGCATGACATTGTTACCTTACTCTAACAAACAACGGGTAGCTAACCCGAACTCAATTTGCCCACCTAAATTAGCGTGTCGTCACAATAATCACGCTTGTGTAAATCTTCTCATACATAAATTCGCTTACCAATCAATGTGGCACGACGGGGATCAACCGTCAAGGCGCGAACTGGGGTGATCATCCCCAAATAGTAATATTATATGCATAAGCGTCTACCAAATCCCGGTAGTTCACAATTCATGCTAATGGGACTTCTAGTGACATAACCTAACTTTAATAATCCATTTTATCTCATACATCAGGTCATATAATCATTCATCGGGTCATACAATCATTCGGGTCCAAATCAATTAACAAACAATCTGGAAAACTGGTGTCCTATTTAATTAAAACTAACATGTTGTCTCCCTTGCGGGTTTATAAAACATTTCATAAAAACATTTAAAAGAGTGCGAGGCTATGAACTCACATTGATGTAGGAAGGCGGTTATCGGCGATTTGGATGTACGGTACGTGCTTCAATCACGGAAACCTAGACAAATAATACTCGGTCTTAGACTCTTGTCCAATGAATTCATAAAAACAATGGCTATGTATATCTATGATGATATCATGAGTATGATGATGATCAAGTGGAATTGTACATTCTCATTTACTTATTTTAGTGATATGTGTTGACAACTTTTATACTTGTTTCACTAGTTCATCTTCTTTACTTGTCAAGGCCCATTAGGCCCATTATAAATCCATTACCTTATATTCATCCATTTTACACTTTTAATATCAGTATTATACTTACAAGTTAGGCCCAAGTGGGTTAAGCCCAATAAGTAAGTTTATAAGTGTTTAGCCAAATTAGTTGGATTAATAGTCCAATAAGGCTAACTTGGCCCGTTAATGTCCGTATGTTATAAAGCTCGGGTTTTATCGGTTTTTACTTGTAATATGTACTCATATATCAGTATATGAGTTATAAAAAGTTTACATTAGATGGGTCCGACCTTCTAAGTTTTAATTGACAAAAACGTTAATTTATTGGTGTTAGCCGAAAAGACGTAAAAAACATGTTTATAGTTTTATAACTTATAAAACTTATCAAACTACCATTTTTATAAAATGTCCCTTTTATTTATTATTGTACATATTTATATAAATGTAATATATAATTTAGTGGGTTTTAATTTACATTTTATACTATATTTATTTGAGTGCTATTATAATACTATTAAACTTTCATTTCACAAAATCTGATTTTTAGTTTCATTTTCACCATTTTTACCATATCTTGAGTTCTACAAGGAGATTGAAGCTAATTTTTGGATGACATAAACTTCATATTATGTGTTACAAATAACATAGATCTAGCTACTACTCAATCCAAGTCTAAGTATCCTTAGCAGTCCTCACAAAACAGACTATTCAGATTGATACACTAATTTTGTTTTGATCATATCTCACTCATTATAATGATTCCATTGCATGGCCAATTCTCACATGTGTACAAGACATAATACTTAATGTATATTGATTCCAATTTGCCTATTTATCAGTTTAACATATGGTTAGTTACTGTTTTTATTCAGCTAACTTATTAAGCAAGATTTTAACCTTTTTACATACGGTTTTCCATCTTTTTAACCATGTTTATCAACACCAAATCCCCACATAATATTTTTAATCATCATTCATCATTAAATACATATACATAAATAAAGAAAATACAAGATTACATAATAAAAATAACAAGAGGATAGGAAGAAACAATCTCTATACCACCATTAGTGATGAAAAGATGCGTTTTTGATGAACAAGACTTGGATTTTGATGGCAAAACTTGTGATAAACCAATATCATCTTCAAGTCCACCAATATTTATAATCTCCTTGTGGGAAATCAGCCCTAGGACACCAAGAAATCTCCTCTTTGGATGTTAGAATCACCTCCAATCTCCATAACTTCAAAGTGTATTCAACTTGTGCAAGTTAAACACATGATTCATGGTTGAATTTTTGATCAAATGGGGTGTTTTAAGAGCATGGTGGATGTTAATAGGGAGCCAAGAGAGTTTGTGTGTAGTTTGCATGTTGTAAATGAGATAATGGTTTAGTCTTGGCTAGTTTTGTGTTTCTAGTGGTTTGGTAAGAAACAAGGCAAGTGTCCTTGTTTACTTAAGTAAACTTGACACATCAAGAGTGTGTTGTGTACTCTTGGATGCTACTTGTATAGGGGTGGGCAAGTGTAAACTTGTCCCATCCCTATTAATTTACGGGTACTCCTCGATTCTAGTTGCCTCGATTTGCGTGCCCTCGGGTCGTTTTACGAAAAATGTTTTTTATAAATTATGAATCAACGGCACAAAAAGAATCTAATAAAAATTGTCTCATCAAAAACGGAGTTCGAAAACGTAAATACGTAATCCTAAGGTTTCCGGTTTAGTCGTAAAGGACGTTAAATTATTCACGTAAGTCCTAATCTCTTCTCGTAAATTTGTGACTTTATGAACAAACTCAAATTTAAAATCCCAAAATAATATTCACGGATAAATTTATTTCCTGAAGTGTCGGACTGTCACCAAAACGGTGTAAGTAAACATAAGCACGTAACGTAGAATCCTCCGGTTTAGACGTAGTCGATGCTACTTCAAGACGTAAATCAAAATTTCTTCCCAAAAATAAGTGAGTTCATAATCTAACATTAAAATAATGTTTTTAAATAATATTTGAGAATAAAATATCAACCATAAATTGACGGATTATCACAAATTCTGCCTTGTGGTAACTGATGGGTATAGCAGGTTCACGTGGGTTTTCTTCATGGCTGCCAAGAGTGAGACCTACTCAATTCTCAAGGACTTTATTACACCAATTGGGAATCAGTTGTCCAAGAAGATTAAAGGTATCAGATGTGATAATGGAACAGAATTCAAAAATGCAGACCTCATAGCACTTTGTAATTCTAAGGGTATCAAAAGAGATTATAGTGCAGAAAGAACTCCTCAACAGAATGGCGTGGCAGAAAGAAAGAACAAGACTCTAATAGAAGCTACAAGAACAATGCTGCCGATTCCAAGCTTCCAACCATGTTCTGGACAGAAGCTGTCAATACTGCAAGTTATGTTTTGAATAGAGTTTCTATTACTAATCCTCACAAGAAGACTCCCTATAAGCTACTCACAGCTAAAGTACCAAACATTGCTCATTTGAAGCCATTTGGGTGTCCTGTCACCATTCTGAATACTAGTGACTATTTGGGGAAATTTGATGGCAAGGCAGATGAAGGATACATTGTGGGCTATTCAGCTAACTCTCGGGCTTATCGTGTCTACAATCTCCAAGCCAAGCGAGCCATTGAAACTATTAATCTCATGTATTTTGAGGAGAAGTCAAACATACAAGGCAAGGGTCCTGAATGGTATTTTTATCTTGATTATCTTAGTGATTCATTGGGATATTTTCGTTTCAAAACTAACCATGATGCAGGTCCATAAGTGTTTGCAACTTCTAGTGCAGGTGCTCATTC
This sequence comes from Glebionis coronaria, assembly GCA_025667525.1. Lineage (NCBI taxonomy): Eukaryota > Viridiplantae > Streptophyta > Magnoliopsida > Asterales > Asteraceae > Glebionis > Glebionis coronaria. Next base: position 171,608,191 of record CM046880.1, on the reverse strand, counting down.
TAGTTTCTCAGACTCAGATGAAGAGGATGATATTTTTGTCGTTCCATCCTATTCCACCATAGTCTCTCCTACTGCCAATACTACTCCAAGTGATGCTACTCCATCAGACATTTTGGACTCACAAGGAGCTCTTGACACGTGGCTCAAGCAACAACTAGATGCTACTACAACAGCTGCTCATGGTGGCTTTGAGTTTCCTTTGAATACTTCTGCTGACAAAGCTACTCCTAGTACTCCAATTGTTACTCCTAGTGCTAGTTTAACACCTATTGGTAGTCCGGCTAGTGATTCCACTTCCTCTACTACATTCTCTAGTCCTTCTGACCTGGGAAACTATCAAAAGAAGTCTTCTACCAAGCTGGATGATATTCATAAGAAACCAATAGATGGCATCTTCGACTCTGCTTCATATGATGATGACTTTGTTGGGGATCTTAATAACTTGGCACCAGAAGTGGAAGTAGCTTCCAATCCAGTTTTGCAGTCATACAAAGACCATCCTACTACTCAAATCATACGAGATCCTGGTTCTACTATCAAGACTCGCATAATGCATAAGAAAGCAACGTCTGATCATCAAGCTCTTGTGAGCTATATTGAGGACCAAAAGCGTAATAATCATACGGACTTTCAACACTGTGTGTTTGCTTGTTTTCTTTCACAGGTAGAACCTAGATCAGTCTCTCATGCTCTTGAGGATCAAAGTTGGGTGGAGGCTATGCAGGAGGAGATGCAGAAGTTCTTGTTTCAAAATGTTTGGATCCTAGTTGACTTGCCAGATGGAAAGACAGCAATTGGTACAAAATGGATTCTCAATAACAAGAAAGATGCGAGGGGAATTGTGGTGAGAAATAAGGAAAGGTTGGTTGCACAAGGTCATACACAACTTGAAGGCATTGACTAAACTGAATTTTTTGCTCCTGTTGCTAGGATTGAGGCCATTCGTCTGTTTTTGGTCTTTTCTTCTTATGTGGGCTTTACGGTTTTTTAGATGGATGTCAAGAGTGCATTTCACTATGGCAAGATTGATGAGGAAGTTTCTGTCACTCAACCTAAAGGCTTTGTAGATCCACTTCATCCAAAGAAAGTTTACAAGGTGGTCAAAGCTCTCTATGGACTTCGTCAGGCTCCTAGAGCTTGGTATGAGCGTCTTTCCACTTTCTTGTTGGAACATGGCTATAGAAGAGGCACAATTGACAAAACACTATTTTTTAAGAGGAATACCAAGGACATTATCCTTGTTCAGGTATATGTGGACGACATAATCTTTGGGTCTACTAAGAAGGAATGGTGTGATGAGTTTGAACAACTGATGAAGGGCAAATTTCAGATGAGTGCTATGGGAGAGCTTACATTTTTCCTTGGTCTTCAAGTCAAGCAACAGTCGGATGGAATCTTCATAAGTCAAGATAAATATGTTCATGAGATCCTTCAGAAGTTTGATATGGATCCTCTTAGACCAGCAACAACACCTTATGAAGTTCCTAAAGTCAAACTCAAGAATGAGCCAGATCCTCCAGTAAATGTTCACATGTACAGGTCAATGATTGGCTCACTTATGTATTTGACTGCATCGCGTCCGGATATTATGTTTGCAGTAAGTTCTTGTTCTAGAAATCAGGTGGCTCCAACGGTTTCTAACTTCAATGCAAACAAGAAGATTTTCAAGTACATCAAGGCTTAACCCAAGCTAGGCTTGTGGTATCCTAGAGAATCACCTTTTGTTCTTGAAGCATATAGTGATAGTGACTATGCAGGTGCTAATAATGATAGAAAGTCTACTACTGGTGGTTGTCAGTTTTTGGGTCGAAGACTTATCTCATGGCAATGTAAGAAACAGACGATAGTAGCTACTTCTTCAACAGAAGCTGAATACGTAGTTGTTGCTAGTTGTTATGGACAAGTCTTGTGGATACAAAATCAGATGCTTGATTATGGGTTCAAATTTATGAACACCAAAATTTTCATTGACAATCAAAGCACTATATTCATTGTGAAGAATCTTGTTTTTCATCAACGTACAAAGCATATAGAAATTAGGCACCAATTTACCAGGGATGCCAATGAGAAGAAGTTGATACAGGTTATTAAAGTTTATACGGATGATAATGTTGCTGATCTATTGACTAAAGCCTTTGATGGTCCTCGGTTCAACCACTTGGTGGTTCACATTGGAATGGTCAATCCTTGAGACCTAGGATTGAGGGGAGGCTAAGCATAAGGGGAGGCTTAGTGTACATATTTACTTGCACAGATTAACATATTGGTAGTTTTTAACAACATATTCTATGGGTATTTGCGGTGTGTGCTACTTCTAGTGGAGGATTTTGGTCACTTCTGGTGGTAGTCTTCAACTTCTAGTGGATAAAAATCCTTACTTGTCATTAATGGTTGGCTTCTAGCCTTTGTTTGGGTCACTGTTCACTTCATTGACTTCTGCTGACCACATTATGCTTCTAGTGTTGACCCTTATGCGTTTTGACTTTTAGTCAACGCAAGTTACTTCTGGTAAATATGCTATTATTTTACTTTGGTAACTGGGATTTGCAAATCAAGTTAATAGGGGCAAGTGGTTATTTGTGCATTAACTGCCTAATTCGAAAGGGCAACCCACATTATTAGGGGTCAATGAACAGTTACAAGACCATTATTTATGGTCAATTACCCCCCTTGACTCATTCATCACAACCATAACACACACACACGCTCCTACTCTCTCAATCTCTAATCAATCACTCTCCATCACTTCCAATCATCATCAATGGCTGCTCTGTTCTACAAACCCGATCACAATAAGGTAGTGAATCTGGGAGATGGTCCTAAACGTGACGAGTTCACTGACATAATCGAGTTTATTGAGGCTTCTAACCTCAGGTATGCTTTTACTGTTTACCCTATTGTTTATGATAGTGTCATTCGCCAGTTTTGGGACACTGCTCATCTTGTGGATGTTTTGGGTCGCCCACTTGAACTCCATGCTACCATTGATGGACGTTCTTATGTGGTTTTTGAAGCTTCTATTAGGAGTTCACTTTATCTTCAAGATGAAGGTGGTGTTGTTTCCATCCCTAATTCTGAGGTTTTGGATTGGATGGCAGATCGTGGTTATAACCATGGGGGGAAGTTTAACTTCCAAAAGGATAGGTTTTCCCCCCAGTGGAAGCTTCTAGTGCACTTCTTGATTCACTGCTTAAGCCCCAAGTCTGGGAGTTGGGATGGATTTCCCATTCCTTTGGCTACTTGTTTGATTTGCATAGCACAGGGTCGACTGTTTAATTTTTCTCGCTACTTATTTGATGGGATGGTTTGCAATCTTAGTAGTACTGGATCTAGAAAGAAATTTTTAATGTATCCTAGGTTCTTACAACAGATACTTATGTTTATACCTCGTGATAGGGAGGAGTATGAGACCCCCAAGCTTAGTTCTAAAGTTTACTCCAATATGGCTCTTGGGTTTAAGGGGGTTTGGAGGCCCCTTACTGCTGCTATGCTGGGCCTTGCCCAAGGTCCTCCTAATGTGGTTCCTCCGACTGCTGAAGCCGAGGAGGAACTTCCATTAGGAGATGATCCTATGGAGGAGGAGCATCCTACTAGTGGTGTGCCTGATGTGGTGGTGGAAGAGCCAGTTGAGGAAGTGGTGGTTGAAATTCCATCCACTTCCAAGACTGCCACCTCTTCTATGCCACATAAGTCCCCATTTGTGGATACTCCCCCTTCTAGTCTAGCCCCTCATTCTACTGAGAAGCCCTTTAGTTTTCGTGCTCATAATGCTGACCCCTTTATTGCTTCAGGTTCCAATGAAGCTTTCCCTGATCAAAGTCCTCTTGGTGGGAAGCGGAGGAACCTGCTACACTGACTTCTTTGCTTGATCTCATGCACAGGTACCATGAAAGGATTATTTCTTTGGAGGCAGATTTGAATCAGCATCGCAAGCTTACCAGGGAATTTGTTCTTCCAGTGGTGGACCGGATTAAGGCTTTGGAGACACAGCAGAGGAGGAAGAAGCATGTTGTTCATTCTGATTCTGATGAGGATGTTGAGGATCTTGTGGAGGATGGTTTGACTTTGCTGGCGAAGGCTGCATTTGCTAATAAGCCGTATGCTGATTTGCCTATTCCTCCTAGTCCATCAAGCATCCCTCCTACTGGTGCTACCCCTAGACCAAAGGAGGATATTGCTGGTTCTTCTGCTGGTGCTACTGCTGGTCCAACTGTTGGGCCGTCACATGATCCTAAGGGGAAGGCCCCTATGACTGATGCACCCTCACCCCCTAGAAAGGGTACTCGCAGACAACTTGAGGAAGACAGGTTAGGGGAGGAGGCTGCACAGCGAATGTAGGCAGAGATTGATCAAGCTGCTAGGGCTGAGGAAGAAGCTCTTCAGAAGCAAAGGCGTGAACAGTTGCAGCATGATGCTATGCATTGGGATGATAATGATTGGATGCGGGTGCTTACTATTCTTACATTAGATTATTCGCAGTTTACTGATCTCTTGGGTGGTGATGTGAATGAGCAGAATTGTATCCCCCGGGAAATGGCATTAATACGTAAGCAACAATTGTCTCTTGCTGCTCAACTGCGTGAAAAGCATCAGAACAGACCTTTTGCAAGAACCGAGGAGAGAAAGTGAATGCATAGGTATGTGAAATATCATTCGGGAGCTCACTTTACTGTTGGTTGGACATGGGATCGCATTAGGGGATTGTCTTTTGACGAGCTTAAGGATCTCTATCAGTGGATGATAAAGCGTCAAAACACACCGGTTCCTGAGCACTTCATCTATCGTCCTCCTCTAAGAGTGCTGTCCACTTCTCAATCTGTTGTTGCTCCTGGTTCTTCATATGGTGTTCCTCTTGTTTCTACTGGTATACCATCTGTTGTTGATACTTCTACTGCTGGTTCCACACCCACACCTTCGGTTGCTCATCCTGTTTCATCTTCGGGTCCTACCACCACCACCTATGCTACTACTACCGCCCCTGCTACTCCTGTTATGGAATAACCCTCACCACCCCTGACTGAACCTCAACCTACCCCTTCTCCTGGTGCATCCACCTTTTATCCTTTGGTTGGTCAAGGTGTTGATTCTACTCCTGCTGATCTTATTCCTGCTGTGAAGGTAAAAGTTGAAACCTCGTCTGGTGTTCCAACTCCTCGTCGTTCCATTCGCAAGAAGATGGCTAGACGTGGTAAGTATGTTCCTTATGAGAAGCGTGCTCCTGAGAACCTTATTGATGCAGCTTCAGACAGTGACATAGAGTTGCCAATGGGTACGGGTTTTATTACTGCTTGGACGGTTAAGCCATCCACGAGTGTTCCTAGTACATTCACCCATCGGATTTCCATCAGTGATGGTTATGTGATAACTGGGTTTACTCAGGTTAAAAAGTTCTTTGTCGTGTGTCTCTTCGAATTGAAAAACTTGTGTTTAATGTGTGACTAAATTTTATTTTGGTGAAACAAATAGTTGTCGTTGTAGTGTTTTAAAATAGAAGTGCGAAACTTTAAAGTAAAAGTGCGTTAATTTAAATCTAAGTCTAATTAAAGTAAAGTGCAAGTATTTAAAAGCGTGACTAAAATTAAAGGGCACTTAAGTAAATGACGCAAATTTAAATCTATCTAAGGCAATCTTAAAACGCAACTAAAACTTAAACTAAGGCAAGACTAAAATTAAGCTAAGACAAATAATCTTAAAGTGCAATTAAAATAAAAAGGCGGGAAAAATAAGCTTTTAAAATAAAAGACAGAAATTTAGAAAGAAAACCAAAAAGAACCTGACAAGAAACCCTTGATTCGGAAGTTTAAAACTTCCGAATGAACTAGCTTGACTCGGAACTTTTTAAGTTCCGGATGAAACAGGCTTGGTTCGGAAGTTTTTGCTGATCCGGAACTTTTTCCTTCCCTTGATCCGGAACTTCGTTCGGAAGATATTGATCCGGAACTTTTCCCCTTGGTTCGGAACTTTCGAATTGATCCGGAACTTTTGAGAAGTTCTGAATGAAGCCCTTGGTTCGGAATTTTGGAGTTCCGAATGAACACTCTTGACTCGGAAGTTTTGGAGTTCCGAATGAAATGCTTGACTCGGAACTTTTAAAGTTCCGAATGAACACTTGCTGATCCGGAACTTTCCCTTCGTTCGGAAGTTTGAGACTTCCGAATGAGTAATGCTTGAGTCGGAAGATTTCCTTCGTTCGGAACTTTGAATGTTCCGGATGAAGAAGCTTGATACTGAACTTTAAGACTTCCGAATGAACACTCCTTCCCTTGAGTCGGAAGATTTCCTGGGAACAAAGAAACAGAAACAACTTTCCCGAAGAACAAGGAAATCAAGGTAAAGACGATCTAACACAAATTTAACCAAAATCAACCAAACGATTTAATAAAACCAATAACAAAACATCAATTAATCATAAACAAACAATCAATATCAAGAAATCTAACAACTTTAACCACAATAATCAAAAACCCATTTGGATCAAAATAAAAGCATGAACATGAACATAAACATAAACATAAACACAAAAATCAAAGATTTAGAAAGGTAGATGAGAGATTAACAAGATAAAGTAAAGATTGACAAAGATTAAATGAAAACTTACTTGAAATTAAATGAATTTAAGGTGCAAGACAAGGTATTTAAATTAGACAAGAAATTAAATGACAAGATAATTAAATGGTTGAAGACTAATTGTCACACTTAGCCAACAAGAAATAAAATTAACTAGTCCTAATCTATATTTAGGGGAGGATTAGGAAGCTTCCTCCCCTCTTTCCTTTTCTCTTAATTACAAGATTAGGTCCTTCCTTCTTTAATCTTCATTAATTGCACCATTAGTCCTTTATTCTTCTAATCTTCTTTAAACTTGAACTTTAAGGACTTTTGGCTTCGGGATTTCTTTGAACTCGTCTTTAAATTCTTTAATAAATTAGACTTGAGTTTCTCGGCTTTTGATAAACTTCCGTCTTTTGACTTTTTCTTCGATAAATCTTCAGAATTGGTCTTGGACTTCCGTTCTTTTTGCACTTTTGACTTCTTGATTTCGTCTTTCATCTTTTTCTTTAATAAAAGTCCGTGAATGCCCGTGAATTCCCGTGTTTTCTCCACTTTTCACCTTTTCGTCCTAAATCACAACAAAAACACAAACCACGCATAATTCCGACATAAAAGACATAAAATACACGTTTTGGTCCGGTTATTATTGTAATTAAGTGGTAGAAAAGATGGGTGTTTACACACCTATCAAATCCCCTACACTTGACCATTGCAATGTCCTCATGTAATGCATTAGTTACAAAGCAAGATTACATTTTTCATCATAATTAATCCACGTTGGCCTTTATTAAAGAGATAGAAAATTAAAGACATACAAAATAAAGAAATCAAAAGCATACCTTGGGTTTTGGAAATGTCATGAATAATCATCATCCTCAAGTTTTCACTTTCTCCAAACCAAGCTTAAAAACGAGATCATTGTTATTATAAGTTAGTAAACTATCACGAACTCATGTGGGCCAATTATTCACTTAGACTCCCTTATTCCTAGGTGTATCTCTTATATTTTATTATTGTCTTGAATGATCACGAGGATGCATTTTTGACTTATTTCGATAGTTATTAAGTCTGAAAATAAAGTGAACGATTTAATCAATAGTTAGCTAAAGGACAAAATCTTTTAAAACTGCTTCTAGGGACCTCATAAAGTTCATATCTTGGCATAACTCGCTTCGCGATTTGAGACCTTTCTCGGACCGATATTTGGCAGCGACTTCATACTTCAAACCTTGAGAGACGTTCATGAAATTATGGTCTTCTCTTCATAATGGAATTTCTTCACTTGAAGTTTTGAGAGATTCATACTTGGACCACGACTTCTTCATTTTTCTCCAATCTTTATTTTGGACTTTGATATACAACGATCCGCCTCCTTTTATGACTTGGATCTATTTATCCTCATACCTTGTTAGGGTCTTTTCGGATACACTTCTCCATGACTTTTGGAGAGTATTTGCTTTTCGTCGTGTGTCTCGATCCTTCATATTGATTTTCGATAAATGATTCTTCACATCACTTTGGATCTTTAGCAACAAAATATAGCCCTCATGCCTTGTTAGGGCCTTTTCGGACTCGCCAATCTTCGCATCCCGCTTCAATAAGTTATGCCTTGGCTATGAACTCTAATCCATACCGAGCAACTTTTAAACGATCTTGGGCTAGAAGCTAAGTAACTTTTCAAATCATACAACCTTATTTATTAGCAGATAAATTATTAGCAAGCGATGGGAGAATAGGCTTATAATTAACTCACATAAATTTATGTAAGAATACCGAACTTATAATTGGCTCTATCATCTCTCGTTCTCCACAGTTTAAAATCTCAAGGAATGAGACTCGTGGATACTTAGCCTATTAAATCAAAGTTTTGGGTTTTCGAGTCGCCTATAGGATCTTGCAAATTCTAAGACTTTTTCAAGTTTACAAATCGCATTTTAAAGTTCCCTTGATAAACGACTCTCTAGGGTCAATTATAGGAACTTGCGAAAAGTTCTTGTTCTTAACCCGTGAGGGTTAAGACTTTCGCGTTTTATAGCTCCCTATATAAAAGCCTAGCAAAACTTGACTTAAACACGTTAAGGATACTAGCTAGAGTAAACTCGGATTGAGTCAAAAGATTCACAACGTTTGAAAATTAAAACCACTTATTTAAGCATTTATTCTAATAAAAGAAAGAAAATAACTATACAAAGGTAAAAACTAATAGGCCAAAATAGATCAAAAATTTTGAAAAATGTCGAAAAATTGATTTTCCGGTTAAAATGAGGACAAATACAAGGAAAAGACCACTTAACTTCGATAGAAGTCCCCCTACACTTAAGATAAACATTGTCCTCAATGTTTAAGCATGTGGGAGTAAACTCCCCTACACTTAGGACATTGTGCACGTTGTTTAAATCTCGCTAAGGAAAAGACAACTAAAGAGATTCCTATTTTAATATTGAGAAAATATAGAATGGTGAATCGAAAAGAGTTTAGGATAGAACCGGGAAGAAGTAGAACACGGAATCACGGGTCGTCAAGAATCATCAAGAGTGGATCATTGAAGCTCGAATCCCTGATTAAGAAGTGAGGAGAGGAAATAGCAAACCAAAGGGTCTCCCCTACACTTATGGTAAAGAAAGAGAAAAGATAGATGCATGGGTTGCCTCCCACGAAGCGCTTGGTTTTTGTTTACCGAGTCGTGAGCCTGACTCGACCTTGATCATCAACGGGAGAAGCGTGAAACATATCCACCAGGATCAAAGACATAGTTTTCGTCCATCAATAAGCACGAGCTTAAGGCGAACAAGGTGAGCCAAAGAAGAAGTGGCAAGGTTCCCTTAAGCAAAGATGGAGCATGGTGGAAGCAAGGGTGGAGTGGTGCAAGCCTGTCTTCAAAATTTCCAAATATTTTTCCTTTTATTTCATCAGGTGGATACTGAGATGGCTTAAAGACTTCAATACCGGGGTCGAACACCTTTTCCTTTAGGGGAAAATAGCACTCAGGCTCAGCCGAGTGTGAAGAAGATCCGCAAAGAAGCACAACCTCGTCCTCAGAAGGGGGACAAAGAGGTGTCAAATCATATGTGCAACGGATATTGGTGTCAACCGGTTTCTTCTCCTTTGACAGAATGTTCTTCAAATCCAAAGTAGGATCAAGACGATAATCTTCAAAGTCATAAGGAGGAGCATCACTCTCATGGGGGAAGTAAGTGTTGAGAAATTCAGAGAAGTCTTCCACAAATGAGTAATCGTCCAAAGTAGGATCGAGTGATGGCGGAGGATCTTCATCATGTGAAAAATCGCTCGAGAGAGTATCAGCCTCATCAAAATCATCGAAAGTGGGCAGCTCATGATACTCAGAAGTATAATCATCAAAATCATCCGAATCTGAGCTAGAATCATCATCATCATAAGCATCGAAGACCGGTGGAGAATCATAAAAGGGAGAAGGTTCCAAAGTAGAGCGAGAATCATCCACATTATCTTCAAAGAGTGGATTATCAGTGGAAGACTCGAATAGAGGATTGTTATAGACGGTAAAGTCATCGAGCACATTAATCATATTCACTGATTCTCGGCCTCCAAAGGATTTGCCTGTAAGCTTCCCCATTTTAAAAACTTTTGAATCATCCTCGACTCGTAATATTAACTCACCTTCGACCACATCAACTAAAGATCGTCTGGTTCTCAAAAATGGCCGACCAAGTATTAAAGGAATACGAGGGTCCATTTCATAATCAACTACGACAAAATCGACCGGGAAAGTAAATGTGCCAACTTTGATGAACACATCCTCGGCTATACCAACGGGGTAAGCGAGAGTGCGATTTGCAAGTTCGAGAGTCATCTTTGTTGGAATGAGGTCGGGTAATGATAGTGTTTTCCAAACACTCAAAGGCATAAGATTAATACTAGCCCCGAGATCAGCAAGGGCAGTAAATTCTTCAGTTTTGTTGAACACGCAAGGCAACACAAAACGACCGGGATCTCCAAGCTTTTCCGGTAATTCTTTAAGAATAACTGCTGAGTAGTTTTCATTTAAGCGTGTGTTGGCGAGTTCAATCAGCTTCTCCTTCTTGCTAAGCAATTCCTTGAATGTTTTGACAAATTTTGGCATGTGGCAAAGTGCTTCAACAAGGCTAATGTTGATGGTCATTTTAGATAGCATATTCACATATTTCGATACTTGACAGTCATTCTTGGTTAGCTCGTTGGTCTTGCCTAAGCGAGAAGGGTATGGGATGTTGGGTTTATAGGTGGAAGGTGAAGGTGTAGTAGGTAAAGGTTGGGATGTTGAAGTGTCCTTCCTAGAGACATCGTCATGACGAGGCGGAGACGGTAATGGTGTACTAATACTAGGAGTAGGAGGAGTAGGGACACATGGTGGTGGAGGAGGTGTAGATGATGGGGGTGGGATTGGTGGTCCTACGATGGTGACTCCACTACGAGTAGTAATAGCACTCACATTGGCTCGCAGATTAGTGACGGTGTTTGAAGGTAGAGAACTTGAAGTAGAAGGTTGACTGGCGGGCAAGAAACTAGCCAACAGATTCTTTAATTCAGTCGTTTGAGTGATGAAGGAGGATTGAATATTATCGCGAACCTTGGTTCTAATGTCATTACCTTGCTTCATGATATCTCCTTTCAAATTGATTATTTGGCTCTGTAGATTCTTGATTTGCTCACCTTGAGTTCTCATGACGGCTTCAACATCGAGATTAATGGGTGGGGTTTGTTGGGTGGGTGGTTGATAAGGGTTAGAAGCTCTTGGTGGGATTTGGTTGCTTTTATTGTAGTTGTTGGCGGAGTTTTGGTTTTGAGGAGAAAAACCGGGTGAAAGGTAATTGTTGGATCGGTAGCTCAGCAGATTTCTATCCCCTTGTTGTCTAGCTTGGTAATTTTCCGGGGAATAATTACCATAAGCTGCATACACATTTTCCGGACTTCCTTGTGTCGAAGGACAATCGGTGTATGAGTGAGGACCGGCGCATGTTTCACAAGGATTAGCATTCGCTTTAACTTGTTGTTGTTGTTGGTTTGAAGCGAGAAGCGTAATACTTTTGCTCATTTCAGTCATCATGCGGTTGAGTTCGGTCATCTCAGGGTTTGCTGTGGTAGAAGAAACATTGACTCTCGGGTTGTTCCTTGAAGAAGCAGAGGAATCCCAGTTTTTGTGGTGAGTAGTCATGTTCTCAATTAACTCTCTACACTCCTCGGGTCTCCTTTTCATGAATGTGCCACCGGCGGCTGCATTGATCGTATCACGATCTCGAAAAGTCAAACTGTTGTAGAAATTATCTATTAAGGTCACAGGGAGCATGTTGTGGTTTGGACATCTATCGATCAAGACATTATATCTCTCCCAAGCATCAAAAAGAGATTCATCAGGGTCTTGCATGAAACCGCTGATCTGATTGCGGAGGCTTGTGACCATGGATGGTGGAAAGTAGCACGATAAAAAGCGTTGAGTCATGTCATCCCAAGTGTGAATAGAATTCTTCGAGAGACGATCAAACCATTTCTCGGCATGATGTAATAAAGTGTGTGGAAAGAGTTGTAGGCGAAGTTCATCCATTGTGGCACCGGCCAACTTCATGCTTTGGGTGATTGTAATGAACTTGTCGAGGTGTTTGTTGGCATCATCATCAGGCAATCCACGTAATGGGTTAGGTTGCACTTGCTGAATCATGTGGTGCTTCAACGAAAACTCAGGAGCGTTGATTTGCATCGGCGCAATCGGTCCTCCTCGTCCAAACATGGTTGGTTGACAAAGTTCCTCCATGGTCCGAAGATCGGGCTGTGGAAGAGCATTGTTGTTATTATTAGGGTGCGGTGGATTATTGTTGTTAACACCTGACATACTTAAATATTTTTGAGGCTCGGGCTCTTGATAATTAGAAGATCTAGTACGCATGCACCTACAAAGACAAAAGAAAAAGAAACCAAACACAAAAACAATATATATACACAAGAAAGATAAAATCCTTTTGGATTTTTGAAATTTTTGATTTTTATGGATTTTTATCAATTTTTAATTTTTATGATTTTTTGGAATTTTTTATGCAAGAAAAGTAACGCTCACAAGTGAACGGATCCCAAAAAGCAATGCGTCTCTCACCGAAAACCATTAATCTTTACGAAAATCCCCGGCAGCAGCGCCATTTGATAACTGGGTTTACTCAGGTTAAAAAGTTATTTGTCGTGTGTCTCTTCGAATTGAAAAACTTGTGTTTAATGTGTGACTCAATTTTATTTTGGTGAAACAAATAGTTGTCGTTGTAGTGTTTTAAAATAAAAGTGCGAAACTTTAAAGTAAAAGTGCGTTAATTTAAATCTAAGTCTAATTAAAGTAAAGTGCAAGTATTAAAAAGCGTGACTGAAATTAAAGGGCACTTAAGTAAATGACGCAAATTTTAATCTATCTAAGGCAATCTTAAAACGCAACTAAAACTTAAACTAAGGCAAGACTAAAATTAAGCTAAGACAAATAATCTTAAAGTGCAATTAAAATAAAAAGGCGGGAAAAATAAGCTTTTAAAATAAAAGACAGAAATTTAGAAAGAAAACAAAAAAGAACCTGACAAGAAACCCTTGATTCGGAAGTTTAAAACTTCCGAATGAACTAGCTTGACTCGGAACTTTTTAAGTTCCGAATGAAACAGGCTTGGTTCGGAAGTTTTTGCTGATCCGGAACTTTTTCCTTCCCTTGATCCGGAACTTCGTTCGGAAGATATTGATCCGGAACTTTTCCCCTTGGTTCGGAACTTTCGAATTGATCCGTAACTTTTGAGAAGTTCTGAATGAAGCCCTTGGTTCGGAATTTTGGAGTTCCGAATGAACATCTTGACTCGGAAGTTTTGGAGTTCCGAATGAAATGCTTGACTCGGAACTTTTAAAGTTCCGAATGAACACTTGCTAATCCGGAAATTTCCCTTCGTTCGGAAGTTTGAGACTTCCGAATGAGTAATGCTTGAGTCGGAAGATTTCCTTCGTTCGGAACTTTGAATGTTCCGGATGAAGAAGCTTGATACTGAACTTTAAGACTTCCGAATGAACACTCCTTCCCTTGAGTCGGAAGATTTCCTGGGAACAAAGAAACAGAAACAACTTTCTCGAAGAACAAGGAAATCAAGGTAAAGACGATCTAACACAAATTTAACCAAAATCAACCAAACGATTTAATAAAACCAATAACAAAACATCAATTAATCATAAACAAACAATCAATATCAAGAAATCTAACAACTTTAACCACAATAATCAAAAACCCATTTGGATCAAAATAAAAGCATGAACATGAACATAAACATAAACAAAAAAACCAAAGATTTAGAAAGGTAGATGAGAGATTAACAAGATAAAGTAAAGATTGAAAAAGATTAAATGAAAACTTACTTGAAATTAAATGAATTTAAGGTGCAAGACAAGGTATTTAAATTGGACAAGAAATTAAATGACAAGATAATTAAATGGTGGAAGACTAATTGTCACACTTAGCCAACAAGAAATAAAATTAACTAGTCCTAATCTATATATAGGGGAGGATTAGGAAGCTTCCTCCCCTCTTTCATTTTCTCTTAATTACAAGATTAGGTCCTTCCTTCTTTAATCTTCATTAATTGCACCATTAGTCCTTTATTCTTCTAATCTTCTTTAAACTTGAACTTTAAGGACTTTTGGCTTTGGGATTTCTTTGAACTCGTCTTTAAATTCTTCAATAAATTAGACTTGAGTTTCTCGGCTTTTGATAAACTTTCGTCTTTTGACTTTTTCTTCGATAAATCTTCAGAATTGGTCTTGGACTTCCGTTCTTTTTGCACTCTTGACTTCGTCTTTCATCTTTTTCTTTAATAAAAGTCCGTGAATGCCCGTGAATTCCCGTGTTTTCTCCACTTTTCACCTTTTCGTCCTAAATCACAACAAAAACACAAAACACGCACAATTCCGACATAAAAGACATAAAATACACGTTTTGGTCCGGTTATTATTGTAATTAAGTGGTAGAAAAGATGGGTGTTTACACACCTATCATTATGTTTGTTATGTTTCAGGTTTGCAAGGTGTTTTGACTTGGGCGGATCATAGGGATCTTATGTCATTGTATGGGTTTATGGATGCTGGTATTCCTAAACATCCTAGTTAGGTGGCCAACTGGCCTGGTCTGACAATGTGGGGTGATTTGAAGATGATGCTTGACTCTCCTCCTAATGTTCCACATTCTAGTGTCTGGAAAGACCAGCCACGTTGGGTAATCAAGAGATGGAAGTTGTATGCTGGATGTGGGGTGCATATCTTGGAGTTGAAGTCTGGTGCCATAGTGTTCATGCTTACGGATATGGACTATCCGTTGACTATTGCTACTATGGAGGCCATGCTAGCGTGTCATTTGCAGATCTCCAATGCCCCTTCAGGGAATGAGACTTCCATGCCTACTACTTTGGTAGAAGGGATCCAGGCTCGGTTGCAAGCTGACAAGGTGGCCGCGTCTGGTATGTGATGGTATGTGTTTATGTTTTTGTGTTTACACTTACATACTTTTCACCAATGTGTACAGTGATTGGTGACTTACATATTAGTTAAAAACAAAAAAAAATAAAATAAATAAATAAATACTTTTTATATAATATCTGCTTATACTTTAAAAAAATGATGGATTTCACACTTGTGCATAATATAATATATGCTTATACTTTTCCATCAAACATTGGGTTTCATTTGACTGTTTCACACTTGTGCTGGTTTGCAGTTACATCTGGTGTTGGACCCGGTCCACACAACAAATGGTGCTCAACTCACCATGTCTCACATACAAGAAAGAGTTGATTCACCATGAGGGTACGGCTCTGGTGTGATTGTCAAATCTATTGATGGTTACTAGGTTACCTAAAACTGGATGGTTTTCACTTGCCATGGTTCTAGACTGAAAATTGGCTAATCCAAGGGGGTATGGCTCTTGGTAAAGATTTTATCAAATCCGTTGATAGCTATAATAGCTTGCTCAAAGCTATAGGGTTTTCAACTCAACGATGCTTCATTGCTAAGAGTTGGCGAGTCCAGAAGGGTACGGCTTCTGGTAAAGACATATCAAATCCGTTGACGGCTGTGATGGTTTGCCTAAAATCATCAGGGTACCCCCACTCACCATTGATTCACGTTCTAAGAGTTGGGCTGGGTTCTGGTATCCTAGGGTGATGCTTATTCCACCATAAAGACTAGCTAGCCCAAGAGCGAGCAGCTACTTGGTAAAGGCTCATAAAATCCGTTCATGTTTCTTTGAAGATTCACCAAGATGCAGATTTGTTTCAAGCTTTTAAGAAGCTTCTAGGTGTTCATTGTTGTAGTGGTCATTATGTTCTTTATGCTGATGGTTATTATGCTGCTGTTTCTTTAGCTGTTCCAATCCTCAAGCTTTGTTGCACGATTAACTAGGAAACTTGAACTCAATAGGTCAAATTCATGTTTAGGGGAGGATTGTTAGGACCATTGGAATAGTTATTTGTAATAGGTAGACTAGGAGGTATGTAGTTCCTCCTGGTCATAGTCGTAGTAGGAGCAAGCCGTGCTCCTGGTCTTATAGAAAGTCAAACTTTATAATTTAAATATTATTCTGTTAGGATATGCATGAGATATGTTAGGAAAGGATATGCATATCAGTTTTACACGTTTTGGTTAATGATGTATTAGGGTTTCCTTGTAGTATAAAAGGAACCTTAGGTAGAAGGGTTCAAGACACCTTCATCAAATATAATTCTAGTTCATATTAATATTAGAAATCCTTAGTAAAGGATCAAGTCGTTATAGTTATTCTGTTCTTCTTGTTCATAGTATTTGTATTCCGCACTTATATTGTGTGATTTATATAGAGTCTCTCTGTGAATAGACTTGTGATTACAAAAGTCGTTCACCGTTCCTAACAGGCTGCAAGATCCACATCTAGTGGACCCAACACATATTTATCCCAAAGGTTTAAAAGTTCCGAAAGTGGAAAGATAAAAGTTCCGAAAGTGGAATTATTATTTATTTGAAAGTTCATGATACTATCCGAAATTTCATGATACTATCCGAAAGTATCATACTGTTTCCCATGCAACTTTACTCCTTGTGATACTATCCAAAGTTTCCTTTATCCAACATCCGAAAGTTTCATTATTCACAGTAATCCGAAAGTAGGCATTTTAAGTAATCCGAAAGTAGGCATATCTCTAACTATCTGAAATTTCAATTTTTTTGGGCAACTATCTGAAGGTCATCCGTTCTCATATTTTTTCCGAACCCATCAGTTCTTATAGTTTGATGAGACTGCTTTTATACATAGTCTCATCGTCCAATTAGGGCTTAAAATGCATTAAATATCATCAAAATACCCAAATATATGCTTGTGTTTGTTGCTTGTGTATTTTAGGTACGGATATTGAGAAAATGACAAAATATCACAAGAATCAGTCAAAAACGAACACGGGAAACGAAGCCGCACGATGAACCAAGCCCTAATGAAGAATTTTCCAAAGAAAACCCTTGAAGATTTGAAGAGTATTGAAGATTGGTCCTCCAAGTTTGAAGAATTGACACTTTATACCCTTGTATCTTCATAATTACAAGTTTGGTCCCTAAAGTTTGTCAAAATTACAAAAAGGACCCTTAACTTTGAAGAATTGGCAAATTTAGTCCCTCAACAAATCTAAATTGTCAATATTGGTCCTTCAAGAAGTCAACAAACAAGTCAAGGCCTTGAAGTATGAAGACATGTCAAAATCAGTCCTTGGAATATGAAGAAATTGCACTTATAGTCCTTGTTTCAAGTTTATAAACAATATGTGCCAAAATTGCCAAAAGCCCAAATTTAAATACAAAGGGAATGGAAGTTTATTGCATTTAATACAAAACGAATGAGTGAAGAAACATGAGGGGTCAAATCTGCCAAGACAACCTAAGACAATCCCCCACTCATAGCTTGACACATCACCAACCTTAAACAATCACCCAATTAGAATCAACCCTTCCTCCACGTCACAAATCCACTCACCACTTTTTAAATTAATTTTAAATCGGTTTTAAATTTGGGGGCAAACAAAGATTTAAATTAATCCATCCCTAATCCTGTATCAAACCCAACTATTCAACACCTTAATCCCATAAACCCTAAACTTTTAATCACCTCAAAACAAAGGGTTTTACCCCCATAATTTCCAGAACTCTGATTTACTACATCCTAATCACATCCCACCTCCCCAAAATGTCACCATCCCCTCTCACATGTCCCTCCAACCCTCCCCTGCACAAGAAAACAAAGTGTACAAACCCATCAACGGCTAAAAGGCTCATTCTTGCTCCATACGTGTCATCCAACGCTCCAAAAACAGTTTTACACTGCTGGCACCTTCACAATAGTCCAAGAATCATCACATGTCTTCTTAGCAAATTTAAAAATCTGGCATTAAAAGTGCATATGCTTAGAATCTCCAAGGGCAAAGAAGGAAGTTTATTCATTAGGGTTTTAGCTTGTTTTTATGTTTCTAGAATCAAATGTGACCCTATATAAAGGGCAATAGGACTTAGCTTGTTTTTTGTTCTTTTTTCTCCATTTTTGTCACAAGCATTGTAAATCCGTTTTATTTTCTGAAATAAAATTGGTATTGTGTTGTTGATGAGAAGCAAAGAACCTCTTTACATTCCTGCATTTTAATTTTCCAAGTTTAAATCTCAATTTTACTTTTCTGTTTGAACTTAAGTTTTTAATTTCTGAATTTGGTCCAAGGGTTTAAGCTTGCATCATAAGCCTGATAATCTTGTAGATTATCAAGCTTAAGTGAGGGTTTAAGCTTTTGTTGATTTAATTTGTGGTAATGTTCCAAGATATAAAAAAAATAAAAAAATATCAGCTTATCTTTATTTTATAAATAAGCCACAAATAGCTTAATCAATAAGCTTGTTTGGTAGCTTATTTTTATTGTGAACAGTTGATCTTTGTGTTTCCCTCTTCTCTTATCAGGTTTCAAAAGCTCATATCCTTCTAAGGTTCATGTGGTGTGTTTGTCAACAGTGACCACCACCACCCTCTTTTCTTTTGCTTTCTTGTTCATTAGCACAAGATTCAACATAGGCCCGGGCCTATTGGAGGTGGTTAAGCAACCACTAAGTGTCCTGGATGTAGGACCCTTAAGGTAGCACCTTAATTCTATTTTTATTTGTTCAAAGTTTTATGTTTTTATATGATGTTTATGTGACTTGCATGATATTTTCTTGTTTGTTGGTTTAAGTGTTTAATATTGCTTATATAGATCTTTTATGCATATTTAGATAGCTTAGGTTTGATTTGATTGAGTTTTGTGTTAAGTTGCTTTGAAAATTTTGATTTCAGTCAATATAAAGGAGTGTTTGGATCTGTCTTTTAATCAGGATTGATGTTGAGATTTTAGGGTAACATTTGTGTAAACATACTCAATTGGGTAGGGATAGGATATATGTTAGGTTTGCTTGCAGTATTGGTAGAATTTAAGTCACTTGTATGCTTAAAATTTTGGAAAAATAGCTAAAAATCAGAAAGCCTTGTTGTGACTGCATTTGTGTGAATTTGAGCTCCAAGATTGATAAAGCTGCTAGATTTAAGGTCATTTAAGGGTTTGTGATAGCTTATATGTCCTCAGGTTGATTTGTATGAAAGCTATAAGCTACTGAAATTCAGATTTGTGCTTATAAGTTGGTCTATATTCATCAGTCATTCATTTGCCTTATCAGTAACTTGTTTTGGGTGCATTTTTTTTTATTTGCTGCTTGAATCTGCTTGTTTAGTGTTTGATTTGACTCCTTGTACTCCAAAGAGTACAAGGGTGCCTTTGTTCCATCAAAATCACCACCAAAAAGCAAAGACAAGCCCTCTTGTCCTCAACATTCACAAGTGAATATATCACTTTGTTCTTGTGTTCATAAAAGCTCAACTGAACTCGTTTTTGGTTTTCATTTGATTTAATCTTGTGTAAAAGTGAATTGTGATTGTGTTTTGAAGCTTAACAAGAGTTCTGTTTGAGTTCTTAAAAGTAAAAAAAAAAGAAAAAGTTTTGCAAAAAGAACACCCTGCCTGGACTCGAACACGCGACCTTGTGTTCCAAGGAGTAACGTGTTAACCAGTGATCTAGATGGCTTTTTACGTTTACCTTTCATTTCATTATTTATTTAAGTAGTTCTTGTTTAATAGCTTATTTAAATTAACAGCTTTTAAATAAGCAGTTTCTAGCTTATTTCTTTTAGCTTTTTCAGGTTTAGCATTTTTCCTAGGTTTGTATAAGTGTTGTTGACTTTTCTGAGCAAAAAGTAAATTTTTCCCTTTATTATTTTATTTATTAGGATTATTTTAAGTATAATTTTTAGAAAGTCATTTAAAAATAGTAAAAAGTAATTTAAAAATCTGTAAAAATAGTTTTTAGGTTTTTAATCATATTTTTGAGGTTTACAGCTTATTAGGTTTTCAATTTAGCTTATTTTTGATTTTATAAGATTTTAGGGTTTTTAAGCAACTTTAAAATTTAATATAAAATTATTAAATAGGTTTCAGAAAATTTGGTTTGCATTTTTGTTTTAGTTACATTATTTAGGATTTTTGGTAATTTTTTAGAATTTATTTACAAACTTTTTATTTTTTTGAATATTTTAATATTATTTTATTAATAAAAATTGAAGTTTTATTTTTTCTTGTTTTTATATTTTTCCTAGGTTAAGGACACTTAATTAGGAGTTTTGCCACTTTCCAAATATTTTTTAGACTTTTCAATTAATTTCTAGAATTAATTTAAGATTTAATAGATTTTATTAGTTTTAAGTGTTTAAAAATAGTTTAATTTGGTTTTAAAATTTTTAAAAATAGTTTTTAGCTTAATTAGGATATTTTGGAGGTTTACAAACTATTAGATCTTGTTTAAGGCTTTTTAATAATTAAAAGTGATTTCTAGGGCTTTAATTAGCATTAAAAAGTCATTATTTAATTAATTAAAAGGTTTTAGCAAGTTTGGATTTTTTGTAAACTCTTAGAATATTATTGGGGATTTTTAGTAATTTTTAGGAATTTTTAGGTTAAAATTTTAATTTTGGCACTATTTACGGTTTTGCGTGTTCGCCTTTTTCGTTGTAGTTTAATTCGTTTTCGTAACCGTCTTTTCTTTCCTTTCTCATTTCTTTTCTTCTTGTTAATAATCACAAACATCATTAATCAACTCTTAACACAACGCACTTGCCTCCTCGAGAACGAACTCACTTAGGGTCATTCACACACGATTTTCCTAAATCGTCGTGCACGCTTGCCCTATTTTACCTTCCTTTTCCTAAAGGGGCAATTTTACAATAATAATTTGGCGCCGCTGCCGGGGAGGCGTGTTGTGTTTTGGTTGAACCATTGTTGTTTTTATATTAGCCATAATAGCTATTTGTATTAGTAGCACTCTACTAATACGTATTATCGGTTTTTCGTTTTTTGTGAATATTATTAATATATTGTATACGTAGAACAATAAATTTACAAGTACTCCAAATACATGAGAAATCACAACCTTGATTCGGGATTTCATCACTCGATCATTGTATTCGAATCTCAAACCAAAGAAAAAGGAAAAAATAGATAAATACTTTCATGAAGCTCGATTTTGAGAAATACAAACTATAAGGTGGGTATAAGGCGGTTGTATTTCACGACCTAAAGGAAAAAGGCTCTTAAGTGCTTCGCGCCGCCTCGTTTCCTCCGCTTGCTTGTGCGTATTTTGATTTTGAAAGCTAATCGAGGGTTTTGCCGGCCAAAGTATTACTAAGTATCATATATATTTTCTTGGTTTCATTTGATTAAACCCTCTTGAACGATTTGGTGTTCCACCATCGTTCTAAAGTCATCGAAGGCGTTCACTTCACGTGATCGTTTTCATTCCTTGAGGCTTCTTTAATCGAGAGATTTGATTAAGGAGGAGATTTGTAGATTTGTGTCTACTAATACATTCCAAAAATCCAAAAAAAAGTTAAAAACAATCAAAAACCACAAAAAAAAAATTGAAAAAGTAAAAACACCAAAAAGAATCTTCTTTGCTCGCCTTCTCGTTGTACGTGACGTTTATGCAAACTCGCTCTAAAGCAAGACGTGCTCGTAAACAAAGAAACAAATCCACCACTCCTTCTAGTGAGGAGTCTCCTATTGACGAACCTATTATAGTGAAAGAAGCACCCATGGCTAATCGAACTATGATGGAGTTGCTTCAAGCACCCACCGAGGGTTATGGAGAAGCGATTGTGATTCCCGCTATCCTTGCGGAGAATTTTGAGGTTAAGACGGGTTTGTTGTCCATGATTCAAAACAACAAGTTTCGAGGTGACGGAAAGGACAACCCTCATAACCACATTCGCCAATTTAATCGTCTCACCGCCACATGCAAGTTTAAGGACGTCTCAAACGACTCGATTAAGATGATGCTTTTTCCGTATTCCTTAGCGGGGCCCGCAAAAATTTGGTTAGAGAAAGAGCCACCCAATTCTATATTGACGTGGAAGGATCTCGTTTCAAAATTCGTGAACCAATTTTTTCCGCCCTCTAAGACTACGCACTTGAAAAACGAGATTTCAAAGTTTTCGCAAGAGTATAATGAGAGTTTTTCAACGGCTTGGAATAGGTTTAAGGAAATGTTGCACGAATGTCCTCATCATGTTTTTTCCGACTTGCATCAAATAGACACGTTTTACAATGGCTTGAACGATCATGAGCGTGATTATCTTAATGCCGCCGCGGGTGGTAATTTTTTGTGTAAGACGGTCGAGGAAGCATTGTTAATCATTGAAAATAGGTCTAAGGTGTATAGTCCTCGTAGCACGTCGAGTTTTCGTAAGACTTCGTCTTCGTCTTCGCCTTCATTGTCACACACCGTTGATGCTTGTCAAATCGAGGCTAATTTGGAGAACAAAATTTTTGATATAGTGAAAGGATTGTTAGTTGAGTTTAAAGTTGGTGAACAACCCGCTCACGCTACGATTAAAGCGGTTGAGGTTTCTTGTATGTATTGTGGTGGAGCTCACGATTATTCCGAGTGCATTACCAACGGTGGTAACACTTCGAGTGCCTTCGCGGCCGCGGGAACTTATAACCAAAACGGTCAAGTTCCTCGCACTAATCAATTGACTCCACCGGGTTTTCCACCAAATCTAAATGCTAACAATTATCGAAACAATCAAGTTGTTTACCAAAGCAATCAAAGGAACAATTACAAGGGTAATAACAACTATGGGAATCAAGGGAGTAGTAGTAGCCAATTGCAAAACCAAAACCAAAACCGTAATCTTCAAAACACGAGTCAAGGTCTTCAAAATGTTTATACTAAAGAACTTCCAATGGACTTTGTGAATTATGCCACGGCAAATGATAAGATTTTGGAAAACATTCAAGAGCAATTGGCTAATCAAGCTAGGGACACGGCTAAAAACACTAAGGAATTGGCTAATTTTGTTAAAGAAAATCTTAGCATGAGGAATGAATTGAAAAATGATTTTGCTAACCAAACTCGAGGTCAAAACAACAAGATAGAGCAAAGTCATGCTAGGCTTGAACAAAGAATTGACCAAAAAGCCGCTAGTCAAGATTTGAAGTTTAATAGTTTAGATGCTAAGCTTAATGCCATTTTAGAAGCCGTCATGGGGAACAAAGCCTCTACTTCGAGTGGTCTACCTAGTAACACCGTTTCAAACCCGAAGGGAGAGATGAAAGTGATTACCACACGAAGTGGTAAGGCACTTAAGGAACCAACTCCTCAACCAATTACTCCAACGGTGGAGGAAATTGAGGAAGAACCCGAGGTGGTGGTCGAAAAGGAGCATATTTCAAGCCCACAAAGTACCGCTCATGCCACACCTACGGTTGACCCATCACCCATATTGGAACCCGAGATTCCAAAGGCTATGCCTATGCCCCACCCCACACCACCCTTGCCTTACCCATCGAGACTTAGGAAGGAGAAACGACAAGAGCGCGACAACTACCAATTTGAGCTTTTTATGAAAATGTTTCGTGATTTGCATTTTAATGTGAGTTTCGCCGATGCTTTGGTCATGATGCCTCGATTTGCCGCTAACTTTAAGAGTATGTTGAACAACAAGGAAAAATTACACCAAATGTCTAGTTTTTCGTCGGTTTATCTTAATCGCATACCTCAAAAAGTCGGTGATCCCGGTAAATTTTTGATCCCTTGTGCAATACAAGATATGGAAGAATGCTATGTCTTGGCCGATCTTGGTGCTAGCATTAACTTGATGCCACTTGCAATCTTCAAGTCGCTCAATCTTCCTAATCTTACTCCTTCACGAATGTCTATTGAGTTGGCCGACCATTCTACGATTCTTGCATGTGGTTTGGCGGAAGACGTTTTTGTGAAAGTGGGGAAGTTCTACTATCCCGTAGACTTTATTGTTGTCGATATCCCCACGGATCCTCAAGTTCATCTTATTTTAGGTCGTTCGTTTTTAGATACGTCTATGGCTTTAATTGATGTTCATGCTAGAAAGATCACCTTACGTTTCAACGACGAGGAACTTGTTATAAACGCAACTCAAAATTCTCAACTTTCACATGTTTATTCCGTTGCTACCATAAACCTCGTTGACATGATCGACGTGGTTTGCGAGGAATTTTCACAAGAAGTTTTAGGGTTTGGTGATGAAGAAACTAGTGGCAATCCCACTATGTTAGATCCAATTCTTGATAATTCGACACCAACCTTCACTCCTTTTGAAGGTGGTGGTTTTACGTTGGAAGAATTCGATGTTCCACGTACTTGTGATGAAGACCTCGACAACGATGAGGACTTCTCGATTATCAAGGATTTTCTTAACGATTTCCCATTTCCTCCACCCGAGGAGGTTATGAGTATCGAGCCCAAATCTTCACTTGAGGAAGCACCTATCCTTGAGTTGAAAGATTTACCTCCTCACCTCGAGTATGTCTATTTGGAGGAGGACGACAAGTTGCCGGTTATTATTGCGAAGGATCTTTCGAATGATGAAAAAACCGCACTTGTCGATGTTCTTAAGGATCACAAAGGGGCGATTGCGTGGAAGTTATCCGACATTAAGGGAATCGATCCCAAGTTTTGTACACACAAAATCTTAATGGAGGAGGATTTCAAGCCAACAATCCAAAGTCAAAGGAGGGTGAACCCCAAAATTCACGACGTCATCAAAAAGGAGGTCCTTAAACTCCTTGATGCGGGAATGATTTACCCTATTTCCGATAGCCCTTGGGTGAGTCCTATTCATTGTGTCCCTAAAAAGGGAGGGATGACCGTTGTGCTAAACGATGCCAACGAGTTGATTCCCACTAGACTCGTGACCGGATGGAGAGTGTGCATTGACTATCGAAAGTTAAATGAAGCCACTCGAAAAGACCATTTTCCCTTGCCCTTCATGGACCAAATGTTGGAGCGTCTTGCGGGAAACGATTTCTATTTCTTTTTAGATGGTTTTTCCGGATACTTCCAAATTCCCATCGATCCTCGTGATCAAGAAAAAACTACGTTTACGTGTCCATATGGAACGTTTGCCTATCGTAGAATGCCATTCGGACTTTGTAATGCACCGGGAACTTTTCAACGATGCATGATGGCTATTTTTCATGATATGATCGAGAAGACGATGGAAGTCTTCATGGATGACTTTTCCGTGTTTGGTGATTCTTTCACTTCGTGTTTGTCGAACCTAGAGAGAATGTTGAAACGTTGTGAGGAAACCAACCTTGTGCTCAATTGGGAAAAGTGTCATTTTATGGTTAAGAGTAGAATCGTCTTAGGGCACAAGGTCTCGAAAGCGGGGATTGAGGTAGATCAAGCTAAGGTAGACGTCATCGCCAAATTACCTCATCCCAAAACCGTCAAGGGAGTTAGGAGTTTCCTAGGCCACGCGGGCTTTTATCGTCAATTCATCAAGGATTTCTCGAAGATTTCTCGACCCATTACACATCTTCTTGAAAAAGAATCACGTTTTGTCTTTGACGAAGATTGTGTACGAGCCTTTGAGATCCTTAAGAGGAAACTTACCGAAGCTCCCATTCTTGTTGCTCCCAATTGGAACCTCCCCTTTGAGCTTATGTGTGATGCTAGTGATTACGCTATTGGGGCCGTTTTGGGGCAACGTCATGATAAGCACTTCTTGCCTATTCACTATGCTAGCAAGACGATGACCGAGGCTCAACTAATGTACACTACAACGGAAAAGGAGTTCCTTGCCGTGGTGTATGCATTTGAGAAGTTCCGACCTTACCTCGTCTTGACGAAATGTATAGTGTATACGGACCATTCGGCTATCAAGTATCTCATGGCAAAGCAAGATGCTAAGCCGAGATTACTTCGTTGGATTCTCCTCCTTCAAGAATTTGATCACAAAATCGTTGACAAAAAAGGAGCCGAGAATCTAGCGGCCGATCATCTCTCTCGTTTGGAAGATCCTCACCAAAGTGTTTACGAGCCCAAGGAAATCACCGAAACATTTCCGCTCGAGATACTTGGTGTAGTGAATTCTAAGCTTGATTCTTCCACCCCATGGTTTGCGGATTTTGCAAATTACCATGCGGGTAACTTCATCATTAAGGGTATGACGACTCAAGAAAAACGAAAATTCTTTCATGACGTCAAGTTCTACTTTTGGAACGACCCTTACTTGTTTCGAACTTGTGCGGATCAAATCATCCGACGTTGTGTATTTGGCACCGAAGCTTCTAACATCCTTAGAGCTTGCCATGAGGGACCCACGGGTGGTCACCACAGTGCTAATCTCACGGCTAAAAAGGTGTTTGATGCCGGCTTCTTTTGGCCTACTATTTACCGAGATGCACAAGATCTTGTGAAGTCTTGTGATTCATGCCAACGACAAGGAAAAGCCTCACAAAAAGATGAAATGCCACAAAATATCATTCAAGTATGTGAGATCTTTGACGTTTGGGGCATAGACTTTATGGGGCCGTTCCCATCATCTCGTGGTAATAAGTACATTCTTGTTGCGGTTGACTACCTTTCTAAGTGGGTGGAGGCAAAGGCCTTGCCCACCAATGATGCTCGTGTGGTAGTCAAGTTTTTGAAGCAATTGTTTTCTCGGTTTGGAACCCCTCGTGCTATCATAAGCGATCGTGGAACCTATTTTTGTAATGACCAATTTGAAAGGGTTCTAAGGAAATATGGGGTTACACATCGTCTTTCTACGGCTTATCACCCACAAACGAGTGGGCAAGTCGAGGTTTCAAACCGAGCTTTGAAAAGGATTTTGGAGAGATCCGAAGGAGAAAACCGACAAACTTGGTCGGATAAGTTAGACGATGCTTTATGGGCCTTTAGGACCGCTCATAAGACACCCATTGGGTGCACTCCCTATAAGCTTTTGTATGGAAAGAATTGTCATTTGCCTATCGAGTTAGAACACAAGGCTTATTGGGCCCTAAATCATTGTAATGATGATATGGAGACCGCGAGAAAACACCGGAAAATGCAATTAAATGAATTGGATGAATTGAGGGATATTGCTTATGAAAATTCATTGATTTATAAAGAAAAAACTAAAAAGTTGCATGATTCAAAAATTAAAAACCGGGTTTTTAACATTGGGGATCAAGTTTTGCTTTTTAATTCAAGATTGAAAATCTTTTCCGGTAAGTTGAAATCCCGTTGGTCCGGTCCATTCACCGTGACTCAAGTGTTTTCGTATGGGACCATCGAGCTAGCTCAAGATGATGGTCCTAACTTCAAGGTGAATGGACATAGGTTGAAGCACTACTTTGGCGGGGAAGTTCCATCCTTGAACTACCTCGACCAAGTCACTTTCCCCAATGATAATTAGTATTGAGGGGATCGAGTCGAGCTCATGACTCAGTAATAAAAAATGAGGTGCCTCGTGGGGGAGTCCCATGCTTATCCTATGTACATATTATCGCTTTCTAATGTAGCTTACGTGTGGGGATTTGTGCCCTTCCAACCTTTGTTCCGTGGTTGTTTGTGAATTGTGAACTTTAGATCATGATCTTCATGATTGGAGCCTCTCGTGTTCGTTTTATGGGAGCACTCGATCGTTTGCTTTGGAGAGATTTCTCAATATCCATGATATATCCTTTTGATGTTCTAACCATAGGTTTTTAGCACACTTCATAAACGGCTATTAATTTATTGGTTACACCCTTTCCATGCTAGATTAGGCATTCGACTACGTCTCTAGTATGGGGGTGTTTGCACCCCTAGACTCGAAACATTGAGGACAATGTTTAACTTTAGTATGGGGGGTGAATAGATACTTGCCTTGCCAAACCTTCACGCTTTCCAAAGTTTATCGTTTTGTTGCAAAATAAGGCTAAAAATGGCCAAATTTTTAAATTTTTCTCATGTTTTATAAGTGTTTGAAGACACGAATGTAGGTTTTCCGATGGCGAGAATAAGAGTAATTTTTGACTCGACTGTGCGTGTTGAGCACTTAGCTTTGATTCCTTAACTACACATTAGGCTAAGTCTCTTAAATGAGGACGAGAAATGATAGAGTTAATTATAAGTTACTATGCTAAACGTAGAGTACTCGTATTCTTTCAAAAACTCATGTGTTCTCGTTGTTTGCTTATTCTCCCTTCGCTTGTAAATATTTTTTGCTTAATAAATATTGACTTAGAGGTTTAGTTAGGATTGTTGGGTTTCTAGTCTTTTCTAGTAGCTTCCGTGTAATTAAATTGGGAAGACATTAAGGTATCGCCAGCGTCACGGTTTTGAAGTATTGGCACCCGAATAATCGAAAGCTTCACCCAATAATAAGATTTCAAGTGCTCACCTAAATCTAGCAAACAATTTGAAGCCCCACAAGGCCTAAAATCTATGCAAAGTTGAAAGTGAATCAAGCCTTTATCTTCGAAGCTTTAAAGATCCAAAATTCGCTTTAGCGTGAGGATATACGTCTTTGGCTAATAAAACCACCGATGAGGCGGATAATAAAAGGCAAGGCAAGACCGAAGTCATAATAAAAGCTTCATGGCGAAGTTGAATAAAAGATGGAGGTAAACCAAAGATAATAAGGCCCTTCCGTTAGGGGGCGTATAAAAGTCTTGGTAATAAGTCTCATGTTCAAAACCGTTATAAAACCGTGTTTATCGATCCTTCTTGTTGACTTAATTTTTTAACATCGTTGTCTATTAGGAAGGGTTATTGATTTGATGGTCTTAGTTACACCGTTAGGACTCTATTTTTTAGACCTAAATCTCTATTATCGCATAAGTCAATAATGTATCCTCGTGAAACATTCAAGACATAATAAAATATAAGAGATACAACTTAGGAATAATGGGAGGATAAGTACGTGATTAGGGCATATGAGTAGTGTTAGCATTACTAACTTATAATGACAATGATCTCGTTGCACGCTTGGCATGGAATTGGAGTGAAAATCAAGGACGATGAAATTATTTCTAACGAAGCATTCACGTGTTCTTATTCTATGAACCTAAACGTCCCATTTTGCGATGAAAATCATACATTATGTCTAAAACGCAAGTTGTAGTAATAATGTAGTGTAGCTAGTTTATCTTTCAATAAAGTGAATAAAAATGAATTTTGGAGATGCTTTGATACTTAATTCTAGCATTGCGTGAGGGCACGACAATGGTTTAGTATGGGGGAGTGATGAGACTGCTTTTATACATAGTCTCATCGTCCAATTAGGGCTTAAAATGCATTAAATATCATCAAAATACCCAAATATATGCTTGTGTTTGTTGCTTGTGTATTTTAGGTACGGATATTGAGAAAATGACAAAAGATCACAAGAATCAGTCAAAAACGAACACGGGAAACGAAGCCGCACGATGAACCAAGCCCTAATGAAGAATTTTCCAAAGAAAACCCTTGAAGATTTGAAGAGTATTGAAGATTGGTCCTCCAAGTTTGAAGAATTGACACTTTATACCCTTGTATCTTCCTAATTAAAAGTTTGGTCCCTAAAGGTTGTCAAAATTACAAAAAGGACCCTTAACTTTGAAGAATTGGCAAATTTAGTCCCTCAACAAATCTAAATTGTCAATATTGGTCCTTCAAGAAGTCAACAAACAAGTCAAGGCCTTGAAGTATGAAGACATGTCAAAATCAGTCCTTGGAATATGTAGAAATTGCACTTGTAGTCCTTGTTTCAAGTTTTTAAACAATATGTGCCAAAATTGCCAAAAGCCCAAACTTAAATACAAAGGGAATGGAAGTTTATTGCATTTAATACAAAACGAATGAGTGAAGAAACATGAGGGGTCAAATCTGCCAAGACAACCTAAGATAATCCCCCACTCACAGCTTGACACATCACCAACCTTAAACAATCACCCAATCAGAATCAACCCTTCCTCCACGTCACAAATCCACTCACCACTTTTTAAATTAATTTTAAACCGGTTTTAAATTTGGGGGCAAACAAAGATATAAATTAATCCATCCCTAATCCTGCATCAAACCCAACTATTCAACACCTTAATCCCATAAACCCTAAATTTTTAATTACCTCAAAACAAAGGGTTTTACCCCCATAATTTCCAGAACTCTAATTTACTACATCCTAATCACATCCCACTTCCCCAAAATGTCACCATCCCCTCTCACATGTCCCTCCAACCCTCCCCTGCACAAGAAAACAAAGTGTACAAACCCATCAACGGCTAAAAGGCTCATTCTTGCTCCATACGTGTCATCCAACGCTCCAAAAACAGTTTTACACTTCTGGCACCTTCACAATAGTCCAAGAATCATCACATGTCTTCTTAGCAAATTTAAAAATCTGGCATCAAAAGGGCATATGCTGAGAATCTCCAAGGGCAAAGAAGGAAGTTTATACATTAGGGTTTTAGCTTGTTTTTAAGTTTCTAGAATCAAATGTGACCCTATATAAAGGGCAATAGGACTTAGCTTGTTTTTTGTTCTTTTTTCTCCATTTTTGTCACAAGCATTGTAAATCCGTTTTATTTTCTGAAATAAAATTGGTATTGTGTTGTTGATGAGAAGCAAAGAACCTCTTTACATTCCTGCATTTTAATTTTCCAAGTTTAAATCTCAATTTTACTTTTCTGTTTGAACTTAAGTTTTTAATTTATGAATTTGGTCCAGGGTTTAAGCTTGCATCATAAGCCTGATAATCTTGTAGATTATCAAGCTTAAGTGAGGGTTTAAGCTTTTGTTGATTTAATTTGTGGTAAAGTTCCAAGATATAAAAAAATATCAGCTTATCTTTATTTTATAAATAAGCCACAAATAGCTTAATCAATAAGCTTGTTTGGTAGCTTATTTTTATTGTGAACAGTTGATCTTTGTGTTTCCCTCTTCTCCTAGCAGGTTTCAAAAGCTCATATCCTTCTAAGGTTCATGTGGTGTGTTTGTCAACAGTGACCACCACCACCCTCTTTTCTTTTGCTTTCTTGTTCATTAGCCTAAGATTCAGCATAGGCCCCGGGCCTATTGGAGGTGGTTAAGAAACCACTAAGGGTCCTGGATGTAGGACCCTTAAGGTAGCACCTTCATTCTATTTTTATTTGTTCAAAGTTTTATGTTTTTATATGATGTTTATGTGACTTGCATGATATTTGCTTGTTTGTTGGATTAAGTGTTTAATATTTCTTATATAGATCTTTTATGCATATTTAGATAGCTTAGGTTTGATTTGATTGAGTTTTGTGTTAAGTTGCTTTGAAAATTTTGATTTCAGTCAATATAAAGGAGTGTTTGGATCTGTCTTTTAATCAGGATTGATGTTGAGATTTTAGGGTAAAATTTGTGTAAACATACTCAATTGGGTAGGGATAGGATATATGTTAGGTTTGCTTGCTGTATTGGTAGAATTTAAGTCACTTGTATGCTTAAAATTTTGGAAAAATAGATAAAAATCATAAAGCCTTGTTGTGACTGCATTTGTGTGAATTTGAGCTCCAAGATTGATAAAGCTGCTAGATTTAAGGTCATTTAAGGGTTTGTGATAGCTTATATGTCCTCAGGTTGATTTGTATGAAAGCTATAAGCTATTGAAATTCAGATTTGTGCTTGTAAGTTGGTCTATATTCATCAGTCATTCATTTGCCTTATCAGTAACTTGTTTTGGGTGCATTGTTTTTATTTGCTGCTTGAATCTGCTTGTTTAGTGTTTGATTTGACTCCTTGTACTCCAAAGAGTACAAGGGTGCCTTTGTTCCATCAAAATCACCACCAAAAAGCAAAGACAAGCCCTCTTGTCCTCAACATTCACAAGTGAATATATCACTTTGTTCTTATGTTCATAAAAGCTCAACTGAACTCGTTTTTGGTTTTCATTTGATTTAATCTTGTGTAAAAGAGAATTGTGATTGTGTTTTGAAGCTTAACAAGAGTTCTGTTTGAGTTCTTAAAAGTAATGAAAAAAAAAAGTTTTGCAAAAAGCACACCCTGCCTGGACTCGAACACGCGACCTTGCGTTCCAAGGAGTAACGTGTTAACCAGTGATCTAGATGGCTTTTTACGTTTACCTTTCATTTCATTATTTATTTAAGTGGTTCTTGTTTAATAGCTTATTTAAATTAACAGCTTTTAAATAAGCAGTTTCTAGCTTATTTCTTTTAGCTTTTTCAGGTTTAGCATTTTTCCTAGGTTTGTATAAGTGTTGTTGACTTTTCTGAGCAAAAAGTAAATTTTTCCCTTTATTATTTTATTTATTAGGATTATTTTAAGTATAATTTTTAGAAAGTCATTTAAAAATAGTAAAAAGTAATTTAAAAATCTGGAAAAATAGTTTTTAGGTTTTTAATCATATTTTTGAGGTTTACAGCTTATTAGGTTTTCAATTTAGCTTATTTTTGATTTTATAAGATTTTAGGGTTTTTAAGCAACTTTAAAATTTAATATAAAATTATTAAATAGGTTTCAGAAAATTTGGTTTGCATTTTTGTTTTAGTTACATTATTTAGGATTTTTGGTTATTTTTTAGAATTTATTTACAAACTTTTTATTTTTTGAATATTTTAATATTATTTTATTAATAAAAATTGAAGTTTTATTTTTTCTTGTTTTTACATTTTTCCTAGGTTAAGGACACTTAATTAGGAGTTTTGCCACTTTCCAAATATTTTTTAGACTTTTCAATTAATTTCTAGAATTAATTTAAGATTTAATAGATTTTATTAGTTTTTAAGTGTTTAAAAATAGTTTAATTTGGTTTTAAAATTTTTAAAAATAGTTTTTAGCTTAATTAGGATATTTTGAGGTTTACAAACTATTAGATCTTGTTTAAGGCTTTTTAATAATTAAAAGTGATTTTTAGGGCTTTAATTAGCATTAAAAAGTCATTATTTAATTAATTATAAGGTTTTAGCAAGTTTGGATTTTTTGTAAACTCTTAGAATATTATTGGGGATTTTTAGGTTAAAATTTTAATTTTGGCACTATTTACGGTTTTACGTGTTCGCCTTTTTCTTTGTAGTTTAATTCGTTTTCGTAACCGTCTTTTCTTTCCTTTCTCATTTCTTTTCTTCTTGTTAATAATCACAAACATCATTAATCAACTCTTAACACAACGCACTTGCCTCCTAGAGAACGAACTCACTTATGGTCATTCACACACGGTTTTCCTAAATCGTCGTGCACGCTTGCCCTATTTTACCTTCCTTTTCCTAAAGGGGTAATTTTACAATAATCATAGTTCTTTCACGAATCCAACCCAAGTCTCTTTCCGAATCTATCATTTTTTTCCCGAATCTTAATTTTCCTGACTCGACTCGAACCCACATAAATAGAAAGATCTCCGTTAAAACCATCATCGATCTAAAACATTTCAAAACTCAATACCTACCCGAGACCTTTTTATAAGATCTTGGAGCTGCAACCATCTTATCCATTGTTTGGTTATGTTTATGGCTACTGTGCATCAATCAATTGATGGTGGGTTTGATTAGTTTTGTAGTTCGAACGTTATTCGTGGGTTTGGTTACTCGTCGGTTTATACCAGGAAGATTTGCAGATTTGTGTTTGATTTACATTAACGGTGTCGTTTGAACTGATAGTATAATTAAATAGATCAAGTTTGTAGTTTCAGTATTTGAGAGTTTTTGGTGGCCAAGACTTTTCAGGATAGAAAGAAAAAGACGGAGATTACGATGGGATAAGGTCAATTGTGAGTATATGTAGGGCAAAATTTTTATATTCTCTCACTTAGTATTGATCAGGCTATGTCTCATCTACATTTACCACATTTTTCTTGTTCAATTATCCCAATCTTTCAAAAATAATTATCGTGGAATGGCCACTCAATATTTATCCCAGCTTCTTGTTTAATTTTTGATAACAATCCAACTTATACTTGATGGGCTGCGTTTTTTTTACCAGAGTTTAAGTGGGCTGCAAGTATTGGACTAACCACTCAATCTTTCAACATTATTTTTAGGCTGACTTGGTTGACGGATGGTTAACGGCCTATATTCGTATGAGCCGCGTATAAATTATATTCGACTTCGTTTTCCATAACAAGGTCGATTGGTAAAATATAAATATTATTATATTTTTTTAGCCGGTTTCTAGTTTATTGGATGATCCGAGTTTGATTTTGATACGGTTTGTGACGTAACAAAAAGACGTGACTGTTTATTTGATATTATGAATTCACGTTTCTTTGGTTTCTCGAGTATACATACTTAGGGGATCTAATCATTTCTCTTCACTAATCAAGGGATCTAATCGACAACACAAACACAATTACTTCCTTTCATTGCTCGATCAACAAGTAATCCTTACCTTTATTTTCCATCAAATATCTAATGGAGTTGTTGCTTTCGACATCTCAAGAGGGAGAATTGCATCAAATGCAAGCCAAAGCTAGAGAAAGTGGTATAACTTAATTTCAACTACTTCAGTTGATGACGTATAGTCCCTAGTCGGGCTGGATAGTCCGACTCACGGGTACTACCCGCATCCATCAGGGATGAATTGATACTTATGTGATGTGCGCACAGCCCAGGAGGCCCGGTAATTCGCTGTCGCACATACGGTTCATTGCTTAAATCGTGTCCTCGTCGCACTGCGACAGGATAAAGCAAGAATATAATCTATCATATAGATATATTCGCCTAAGGGAAAGGGATATACACTTACCTTAGTTATGCGATAAGGATCAAGCTATTTTAAGTCATTATCTCTTCCTTAGGCTGCAAGAACAGGGAGCCCAGCCTCGACTCTCTCGGGGATAAAAGGAACCCCCATGGTTCCAGAAAGGTACGATACACACAATACCGAAAACACTATACACTCAAATCGATTACTTACTCTCACGCTGGAGTCTAATCCTGGGTCACAAACCCACCGTAAGCCTAACGCTGTCTGTTTAGGCGCAGGGTTCTCGAAGCAAGTTTCACTTGGTGCAAGAGCCGGTGTCTACAAGACCCCAAACTAAGCCTAATTCGGGTCAAGCTCGGTCCATCCGACTTTTGTATCAACAAGTTGGCGCCATCCGTGGGACCCTACACTAAATTTCTAAGCAATAACAAAAAAAAGGTATGCATGAAGGCCATCGAAGGTCCACGAAGGTAGATGGTCATATCACATCCGCAAATGTTACTTCTGGATCTGCTAGTGAGGCAAACACTCGGGATGTAACAAATCCACCTTTCAGAGGAAAAGATGTATTGTAAAACCCGAGATTTTTCGTTCATTAAATAATAATGAAGTATGTTTTAAAACCCATTTTGAACAATACAAAAGTTATTGGAACTTAAAACAAGAAAAAGTCGTACAACCCGCGTACCGACAATTTAATAATTTAATTACATAAATTATTGTCGAGAGATACTTGATAAACGATTTGATTAAATTGTTTAATATTTCATTTATCTAAGTAGAGGTTAAATGAGAAGTATCTGTATTAAAACGATACTTACGTTATAAAAACGATAAATGATAAATTATCGTCATCTAGATAAACGAACACGTTTTTCGTGTTTATAAGTTATATAAATACTCCATTTTATTGGAGAAATGATTTTAAGATCAATGACGCGATTTTCGTAAGACGAATCAAATTTTATAAACCACGAACGAGACCCGAACCGTTTATTAATAAACGTATAATAAAAGTTATGGTTTAAACCCCTAACTATTATAAACATTACACTTGGTTTTGTCCAAGTTTTATATATAGGAGCAACTAGGGTTTCCTTATTCATTTTATGAAAACCCTAAACCTAAACACACACACACACTCTAAGTGGCAGCTGCCACTTTTCTGGCGAGTATTCCGGCTACCAGAAAATATTTCGGCCGCCATCTTTAATTCATAGATCGAGTAGATCTATATATACATGCACCCTCCGAACCACCATGTTCGTGGTGGTAAACCACGTCACCACCAGCCAATAGCCGCCACCCTCCTTTGGACAAAGCTACCGCCACAACCGTGGTGATACCACGCAGCTGTCACCTCCACAGTCGCAGCCCCCCCTGCTGCCATTATCACAATAGCCGCCACCCACTTACGTGGCCCTTAGCCACTAGCTGTAGAACCATATCCCCACCACCGTCGCCTCCACCACACCACCCCACTACCATCACGCCCCGCCACCATTTTTCGTGGTCAATAACCACCAGGCTGCCAGCCACCATCGCAGCTCCTTGCTGCCTGCCATCATATTCCAAACAGTGGCTCAACCACCACTTTTTGAGACCCTCACGCCACCAACAGCCCTCCACCCGCTGACCAAAGCCGTAGCACCACCTGTGCACCACCATCACGTGATCATCACAACCGTCGAGGGTGTTTGTTGCTACATTCACAAGCCCACAAGAGGCGTTTAGATCTGCAGTTAACAGCCACCCTATAAGGACATTTGGTTTGGGCAGAAATACACAGGGTACGTGGGTTAGCATAAATTTATAGGAGTATGTTGGGATCTATGGGAGAGAACAACATGCAGGAGTGTTCATTGACGATCCAAGGTTAAGGGGTGTTCGTTGGGTTCAGTTTGCTTTAGCCTCAAAGGGTGTGTTTGGATCTACGGTTTATGGCAGAAAGAACGTGGTGTTTGGATATACGGTTAATAGCAAGAAGAGGGACTGTTTGGATCTTCTGTTTGAGCCACATGCATGGCGGTTCGATCGAATATTGGAGCAGTAGCATCGAAAGTGTTTGGATCTGCCAGTTACGGTGCGTTTGGGACTACAGAAAGGTGTTAGGGAGCGTTTGGGACTACTGATGACAAGCATGCTGCTGATAAGGGGACGTTTGGGATTGCTGATGTCGACTAATGCATGTTAGATTCAGACTTGTAAGGATAGGGGTATGCCTATGTTATAATGTAAACTTGCATGTAGTATTTCCCACCGATAGTTGTAATATTTCCACCGTTAGTATATATTACCAACTGACCACTTTATATTTTGCCACCGTTAATGTTATACAAACTAACTTACCACTTCTAGTTATTATATTAACAAAGTTGCCACTGGTAGCTTTAAAGTTACCACTGGTAGCCTTTACCTAGCCACTGTTTCCATACTTGTACCCACTGATTTTATAAGATAGCCACTGTTTTCAATAAAGTTACCCACTATTAGCTTTTATTAGCCACTGTTGGTACACAAGAACTATTTTAATAGTTTTAGAATAAAAATAATATATTTTTATCAACGGGAAACATGTTTTCAATCAAGATTTAACTAATAATAAATTATTAATTAGTTTTGGAACACTATAAATTATTAAGTAAATTTAATAATTTATTTTTAAAGACTACAATGTAATACATGTTTTATAAACATCAGGGGGTACGTAGAAAGAGTGAATGGACAACATGCACACTTAAACATCATCATAACAGTGTTAATTAAATATACTGTGATAACAAGAATAAGCGTACAACCAATTAAATTGCATGCATTTATTATTTATGCATATACTGAGACCTACTTAATTACTTAGGTATTCGACGTACTGTGTTCTTTGTGATTTGTATACTTGATCATCCTCGAGCTGTATCATACAGGTGAGTTCATAGCCTCGCATTTTAAATCCTTTTATGATTTTACTAACCCGAGAGGGGGAGACATGCTATTAAATAACTGTAACTTGTTTAACAATATAACTATAATTTATTTTATAGAACGTAAATTGAACAGTAACTTGTTTTGACAATATGATTGATAGTTATCTTATAGAACGCAAATTGAACTGTTAAATTTAATTACATTTGCCTATTGTAGAAACTGTTAAATTATGGAAAATTGCCCGAATGTTATTAATAGATCTATTTGGGATTGACCATCCCCATCTGGGTGAGTCATGCTCACTGTGCCTTGGGCGGGACAACAGATGTATACCATGTTGGAACTAGGGTTGGGTGTCTTTTTGTAGGACACTACGTTCTAATCTGTTGAGGACTATGGAAGGTTAAGCTTCATTTTTGAAAATAGGAAGAAATATAATTACTTTGTAGTATATAGCTTTGTGCAATGATACTATATGTAAGGTTTGCATTCCTAAACTAAATTTTATATTGTTTAGCAAATTAATGAATGGAATAATTCGACACTTTGAACCTGATCTTAGAATCAAATAATGAACAGCACTAGGTTGAACATTTAAAGTTCTAAACTATGATTTTACCCAAAACTCTATGAATTCACCAACTTTATGTTGACTGTTTTAAGCATGTTTTTCTCAGGTAATTAAGCAAGATTAGCAAGATTATTTGAGTATGGACTGAGCATCATTTAGGAGCATAAAAATGACGGGGGATTTATCTTTTACTGGGATATTTATGACAAATGGCATTCAACGATTTGAACGATTGTACCAAGATAATGTTTATATCAATTGTATTTCAAAAATCATATAATTATGATATGTGCTTTTAAGCTATTTGCTCATCGATCCACCACTGTGATACCCACTTTATGGGGGTGTTACAGAGAATGGTATCAGAGCTTTAGTTATAGCGAACCATATAAATTTTTAAATAAAATAAGAATAAAAATATTTTTCTTTTATTTAAAAGTTGGACTACAAATTTACAAAAATCTTTTTGGGGATTTTTTTGGGACATACTTAGAGAGCATATAGCATAGAGAGCATGCATAACTATATGATTTAAGTGCGCATTCATTATTCTATGCATTTATAATTGTTGATGGTATTAGATGATAACTCTGTACGTATTTACGTATTATGACTATTTAATATTTATTATAAAAATATTAAAATACTCAAGTACTTAATGAAACAAATAAACATGCCATGTTAGTAGGAAGCTTTATACTAAAGATGTTCCATCTCGATACTATGTTTTGACTGAGTGGTTGGGTTTACGATTTAAAGTGTCCTCGCTCCTCAAAAGTTTATAGAATGGCTTCTGAAGTATAATGGCCCGAACAATGCATTGTAACCACGAACAATATAATATATAACAAACCCATGGAAATATTTAAATGGAAATTTAAATAAAAACTTTGGAAACATTTGGAAACCTAATAGAATCTCTAGAGCTCGTTAGAAAATCTAAGAAAATTTTTAAGTCTCTAAAAATATAAATAGATCTATCTATTTTACTCAATCTTGGAAAATTTAAATTGATTTTACAAAAATATAACTGAATAATATACGTCTTGCAAAATTTTGGAAGAAATCTAAACTAGATCTATAAATCTTTGGTAAACATAATTAGATTTTATAAATATTGAAAAATCTAATAAAATGTTGGGGAAATCTACAAATATGTTGTAAAATCTTAATGTATCTTTAGAATCCTTACCATGCCTTTGGTAAACTTAACTAGATTTTTAAAAATCTTGGAAAAATCTAAAAAGAAATAGATTTTTTTTGAAGATCTTGATTAAATCCTATTGAACTTATAATAAACTTGTAAAAACCTAGATCTTATGTATATATTTAAGCTTTACTTTTAACCAAGTAATGATCCTAAATTTCATAATGGAAACACATGGAAAACAAATATAGCTTAGGCTATCTGATTCATTTTTGAACTTGTAGTAAACTTGTGAACTTATAATAAACCTAAATCTCAACTTTTGGGACCATGTAAATTAAATGTAAACATAAAACAATATTGGACTTTATCTAGAAATATTATAAAAGATATTAGTCGTGGGATATAAGCACATCTTAAAGCTTATAACTAACATACAAACTTGTAACCAACTTGGATCTTATTTGAAACACACGGAAATAAAACATACCGTAGGTTTTACTCTCTATTTAGAGATCTAGGCTTAATCTTTATAAACCAGTAATAAGCTTGTAAGGTTTCATAAATCTCACACCTAGGTAAATGGTTAAGTATTATTAATGGATTAGTTAAGCCCATGCATCAATGGCCTAAAACTTGAAAAAGGCCCTATAGGCCCAATACAAAAGAGCCGAACCATTAACTAAGCCCATTAGGCCATCTAATGCCTATAATCCCACATAGCAAACCTTGAGTTGTTAATGGACTAAAATATGTTTAGACGTATTAGGAAGCCCATTAGGCCCAGTTATTGTCTTATGGACCTATGTAGTAATACTTGTAATATTAATGGATCTAAAAATGTAATTAGGCCCATTAAGAAATCCTTAGCTCATAAAAGTTGTAATGGATCTTGTAAGCTCAATAAGGGTTTGGGAAGCCCATTAGCTCTTTTGGCACACTTAATAAGCCCACTTAGCGATATTATACGTGAATAAAGTTTTTATACCAAAAATATAACTTATAAAAACTTTTGGACTAAAAATGTCAAAATTATAAAACTTATGGATTAAGACTGTGACATTTAAAACTTGTTTAAATGAAACCGGAATTACAAGGACTAATATTCCAAATATTTGAAAGTTAGGGAATAATAAATGCCATTCGTGACTTATTAGATCTTAAGGACCACTTTTGTAAATTCTTGGAAGTTAAATTATCATTTTATGACTCTATGGACTAATTGTGTAATTAGATGAAACATTTAGAAGCCCTAAGTATTATTTCGTCACTTATTGCAAGTTATAAAACCTAATTTTAACTAGAGGAACTATTTCCACCGTACCCCGAAAATATTAGAAACCCTAAGGGCTAAAACTGTTAAGAACCGGAAGGTGTACATTTAGTAAAATATGGAGGGACTTGTTTTGCCAATAACCAAAACTTAAGCAAATCGTAGAACCCTTAATTCATTTAATGTATTGAAACTTGAATGAATCCTAAACTAAAAGGACTAGGACCATCATTTTTCTCAAACTTGTAATCCAACGGCTATTTATTAACTAGTGGAAACTTTAGGAACTTTAAATTAAAAATAATAAAGTATTATTATTTTTATAAACTGTTCATATAAATTGTATCTGAAATTTAACGTACATAGATTATAAAAGTAAAATACAACAATTGTAAGTAAAATACCTTTACTTAAACGATACTATTAATAACAAATTTAAATGGAAGTTATTAATACTTGTACAACGATGTATTTAACTAAAATACAGTAACATAAGTGAACTGCATAAATAAAAGTGATATCGTAATTAAATCCAAATAAATCCTAAAAATCTTATACTAAGATTTTAAAATCCTACACGATTGATGGTAAATCAGTTTAAGCTTATATGCTGATTATTTCCCTATAATTAATTGATAACTATTATAATATAGCTCTATATTATAAGTCCCCGGTTGAACCGTTTTGGTTTTATAAACCATCGTACACAATGACTCTAGAACTTAATTATCACCACCTTCGTATAATTTCACGAAGTGTTAAATCTCTACTTGAGCATACTATCTTTACATATTTATTTGGTGAATAGGAACCGGTTAGTCTATTTTGACTACTAGGATAACTGACAGCCACTTAATGAAAATGGATTGCCAACAACAGTAGATGTTGGATCATTTAAAAACCGACTAGGGAGCATTATCTCATGTACTACATTTTATTAAATGATTGAACTTTCTGTTATGTGTATATACGTATATATACCTTACTAGAAGGAAGATGTTTGAACTTGCTGTTATGTGTGTATAAATATATATATATATACCTTATTAGAAGGAATTATATGATCCAATGCCTATGCTTATGATTGTAATATATCATTATATTATATTATATATGAACTCCTTGTTTGATGCGCACTCTTGCGCACGCTATCGCGCGTCAACATTATTTTCTCTCGGTTATGATTTTGTACGTATATCTACGGAACACGACTTATTAATGACTCATATACGTTTGCTTTTAATAATATCATATGGTATTATTTGGATAAGTTTGCATCTTTAAATGATGCGGTGGAACCCAAAATCAAGGTACTTATGATCCTATATTTTACATATGGGACCTGAGTCTCTTGATCCTAAGTTAATTATGATTTCGTCTCTAGACGGTATGGGACGTCTAAAGATGAAATCATAAGCCACTGGACCAGAAGTTTATTTATAATTTTGTATTAAGATGTTGTGGGACGTCTGAAGATGAAGGTTATAAACAAACCGACTGTAAAGTATCTTAATAATATCTATTATCTTAGATATTACATTTGTTCTAAATAATAAGCCTTGCCGGGAATGTTTAGGTAAGGTGGGCTATGAAATCCTTATTGAAATGAATTAGGACGCTTGTTCATTTGAATAAAGAAATCATAGGTCACCGAATGGAGTTATAAATTTTACCTTAAATGGATGAGGACGCTTATCGATGTAAATAAAAATTTATAATCACATGGGCTTAAATATATTCGGCATGACTCATTATTGGTATTATTTTATGTATCCAGCAATGTACATATTCCTTTTTGACTTGCGATTTCCTCCAGTAATATTTTATCATTATCATCTAGAAACCTAAGAAGACTCGTATTCATCTCTTTTAGATCATAGCATTGTGCTCTTGATTTTTGGCTTATCCTTAACCCAATTATCACTTCCGCTGTAGTTGACCCCGTTAGGGGTGTCCATCTTCCGTTGCATTCGACCCTTTTGGGGGTGTTCTTTTCCGCTACATTCGACCCTTTTAGGGGTGTTCTTTTCTGTTGCATTCGAACCTTTTGGGGGTGATCTTTTCCACTGCATTTGAACCCTTTGGGGGTGTACATATCCTCTGCAATTGAGCCCTTTCTGGGGGTGCCCACTTCCGTTTCATTTGACCCCTTTCGGGTGTCATAAAAAATAAAGCTGGTTCATCTGCCATGGAAAAATGAAACTTCGATCATTCAAGGAGAAGGTAACTCAGACTTCATCGACACTAGACTTAGTGTCATTTCTTGTACCGAAGACCAGAAATACTTGGTAAGAGGATGCCTTATCTTCTAATCTCGCATTTCTCAAATCGACGAGGAAGACAAACCCAAGCATAAAAGACATGCCCAACTCTCAATGGGTGTATTTTGTAGGGTTATGTTTGTCATCACCCAAAGAGCGATATTTGATGTCCTATACTTTTGGACAATCTTCTTCCTCTTCGGATCCTATTAGTTCGACAATACCATTGTCCAACAAGCCTTGAATTGAATGACTTCCTCCTGTTAGAAGTCGAAATTTATGCAAATTTTAAACCACCAACAGTAGATGCATGACCCTTTCAGCATCTCACCAGGGATGCACACTTCTTTATTATTGGTATCTTCTTTGATTTCCATCATTTAAATTCCTTCTTCTCTACGCCTCATATGCCCTAGCTCAGCCACAAATGAAGCAGATTCTTTGCAACTTCCTACCCAAT
The DNA here is from genome assembly GCA_025667525.1 of Glebionis coronaria. Classification (NCBI taxonomy): domain Eukaryota; kingdom Viridiplantae; phylum Streptophyta; class Magnoliopsida; order Asterales; family Asteraceae; genus Glebionis; species Glebionis coronaria. Next base: position 171,564,953 of record CM046880.1, on the reverse strand, counting down.
CACCATCAACAATAATCTTAGCCATTTCGTTGAGTGAATCTTTGATGTCAAACTAATGTTTGCTTTCCACAGGCTAGAAGTATATCAAGAAGCCCTTCGCGTGAAAATTATTGACGCAAGAGCGGTACCAGCCAAAACTATATTTCTAACTCGACATCGCATAAGCCAATTGGAGCTTAATAGACTTAAGAATCTCTTGAAGAACTATTAAAAACATTAATAAATTGTTATCTATGCTCATCAAGACACATTGGGGCCCCTGAGGCACATCTAAGTAAAACCAAGACTTAAGATGAGTTTGTCCTAGTCAACCCAACCTTGTAAACTTAAAACTTTAGTTCACAAGATTACTTGTTTAAGAAAAAGTCTAACTTGTTACCTGAATGAACAACATCATTTTTTTAGCTTCGAGAACGAAACTAAAATAACGGGTAGGTGGTGTAAAACCCCTATAACCTTAAGCGAAATGAGTAAAATTAACAACTGGGACCACAGTCTGCCAACGACTCCTCGAAGGTAGGCGGTCCCTGCTGTCACTCCATCGTGATGAACAGCTGCAATATCAAAGAAGGTGGACAAGGACTGCCCTTGTGCAATAAGAGAAGTGTGGGTCTTGGGCTGAAGGACCCCTCCAAGGTGTGAACATGTCGATGGAGGTAGTAGTTCTCCTCCAACAACCAGTGTAAGGCCTCGTCGGTCGTGGCCCAAAAACCTCGTGCTATCTGGACATCTGCCCATATGGTCCAAGAGAGAGAATCTATGCACTCATGCATGACAGTGTACCCCACCTGGCCTGCCATCAACAGGGTGTGGACGTCCGTCATGTCCTGCTCCCGGCTCATGGCCAGAGAAGCAATCCGAACTTGAACAAGATCAACATGTTCAATTCTGGAACCCTCTCCGACCTTAATAATCTTGACTTGTAGGTTTCCAAATAAACATAACTCCTCGTGAGCTTAACCAACTAAGTGTAGTTGACCCTACAATCGACTTTTCCTAGTTGACAACTTCCTAGTTTGTCCTCTCTAAATGGTCATTATTTTTTCTGCGAACATCTATCGCTTTGTCAGATTGACGGCCAAACTTTAGAATAATTCTTTCCATCCGTAATTGATAGCATCATCCAAATACGGCTCAATCAGATGTATAGACTGACCCAGATAAAGATCCCTTTTGCATTGTTTTCTATTCATCCGTAATGGTAGGAGCACCCAAATACTGCTCAATCGGACTTATAGAGCGATCCAGATAACTATCTATTTACATTGTTGGCACCATTCGTTTCTGAGCTTTTCTAGAACGAACCTTTAAACCTATCACATCTATACCCTAACAGATGACAAAGTTTTTAATAGCTTCGAGGACGAAGCTAAAATAACGGGGCGGTGCTGTAAAATTTATGATTTTACCATGATAAGAATGTAATAAAAGTCTACCCAATGATACCAAAACATTCCTCAACCTAGTAATAGTAATCGAGTTTCGAGGACGAAACTCAAGGTGGCATGTGGATGGTGTAAAACCCGAGATTTTTCGTTCATTAAATAATAATGAAGTATGTTTCAAAACCCATTTTGAACAATACAAAAGTTATTGGAATTGAAAACAAGACAAAAGTCGTACAACCCGCCTACCGAGAATTTAATAATTTAATTACATAAATTATTGTCGAGAGATAATTGATAAACGGTTTGATTAAATTGTTTAATATTTCATTTATGTAAGGAGGTTAAATGAGAAGTATCTGTTTAAAACGATACATACGTTATAAAAACGATAAATGATTAATTATCGTCATCTGGATAAACAAACACGTTTTTCGTGTTTACAAGTTATATAAATACTCCATTTTATTGGAGAAGTGATTTTAAGATCAATGACGCGATTTTCGTAAGACGAATCAAATTTTATAAACCACAAACGAGACCCGAACCGTTTATTAATAAACGTATAATAAAAGTTACAGTTTAAACCCCTAACTATTATAAACATTACACATGGTTTTATCAAGTTGTATATATAGGAGCAACTAGGTTTCCTTATTCATTTTAGGCAAAACCTAAACCTAAACATGCACACACTCTAAGTGGCAGCCGCCACTTTTTCGACGAGTATTCTGGCCACCGGAAAATATTTCGGCCGCCATCTTTAATTCATAGATCGAGTAGATCTATATATACATGCACCCTCCGAACCACCATGTTCGTAGTGGTAAACCGCGTCACCACCAGCCAGTAGCCACCACCCTCCTTTGGACGAAGCTACCACCACAGCCGTGGTGATACCACGCTGCTGTCACCTTCATAGTCGCAGCCCCCCCCCCCCTGCTGCCATTATCACCACAGCCGCCACCCACTTACGTGGACCTTAGCCACCAGCCGTAGCACCATATCCCCACCACCGTCGCCTCCACCACTCCACCCCACTGCCATCATGCCCAGCCACCATTTTTCGTGGCCAATAACCACCAGGCAGCCAACCACCATCACAGCTCATTGCTGCCAGCAAATCATCTTCCAAAGAGTGGCTCAGCCGCCACTGTTGAGACCCTCACGCCACCAACAACCCTCCACTCGCTGACCAAAGCCGTAGCACCACCTGTGCACCACCATCACGTGATCATCACAGACGTCAAGGGTGTTTGTTGCTGCATTCACAAGTCCACCAGGGGAGTTTGGATCTGCAGTTAATAACCACCCTAAAAGGGTGTTTGGTTTGGGCTGAAATACGCAGGGTGCGTGGGTTAGCATAAATTCATAGTAGTATGCTGGGATCTATGGGAGAGAACAACATGCAGGAGTGTTCATTGACGATCCTAGGTTAAGGGGTGTTCGTTGGGTTCGGTTTGCCTTAGCCGCAAAGGGTGTGTTTGGATCTACGGTTTATGGCAGAAAGAAGGGGGTGTTTGGATATACGGTTAACAACAAGAAGAGGGACTGTTTGGATCTGCTGTTTGAGCCACATGCATGACTGTTAGATCGAATATTGGAGCAGTAGCATCGAAAGTGTTTGGATCTGCCAGTTACGGTGCGTTTGGGACTGCAAAAAGGTGTTAGGGAGCGTTTGGGACTGCTGATGACAAGCATGCTGCTGATATGGGGGTGTTTGGGATTGCTGATGTCGACTAATGCATGTTAGATTCGAACTTGTAACGATAGGGGTATGCCTATGTTATAATGTAAACTTGCATGTAGTATTTCCAACCGATAGTTGTAATATTTCCACCGTTAGAACTGACCACTTTATATTTTGCCACCGTTAATGTTATACAAACTAACTTACCACTGCTAGTTATTATATTAACAAAGTTGCCACTGGTAGCTTTAAAGTTACCACTGGTAGCCTTAACCTAGCCACTGTTTTCATACTTGTACCCACTGATTTTATAAGATAGCCATTGTTTTCAATAAAGTACCCACTATTAGCTTTTATTAGCCACTATTGGTACACAAGAACTATTTTAATAGTTTTAGAATAAAAATATTATATTTTTATCAACGGGAAACATGTTTTAAATCAAGATTTAATTAATAATAAATTATTAATTATTTTCGGAACACTATAAATTATTAAATGGATTTAATAATTTATTTTTAAAGACTACAATGTAATACATGTTTCATAAACATCGGGTGGTACGTAGAAACAGTGAATGGACAACATGCACACATAAACCTCATCATAACAGTATTAATTAAATAAACTGTGATAACAAGAATAAGCGTACAACCAATTAAATTGCATGCATTTATTATTTATGCATATACTGAGACCTACTTAATTACTTAGGTATTCGATGTACTGTGTGCTTTGTGATTTGTATACTTGATCATCCTCGAGCTGTATTATACAGGTGAGTTCATAGCCTCGCATTTTAAATCCTTTTATGATTTTACTAACCCGTGAGGGGGAGATATGTTATTAAATAACTGTAACGTGTTTGACAATATAACTATAATTTATTTTATAGAACGTAAATTGAATGTAAACTATTTTGACAATATGGTTGATAATTATCTTATAGAACGCAAATTGAACTGTTAATATTAATTACATTTGCCTATTGTAGAAACTGTCAAATTATGGGAAATTGCCTGAATGTTATAAATAGATCTATTTGGGATTGGCCATCCCCATCTAGGTGAGTCATGCTCACTGTGCTTGGACGGGACAACAGATGTATACCATGTTGGAACTGGGGTTGGGTGTCTTTTTGTAGGACACTACGTTCTCATCTGTTGAGGACTATGGAAGGTTAAGCTTCAGTTTTGAAAATAGGAAGAAATGTAATTACTTTGTAGTATATAGCTTTGTGTAATGATACTATCTGTAAGGTTTGCATTCCTAAACTAAATTTTATATTGTTTAGCACATTAATGAATGGAATAATTGGACACTTTGAACTTGATCTTATAATCAAATATTAAACAACACTAGGTAGGACATTTAAAGTTCCAAACTATGATTTTACCCAAAACTCTATGAATTCACCAACTTTATGTTGACTGTTTTAAGCATGTTTTTCTCAAGTAATTAAGCAAGATTAGAAAGATTATTTGAGTATGGACTGAGCATCATTTAGGAGCATAAAAATGACGGGGGATTTATCTTTTACTAGGATATTTATGACAAATGGCATTCAACGATTTGAACGATTGTACCAAGATAATGTTTATATCAATTGTATTTCAAGAATCATATAATTATGATATGTGCTTTGTAAGCTATTTGCTCATTGATCCACCACTGTGATACCCGCTTTATGGGGTTGTTACATGTACTATTCTCAACTCCCCTACCTACGGTGGAGGAAAGAAAAGTAGAGCAATAGTCAACACATCCTCCTCCTAATAAACAAAAAAGAAGGATACTCCACGAAGAAAGCGAGGAATTTGTTGCTACGGAGGCGCGCGCAATGGAGGAATATGTAGCCAATAACCTTCAAGCCCTCGTATCGATGGTTGCCAAGCACAGACAGAACCAGAAGGGAACGAAAGGAAAGGAGCGCGCAGAGCGCGGAGAATCCTCTGAAGGTAGTCCATCACGATCGAGTGATAACCACCCTACAAAGCGCGGGCACGAATATTACTCCTCAGATGACCAAAGCTTCTCACAACCTTGGATAAGAGCCAGAAAAAATGCTTTCACAAGACGCATACAGTAATACGCGGATATAAGAAACCGCCGCATGCCAGCAAACGTGAAAACGTATGATGGCACCTCAGATCATGAAGAACACTTAAAGGTCTTCGAATCTCAAGCGAACATTGAGCAATGGCCAGAATCTGTATGGTGCAATATGTTCAACTCTACGCTCGTAGGAAACGCGTGGATCTTGTTTGACAGACTTCCGCCGCGAACAATTAATGGGTATAAAGTGATTCAGAAAGCATTCAAAAGAAAATATGTGCAACATAAAAGAAATGATATGAGTGTTGTATCACTCGCCAGAATCAAGCAGAACCAGGACGAGTACCTGGAGGATTTTCTAGAACGTTTCAAGGGCGAGTGTCTCCAAATAAAAGAATGCCCAGAGATCTTGAAAGTATCTTGCTTCATGGCAGGTATACACAACACTGATCTAATAAAAGAGCTGAACGAAAGAACACCAGAAACCTTCGATGGAGTACTACGGCGGCTAAGATCCTTTATAAAGGGGGAATCCACTATCTCAGAAGTCACACAAAACGCCCATGGCTATAGACCTCGCGAAGCGCCTAATAAACGAATTATCAGGCAAAGCAGGCCTGGAGGTCTCGACTACCAAGGAAATAAAAGAGAGGGGCGGGCCAGTAATGTTAGGTTTACTTCCCTTAAGTTAACACCAAGAGAATCTTTATATCAGAAGGTGTGACCTTCCCAAGACCATTGTCAATGACTAACCTGTTAGAAAGGCGCATTGGCAACAAATATTGTGAATATCATGATGAGAAGGGGCACTCTACAAACGAATGTATTCAGTTGCAAAAAAAATATTGAGAATATGTTAGAAAAAGGGAAGCTAAAACACCTTGTCAAAGAAACCGTAGAGGGCGAGAAACCAAAAACCGCTAACGCACATGTTTACATGGTGGAAGCATGGCAACAAAGGACAAAGTAAAAGGTGAGCCAAGATTTCTCAAAAGGAAGAGACATCTGCTCCCCCCCCCCCCCCCCAGCGCGAGTAATGTGGCAGAAGGCCCGTTAGGTTACAGAAATAGAAATTGGCGAACACAACATACATCGTATGTATGTTGATGGAGGCTCATCAGCGGAAATAATGTATGAGCACTGTTTCCTAAAACTCAGCGTAGAAGTAAAGAGCCAAATGGTGCCTGCAACCTCCATGCTCATTGGATTCATTGGGGAAGAGGTGTGGCCTTTAGGCCAACTGAAGCTAGTAGTAAAAATGGGAAACGATGAACATTCAACAAAAGTTTCCATGAACTTTTTAATCATACGGTCTCCATCGCAGTATAACGGAATTATTGGGCGACTTGCCATACTAGCAATGCGAGCAATACCTTCTACGGCTCATGGCATGATAAAGTTCCCAGTGGAGGCAGGAATCGTGACAATCTTCAACACAATGACAGCACTATCGGAGTGCATCACGATCACGGAACCCCCTCGGGTTACAATGGAACCCAAGGTAAACTGTCGCCGAATCTAAAAGTGGTAGTCCATCCACAATATCCAGATCAAGAGATAACAGGCGGGGGAACATTGTCTGACAAAGGAAAGGCAGACATGTGTCGCCTCTTAAAGGATAACTTAGACGTCTTCGCATGGAAACCTAAAGACATGAAGGGGGTTCCAAGGTCAATAGCTAAACACAAGCTTCAAATCCGCGAAGGATACCCCCAGTTAGGCAAAAGAAAAGAGGACATGCCCCAAAACACAACAAGGTGATACTTGAGGAAATAAAGAAATTGGTAGACGCAGAAATCATGAGAGAAGTTTACTACCATGATTGGCTCGCTAACCCAGTAATGGTTAAAAAACATGATTGCAGCTGGCGCATGTGAGTTGACTTCACATACCTTAATAAGGCTTACCCACAAGATTGCTATCCACTCTCGGAGATAGATTGGAAAGTAGAATCGATGTGTGGATATCCTTTTAATTGATTCCTCGACGCATACAAAGGATACCACCAGATACAAATGGCAGAACAAGATGATGAAACAACAACATTCCATACAAGCCAAGGCGTATATTGCTACAGAAACTCCATTCGGACTTAAGAACGCAGGGGCTACGTATCAATGGTTGGTTGATAAAGCATTTGAAGGTCAAATAGGGAGGAATTTGGAGGTGTATGTTGATGACTTGGTAAAAAAAAGTCACACAGAGGGTGAACTTATCCGGGATATAGAGGAAACATTCTCAACACTTAGGAGAATAAACATGAAGTTGAATCCAAAGAAATGCACTTTTGGGGCCACAGAAGCATGTTCATAGGATACATGATTGACCCTAATGGCATCAAACTCTGCCCGGAAAAGACAGGCACGGTCATCCAGCTTCAAAGCCCAAAGAGGAAAAGGAGGTACAGTCGCTAAATGGGAAGCTCGCAGGGTTGAATAGATTCATGTCCAAATCTGCGGAGAAGTCGCTCCCTTTATTTAAAACGCTCAAAAAGTGCATCAAGATAGGAGACTTCAATTGGATAAAGGAAGCTGAGAAAGCCTTTGAGGAACTGAAAACACATTTAGCTTCACTCCCTATGTTAGTCACGCCACGTCCTAAAGAAGAACTGATAATGTACTTGTCTGCCACACACTGAGCGATTAGCGCGGTGCTAATGACGGATAGTGAAAATGTGAAAACACCAGTATACTTCACAAGTAGGGCATTACAGAGCTCGGAACTAAATTATACCCCAATGGAGAAGTTGGTACTCGCACTAGTATTAGCAGCAAAAAGGTTGTGCAGGTACTTCCAAGCGCACCCCATAGTAGTGATAATAGATCAACCCATAAAGCAGATAATTTCAAAACCGGACGTCGCAGGTTGATTACAAAAGTGGAGTGTTCTACTAGGGTAACACAACATCACCTACAGACCGTGCAATGCTGTAAAAGGACGAATTCTGGCAGATTTCATCATCGAAAAACCAGAAGAGGAAATTTAGGAGCTGGGACAAAGGGAAGAATACCAAGAGCCATGGATCTTATTCACTGGTGGGTCCTGTTGCACTGATGAATCTGGTGCAGGGCTCATACTCACCAATCCTGAAGGAATGGAATTCACATGCGCACTACGCTTTGAGTTCACAGCCACAAATAACGAGGCAGAATACGAGGCGCTAATAGCAGGACTATGAATTGCAGCACGAATGGGTGTGCGTAATATCGAGGCAAACGTAGATTCTTGCCTGGTAGAAAACCACATACTTGGCGAATATGAGGCGAAAGAAGAAAACATGGTACAATACTTGCAAAAAGACAAGACTTTGATTGAAGGATTCAATATGTTTCTAATACACCAAGTACCTAGGGGTAGAACAAGAAAGCACACGCACTTAGCAAAATAGCGTCCACCAGCTTCGTACACCTATCAAAACAGGTCTTGGTAGAGATCCTAAAAGACAAATCTATAAAAGACCAAGAGATCACATCAGTGGTAGAGGAAGAAGGACCTACATGGATGACACTTATTGTGGATTATTTGACGAAGGATTCTCTCTCGCATAACGAAATTGAACACGACGAATACGAATACGCTCGAGGCAATTCAAAGTCAGAGACCGGATCCTTTACAAACGATCATTCCTTCAGCCATGACTAAGATGCATTGGGCCGCGACAAGCGCAGTATGTCATCATCGAAATACACGAGGGATCATGTGGCATGCACGCAGGACCAAGGTCCATGGTGGTAACAGCGTTGCGCAGTAGATATTATGGGCCAACCATGCACGCGGATGCACGAACGCTCATTAATAAATGTAAGGAGTGTCAGGTACACATGCCGATACCACAAAAACCAAAGAGGAACTGACACTCATCACTTCTCCGTGGCCATTCTTGAAATGGGGAATAGACATCGCAGGACCTTTTCCCGTAGCTGCGGGATGGATTAAGTTCCTAATAGTCGCGATGGATTACTTCACGAGGTCGATTGAAGCAAAGGCAGTCGCAACAATCACAGGGAACCAAGTAAAAACGTTCGTGTGGGACAATATAGTATGTCACTTCGGACTACCTGGGGAGACAGTTTCGGATAATGGAAAACAATTCGCGGAGAACCTATTTAAAGATTGGTGCACGAAAAAATAACATACACCAAGGTTCGCATCGGTAGCCCATCCGCAAAAAAGTGGACCCGTGGAAAGAGAAAATAGGAGTCTAGGAGATGGCATAAAAGCGCGATTAGGAGAACACTATAGAAAATGGAACGATGAGTTATCACATGTCTTATGGGCACATTGCACAATGATAAAAATAGTTATAGGTGATACCCCTTTCGCTCTAACATACGGAACAGATGCAGTTATCCCAGCCGAGATTGGATTATAAACACTTCGCACAGTAGAAGTGGACATGGGCACAAATGACGATGAATTGCGATTGAACCTAGACATAATCGAGGAGCAGAGAGAGTTGGCAGCTATCCACGAAGCCAAGTCGAAAGCAAAAATGAAGGGTTACTATGATGCTAGGGTACAAAAGACTTCCTTTAGGCCAGGTGATTTCGTGTATAGCTCAAACGCGGCCAGCCGCACTGAGAATATAGGAAAACTTGGACCCAAGTGGGAGGGACCTTACATGGTGACATATGCATTGGGGAACGGCATATATCGACTACGCGACATGGATGGTCGCGACCTACAACGACCTTGGAACATATGCCACCTAAAGAAGTGCTACCTTTAGCCACGAACTTCTGGAACCAATGTATTATTTTTACCTTTATTTCATGCATTAAAAATCTTGCAAGTATTAATAAAATTGTCGTGGTCCTTAGCTAGTTCCACGGAGCATTATCAAAACATTTATTTTTGTTATACATACATTTTTTCTATGTTAAATATTGCCTACTGGCGTACGCGTGCACAATGTTTCCAGGAGAAATAAGAGGAATGAGCCTACCCTACTAATTAGACTCTTCGAGTAAGAGGGATGCAACCCCATCGACCATAGATCATGTATCCTTGTTAGGCCCCTTGCTATTTATGACGTCGTAGCAAGTTATGTAGCCAGTAGACTCTGAGACTGTTAAGACACAATCGTGCACACCTAGCAATTGGTTAGGCTCACCTGGCCGTACTTATGGTAGTAGCGGTAAACCACACGCAATGAGCTTGCCTCACTCATAAGGACAATTTATGATTTTACATTAACTCATTATACGAATTTGTGCTATAAACATTAAACATAATTATCATAAAAAAATATGAAGTGTTTATTACAAACAAAGGCGCACATTCGCGCATAACAGTCAACAACAAATTTACAAGCCAGATAAGTTGTTTGAGAGCAAATTGGTGTCTGACGAGGACCTCTTCAACTTCAGCAGGGGGCAATAGGTTGTGGCGCAGTGCTCTCTCATACCCTTCTCCATTAGGTCCAGCACACGCGAGTCCCTCTCTAGCAGCGGTAAAGGCAGCACAGGGATAGAGGAGGCAAGATGGGTCGCACCAACAGAAGGTGCAGCCTCTATGTTCAGCATGGCCTTCTTGGAAGCAACGCGACTTTCATGAGCTGCGAGCACCTCAGATAATGGCACTTCCTTCTCAACCCTAAAAGGGTCAAGCACATCCCTGGGATGAGCAAATACTGGCACTGTTAGCTGCTCCGCGGAAGGCTTTAAGTGTAAATCTGGCTCTGCTTTTGCGACATATGCCTTGTGGCGCGCCATAGTGAGGCCCTCCATCAAAGCCTCAAGGGACAAATCATGGTCCTTGTCGCCAAGACCAAAGGAAGGCAGCGGACAGACACTCATGTCTTTTAGGGCTGCTGTGAGCTTGGACTCAGCAGTTGGGTCGTAGAAGGGCACTTCTGTTAGCTATTTCTTCAACAAATCCGCCTTGTGCGCTTTCACCAAACCCTTGGACGTACCCTCGTTCACCGCTGCTATGAGGGACTAGGCAAAGGTGGCCCGTAAAGTAGGGTCTTCCAAAGCACCCATAGCGACTAAGCGCAAACCATAGCGTACCGGCCATCGCTTCTCGACTATCTCCTTCATCAACCGCGGGTATAGGTCATCATAAAACTCAATACTTAACCGCTTTAGGTAGCTGCTAAGATCACTCGCATCCTATTTAACCCTTGCGTCCAGCGCATCAACATCTTCCACAAACAGAATTATTGGGCGACTTGCCATACTAGCAATGCGAGCAGTACCTTCTACGGCTCATGGCATGAAAAAGTTCCCAGTGGAGGGAGGAATCGTGACAATATTCAACACAACGACAGCACTGTCGGAGTGCATCACGATCACGGAACCCCCTCGGGTTATAATGGAACCCAAGGTAAACTTCCGCCGAATCTAAAAGTGTTAGTCCATCCACAATATCCAGATCAAGAGATAACAGTCGGGAGAACATTGTCTAACAAAGGAAAGGCAGACATGTGTCGCCTCTTAAAGGATAACTTAGACGTCTTCGCATGGGAACCTAAAGACATGAAGGGGGTTCCAAGGTCAATAGCTAAACACAAACTTCAAATCCGCAAAGGATACCCCCCCAGTTAGGCAAACGAATAGAGGACAGGCCCCAAAACGCAACAAGGTGATACTTGAGGAAATAAAGAAATTGGTAGACGCAGGAATCATGAGAGAAGTTTACTACCATGATAGGCTCGCTAACCCAGTAATGGTTAAAAAACATGATGGCAGCTGGCGCATGTGTGTTGACTTCACATACCTTAATAAGGCTTGCCCACAAGATTGCTATCTACTCCCGGAGATAGATTGGAAAGTAGAATCGTTGTGTGGATATCCTTTTAATTCATTCCTGGACGCATACAAAGGATACCACCAGATACAAATGGCAGAACAAGATGAAAAAACAACATCATTCCATACAAGCCAAGGCGTGTATTGCTACAGAAATTCCATTCGGACTTAATAACGCAGGGGCCACGTATCAATGGTTGGTTGATAAAGCATTTGAAGGTCAAATAGGGAGGAATTTGGAGGTGTATGTTGATGACCTGTTAAAAAAAAGTCACACGGAGGGTGAACTTATCCGGGATATAGAGGAAACATTCTCAACACTTAGGAGAATAAATATGAAGTTGAATCCGAAGAAATGCACTTTTGGGGCCACAGAAGCATGTTCCTAGGATACATGATTGACCCTAATGGCATCAAACCCTTCCCGGAAAAGACAGGCACGGTCATCCAGCTTCAAAGCCCAAAGACGAAAAAGGAAGTACCGTCGCTAAATGGGAAGCTTGCAGGGTTGAATAGATTCTTGTCCAAATCTATGGAGATGTCGCTCCCTTTATTTAAAACTACGAGGACCTATTCAACTTCAGCAGGGGGCAATAGGCTGTGGCGCAGTGCTCTCTCATTCCCTTCTCCATTAGGTCCAGCACACGTGAGTCCCTCTCTAGCAGTGTTAAAGGCAGCACATAGATAGAGGAGGCAAGATGGGCCGCACCAACAGAAGGTGCAACCTCTATGTTCAGCATGGCCTTCTTGGAAGCAGCGCGACTTTCATGAGCCGCGAGCATCTCAGATAACGGCACTTCCTTCTCAACCCTAAAAGGGTCAAGCACATCCCTGGGATGGGCGAATACAGGCACTGTTAGCTACTCCGTGGAAGGCTTTAAGTGGAAATCTGGCTCTGCTTTTGCGACATCTGCCTTGTGGCGCGCTAGTGTGAGGCCCTCCATCACAGCCTCAAGGGACAAATCGTGGTCCTTGTCGCCAAGACCAAAGGAAGACAGCGGACAGACACTCATGTCTTTTAGGGCTGCTTTGAGCTTGGACTCGGCAGTTGGGTCGTAGAAGGGCACCTCTGTTAGCTATTTCTTCAACAAATCCGCCTTGTGCGCTTTCACCAAACCCTTGGACGTACCCTTGTTCACCGCTGCTATGATGTAATGGGCAAATGTGGCCCGTAATGTAGGGTCTTCCAAAGCACCCATAGCGACTAAGCACAAACCATAGCGTATCAGCCATCGCTTCTCGACTATCTCCTTCATCAACCGTAGGTATAGGTCTTCATCAAACACAATACTTAACCGCTTTAGGTGGCTGCTGAGATCACTCGCATCCTATTTAACCCTTGCGTCCAACGCATCAACATCTGCCACAAACTTATTCTTCCCATCTTCCAAAGCCCCCATTGCAGCTTGGTTGGAGGTCTTCAGTTGGTTCAGCTGGACGCGCTCTTCTTCAAGTGCGAAGGCTAGTTTGTTTTTCTCTTCTGTCAAGGAGTGGATGAGGGACGCGTCTTGTCGGCCTCTCTCGACCTCTTGGGTGATTTTCTTTTGCTTTTCCCCTAGGGTGTGAGAATTCTCCTCAATAATTTTCCCAAGTTTCTCTTCAGTAGTCCGAACTTGGGTGGACAGCTCCACAAACCTATTTTTGATGCGCCTCATCCCCTCTAAAACCGCAGCTCAGCCAGGCGGCACGATGTTGTCCAAAAAGCTGGAGCAGTCAAACACCCCAATCAAATATGAGGACACGGGAAACTCCCAATCAGGAACAAAGACAGGGTGTTGGGTAAACCCGCTTTCCCTCGCTATTGAAGTCTCATTTTGGGGGAAGGCGTAGTGTCAGCCTTCGCAGAGGACTTCTCCTGGTCATCGTTGATACATAAAACGATAGTTAGATAGATATAAGGGGGTGTATGGATAATGTCTATCGCATAAGAAAAGGTGTTCACCTTAAATTGATGGTGGCATGAGGAGTACGGGGAGGAGTCCTCGCGAGATTCTCCTCAAAATCTTCCTCGGTTGCGTGCGCCTCTGTCCATGAGGGTCGGCACCTGTGCGAGCGGATTTACGCGACGATACTAGGGGGCTCCTTTGCCTTTTCCCTAATGAAGAGTTTTCTTCTTCCTCAAATTCCTCTACAGCCTTCTCAGCGTCCTCGATAAGATTATTCGATGATAGCGAGGAGCTGAGGAAGGGTGGTGGTTGCTGTTGTATTGATGGTTGTTGTTGTGGTTGTTGTATTGGGGGTGGCTGGTCTGCGCCAGTATCTTCATGCTCTTGTGCGGCGGAAGCCTACCCGATTTCCAAATCCATGGTGTTCTTCTATGCACGTTCTTGGATCGACTCCTCATTCTCCATCTCAGGGCGAGAGTATACTATCAGATCTTCAAGGAAGGCACCGCGGACGAGGTTGAGAATATACATAGATACGAAGGAAAAAAAACAGACCAATAGAAGAATGTATTGTAGTTTTTTGGCAAAAGATGGTACTTACAGAATGATATGAAGAACGCAGGAAGAACCACTAACCCTGGCCACTCTCTGTGTGGAAGTATGGTACTTGGTGTGCGTCGTAGATAACTGGGCGATTAAGACCAAGGATTACCAACAACATCTCAGGATAAGGTTGCACGGGGATACGGTTGTTGTTCAAAGTCTCCTCGTCCTCAGAGTAATAGGTGTATGGGCCAGGCATTGGGTATCGTTCCAGGGGTCAAAAAGAGGAAGTAGAAAGGAAAGGCGGATTCGTCAACCCAAAAGAAACTATCATTCCAGTCCTTTAGGGAGTCTATATTTCCATTGTAGCATTGCATCCCACCCTTTCGCTTAGCGAAGGAAACCCAACCATTGGCTAGTTACCGTTGGATGAAGACACGAAATAGGTATACGGTGTGCTCTATATCTAGGGTACGACAATTAATTTCGAAATTCGAAATTTTGGCCTCCTCTATACAATGCAATTGGGAGACGTGGGTCTCATAATGCATTAGTACACTGACAAAAAAACGTGACATGGGTATGCGCTGATTGGCATAGTCAAAAATTCGGGTGTAAACTCCTATCTTTCCTACTGGCGCCTGGCTTATATTATGTCGAGGGTTAGGGATTTCTGGGTGTAGATAATTTGGTATATAGTAGAACGACGTGAAGTGGTCTAGCTCTCCTATCGTAAGGATCGATGTAACATAGGATAACTGTTTCACCATGGCGGCGTATATTAAATTAAGTGGTCGCACAGGTTACCTTCGCAGAAATCTGGTGAACGGTGGAAGGATTTGTAGACGATAATGGAAGCTTGAGAGTTTGACAGTGGATAAACAGTCAAAAGTAGGCGTAGAGGATATATATATAGCCCTCTTAAGTTATTGTTCCCCGCCTAGATGCGTGCCACGTGCTACCCACTTGCTAAATCTAGCGGTGGGATGTGAAGAGGTAACTATGACGTGGCAGACGCTTTTCCTGGATTTCAAGGAGGTTAGGTGAAAAGGGGGATGAATGTCTTCTTGGCAGGAGTTTTGTAAAACCTGTATTTAAAAATTAGGATATTAAATACGCAGTATCGACTTTATTATAAACTATATAATTATTCAGGAAAATAATTATTAAGTTTCAGAAAATATTACGTATGTATTAATTATTACACATAAAATAATTAAACGTTAACAATAATCACGCAGTCTTAGTTTTAGTTGTTATAGAGACGTAACTTAATCATTCAGAAAATAATTATCAGTTAATAAATTATTTAATAACTATTCAATATTAGGTGTGTATTCGTTTTCAGGATATAAATAAATTCATGACGGGTTTTAAATAAACGACAACGCAAGTTAAATGTCTTTAAACAAAGCGAAGCAAAACCAAACATAAGTGTAAAGAGGTTGGGCCACGTTTGTTTTTTAAAACAAGGAAGAAATGGTTGGGCTTTCAGCCCGATTCATACAAAAAAATAAAATAAATGGGGCATACCCCCTGTGGTTAATCAGACGCAGCAAAAACAAAAAAAAAGAAAAATTAGGGTTTGTGTTGTTTCTATGGTGGCCGTCGACTGGGAAATCTAGAAAAGGGAAGGAAGGTCAATTTGATCTCAGCTTCTATTTGGGTCGTGTTTGTCTTTCGTTTGATCACAAATAATAGGTAAACATTAATCTTAATCCCTTTTCTTTCATATAATTAGCCACGAGTTACAAGCTTTATGCATGAAATCTGTCCATGGTGATCGGGTTGCTGTTTACATGTAAACCGAGACCAACAGGAGGTCTCGGTGTGTCTCTTTTTGGCCACCCGCGACCCATATAAGGTGCGCTGGTTGGTTTGGTTGAGACGGCCGCAGCCCAAAACCCATCAGGGGTGTTTGGGTGATGAATCAGTGGGAACCAATAAGGGTGCGTTTGGCTTATGAAATCAGTGGAAAACGGAATAGAAGCAGTGGGAATAAAGTGTTTCATCAGTGGGATAAATTTAGACAGAAAATAATAGACTTTTATTTTGAGATTAGTGACGGTTTTGTGACACAAATATCTGTCGCAGAATGGTCATGACAGTTTTCTAGAAAGTTTTTGAAATCCAGTTTTAATGACACTTTTTAGTGACTCAGATTTTTGTCACTAATTTAAATAGACAGATTTTATAAATTTGCTTTAATCGTTTTAGTGCGACCGAGAAAGTGGTATCTCGGTAGGCTCGGGGCATTGTTATAAAAATAAAAATAAAAAGAAGATTTTAGATTATACCTTTATATTACTTATGTTTTTATAAATGTTCTAATTGTATTATTTTAAATAAATTAAATTATAATAGCTTTATAATATTTTTAAAAGGGTATAATTTTATTATATGAATAAAATTATTTTAGAAACTTTTTAATTTAGAAACCTTATATTTTAACGAGTTGCTTATTATAGCATTAAAATTAACGTCAAAACACGTTCGTATCGTAATTATTAGTAGGTCGTTAATATATTAGAAAGAATTATTATAAGTTCAGATTCATCAGTTAATATACGTACAGATTTTAAGAAATAAAATAAATAAATGAGAATCAATAGGATCAGTAAATTAAATAAAGATCTGATAACTTATTCGCGTCTATTATTATTGTAGCTTCCGTGAAGCCCGAGTAGTATTCGCTCAGTCTTCCATTCAGTCAGTTACTGGACTATAGGTACGGATTTCCCGTCCTGTCAGTAAGGACTTCCTTATATGCATGATTAATATTTCACGTCTGCAACCAAATATTTTCCCCAATTATATGTTATAAGTTTTATCATAAATCAGTTTTATAATTAAAATATAGTAAATGTATGTTATTCAGATTTAACAGATAACAGTTCAGCTTTATTATTTATAAATCAGATTTTATAGATTATATACAGATTTCCGCTGCAGCTTTACTTATCAGTCTTACAGCTTCAATATTTTATCATCTGCTCATTTCAGTAATTTCTAATCATGCTTTATAACCGTTCACTGAGCGTTATGCTCAGCCGTAGTTCCTTTCATGTTCTAACGGCAGGTACACCAGGACGCTCTTAGGATTCTGAGAGCATGTGCATTTAGATGGAAGCTATCCAGACTTCTTACTTTATGCACTTCTTACATTATTCTGATTAGTTGGACATTGTTTAGTCCTTTCCTTTAGTATTTTACTTTTCATGATTTGAGCTTATGTTTGGATTACCTATGTTTGATTCTGGTAATTCCTTTAAAGTCAGTTAATGTTTTAGGACATTACCTTATATTCTTTGATGACACGCCATAAATACACGTAATGGTCCACTTATCCAAGTGGGGTGTTACAATTATGGTATAAGAGCTATAGGTTCGACCTTGTGACACCCCGGGTAGGGTCAAATATGCGGAAATATCTACGGAGATGTCACTAGGGTGGATCGATAGCATATAGTCCATAGAGCATAAGATAAAGAGTTATTTAAATCAGTTTACATGTTTGATAACAAATAAGATAAAATTGTCTTAAACAGTACAGAAGGTGATTGTTTATGTTTCCCAAATAGAACCCCTAACGAGTCCTACAATGCAGATTACTAGGATGCTGGAGACCATGCACACACCACGTACTAACTTCATATTCCTATGCAAAACATACTAAAGGGGGTCAACATAAAGTTGGTGAATTTACAGATTTTAACAATTAATTAGTTTGGACATACATTAATCATAGAAGCAACAATGCACATAGCATTCTTACTAAAATGTAGATTACATTTGTTTATTATTAGAAACTGAAGCTTAACCTTCCATAGTCCTCAACAGATGAGGACGTAGTGTCTTACAAAAGGACACCCATTCCAGTTCCAACATGGTATAAGTCTGTTGTCCCGACCAAGGCATAGTGAGCATGACTCACCCAGACGGGGATGGTCAATCCCTAATAGATCTATTTATAATATTCGGCCAATTTACCAACAATTTAATAGTTGAAATAATAATCAATCATAGTCAAGTTTATACAATCTGGTTATGTCATTATGTGTTTGCATATCTTCATTCCCAAAAAGGGAAAGTTTTATCAAAAGTTTATATGGGGCTGTAAACTCACCTGGGAGTAGGCAATAGCTGTTTAATACGAATATACAGTTAAAGCTCACGCCAAAGTTATGCCTAATCAAATAGTACAGTCTTTATAGGTACTACAAAGAACATATATGTATGCATATACAGATTTTAGTCAGTTCATTTATGTTACGGTATTTATCTAAAAAATCGTAGTTCAAGTAGCATCAATATTCATTTAAACTCATTTATATAATTCTAAGTAAACATAAAATGTTTAATTATTAATATCAGTTAGCATACATGTATTTATAATAATCATTCACTTACAATCAAGTTTCTTATTTAAGTAGACATAAAATGTTCTACTTAAAATATTGGTTTACGTTCTCCGTTCAAGTATTATAATCACTCATTTACTACTAAGTTCCATTATTAAGTAAATATAAAAATTCAACTTAATATTAATTCACGTTTGTAGTTCATGTATTATAATCATCCATTTAAACTTATTATTGAGTTTCATATTTTAAGTAAACGTAAGGTGTTTTACTTACCTATTAGCATTTAATTTATCAAACGTTCATATAGTTTTTATTTTCTAAAAGTATATGAGTTTATGTATGAGTAATACATATTCATAATTGTTTATACAATTATTTCCTAAAGTAAATATAAATATTTTATTTTGAAAAATAAATATAATATTTTATTTAACTTTAGAGTTTCCATAAATTATTTTAATATTTATAAAATAATTTAAACTTAAGAATTTATACCTTAATTCTTATGGTCTAAGTATTTTAATTATGTTTTATTATAATTAAAATAGATTTTAGGGTTAGGGCTTGTTAATGTTTCAGAATATGGCAAAACTAGTCCCTCTATATTTTTAAACAAGTATAACTTTCGGATTTTACATATTTAGTACCTAGGGCTTGTTATAGTTTCGGCTTATGGCAGGTTTAGTCCCCCTAGTTATATCTAGGTTTTGTAACTTTACTAAAATTACAAAAACAGCCCCTAGGGCTTCTTTAAGTTTCGGCTAATTACAAGAATGGCCCCTAGGGTTATAAAATGACAAAATAACTTTTATAAACTTCCCAAAATGGTACCTAGGGTTTAATTTGCCACGGATAGTATTTATTAAACCCTATACTTTTGGATAATTACATTTTCAGTCCTTGTGTTTACTAGTTTTTCAAAACAAGTTTCATAAGTTACGGTTTTAGCCCTTAAGTTTCATAAATTGTCATTTTAATCCAAAAAGTTTTTATAAGTTATATTTTATTATAAAAACTCTTATTTAACATTCAAAATAGTATATGGGCTCATTAAATGGGCTAAACATCTAATGGGCTATTTTAGTGGGCTTATATATATCTCAAGTCCACTAATTTATTTAAATGGGCCTTTAAATCATTTATTGGGATTAACTACATTTTTAAGTCCTTTAAATTCGTTAAATGGGCCTAAGTGTAATCTTAAGTCCATTAAGTTACTAGGATTTATTAAATGGGCTTACTGGGTCCATTAAGTTTTGAATTAACATTTCATGGGCTTAAATAGTCCATTAACACTACTTTACATTTTATGTAAGTTTTAACTTAGGATATTCTTATAAGCTTATTATGAGCTTATTTATATTTAGTTTTAAATCTAAATAGAAGAATAAAACTTATAATCTTTTTTAGGTGATGTACCAAATTAGATCTAGGTGTGTTATAAGGTTGCAAGTAAGTCACAAGCCCTAATAAGAGCTTATATTACACGGTTATAATTAGTTATAGCTTAATAAGATAGTCAAGTCTCAATTTAAGGTTGCATGTAATTTATAAGTGTTACAAAAATAGGTCTAAATATGTACAAGTCAAGAAAACAAGTCACAAATCTAAAATGAGATCTAAACTATGTCTAGCCGTAAAAATCAAATATAGATCCATGTACCCTCATATATAGCTCACGGCTATATTTCTAAATCTTGGTATTTCCAAGATGAACATATTAGCTAGTTTTAAGTCTTGTGAATATTTAACAAAATACATCATGATTATATAAGTTACATGCATGTTCCCAAGGTTACTATTATACCAAGGAGACTACATATAGCCCACGGCTATATTGTTTCTTCCCAAGGTTCCTGTAATATTTTATAAGCTTGTTTTATGTTTAACATACTCAAGTAATTATTTATCATTAGATCTATGGTTGATAATAGCATGCAGGTTCATCTAACCCATTTTAGGTCTTATGTAACCCACGGCTACATTTATACACATAAGTTGTTTTTATGATTTTTTGTTGATCCCAAACTTAGATCGATTTAGCTTTATGTATACAAGATTAGATCAAGTTATACACTTAGAGAAACCTTTGTATATGTATAAAGTAATCTAAGTGTTATGCAGAATTAACACTTAAAAAAGAACACACAAAGATGTAAACAAACTTTCACTTGATTGAATATATCGAACTTCTTACAATGAAAGTGTTTAACATATGAAAATTTTATATTGAACAATAACCTAAAGGTCTTCTTTTATAGACATAAGAAGCCTTGTACAAGATTCTACGTATCAACTATTCTAGGTAAACATAATTTTAGAAAATACAATGTTAAACTTATCTTTACTAGAATCAAACTAGAAACAATATTCGCGTAGACTAAATCTTTCTATCAGTGCTTGTCTTCAATGTATCAACGCTTGACTTCTTCTTTTCAACGCTCGATCTGTTAGCGTTTGTTTTCTTCCTATCAACGCTTCTTTTACTCTTGTCAGCGTTCAAGTGAACTGGCTATATTTTATTCCCAACAATCCTCCCCTAAACTTGATACCTACTCTAGTAATCAAGTTTCTGAATAAACATTAAGAACTAGGAGGAATCTTACAAACTTGTTCATATTGGTAATAAATATGTCTGATCAAATCTTTGGCCACGTCACTTGAATAATCAATCTCCAGCTGTGTTGTCTTCATCTTCTCCAAGACTTCCTTGGACATGGAATAATGACCATCTACAAGTAGATACTCAGCAAACTTTGGAGAACTCAAATAATATACACCAACAGATGAATACAAACGCCATTGAAGACCACTAAGGTCATCTTCAAGATCCTTCCAAACAGAAGGATCTTCATCTCTTGGTCCACACATTCTCTTGAATATTGACCACAATTTTATTGCATTGACTGAAGTAGGAGCTTCAGTCTCATACTTGGCCTCTAACAACCTCCATAGGTCTACCAAGTCTTCTCTATCAAAACTTGCAACAAGAGATATAAGTGTGGTAAAAGTGTGAACCTCTTTCCCATACCTACCAATCTTCCAAAACCCACATTCATCTTCTTCATAGCTTATAATAGGTTTTCTGGAATCAATATGTAACACTTGTACCATATTTGAAGCTTCCAATGGTGAGATCTTGAGACTCCTTCTTATAACAGCTTCACTTAGATTCAACTTATCCCTATCTCTAGGAAACTCAAGAGGGACTCCCTTCTTCAAAGGTCTGGGAACAATCATTGCCTTCTTAAGCTCCAACTCTTCTACAAGTTCTTCTTTCCTTTCATCAGAAAGAAGTCTTAGAGTGTTTTCTTCCAGCACTCTTGGCCAAATGGGATAAGCTTTGAACTCAAACTCTTCAAATGTCAATCCAATCAATTTCTTATAAGTCCATCCTGTTCCATGACATCTGAGTAGCATGTAGTACAACTCCCTTCTATCCCTTTTCAACATTGAGAGAATATTGCTAGCTCTGTGTTTCAGAATTACCTTGCAGTCCTTTTGTACTCTTAGAAGAATCTCCAAACCCCATATCTAGTCTAAAATAGTCAAATGTGGATTCTCCAAACACCTATCTTCCCAAGCATGGTACATCTGAACAACTTCTGGCATATCAAAATCTACTTGCAATTTCAACTCATTCAACTTCTCTTTTGCCAACTCATCACCATACTCAAGTCTTTCTGGTTGTTCTATAATCATCACACTTGAGTCTGAACTGGCTTCATCACTTCCTTCTTGTTCTTCTAAAGTGACAACAAAAGGTGATTCACCAATCTTCTTTCTTTCTTGTTCCACAATTTGTGCAGCCAACCTTCTATCAAACTCAATCTGTGCTGCATTCATTGGAACATCTACTTCTACCATAATACCCTTACCCTTATCTAATGGATCAATGGTGGGTAAAGAAGATGGTAATACCTGTGAAGAACTTCTTTGATGATGATGATGACTAGAATACATCAACCTCATCTGCAGGTGTGTCAACGCTCAAATTTGCTTTGTCAGTGCCCAAGTTACTCATGTCAATGCCCAAATTGCCTGTCTCAGCGCCTCTTGTAATTTCTTCCAATATAGTTGTAAAGGACAAGTTTAAGTTTGTAAGAGTGACTAGAGACGTATCAAAACCTGTCTGTTTCTTCAACTCAGTAAGGGCTTCAGCAACACCCAAAGATTCTTCATCATATGAACCTTTTCCACTCAAGTCAAACGGTTCTGTAGCAGCTTCATGTAAGCCTTTATCACTCAAATTAACAGGCTCTGTAGCAGCTTCCTCCCCTTTGTAAGAATCCCCCTTTGATAAAAGGACCCTTGTTTGTCTCCTCCTTGACTCAGTTGTTTCCAAAATAACAATCCTCTACCTTAATTGCTTGAGGTCAAGGCCTTGTGTACTGACTGTTTGTACCAAGTCTGCATTTTGCTTTTGCAAGCTAATGCAGACATCCGTCAATTCCATTGAGGTCATTGGTTCCAATCTGCCCTCCTCTAAAATGGGTATTTGACCTCCCAAGTTAGATTCATGGGGCATGGATAAGGTCTTAAAGATGTTAGGACTGTCTTGGCCAGCATCTAAGCCAGAACCAGTAGTCCCATCCTCATCCATAGCACCAACCACACTTGTGGTGGTGGTTCTCTCTGCTACATGGCTAGGACCACTAGAGGAGACCACTCCAGTAGTCCTTTGGTGTTTTTGCAACCTATTTTGTTGTGGGGGAGAAGATGATGTGGAATGGGTGGATGTGGGTTGGTTAAGGGTGTTTGGGTCTGTGAAGGATTGGTGTCAATGTTTGGATTAGGTGTATCAACGCCAACATTTAATGTGTCAGCATCAAATGGTTCTTGGTCAATTTGCATGTGTTGTGGTGAAGGTAAAGGTTCAGGTATTGGGTCAAGTTGTGGTTGTGGGTCTGGTTGGGGTTGTGCTACTTCAATGACAGAAATCATAGCTGGGGTGAGGGGTATGTCACGGTGAGGGGGTGAGTTCATCTTTGTAAAAATTTCTTTTTTTTCATAGGGATCTCATAAAAATCATCATGATCCCTTGTGTAGTAATTTTGGACATCAAAAACCATTTGTAAAAATCTGGGATAAGCTAATGTCATCTTATTCCCTTTGTTTTTACACATGCCCTCAAAAATCATTTTTGAATAATTAAACTTTTGCCCAGTAGCAATGCACACAATAGCATTAGCAATAGATGTATTGATCTCATTATGTGCAGTACACTTGGGACTCAAACATTGCAAGAGGACATGTATTAGGTACTTCTAGGTTGGGGGAAACTCCTGTTTATGATATGTATTTAAAGTTCCCTCATCAGGGAAAGGATAACGCAAAGCCCTTAGTCCTTGTTCTATTTCATGAATGGGGAGGGTGGTTATACCATCTGCATCATCAAGATGCAAAGCCTGGCGAACCAAGGCTTCAGTAACCACCCATGTGCGCCCATGAACAATAGATGATAATGTAGTCACATTGTTAACTATTGAGGAACTAACATTGTTCCAAAACTGCTTAATATGTGTGACAGAGATGAGAGGAGCATGAGAAAGAGCATACCTTATAGGGGATGCATTCAAATACGCCACCATCTGTGTGTATTGGGGAAACAGAGTATCATCAGCGTCCACATATGCTATCATGTTATGTTGACTCCTGAATCCCAATACCAAATCACTTGGTTTAAATTTTGGTGCCATTGTTGAAAGTTGTTTGAATGATTGATAAAGATGAAGTATAGGAGAAAATTTTGTTAGACAAGAATGATAGGTACCCTGTTTAAAAATAGGAGCCAAATATATAGGAGAGAAATATGCATGTGATTGGTCAAAAATGAGGCAACTATTTTCAAAATGAAATCATAAAAATATTGAAAAGAAAATAAGTTGTCTCATGCATTAATTGAAAGTTATATGCTCCCAAAATTACAGCCCACAAATTCGTCAAAAAGTAACAACTAGGTAGGTCCCATTGAGTGTCAACGGTAAAAAATAACCCATCAACACCCAACGGCTATATTCTTGTCAACGTTTGCCAACGCCATGTCAGCGTCTAAATTGGTCACAACAACGCTTGGAAAAATACTTGTCAGCGTCCAAAAATAAAAATTTATAAAAATGAAAAATGACCTTAACAAAGTAATTTATCCTAGAGAAGATAACCTATAAGTTGATAATTATTATAGGGCGGCAAGCACTATCCAGTTATGCACACTTGCTTATGCAAGATAGACATATCAGTCCTCTAGTGTCTCTTGCAAACCAAAACTCTTAACAACGAAGTTATCTAATAAAATTCCTTGTTACTCCAGGTAAAACCCATGATAAAATCATTCCCAAGTCTCCCAACAGACCACAACCAATTCTAGGCCAAAAATGTCTTGGCAGCATGCATAGTATATCAACTTTGCATGCTACAGTGCCTCATGATTTAGTAAAACTAAATCATACTCACCTGTGGACACCATCTAGAAATATGATAAGAGTATCATAAGTATACCTAAAAGTCCTAAAGGTTCCTAAAACCTCCCCTTAAACTGTGATACATATGTTGCCAAAAATATGCATGAACATAAAATTTTTATGTCAAGATAGGAATAGAAAATTCCAACCATCATCCATAAATAAAAACATGCTCAAATGATTCTCCAAGGATCTATAAGCAACTCTGTATCCAATGGTATAATGCTAACACCACCTGGACATTTAGATTAAAAACCACAAAACTAACATGGTTGCTGACAACGTCCCGATAACACTTGTCAGCGTTAAGGAAACCTTTGTCAGCGTTAGACAAATATATTGCTGACAAAGTCACAATAACACTTATCAGCGTTAAAGTAACCTTTGTCAGTGTTAGAAAAATATAGTGGAAAATCTAAATCATCAAAAAGACTAATAACAATGCATTATCCTGTACATACTTTTACAAAAAGAACCCAAAACACATATTATGTGAGATTCATCATTCCAATACTTGTTACCAAGTATTGAAACCTTCTAGTATCAAAAGGTTTAGTTAGTAAATCTGACTCATTTTCCTTTGTGTCAACCCTATTTGGTTGTATTAAACCCTTTTCAAAACAATCTCTTATAAAATGGTGTCGAAATTCTATGTGTTTAGTTTTAGAATGATGTATAGGATTCTTAATAATGCATAAAGTGTTGTCTATTGTCAACAAATATCTTGGTATGCATGAAATTATACCCATAATCCAACAGCTGGTTCTGAATCCATAAGACTTGTCCACAACAAGCAGCTGTTGCTACATATTCTGCTTCAGTTGTAGAATTGGCCACCACGGTTTGTTTCTTGCATTGCCAAGATATCAACCTGCTCCAAAGAAACTGACATCCACCAGTTGTGAATTTTCTATCAAACTTGTCACCTCCATAGTCACTGTCTAAATATGCAATAAGCTCCAATGGTGAATCCTTTGGGTAGCACAAGCCAAGATTGGGATAACATCTTAGGTACCTAAAGATTCTCTTGACAGCATAAAGGTGACATTCTTTAGGAGTCACTTGATGGCGTGCACATGCACACACAGCAAACATGATATCAGGTCTTGAGGATGTGAGATACATCAATGAACCAATCATTGATTTATAGTGCCTGACATCCACATCTTTTCCATCACCAACTTTTCCCCAAGGGTGTTCTCTATCCATAGGAGTGGTAGCCCTCTTTTCATGTGGAGAAAAGCCAAATTTCTTCAAGATCTCTGCTACATACTTATCCTAAGAGATGAAGATACCATCTTCTTTCTGCTGAACTTGTAACCCTAGAAAGAAGTTCATCTCCCCCATGGCACTCATCTTGAATTTATCTATCATAATCTTGGAAAAGTCTTCACTCATCTTTGGATTGGTGGATCCAAATATGATATCATCAACATAAACCTGAATAAGTAATACATCCTTACCAGCTTTCTTTGTAAACAATGTCTGGTCTATGGTGCCCCTCTTGAATCCATTTTCCACCAAATAAGTGGACAATGTACCATACCATGCTCTTGGGGTTTGATGAAGTCCATACATAGCCTTCTTGACTCTATACACCTTCTTTGGATTCTCTGGATCTTCAAAACCAGGAGGCTGCATCACATACACCTCCTCAACAATTGTTCAATAGAGGAAGGCACTCTTCACATCCATTTGATAGACAGTGAAGCCCATGCAGGAAGCATAGGCTAGAAATATCCTTATAGCTTCAATCCGTGCAACTGGTGCAAAGACTTCCTCATAGTATATTCCTTCCTCTTGTGTATATCCCTGAGCCACTAAACGTGCCTTGTTTCTGACCACAATGCCTCTTTCATCTCTCTTGTTTCTTAGAACCCATCTTGTCCCTATAGGTCTGGCATATCTGGGACAATCAACCAGCTCCCAAACATCCTGAATTGCAAATTAGTGAAGCTCATCCTGCATTGCTTCCACCCAACTTGGTTCCTTGAGAGCATGAAATATCTTCTTGGGTTCCTGTTGTAATAGAAAACAGGCAAACAAGCATGATTGAACAAGAGGGGTGATGAGATGGCATTTATACATGATCTCATCGTTCTTTTCGGGCTTTAAATGCATAAAAATGTCATAAAATACCATATAAATGCTTGCGTTTGTTTACTAGTGTATTTTAGGTATGGATATCGTGAAAAAGACAAAAGATCACAAGTTACAAGGAAAAACGGACACGAGAAACGAAGCCGTACAAAGAACCGGGCCCTAATCATGGAATTCTCAACAAATACCCTTGAAGACTTGAAGACAAACAAGATTGATCCTCATTTATTGAAGAAATGACACTTAAAACCCTTGAATATTAGTAATTACAATTTTGGTCCCTTAAGTTTGTCAAAATTACACAATAGGTCCTTCAACTTTGAAGAAATGGCAAGATTAGTCCCTCAACAAATCAAAATTGCCCACAATGGTCCCTCATGAAGCCAAAGATACATTGAAGACCTTTGAAGATCAAGAATGTCCAAGATCAGCCCTTGAAATATCTCAAAATGGCAAAAATAACCCTTGAAATCCTTTTTCCAAAGTTTTGTGCCAAAACTGCCAATATGTGAAACTTATTTACAAAGCAAAACACGTTTTAGGGCTGAAAGTCTTTATTTACCAAAAATTCCAAAACACAAGGGCTAAAATGGGCAAAGGAAACATTTGAAACGAATTTGCGCCAAACAAACACCTTTCCCCCAATTTCGGATCAAAAAGCTTACTGTTCATCTTTTACCCCACCCAGAATTACCACCACTTAAACTTAGGGTAATTTCCAATAACCTTTGCACATGTGTGATTCACACATGCAGAAACCTATCCCAACCTTAAAACCCTTAATCCCACTCACTATGGACCCCACCCCCAATTCCCGTTTAACCAATCACATGGCAACTTGGCCTCCAAGTTATCTGACATGGCAAAATCAACAACTAAGAGTCCTTGCTTCATTCCAAAGCTAAAATGAACAGCCAAGATCACTTTGGACAGCTCACACCAATAATTCGTCTAGAAGACTCAAGGGCATAATAGGGAATTCAGTTCTAGGGTTTGTGAATAGTGTTTAGCCAGACATTTGCCTATAAAAGGAGACCTCAACATGTGAGAGTCCCTTTGTTCCAGTTTTAGGCTATTAATCTTTGTAATTCCTTTTTAAGTAATAAAATTTTGATTTTCTGAATTTTGAGAAATATTGTTCTTGTTTATTAAAAGTTGGTGTTGGAATAGCCTAATTCTGAGTTCCATTTATATGTTTGAAGGTTTTTGAGGCAAGGTTTTAGTTGATAAAGCTTGGGTTTCAAAAATCAGAAAGTGCTTGTTTATTTGATCTCACCTTATTGTTTGTTCATCTTAGCAGCATTTGAAGCTGGTACTTGTTTTGCTAGTACCTCAGCTCAAACAATCCAGGGCATGGATGTAGGTCTTGGAGGTTTGCACCTTCTTCCCTTTTCATTTTCTCTTTAAGTTTCTGATTATTTGTGATTTTTGTGTATTATTGCTTGAATCTGTGTTATTGTGGGTGAATATTTTTGATTTGGCTTGGTTTGATGTTATTGAGGTGTTACTGATCTGATTTGTGGGTTGAATCTTCATAAGCCTTTGAAAATTTGTGAAATCAAGTTTTAAAAGGGTGTTTGGGATTACTGCATAAGTTCGATTTGTGGCTTGTTAAGTGCTTGTGTGTTGTTTGCAAGTATTGGTATCTGTTTGTTGGGTGTTTTTGTTCATCTGTTTGCAGGTTTTGAGGCATTGAACACATTGATGCTTAGATTGGCTATAAAATCTTAATAACTTGGTAAAATTGGCTAGGATTTTGAGGACACCTAGATCTAAGCATAGGTTAGGGCTAACAAGTGCTAAATCATAGTTAATCACACCAGGGTAGAAGGATTTGTGGCTTGAAATTGGATCAAGTGTCAAGTATATCAGCAAACTGTTTCTGCATATTGTTCATTGTTCATCAGTAACTTCTAGTGCTTTGATCTTGTTGATTTCTTTGATTCAGTGTTTGATTCTTGTTTCTTTGTGTTTATTGTTAGTTTATATAGCTTGTGTATGCATCTGGTTAAGTTTGGTTGGCTTATTTTGCTTAAATCTGCTTATTAAGTGCTTAACTGCTTATTTGCATATCTGGAGCATATCTGTGGACTGTTTGGCTTATTGTGGCTTATTGTGTGGATCATTTTGTGATTTTATTGTTGCTATTGACTCCTTGTGGTTCACTGATCACAAGGGTTCCTTTGTTTCCAATTGAATCAAACCATAACTCTCATAAAAGCTTGGTCAATTAGTCAAAGCAGTGGGAACTCCTTTCCCCTGCTGGTTGCCACTACTAGTGCAATTTTGGTGTCAGCTTATCAATAAGCTATAATAGCTTACTCCAACCTGCAACAACTTTGTTTTTGTAATAGGTGCTCATATTTTGACCCATTTGTTCATACTGGAGCATTTGGGTGGTTGACTTTTAGGTTTGACTAGAAAACCAAGTCCTTTGACTTTTACATAAGCTCTTTTGTGCTTATTCTGGCTTATTGGTTGTGCTTATTGGATTTTTGTTGATTGATATTGCTTATTGAGTCCATTTGAAAGCTTTTGCAAGTTGAATCAGCTTCTGAGGTGCATTATTTCTCAAAAACGACTATTTTGTCGTTTTGTGAATTTTTGCTTTTCTATTTTCTGGCTTATTGAGTTAGCTTATTGGAAATTTCTTTTGACGGATCTCTTAAGCATCCTAAAAGAGGGTTGTGTGTCATATTAGAGCTTATGGCATTAGCTTATGGCTTAATGGGCTGAAAAGCCCAATAAGAATAAGCTTTGTGTTCAATAAGCTGTGATAAGCACATTTTCAGCTTTTGGGCCTTTAGAGTTTTGTTCTTAGAATTAAATTTTAAGTCAGATAGGGCTTTTCCAAGTCAATTGGGCCAAGTTTGACTTTTTGGGCCCAAAAGCCCATTTAGGTTGACTGTTTTGGATTTGGCCCATTTGAGGGCCCATTAGGGGTATTTTGGTAATTTCACTTTGATTTTCTGATTACTTAGGTAAAAATAAACTAGTTTGCAAGTTTTTAGAGTTTTTTATATTTTTGGATTTTTAATATTATTTTATTATTATTTTATTTTTATTTTTAAAATTTCACTTTTTCCAACTTTTTACATTTTTCTTAGGTCAAATACATTAAAATAGGAATTTAGCAACTTTTAGAATAATTTTATCACTTTTAGATTAATTTTTATAATTATTTTAAGTTTTAATAGTTTTTAAATCATTTTAAATAGTTTTTATTAGTTTCAAAATTTCTAAAAATAGTTTTTAATCATTTTAGGTCATTATTGAGTTTTATCAATTGACAAATCTTTATTTGGGCTTTTTGATAATTTATTTGATTTTTAGGTCTTTAATTAGCATTTAAAAATTAAATATTTAATTATTTAAAAGGTTTGAAAGAGTTTTGATCATTGGTAAACTCTTAGTTATTATTTTTGATTTTTGGTGAATTTTTGGTAATTTTTAGAATTTGTTTTTATTTTTGTGCTTTTTAAGGTTCTACGTTTTAACTTTCTAGTAGTGATTTTGTGTTAATTTTTATTTTTACGTCTTCGTCATTTTCTCTTCTAAACCCCTTCTAAACCAATCATTAATCACAAACATTTGGCAAGTTTTTCACACACATATACCTCCTTGGGAAACGAACTTTCACACCATTAAGGGTCATTAACACTTGATTTTTCCTAAAGTCATTTGTTCGATACTTACCGCTTTTACGCCTTTTTCCTAAAGGGTGTAATTTACCACAATCACTTTGGCGCCGCTGCCGGGGAGGTGTGTCGTGATTAATTTTCATTGTTGTTTTTAATATTAACCAAATAGTATTTGTATTAGTAGAACTCTACTAATACGTATTATCGGTTTTCTTGGTTTTTCTTGTATAAATATTACTTTATTGTATTAAGTATCACAATAAATTTACAATATCTCCAAAAGTGTGAAAACACAACCTTAATTGGGATTTGATCTCCTAATTATTGTATTCGAATCTCAAACAAAAAGAAAAAGGCAAAAATAGATAAATACTTTCGTGAAGCTCGATTTTGAAAAATACAAACTATAAGGTGGGTATAAGGCGGGTATTATAAAATATACCCTAAGGAAAAAGGCTCTTAAGTGCTTCGCGCCGCCTCGTTTCCCCGCTTGCTTGTGAGTATTTTGAGATTGAAGGCTAATCGAGGGTTTTGCCGCCCAAAGTATTATTACGTATACTATATTTGCTTGGTTTACTTTGTGATTAAACCCTCTTGAACAATTTGGTTTTCACCAAAGTTCTAAAGTCATTCGAAGGCGTTCACTCCACGTGATCGTTTTCATTCCTTTGAGGCTTCTTTAATCAAGAGTTTGATTCGAGGAGAGATTTAGTAGATTGTTGTCTACGAAGATACACCAAAATCCAAAAAAATTAAATATCATCAAAAACACAAAAAAATTGAAAATTCACAAAACACCCAAAAAGAATCTTCTTTGCTCACCTCCCATTCTTCGTGAAGTTTATGATCACTCGTAATCAAGCAAAACGAGCTCGTAAACGACTTCAAAAGCAAGCCAATCAAGAGACGTTGATTGTTGAAGAACCTCCAATTGTTGAACTTATTGTAGAACAAGAAGTCGTCATGGCTAATCGTACTATGATGGAGTTGCTACAAGCACCCACCGAGGGTTTTGGAGAGGCTATTGTGATTCCCGCCATCCTTGCGGAGAATTTCGAAATTAAGACGGGCTTAATGTCGATGTTGCAAGCAAATAAGTTTAGAGGTCATGAGAAAGACAACCCGCATTACCATATTAGGAATTTTAACCGTCTCACCGCCACTAGCAAATTTAAGGATGTTCCACATGACGCCATTAAGATGATGTTGTTTCCATACTCGTTGGATGGACCCGCAAAAATTTGGCTTGAGAAAGAACCACCAAATTCGATTTTGACATGGGCCGATCTCGTTTCTAAGTTTGTGAACAAGTTTTTTCCACCATCTAAAACAACACACTTAAAAAATGAGATTTCACGATTTGTGCAACGTAATAATGAAAGTTTTTCAATGGCATGGGAACGATTTAAAGAGATGTTACATGAATGTCCACACCATGATTTTACGGAATTGCATCAAGTGGATACTTTTTATAATGGGCTTAATGATCATGAACGAGATTATTTGAATGCCGCCGCGGGTGGTAATTTTTTGTGCAAGACGACAAATGAGGCTTTACAAATCCATTGAAAATAGATCTAAGGTTTATAACCCTCGTAACACACCGAGTGTTGCCAATATGGGTTCGTCATCTTCGTCACAATCGTCTCGTAGCATTAACGCCTTACATGATGAAGCTAATGAGGAAAATCGTTTTTTTGATAGATTTGCTAATCTTATGTCCCATTGGAAGGCTCAAGAAGCTTCCAATTCCGCTTCGGTTAAAGCGGTTGCTAAGAGTTGTTTATCTTGTGGGGGAGCTCATGATCTTTCTGAGTGCATTACCGCGGATGGTAACACTTCGAGTGCTTATGTAGCAACGGGAACTTATAACCAAAACGGTCAAGGTTCCCGCCAAAATCAAGATCCACCAAACCAAAATGTTAACAATTATCGAAACAACAACCAAGGTAATTACCAAGGCAATACACGCAATTACAACAAGGGGAATTATCAAAGTGGGAATGGACAAATTTCTAATCAAAACCAAAACCGTGATTTTCAAAACACTACACAAGGTTTTCAAAATGCTCACACTAAAAATTTGCAAGGAGAATTTTTGGATTATGCTAAAGCAAATGATGCTAAATTTGATAACATGCAACGTGAGATGATTAGCTTAAGACCCGAGTTGAAAAACGAGCTTAAAAATGAACTTGCTAATGAACTTAAAACTCATGCAAACAAAATGGAAGGAAATGTCCAACGTCTTCAACAAAATCAACAAAAGATGGAATTAGGACAACATGAGATTAAGCAAGAGTTATTAAAAGCGGATGCTAGGCAATCAAAATTTGAAGACCGAATGGCTAAGATGTTTGAAGCAATCATGTGTAAACCCTCTTCCTCGGGTGGTCTTCCTAGTGATACCATTGAAAACCCGAAGGGAGAAATGAAGGTTATTACTACACGAAGTGGTAAAACTTTCAAGGAACCAATCTCTCGTCCAAGTACTTCTACGGAGAAGGAAATCGAGAAAGAACCCGAGGTGATGGTCGAAAAGGAGCACATTACAATCCCACGAAGTACCGCTCATACCACACCTACGGTTGAACCAATACCAATTGTGGAACCCGAGTTTCCAAGGCCGTTGCCTAATGACCAACCCACACCACCTTTACCCTACCCTTCGAGACGAAACAAGGAGAAAATGCAAGAACGTAACAAACAACAAATCGAGCTTTTTATAAAAATGTTTCAACAAGTGCAATTTGTTGTGAGTTTAGCCGACGCGTTGTTATATATGCCTCGTTTCGCTTCCACTTTTAAAAGTATGATGAGCGATAAGGAAAAGCTTTCAAAGCTTGCTAATTGTTCTTCGGTTTATCTTAACCGCATACCGAAAATAGTTGGTGATCCCAGAAAGTTTCTCATTCCTTGTGACATACAAGATATGAAAGAATGCCTCGCCTTGGCCGATCTTGGTGCGAGCATTAATTTGATGCCATTTTCCATTTGGAAATCGCTTTCGCTTCCGGCTCTCATTCCTTCGAACATGTCCATCGAGATGGCCGATCATTCTACGATTATGGCATGTGGAGTAGCCGAAGATGTTTTCGTGAAAGTGGGGAAGTTCTACTATCCCGTTGATTTTATAGTAGTTGACATCCCCGCGGATCCTCAAGTTCCTCTAATTTTAGGTCGTTCATTTTTAGACACTTCGAGATCGCTTATCGATGTTCATGCAAGAACTATCACTTTGAGATTCAACGAAGAGGAACTTGTTATAAACGCTACTCAAAACTCGAAACCTTCTCATGTTTATGCAATCGCTACCATCAATCACATTGACATCGTTGATGTGGTTTGCGATGAGTTTTCACAAGAAGTGTTAGGTTTTTCCGATAGCTCGTCAAGTGGCAATCCTACTATTTTGGATCCGATTCTTGCTAATTCCACACCAAATCTCACTCCATTCCAAGGAGGCGATTTCACTTTAAATGAAATCGACAATGAAGATGAGGTGTTGATTAGTGATGATACTTCTATTCCACCGTTTCTTTCGCCGATGGAAGTTATGAGTGTTGAACCAAAATCTTCAATCGAGGAACCACCTATCCTTGAATTGAAAGATCTTCCTTCTCACCTTGAATACGCATTCTTGGAAGGTGATGACAAGTTGCCGGTTATTATTGCAAAAGGTCTTGCTAATGATGAAAAAACCGAGCTCTTGAAAGTTCTTAAGGCTCATAAAGGGGCAATTGCGTGGAAAATTTCCGACATTAAGGGTATTGACCCAAAATTTTGTACTCACAAGATTTTAATGGAGGAGAACTACAAACCCGCAATTCAAAGTCAAAGAAGGGTGAATCCCAAAATTCACGATGTCATTAAAAAGGAGGTTCTTAAACTCCTTGACGCGGGAATGATTTATCCTATATCTGATAGCCCATGGGTGAGCCCAATCCATTGTGTCCCTAAAAAGGGAGGAATGACCGTTGTGCCTAATGAAAACAATGAGTTAATTCCCACTCGTGTTGTGACCGGTTGGAGGGTGTTTATTGACTACCGAAAGTTAAATGACGCCACTCGTAAAGACCACTTTCCTTTGCCCTTCATGGATCAAATGCTGGAGCGACTTGCGGGAAATGAATTCTATTGCTTCTTAGATGGATTTTCCGGTTACTTTCAAATCCCTATCGACCCTCGTGATCAAGAGAAGACTACGTTTACGTGTCCTTATGGAACGTTCGCTTATCGTAGGATGCCTTTCGGACTTTGTAATGCACCCGGTACGTTTCAACGGTGTATGATGGCGATTTTTCACGATATGATCGAGAAGTCGATGGAAGTGTTTATGGATGACTTCTCGGTGTTTGGTAATTCGTTCACGTCATGTTTATCTAATCTCGAACAAATGTTAAAACGTTGTGAAGAAACCAATCTTGTGCTTAATTGGGAGAAATGTCATTTTATGTGTAAACAAGGAATCGTCTTAGGACATAAGGTGTCGAAGACGGGGATTGAGGTCGATAAAGCTAAGGTAGACGTCATCGCCAAGTTACCTCATCCCAAAACCGTTAAGGGAGTTAGGAGTTTCCTAGGCCACGCGGGCTTTTATCGTCGTTTCATCAAGGACTTTTCGAAAATTTCTCGTCCTATGACACACCTTCTCGAGAAGGATGCTCCTTTTAACTTTAATGAGGATTGTGTTAAGGCTTTCGAAACTCTCAAAAGGAAACTTACCGAAGCTCCCATTCTTGTTGCTCCTAATTGGGAATTACCCTTTGAAATCATGTGCGATGCAAGTGATTATGCTATAGGGGCCGTTTTAGGGCAACGTTATGACAAGCATTTTCGTCCTATCCACTATGCTAGTAAGACGATGACCGAGGCTCAATTAAAGTACACCACAACGGAAAAGGAATTCCTTGTCGTGGTCTATGCTTTTGAGAAATTACGACCTTATCTCGTCTTAACTAAAAGCATCGTGTATACCGACCATTCGGCTATCAAGTATCTCTTAGCTAAGCAAGATGCTAAGCCGAGATTGCTTCGTTAGATGCTCCTCCTCCAAGAATTTGATGTCACCGTGCTTGACAAAAAAGGAGCCGAGAATCTAGCGGCCGATCATCTCTCTCGTCTTGAAGATCCTCACAAAGATGTTTTCGAGAACAAGGAAATTACCGAAACATTTCCTCTTGAGACTCTCGGTGTAGTGAATTCTAAAGACACAACCCCATGGTTTGCCGACATTGCAAATTACCATGCGACAATTTCATAATCAAGGGTATGACGACACAACAAAAACGAAAATTCTTTCGTGACGTCAAGTTCTATTTTTGGGACGACCCTTATCTCTTTCGGATTTGTGCGGATCAACTCATTCGACGTTGTGTGTTTGGTGCCGAAGCTTCTAATATCCTTAGAGCTTGTCACGAGGGACCCACGGGTGGTCACCACGGTGCTAATCTCACGGCTAAGAAAGTGTTCGATGCCGGTTTCTTTTGGCCTTCTATCTATCGTGATGCACACGCACTTGTGAAGTCGTGTGATTCGTGCCAACGTCAAGGAAAATCGTCTCAACATGATGAAATGCCGCAAAACATAATTCAAGTATGTGAGATTTTCGACATATGGGGAATAGACTTTATGGGGCCGTTCCCATCGTCTCATGGCAACAAATATATCCTCGTCGCGGTGGACTACCTTTATAAGTGGGTGGAAGCTAAGGCTTTGCCTACTAATGATGCTCGTGTGGTAGTGAAGTTTTTGAGGCAACTATTCTCTCGGTTCGGAACCCCTCGTGCTATTATAAGC
The DNA here is from genome assembly GCA_025667525.1 of Glebionis coronaria. Lineage (NCBI taxonomy): Eukaryota > Viridiplantae > Streptophyta > Magnoliopsida > Asterales > Asteraceae > Glebionis > Glebionis coronaria. Next base: position 171,528,277 of record CM046880.1, on the reverse strand, counting down.
GATCGTGGAACCCATTTTTGTAATGACCAATTTGAAAAGGTTCTAAAGAAATATGGGGTTACACATCGTCTTTCTACGGCTTATCACCTGCAAACGAGTGGGCAAGTCGAGGTTTCGAACCGAGCTTTGAAGAGGATTTTAGAGAGGTCAATTGGAGAAAACCGTGCTTCATGGTCCGACAAACTCGATGACGCTTTATGGGCCTTTAGGACCGCTTATAAGACACCTATCGGTTGCACTCCTTATAAGTTAGTCTATTGGAAGAATTGTCATTTGCCCATTGAGTTGGAGCATAAGGCATATTGGGCCCTTAAGCATGCAAACTTTGACTTGAAGACCGCGGGAGATCACCGGAAAATACAATTGAATGAATTGGATGAATTAAGGGATAATGCTTATGAAAATTCATTAATTTTTAAAGAAAATACTAAAAAGTTTCATGATTCAAAGATTAAAAACCGGGTTTTTAACGTTGGTGATCAAGTGTTGCTTTTTAACTCTCGTCTTAAGATATTTTCCGGGAAATTGAAATCTCGTTGGTCGGGTCCGTTCACCATTACACAAGTGTTTCCATATGGGACCATTGAGCTAGCTCAAGATGATGGTCCTAATTTCAAGGTGAATGGACATAGGCTTAAGCACTACTTTGGTGGGGAAATTCCTTCAATGGTTTCCCCCGACCAAGACACCTTCCCCAATGATAATTAGCATTGAGGGGATCGAGTCGAGCTCATTACTCGGTAATCAAAAACGAGGTACCTCGTGGGGGAGATCCCATGCTTATCTTTTATGCTCACTATTCACTAATAAGGGGACTTGCACCCTTTCAACTCGTTGTCTCGTGGTTGTTTGTGATTGTGTTATCTAGATCATCATCATCATCTACGATTGAAGACTCTCGTGTTCGTTTACATGAGCCTCCATCGTTCGTTTGAAGAAGTTTTTCACGAATCCATGACATATCCTTTATTGTTCTAACAATTATCTTTTAGCATACTTAATAAACGGCTTTAGATATATTGTTGATCACCCTTTCCATACTAGATCCTAAGCATTCGACTCTTCGTCTCTAGTATGGGGTGCTCCACCTTTAGACTCGAAACATTGAGGACCATGTTTACTTTTAGTATGGGGGGGTGAATAGGTACTTGCTTTGCTACGCCCTCACGCTTTCCAATTTTCAATGTTTTGTTTTGCTAATAAGGCTAAAAATGGCCAAATTTTAAAATTTTTCTTAGTTTTTCATAAGTGTTTTTAAGACACGAATGTATATTTTCCGATGGGTAGAATAAGAATTAATTTTTGACTTGATAGGCATTTGGAGCCGTTTACATTCCTTAACCCGCTCAATTCAAGTTTTGCTAGACTTTTATATAGGGAGCTTTAAAACGCGAAAGTCTTAATTCATACGGGTTAAGAACAAGAACTTTTCGCAAGTTCCTATAATTGATTCTAGAAAGTCACTTATCAAGGGAACTTTAAAACGCATTCTCTAAACTTGAAAAAGTCCAAGAAAGTGAAAGATCCTATAGGTGGCTTGAAAACCCAAAACTTTGATTAGAGGTCTTTATATAGTGAAGAACGAGAAATGATAGAGTTAGACAAGTGATCATGCTAAACGTAGAACACGAAAATGTTCTTTCAAAAACTCATATGTTTTTAATTGTGGCTTTTTCTTCCCATAAGATCAATGCATTAGGAATAAATCATAATTGCAATAAGTAAGGTCGTACGATTTGAAAAGTTACTTAGCCTCTAGCGCAAGATCGTTTAAAAGTTGCTCGGGGTTGAATAGAGTTCATAGCCAAGGCATAACTTATTGAAGCGGGACGCGAAGATTGGCGATCATCCAAAAAGGCCCTAACAAGGCATGAGGAGCTCTATTTTTCCTAAAGATCCAAAGATGATGTGAAGTATCATTATTCCTAAATCAATATGAAGGATCGAGACACACGACGAGAAGCTATTACTCCCCTAAAGATCATGGAGAAATTCTATCCAAAAAGACCCTAACAAGGTATGAGGATAAATATATCCAAGTCCGAAAAGGAGGCGGATTGTTGTATATCAAAATCCAAAGTAAAGATTGAAGAAAAATGATGAAGTTGTGGTCCAATATGAAGAATCTCTCAAAAACGTCAAGTGAAGAAATTCCAAATATATGAAGAGAAGACCATAATTTCGAGAACGTCTTCCGAAGATTTGAAGTATGAAGTACATGCCAAATATCGGTCTGAGAAAGGTCTCAAATCGTGAAACGATTTATGCCAAGATATGAACTTAAGGAGATACACGAGAAGCCGTTTTAAAAGATTTTGTCCTTCGGCTAACTATTGATCAAATCGTGCTACTTTGCTTTCGGACTAATAACTACTCAAATAAGTCAATATGAATCACTTGTGATCCATGACAAATAGATAAAAAATGCTAGTAACCCATTTCCTTTTATAATAACTAGGATTGCGGGGAGAAAAAGTATTACACAATTTGGACGTATGAGTAGTGCTAGCATTGTGACTTGTACCAACAATGATCTTGTTTTTGCACTTAGCATGGAATGTATGACAATCAAGGATGACGAAGTTTACTTTAAGGGACATTTACTTGTTTCTATTCTTTGACCCTAAAAGTCACTTTTTGTGATGAAAATCATACATTATGTCTTTACACATCTTCGTAGTATGGTGCAAGTCTTTTACTCTTCAATAAAGGTTAATAAAATTGAACTTTGGTGATGCTATGATACTTTATTCTAGCATTGCGTGAGGGCACGGCAATGGCTTAGTATGGGGGAGTGATGAGATGGCATTTATACATGATCTCATCGTTCTTTTCGGGCTTTAAATGCATAAAAATGTCATAAAATACCATATATATGCTTGTGTTTGTTTAATTGTGTATTTTAGGTATGGATATCGTGAAAAAGACAAAAGATCACAAGTTACAAGGAAAAACGGACACGAGAAACGAAGCCGTACAAAGAACCGGGCCCTAATCATGGAATTCTCAACAAATACCCTTGAAGACTTGAAGACAAACAAGATTGATCCTCATTTATTGAAGAAATGACACTTAAAACCCTTGAATATTAATAATTACAAGTTTGGTCCCTTAAGTTTGTCAAAATTACACAAAAGGTCCTTCAACTTTGAAGAAATGGCAAGATTAGTCCCTCAACAAATCAAAATTGCCAACAATGGTCCCTCATGAAGCCAAAGATACATTGAACACCTTTGAAGATCAAGAATGTCCAAGATCAGCCCTTGAAATATCTCAAAAGGGCAAAAATAAACCTTGAAATCCTTTTTCCAAAGTTTTGTGCCAAAACTGCCAATATGTGAAACTTATTTACAAAGCAAAACACGTTTTAGGGCTGAAAGTCTTTATTTACCAAAAATTCCAAAACACAAGGGCTAAACATGGGCAAAGGAAACATTTGAAACGAATTTGCGCCAAACAAACATCTTTCCCCCAATTTCGGATCAAAAAGCTTACTGTTCATCTTTTACCCCACCCAGAATTACCACCACTTAAACTTAGGGTAATTTCCAATTACCTTTGCACATGTGTGATTCACACATGCAGAAACCTATCCCAACCTTAAAACCCTTAATCCCACTCACTATGGACCCCACCCCCAATTCCCGTTTAACCAATCACATGACAACTTGGCCTCCAAGTTATCTGACATGGCAAAATCAACAGCTAAGAGTCCTTGCTTCATTCCAAAGCTAAAATGAACAGCCAAGATCACTTTGGACAGCTCACACCAAGAATTCGTCTAGAAGACTCAAGGGCATAATAGGGAATTCAGTTCTAGGGTTTGTGAATAGTGTTTAGCCAGGCATTTGCCTATAAAAGGAGACCTCAACATGTGAGAGTCCCTTTGTTCCAGTTTTAGGCTATTAATCTTTGTAATTCCTTTTTAAGTAATAAAATTTTGATTTTCTGAATTTTGAGAAATCTTGTTCTTGTTTATTGAATAGCCTAATTCTGAGTTCCATTTATATGTTTGAAGGTTTTTTAGGCAAGGTTTTAGTTGATAAAGCTTGGGTTTCAAAAATCAGAAAGTGCTTGTTTATTTGATCTCACCTTATTGTTTGTTCATCTTAGCAGCATTGGAAGCTGGTACTTGTTTTGCTAGTACCTCAGCTCAAACAATCCAGGGCCTGGATGTAGGTCTTGGAGGTTTGCACCTTCTTCCCTTTTCATTTTCTCTTTAAGTTTCTAATTATTTGTGATTTTTGTGGATTATTGCTTGAATCTGTGTTATTGTGGGTGATTATTGTTGATTTGGCTTGGTTTGATGTTATTGAGGTGTTACTGATCTGATTTGTGGGTTGAATCTTCATAAGCCTTTGAAAATTTGTGAAATAAAGTTTTAAAAGGGTGTTTGGGATTACTGCATAAGTTAGATTTGTGGCTTGTTAACTGCTTGTGTGTTGTTTGCAAGTATTGGTATCTGTTTGTTGGGTGTTTTTGTTCATCTGTTTGCAGGTTTTGAGGCTTTGAACACATTGATTCTTAGATTGGCTATAAAATCTTAATAACTTGGTAAAATTGGCTAGGATTTTGAGGACACCTAGATCTAAGCATAGGTTAGGGCTAACAAGTGCTAAATCATAGTTAATCACACCAGGGTAGAAGGATTTGAGGCTTGAAATGGGATCAAGTGTCAAGTATATCAGCAAACTGTTTGTGCATATTGTTCATTGTTCATCAGTAACTTCTAGTGCTTTGATCTTGTTGATTTCTTTGATTCAGTGTTTGATTCTTGTTGCTTTGTGTTTATTGTTAGTTTATATAGCTTGTGTATACATCTGGTTAAGTTTGGTTGGCTTATTTTGCTTAAATATGCTTATTAAGTGCTTAACTGCTTATTTGCATATCTGGAGCATATTTGTGGACTGTTTGGCTTATTGTGGCTTATTGTGTGGATCATTTTGTGATTTTATTGTTGCTATTGACTCCTTGTGGTTCACTGATCACAAGGGTTCCTTTGTTTCCAATTGAATCAAACCAGAACTCTCATAAAAGCTTGGTCAATTAGTCAAAGCAGTGGGAACTCCTTTCCCCTGCTGGTTGCCACTGCTAGTGCAATTTTGGTGTCAGCTTATCAATAAGCTATAATAGCTTATTCCAACCTGCAACAACTTTGTTTTTGTAATAGGTGCTCATATTTTGACCCATTTGTTCATACTGGAGCATTTGGGTGGTTGACTTTTAGGTTTGACTAGAAAACCAAGTCCTTTGACTTTTACATAAGCTCTTTTGTGCTTATTCTGGCTTATTGGTTGTGCTTATTGGATTTTTGTTGATTGATAGTGCTTATTGAGTCCATTTGAAAGCTTTTGCAAGTTGAATCAGCTTCTGAGGTGCATTATTTCTCAAAAACGACTATTTTGTCGTTTTGTGAATTTTTGCTTTTCTATTTTTTGGCTTATTGAGTTAGCTTATTGGAAATTTCTTTTGACAGATCTCTTAAGAATCCTAAAAGAGGGTTGTGTGTCAATTTAGAGCTTATGGCTTAATGGGCTGAAAAGCCCAATAAGAATAAGCTTTGTGTTCAATAAGCTGTGATAAGCACATTTTCAGCTTTTGAGCCTTTAGAGTTTTGTTCTTAGAATTAAATTTTAAGTCAGATAGGGCTTTTCCAAGTCAATTGGGCCATGTTTGACTTTTTGGGCCCAAAAGCCCATTTAGGTTGACTGTTTTTGGATTTGGCCCATTTGAGGGCCCATTAGGGGTATTTTGGTAATTTCACTTGGATTTTCTGATTATTTAGTTTAAAATAAACTAGTTTGCAAGTTTTTAGAATTTTTTATAATTTTTGGATTTTTGATATTATTTTATTATTATTTTATTATTATTTTTTAAATTTCACTTTTTCCAACTTTTTACATTTTTCTTAGGTCAAATACATTAAAATAGGAATTTAGCAACTTTTAGAATAATTTTATCACTTTTAGATTAATTTTTATTATTATTTTAAGTTTTAATAGTTTTTAAATCATTTTAAATAGTTTTTATTAGTTTTAAAATTTATAAAAATAGTTTTTAATCATTTTAGGTCATTATTGAGTTTTATCAATTTAAAAATCTTTATTTGGGCTTTTTGATAATTTATTTGATTTTTAGGGCTTTAATTAGCATTTAAAAATTAAATATTTAATTATTTAAAAGGTTTGAAAGAGTATTGATCATTGGTAAACTCTTAGTTATTATTTTTGATTTTTGGTGAATTTTTGGTAATTTTTAGAATTTATTTTTATTTTTGTGGTTTTTAAGGTTCTATGTTTTAACTTTCTAGTAGTGATTTTGTGTTAATTTTTATTTATACGTCTTCGTCATTTTCTCTTCTAATCCCCTTCTAAACCAATCATTAATCACAAACATTTGGCAAGTTTTTCACACACATATACCTCCTTGGGAAACGAACTTTCACACCATTAAGGGTCATTAACACTTGATTTTTCCTAAAGTCATTTGTTCGATACCTACCGCTTTTACGCCTTTTTCCTAAAGGGTGTAATTTACCACAATCAAGGGGTATCAACCTTCTTGTGTATATTGGCAATGAATCCACCAAGATTCTTATGAGATCTTCTAGTCTCAACAGGAGTCATGACATCCCCAATAATTTGGGAAGGGGGATGATTCTTCATAGTAGAAGTGAGAACTCCTCCCTCAAAAAGTCTGGTGTCTTCAATCTCATTATCCAAGTTGCCAATATCCTCATCAAACTCTCTTTCATCAATAGTAGGATTAACCTCTTCATATAAATTGGAAGGTTCACCTTGTTCAAAATTAGAAGAGAAAAGATGTTGAGAAGTGTTGTCAACGCCTGAACCTTGGTTGGCAGCGTTTGAGTTATCAACGCCTGAAATGGTGTTGTCAACGTTTGAGCCATCAACGTCTGAATTTGTCCTTTCAGCGCTTGATTTTCCTTTGCCAGCGCCTGAAGGACCATGCATGTTGTTAACTGGTGGTACTTGGGGACCACCATTTTCCTTTCCAGTAGTAGCAGCAGCAAAAGCATCTGTCCATATGGGGATAGTGACATACTCTTGTATGGGAGATGTCTTTTCTGCTGGTGATCCAACCTCTTCATTAACCTGTGTACCTGAAACATCAACAACTTGTTCTTCCACAACATTTGAAGTTACCTTCACAATGTCTGGATTAGTAACAGGCATATAATTTAAAGTCCTAGATAGAGGTTCCAAGTCAAACAACCAATTTGGACCACTTTCAGGATCATTAGGTTTACTCTCTAAAAACCTAACATGTACTCTTTCAAGTATACGTTTTTCCTTCTTAAGGTAAACCCTATATCCCTTGCTCTGCACTGAATAACCCATGAAATAGCCTTCATCACCTTTTGCACTAAATTTACCTAAGGCATCAGTAGTATCAAGTAAAAGTACATGACAGCCAAAAGGTTTAAGAAAACCAATATTAGGTTTTCTTACCCAAAGTAATTCATAAGGTGTTTTGTTCTGTATCTTGTTGACCAATGCTCTATTCTGAACATAGCATGCTGTATTCACAGCCTCAGCCCAAAAAGCTATAGGGAAATGAGCATCAGCCAACATAGTCATGGCTGCTTCAATTAGGGTTCTATTCTTTCTCTCAGCAACCCCATTTTGCTGTGGGGTTCTGGCAACACAAAACTGCCTAGTAATCCCTTTCTTGGCACAAAAATCATCTAAAAGCTTATTTCTAAACTCACCACCATTATCACTCCTAAGCATTTTAACTTCATTACCAGTCTTCTTCTCTATCTGAGTGATAAAGTCAATTAAAGTGTCAGCAGTGTCACTTTTCATAGCTAAAAAGAAAGTCCAAGTAAACCTAGAAAAGTCATCTGTGATGACAAAGCAGTATGATTTACCATTCAAACTCTCTATATTAGTTAGACCAAATAGGTCCATATGCAGCAAGTGTAGTGGTTTAGAACTAGAGTGCACCTGTTTAGACTTAAATGAGACCTTGTGATGCTTGCCTTTAAGGCATGCAACACAAGAGTGGTCATTGTGGAAAGCCTTTTTAGGCAAACCATCAACCAAGAAAAGTCTCACAAGCCTGTTTATATTCTTAAAGTTTATGTGCCCTAGTCTCCTGTGCCATAGATTACTCTCATCACTAAAGCTTTAGCCCTAATTCCATTAAGTTTCACATTATAGATGTCTTTATGTCTAGGTGTTCTATAGTCAATATACTTCTCATCTGGAATTTTATAATCCTTGCCTAACACCAAGCATTCAGTATCAGTAAACAGAACTTTATTTTTATTATCACAAACTTGTGATACACTAAAAAGATTGTAACCAAGTTCCTTTACCAGAAACACGTTTTCAAAACGAAAGTTCTTGGTGAGAAGTGTTCCTTTGCCTGTGATAGTTCCATATTCGCCTCCAAAGTAAACCTTATCACCATCCTTAATAGGAGTGAAGTTAGTAAGATAATCTTCCTTCCCAGTCATGTGCCTAGAGCATCCACTGTCCCAATATCCATAATCATTGACCTGTTTTTGAATGCCCTGCACATAAAGAAAACAAATTAGTTTTCTTTGGGAACCCAAGCCTTAGAAGACTTGGATTCATCTGGTTGTTCAACAAGAACAGACTTAATTCTCATAACAACCCCTTGTTCATCCCTCTTTGGATGAAATACCCAGTTAACCCCAATAGGTTTTGTAATGACCTTTGAAATGTAATTAAATCTGTTGCAGGTCATTGAAATCCTATTATCATTAGGGTTTTGATCTTTCTTAGGTCTCCATGTCAAGCTTTAAGAAGCTTTAGACCCCTTACCCTGTGGTTGCAAATATTTAGGTCTGGTCATGTTTCTGTCAGCGTTGGATTTGGTCTTGTCAACGCTGAAATTACCCTTGTGAGCGTTGAACCTAGGGTTTGCTACAGAAACCCATTGCCTGTCGACCAAGTATTGGTCTTTTGAAATGGTCTTTGTCCATGAGTGTTAGACCCTCTAGTGAAGAAAGGGGCTGGTCTAACAACTTGTGGACTTTGCTCCACACAAGTTTTGGGTCTGACAACATTTGACCTTTTAACAGCGTTGACCTTGGTAGCATTGACACACTTATATGCTAAATGTGAAAAGCTACCACAAGTGTAACATGATTTTCTAGACACAATCCTAGGTCTAGAAGAGAAAAAGCCTGTCCCATCATTACTAACTTGGCTTTTAGGTGACCTAGTATTCCTATACATTTCTACATACTTGATGCTAGGTTTTCTAACAATGTTTGAGCCAAGGTCAACATTCTTACCAGTGATTGGGTTTGTTACCTTAATTGGAGTTGACTCATTTGGACTTTCACATAACAAGCCAACCTTAACAAACAAGGTAGGGTTGGATTTGTTCCATTCATTCAAGTCAGTCAACTTCTGTTGATACTCTTCAACTGGGGTAATGACTCTTGGTGGAGGAATAAATTCCTCCTCTTGGAGTTCTGGTAGACTAGTCCAAGATAGGTCCTTTCTTTGGACACCATAAAAGTCTCCAACTGGTGGTGGAACAAGAGTATAGTCGTTCATCCCAATCCCAATCATATCCTTAGGATCCCTCTGTTTATTAACACATTCTCCTAGGGTTTGTGAGGCCTTATCAAATCTCTGAATTTTAAGGTCAACATTATCTTTATTCTTGATAGCCTCATCTAACTTAGCCTGTAACTCACCATTAACCCTTAGCATGATGTTCCTAACATCATTACTAGCATTTAACTCATGTTTTAAGATATTTATTTTATTTTTTAAGTCAAATTCCATTTCTTGTACTCAGAAACTGTCTTCTCAGTTTGAGTGAGAGCAACTTGATAGTTAGACAGTTTGCATCTCTCAGTACTCACATCATCTAACAATCTTAACACCTCTTTGTTAAGTTTCTCAGTATTTAACCTACAACCCTTACTACAAAAAGTATCATCGTATAACTCATTATCTTATGAAGAGGAGGAGTGTGCCATGAGAGCATATTGAACATGCTCTTCTTCTTCTATCTCAGCAACCAAAGCTTTATCCTCTTCCCCATCCTTAGCTAAATAGCTCCAGTCCCATCCAATACCATCAATGTCTTGCACTGCAACCATGGCCTTAGGATCTTGAGCCTTAACAATTTGTCTTGAGAGTTTCCCAGCATCAGATCTTCTTGGAGATCTGCATTCCCTCATGAAGTGCCCCATACGATTAAAGTTGTAGCATTCAACTTTAGATTTATCAAATCTAGCAGTGTCCTTTGCATTAAAGGTCATCTTCTTCTTAAACCTTCTATTCCACCTGTTTGCTCTTATACTAGCAAGAGCTATGTTCCACTTAATATCCATCTCCTCCAAGTGCTCATCACTTATTTGCTCAAGGTCCTCATATGTAATCACTGAACCATTGGGCAAAGAAGCAATATATGCACACACAATATCCAGATCCAAACCAGCAGGCTTAACTCTTGGTGAGTCAATTTTGTATGTGTCAGTGTCTAAATATGAGGCGTTGACAGGACATGATCCAGCGTTGACACATGTTGATCCAGTAACTGGGTGCATGTAAGAGTCCTTCTGATCAATTTGACCGTTACTACGTGAGAAGAAAGCCATGTTACTATTGGTAGACTTACTTCCATGCTCCAAAAGAGTTTCATTCTCCAACAGCCTTAGTTTGTTGTAGATATCATCAAAAGTAGAACTTTTGCGAGTGTTATTGGCAAGTATAGATCTTGCCTCAATCTTCCACGCATCACCAAGGCTTTTAAGAAAGGTGGCAATAGTGTCAACATCACCAACTTGTGTCCCCATGAAGGACAGCTTGCTCGTAATGTCAAGCAGTCTGCTTCTAACACTGCTAAACTTCTCATTAGGTTGAGCCTTGAAAACAGCATACTCATGCATGAGTTTCTTCTTCTTCTCTTCCTTAGTATCATCATTGCCACCATATGCCACTTCAAGGGCTGCCCAAAGGTCTTTTGCAGATTCATATCCTCTGTATTTATGCTGGTTCTCTTGTCCCAAAGAGAGATTCAGAATGTTTAGGGTTTTCATATCAACCCTTTTCTTTGCTATGTCGTTAGCAGACACAGCTCTACCATCATCAAGTTTTTCTTTCTTATCTGCTTCTGAACATCCAGCAACAGCTGATCTTGCAGCAATGGCATTAGCAATCTTTTAAGCTTTATTGAATGTGTTTCCATATTCAATAATCTCCCAGAGAGTGTAGTCATAGATCCCCAAATATTGCTCAAAGTTGAATTTCCACAACTCGAAGTTGGTTGCATCAAGCATGGGAATATTGATGTTTGGTAAAGGTGAGGAGGATGAGGAGGAGGTTACTTCTGGATTTGACATGATGTTTTTAGGGTTTTGTGAAAATTAGGGTTTTGGTGATTTTAGGGTTCTTGTGTTCTTTAAGATCAAAAAGTTTCTCAACAAGCTCTGATACCACTTGTTGATCCCAAACTTAGATCGATTTAGCTTTATGTATACGAGATTAGATCAAGTTATACACGTAGAGAAACCTTTGTATATGTATAAAGTAATCTAAGTGTTAAGGGAATTAACACTTAAACAAGAACACACAAAGATGTAAACAAACTTTCACTTGATTGAATATATCGAACTTGCTTACAATGAAAGTGTTTAACGTATGAAAAACTTATATTGAACAATAACCTAAAGGTCTTCTTTTATAGACATAAGAAGCCTTGTACAAGAGTCTACGTATCAACTATTCTAGCTAAAGATAATTATAGAAAATACAATGTTAAACTTATCTTTACTAGAAACAAACTAGAAACAATATACGCGTAGACTAAATCTTTCTATCAGTGTTTGTCTTCAATGTATAAACGCTTGACTTCTTCTTGTCAACGCTTGATCTGTCAGCGTTTGTTTTCTTCCTATCAACGCTTGTTTTACTCTTGTCAGCGTTCAAGTGAACTGGCTATATTTTATTCCCAACATTTTTAATATTCCATTAACATGTATCATTTCACATTCCATTATTCAAAACTTGGTAGACACATCATATGGTCACCATTTATTTTAGCCGTGACCTTTAAGGTCATGGTTTTCATGATCTTTAAATTACATAAGTTCATTTTATGAGATCTATGATTATTAGTTAACTATTGTCCCATAGAACAAGATATGTAACCCATGCAACATTTATATTTATAAAAGGTTTCATATTGTTTAATCTAGTTTAAAACATAGAATACAAATCATATGTTTCTTATTAGAAGATTTTAAATCATGTATATGAGTTTCATAATTATGTCGTGACCTATAATGGTCATAGCTTTATCAAATCTTGATTTTTAACATGTTATTTACTTGTGTTTATAGATGTATGATGATGCATGCATGAAGAAATGAAAGAATATGATGTGTATACCTTTCTTGCCTAAAAGTACCAAGAATCATCTAGATGAACAAGGAGATTTGAGATCTACTCAAGATGATGAAGAAAACCCTAATACAAACCAAGACGTGTCCTTGATGATTTCGGCTAGGGCTTGTTTATAGTGATTTCAAAAGGAATGATACTACTAATGATTTTTAGTAAAGATGAGACAAGAATCTTGGTGGATTTAATACTTGGTTTTGGATGTATATGGCTTTAAGCCGTATGATTGAGTGAGAAGAGGATGAGAGAAACAGGATTAGATTGCTTGAGAGAATGTGAGAGTATGTGTGTGTGTTTTTGGCTAAAAGGGGAGAGAGAGAGGAGGGCAAAAGGCATGACTTGTCTTGGTAAGAGAAATCTTGCCAAGTGTAAGCCTTTATGTTTCGCATGCATCTCTTCTCCTTCCACATACCCTTGGTGCTGTGTATAGCTAACCAAAAAGGGTAGGGTAGGCTTGTGTTGGGCTTATGTTGGGCTTACACACAAAGGAGGGTGATGGTCATGGGCTAGTCCAAGAGTTTAAGTATACCCCTAGTTCACTTACACACATACTGTGGCTAAATACTTACTTATAGTATATTTCCAAATTGTCTTAAGTGTGGTACACACAATGCTAGTTATAACTTCATTACTTGTTTTTCCTAGTTATATGCTCATGGTTTTAAGTTATGAAGCTATTTTCAACAAAGATGTAAGTTAAAGTATAGTTACATGATAGACATGTTTATACATACCTTAAGGAAATATAACACATGAATAAGTGTTCTAGGATTATTGGGTGAAAATTTATTATATAAAATCATGGTAAAATCATGGATTTTACAACACCACCCCGTTATTTTAGATTTATCCTCAAAGCTATTAAAAATGTGGTTATCTTTTAAGTGAAGGATGTTCTAAGTATATGATTTGTTTCAGACTCTCTCTCAGGTACTGATGACGGCATGAATGTGAAGTGGTCTACACCTAGGTTTCCCTTATACGTTCGATTGGGCATTAATGAAAGCTTCTGTTGTTACAGGTGAACAGAAGAGAATTCAAAGGGATTTTTATCCGGGGTTGCACTATTCATCCGATTGAGCAGTAAAAGAGACTATTGCTATGGATGGACTGAAGCAATGAAAAGAGATCTTTATCCGGATCGCATTATACATCCGATTGAGCAGTAAAGGAGACTGCTGCTGTGGATGGATAGGGAGGGAATGCAAAGAGATCTTTATCCGGATCGCACTATACATCCGATTGAGTAGTAAAGGAGACTGCTGCTGTGGATGAATAGGGAGGGAATGCAAAGAGATCTTTATCCGGTTCGCACTATACATCCGATTGAGCAGTAAAGGAGAATGCTGCCGTGGATGGATAGGGGGAATGCAAAGAGATCTTTATTTGGATCGTACTATGTATCCGATTGAGCAGTAAAGGAGACTGCTAGTGTGGATGGGTAGGGGGAATGCAAAGAGATCTTTATCTAGATTGCACTATACATCCGATTGAGCAGTAAAGAAGACTTCTGTTGTGGATGAATAGGTGCGGGCTTCCCAACGGGGGTCGCAGCCATACCCTTCCAGGATCTGGGAGAGGACCAATGGCGTTGCAGATTTGGTTAGGAGGACAAATCCATTGCAAATGGTTTCTGATATGAGGAGGACACGCCAGCATGTTTTATACATGGGGGGGGGGGCTGGGGATGTACTATATCTGCATCCTTTTCACGGGTGAGATACAGGTTATATCTCCACACCCGATGATGAAGATTGGGGTTTGAAGGTAAAACAAAACATTTTAACTATAACCCCTCTATATCAACAACTTTTAAGAAAAGACTTATGATTATACCTCAAGCTTGTGTGATACAAACATTAGTTAATAGTACTAAAGTTTCTACCCAACAGAGAGGTTAAGATCGTTGTTGATGGCCATTGCGTAAGAAGTTGCAAAGAGTTTGCTTCATTCGCCGTGGGGTTGAGCGAGAGGGGCGCAAAAAAGAAGTACCTCAAATGGTGGAAATAAAAGAAAATACCAAGAATAAAGAAGTGCGCGCCTTGCAGGTTGCCGTAACAAGGGTCATGCATTCACTATCACTGGTTCAAAATTTGTACAAATTATGACTTCTAAAGAGAGGAAATCACATATCCCAGAGTCTAGTGGGTGATGGTATTGTCGAACTAATTGGACCCGTAGAGGAAAGAGGAATGTCCCAAAAACATGGGTCATTCAACATCTCTTTAGGAGGGATGTCGGCCATAGCCCTACAAAGTACACCCATTGTGAGTTGGATGTGCCTTCCAGGTTTAGGGTTGCCTAAGTGGCAGATATAACCCTACGAAATACACCCATTGTGATTTGGATGTATCTTTCAGGGGGAGAAACTGGTTAGGGAAATGGAGTATCCCCGAACCAAGTACTCTCTGGCTTGTTGGTGCTAGAAATGACACTAAATCTAGTGTCAATTATATCGGGGTTATGGCTCCCCAATATAATCAAGGTTTCATCTCCCCCAAGGTACACGAACCAATTTTTGGGTCATATAGGATAACTGTATGATACTTGCTAGTCAATTCATGCTAATGACGACATCAGAGCTATCAAGACTTTCTAGGATCCGATTGATGTAAAACGGGTGATTGGGAAGTTTTAAGGAACAACCTCGAATGATGGTGTTTAACTATCATAACTTTTCCGTTGACTATTCCACAGTGTAATAGGAGTCTAAAACTAACGGAGGGATTTCCAATTCCTCACTGAATTTAGCAATTATAATGATTTGGTCTACTCATGCATCAAACAAGATAGATGCATATCATTGGTTTAGAAAGAACATACCAGGTACGATGTTGGAGCCTGGATTTGCTTGGGCATTGTCGGCCATGTATACTTGCGAAGGAGTTCCCTTGTTGTCCTTCTTCTGGTTGGCCAACTTAGGACAATAAGGTCTCACATGCCCAGGGGTTCCACACTCGTAACATACCACATCTTTCTTTGGTCCACTACTGCTTCCACCTGTGGGGTTTCGGTTTCCCTGCTGCCCACTTCCACTCCCACGTGCATTGGACTTGCCCTTGTTTCTGTTCCCGAGATTGGTATTGGGTTGACTTGGGGTAGCAACATTTGTTTGACAATCGCGAGCAAAATGGCCTTGTTCGCCACACTTGTAGCATCCTTGGCATTGTCCTCCAGCAACATGATGATAGTTGCATTTTGAGCACTTGGGCTTGGTCCCTGAGTAGCTCTTGGTGCGGGTTATGGGAGTAGTGTCATCCGCTTGCCCAACGTTTTGCTTTTTATAAGGATGCTGGTGCTGGCTACGAGAGTTTTCATCATATTTCCTCTTGTTGTCCGTTTGCCTCTCGAACAGATTGCGGGCTCCCTTATGATCAGCTCAGTCGCAAATTCCATAGCACCTTCAACGGTAGTGGGTCGTGAAGCTAGCACACTGTCATGAATGTTGTCAGGGAGTCTGCTGACATACTTTTCAATCTTGTCACTCCTAGAGGAAACATTCTGGTGCACATCAAGCTTAACTCTTGAAATCTTTGGTTGTACCAAAGGATATCATTGTTCTTACACTTGAGATCCCACAGCTCGACTTCCAACTTCTTCATTTCTCCTCTGGGACAATACTTTTCGGTCATTCTCTCTTTGAGGTTGGCCCAAGTGAGAGTATAAGCAGTGTCATGTCCAAGGATGGCGACCACAGAGTTCCACCAAGTAAGGGCGCTCTCAAGCAGAGTGCATGTAGCAAACTTAACTCTGTTCTCGTCAGCACAGCCGCTGATGCGGAAGACTGTATCTAGTCTTTCAAACCACTTCATTAATTCAACAACTCCTTCTTTTCCTCGGTAGTATGAGGGTTTGCATTTTAAGAAGTCGGGGTAAGAGCAACCCCTGTTGGTGTTGTTTCTTCGTGCATCAAAGTTTGGATCATTGTTTGCATTCGGGTCAGCTCCTCTGGCTGCCATGGCCGCTGTGATGCCTTTACTTATCATTTCCCGCAGTTGTACGGCAGTAACATTTTGAGTAGCTTCTGGGGATTCAGCATTATCGGCATTGGAGGTGGTTGCATTATTGGGATTTGATCTCGTAATCACCATTTGTCTATAATCATATACAAAATGAGATTATTGGTTTTAGCGTTAGTATAGTTTATATATTATTTGCACGAGAAAACTTATGCACTGATTTCATATCAAATTTGGATAACCTGTCAAGATCTCATAATATAATACATTGCACAGCAGATATAATAAAGAAAGAGATTACACGTTATTTCCATGAGAAATTTAACATTCATCAAGTATAACACAATCTAAGTCATTATCCGGTCGGGCCTAGTCCAAGGTAATGATACACACAATCTTTAAAACATCATATCCCAAAATTACATGTTCAAAAGAAAAGGAAAGATAAAGTACGGGATTAAATCACCAAAGCTGAAAAAGAAATAAAAGTACAAAGGCCCTATGTCATGATAGCCGGGATGAAACCCGTAAGCTTATCATGACGTACAAGAAGTCTAGTACGTCTATACTAATCCTGCCTGGATGGTCTACTAGATGATGACGGGGCTGATGGTGCTGATGGAGCTGGTGGGGCTGCAGAATTTATCCTGGTGTTCCATAAAGTCTGAACTGTCGTTCAGGTCTCATTGAGCGTACGGAGTGCAGACAGTAGCTGGTTCCGGAGTCTATCGGCGACCCCTCGGAGATAAGCCATCTCCCCAGTAACCCCATCATGTCGGGCAGTGGCGAGATCAAAGAAAATGGATAGTGATTGCTCCTGAGCGGTAAGAGAAACATGGGTCTAATGCTGCAGACCCTCCATGACCTGAATGCGCTGGTGGAGGCGGTAGTTCTCCTCCAATAACCACTTTAGTGCCTCGTCCGTCCTAGCCTGGATGCCCTTAGCGGTCTGGGAGTCTCCCCTCATAGTGCGGAAAAAAGTGTCGATACGATCATAGATGACGACATGGCTTGGTTGACTGACTGTCAACTGGCTGCGGAGGTCAGATATCTCTCGCTCCTGGCGTGCAGCCAGTGCGGCAATCTGGGCCTGAACGGAATCGACACGTCCAACCCCAGAGCCTCCCCGGTCTCATAAGTGGAAATGGGTGCGGGCCCGGAAAAATAGTCCGATGATAAGGATGGAGGCATGGAAGATGGCATGCTAGGAGGGACCCGGTCCTCCTCCATAGAGGTTGGGGCCAATGTTGCAGGTGCTGAGATAGAAAAAGGGTCCTCTGTGAGTACAACATCGATGGCTGGGTATGTTGGGAATAAATTAAAGCCAGATCACTTGAGCGCTGACAAGAATAATTCAAGCGTTGACAAGAACAAAGCAAGCGCTGACAGCTCAAGCGTTGACAAGTTAAAGTCAAGCGTTGACACATTGAAGACAAGCACTGATGGAAGATATAATCTACATGTTTATTATATTCTAGAATACTTCTAGTAAGGATAGAAACGACAATGTATTTTCTATATTTATCTTTACCTAGAATAGCTGATACGTAGATTATTGTACAAGGCTTCTTAGTCTATAAAAGAAGGCCTTTAGGTTAATGTTTATTATCAAGTTTCATATAAGTTTTCATTCGTAAACATCTTTCATTGTAAGCAAGTTCGACATTCATAATCAAAGTGAAAGTTTGTTTACATCTTGTGTGTTCTTGTTTAAGTGTTAAATTCCGCATAACACTTAGATTCATAAAGCATATACAAAGGTTTCTCTACGTGTATTACTTGATCTAATCTCGTATACACAAAGCTAATCGATCTATGTTTGGGATCAACAAGTGGTATCAGAGCTTGTTGAGGAACCTTTGATCTTTAAAGAACACCATACACGAACACCAAAACCCTAATTTTCTCAGAAACCCTAAAAACACCAAAACCCTAACAACATCATGTCTGAAGCAATAACCTCCTCCTCCTCAGCCTTACCAAACATCAAGATTCCCATGCTTGATGCAACCAACTTTGACTTGTGGAAGTTCAACTTTGAACAATATCTGGGGATCTATGACTACACACTCTGGGAGATTATTGAATATGGAAACTCATTCAAGAAGGCTCAAAAGATTCTTGATGCCATTAGTCAAAGAACAGCAGTTGAAGGATGCCCTGAAGAGGATAAGAAAGAAAAACCTAGAGATGGTAGAGCTGTAGGTGCTGAAGATATTGCAAAGAAAAGGGTTGACATGAAAGCCCTAAATATTCTGAAAGTCTCTTTGGGACAAGAAAACCAGCACAAATATAGAGGCTATGAATCTGCTAAGGATCTTTGGGAAGCACTTGAAGTTGCATATGGTGGCAATGCAGACACTAAGGAAGAAAAGAAAAAGCAACTTCTGCATGATGATGCTGTCTTCAAAGCTCAACCCAATGAGAAACTGAGTAGTGTGAGAAGCAGATTGCTTGACATCATAAGCAAGTTGTCCTTCATGGGGACACAAGTTGGTGATGTTGACACTAATGCTACCGTTCTTAAAAGTCTTGGTGAGGCATGGAAGATTGAGGCAAGATCTATTCTTGCCAACAATACTTACAAGAGCTCCTCGTTTGATGACATCTACAACAAACTAAGACTGTTGGAAGATGAAACTCTTTCAGAGCATGGAAGCAAATCTAGCACCAGCAACATGGCCTTCTTCTCTCATAGTGAAGGTCAATTCAATCAGAAGGAATCTTATATGCATCCAGTTACTGGATCATCATATGTCAGCGCTGGAACAAGTCCTGTCAACGTCTCCTTTTTAGACGCTGACACATTCAAGAATGACTCCCCAAGAGTTAAACCTGCTGGTTTGGATCTGGATACTGTTTGTGCTTACATTGCTTCTTTGCCCAATGGTTCAGTAATTACATATGAGGACCTTGAGCAGATAAGTGATGAGAACTTGGAAGAGATGGACATCAAGTGGAACATGGCTCTTGCAAGTATAAGAGCAAATAGGTGGAACAGAAGGTTTAAAAAGAATATGACCTTCAATGCTAAAGACACAGCTGGATTTGACAAATCCAAAGTTGAATGCTACAATTGCCATCGTATGGGGCACTTCATGAGGGAATGCAGATCTCCTAGAAGATCTGATGCTGGTAAACCCTCAAGTCAGGTTGTTAAAGCTCAGGACTCCAATGCCATGGTTGCAGTTCAAGGAGTTGATGGTACAGGATGGGATTGGAGCTATTTGGCTAAGAATGCTGAAGAGGATAAAGCTTTGGTTGCTCATATTGAAGAAGAAGAGCATGTTGAATATGCTCTCATGGCACACTCCTCCTCTTCATCTGATAATGAGGTATATGATGATGCTTTTTGTAGCAAAGGTTGTAGGTTAAACACTGAAAGACTTAACAAAGAGGTGTTAAAACTAAAAGATGATATGAGTATTGAAAGGTGTAAATTGTCTAATTACCAACTAGCTCTTACTGAAACTGAGAAAACCGTTTCTGAATACAAGAAAATGGAATTTGACTTAAAAGATAAGATCAATATCTTAAAACATGAGCTAGAGGGTAGTATGGATGTTAGGAACATCATGACAAAGGTTAATAGAGACCTACAGGCTAAGTTAGATGAGGCCATTAAGAATAAAGATAATGTTGACCTCAAGATTCAAAGATTTGATAGAGCCACCCAAACCCTAGGAGACTGTGTAGCTAAACAAAGGGATCCTAAGGACATGACTGGGATTGGGATGAATGATTACTCTCTAGTTCCACCACCAGCTGGTGACTTCTATGGTGTCCTTAGAAAGGAATTGTCTTGGACTGGTATACCAGAATGCCAAGAGGAGGAATTCATTCCTCCACCAAGAGTTTTCACTCCAGTGGAAGAGTATCAACAAAAACTGACTGACCTAAATGAGTGGAAGAAAGCTAACCCTACTTTATTTGTTAAGGGAGGTTTGCTATGTGAAAGTCCCAATGAATCACCACCCATTAAGGTTACTAACCCAATCACTGGTAAACTTGTTGACCTAGGCTCCAACTCTGTTAGAAGACCTACCATTAAATATGCAGAGATGTATAGGAATAATAGGTCACCCAAGAGCCAAGTTAGCAATCATGGAACAGGCTTCTTCTCTTCTAGACCTAAGGTTGTGTCTAAGAAAGCCTGTTACACTTGTGGTAGCTTTTCACATTTGGCATACAAGTGTGTCAACGCTCCCAAAGCCAGCGCTGATAGGAACAAATTCAGCGCTGATGGGAAGAAAGTCAACGTTGTTAGAAAGTCAAACGTTGTCAGACCCAAACCTTGTGTGCAGCAAAGTCCACAAGTGATTAGACCTGCCCCATTCTTTTCTAGAAGGTCTAACACTCATGGACAAAGACCATTTCAAAAGACAAACACCTGGTCAAATAGGCAATGGGTTCCTTTAGCAAACCCTAGGTTCAACGCTGACAAGGGTAATTTCAGCGTTGACAGGACAAATTCTAACGCTGACAGAAACGTGAACAGACCTAAATATTTGCAGCCACAAGGTAAGGGGTCTAAAGCTTCTTCAAGCTTAACATGGAGACCCAAGAAAGATCAAAACCCTAATGATAATGGGATTTCAATGACTTGCAATATATTTAATTACATTTCAAAGGTCATTACAAAACCTATTGGGGTTAACTGGGTATTTCATCCTAAAAAGGATGAGAATGGGGTTGTTGTGAGAACTAAGTCTGTTCTTATTGAACAACCAGATGAATCCAAGTCTTTTGAGACTTGGGTTCCCAAAGAAAACTAATTTGTTTTCTTTATGTGCAGGGCATTCAAAGACAGATCAATGATTATGGATATTGGGATAGTGGATGCTCAAGGCACATGACAGGGAAGGAAGACTATCTAACGAATTTCACCCCTATTAAAGATGGTGACAAGGTATACTTTGGAGGTGGTTATGGTACCATTACAGGAAAAGGAACCCTTCTCACCAATAATCTGCGTTTTGAGAATGTCTTCCTGGTAAAAGAACTTGATTATAATCTGTTTAGTGTATCACAAGTATGTGATAACAAAAATAAAGTTCTTTTCACTGATACTGAGTGTTTGGTGTTAAGCAAGGATTTTAAGATCCCTGATGAGAAATATATTGAGTATAGAACACCTAGGCATAAGGACATATATAATGTGAATTTAAATGGTATTAAAATGAATACAAATATGTCTTGTTTTTATGCTAAGGCCTCAGTAGATGAGAGTAATTTGTGGCACAGGAGACTAGGGCACATAAATTTTAAAAATATAAATAGACTTGTGAGGCTTGGTTTAGTTGATGGTTTGCCTGAGAAGGCCTTCCACAATGACCACTCTTGTGTTGCATGTCTTAAAGGCAAGCAGCACAAGGTCTCATTCAAGTCCAAACAGGTGCATACTAGTTCCAGACCTCTTCATATGCTTCACATGGACCTCTTTGGTCCAACAAATATATAAAGTTTGAATGGTAAGTCATATTGCTTTGTTGTCACAGATGACTTCTCTAGATTTACTTGGACATTCTTTCTTGCTATGAAGAGTGACACAGCTGATGTTCTTATTGATTTTATCACTCAGATTGAGAAAAGGTCTGGCAATGAGGTTAAAATGCTTAGGAGTGATAATGGTGGAGAATTTAGGAACAAGAAGCTAGATGATTTTTGTGCCAGGAAATGAATTACTAGGCAATTTAGTATTGCTAGAACCCCACAACAAAATGGGGTTGCTGAGAGGAAAAATAGAACCCTAATTGAAGCAGCCAGAACAATGTTGGTTGATGCTCACTTTCCAATAGCCTTTTGGGTTGAGGCTGTTAATACAGCTTGTTATGTGCAAAATAGAGCATTGGTTAACAAAATTCAGAACAAAACACCTTATGAGTTACTTTGGGGAAGAAAACCTAATATTGGTTTTCTCAGACCTTTTGGTTGTCATGTAGTAGTATTAGATACTAGTGATGCCTTAGGGAAATTTAGTGCAAAAGGTGATGAGGGCTATTTCATGGGGTATTCATTCCAGAGCAAGGGTTATAGGGTTTATCTTAAGGAGGACAAACGTATAGTTGAGAGAGTACATGTTAGGTTCTTAGAGAATAAACCTAGTGATCCTGAAAGTGGTCCTAATTGGTTGTTTGATTTGGAACCCTTATCTAGAACTTTAAATTATATGCCTGTCACTAATCCAAACATTGTGAAGGTAACTTCAAATGTTGTGGAGGAACAAGTTGTTAATGTTTCAGGTACACAGGTTCATGAGAAGGTTGGATCACAAGCAGAAAAGGCATCTCCTACATTTGAATATGTCATAATTCCCATTTTGACATATGCTTTTGCTGCTGCTGCTGCTGGACAAGATAATGGTGGTTTCCAAATACCACCAGATACAAACATGCATGGTTCTTCAGGCGCTGACAAAGGCAAATCTAGCACTGACAAGACCAATTCAGACGTTGATGGCTCAGACGTTGACAACAACATTTCAAGCGTTGTTAGCCCAAGCGCTGACAAACAAGGTTCAGACGTTGACAACACTTATGGGCATATTTTCTCTTCCAGTTTTGAACAAGGTGGACCTTCCAATATTCATGAAGAGGTTCATGTTGATCAAAGAGAGTCTGATGAAGAAGATATTGGCAACATGGAGCGTGAAGTTGAGGACACCAGACTTTTTGAAGGAGGGGTTCTCACTTCCACAATGAAGAATCACCCTACATCTCAGATCATTGGTGATATTATGACTCCAGTTCAGACTAGAAGATCTCATCAAGGTCTTGGTGGGTTTATTGCCAATATACACAAGAAGGTTGATATCCCTCTTGTGCAAGCATGTTTGCTTGCATGTTTTCTGTCACAAGAAGAACCCAAGAAAATATTTGATGCTCTCAAAGAACCAAGTTGGGTGGAAGCAATGCAGGATGAGCTTCACCAATTTGCAATTCAGGATGTTTGGGAGCTGGTTGATTGTCCTAGATATGTCAGACCTATAGGGACAAGATGGGTTCTCAGGAACAAAAGAGATGAAAGAGGTATTGTGGTCAGAAACAAGGCAAGGTTAGTGGCTCAAGGTTATACACAAGAGGAGGGGATAGACTATGAGGAGGTCTTTGCACCAGTTGCAAGGATTGAAGCTATTAGGATTTTTCTAGCCTATGCTTCCTGCATGGGCTTCATAGTCTATCAAATGGATGTCAAGAGTGCTTTCTTGTATGGCACCATTGTTGAGGAAGTATATGTCATGCAACCTCCTGGTTTTGAGGATCCAGAGCATCCAGATAAAGTGTATAGAGTCAAAAAGGCTATGTATGGCCTTCATCAAGCCCCTATAGCATGGTATGGTACTCTGTCTACCTATTTGGTGGACAATAGATTCAAGAGGGGCACCATAGATCAGACACTATTTACAAAGAAGAAAGGCAAAGATGTGTTACTTGTGCAGGTCTATGTTGATGATATCATTTTTGGGTCTACTGATCCAAATATGAGTGAGGATTTCTCCAAGCTTATGACAAACAAATTCAAGATGAGTGCTATGGGGGAGATGAACTTCTTTCTTGGTTTACAAGTTCAGCAGAAAGAGGATGGTATCTTCATCTCCCAGGACAAATATGTTGCTGAGATCTTGAAGAAGTTTGGCTTTTCTCCACATGAAAAGAGGGCTACTACTCCTATGGATAGAGAACACCCTTGGGGAAAGATTGGAGATGGGAAAGATGTTGATGTCAGGCACTATAGATCCATGATTGGATCCTTGATGTATCTTACTGCCTCCAGACCTGACATTATGTTTGCTGTGTGTGCTTGTGCACACCATCAAGTGACTCCCAAAGAATGTCACCTTTATGCTGTGAAGAGGATCTTTAGGTACCTAAGAAGCTATCCTAATCTTGGTTTGTGGTACCCAAAGGATTCACCATTGGAGCTGATTGCATATTCAGATAGTGATTATGGAGGTGATAAGTTTGATAGGAAATCCACAACTGGTGGATGTCAGTTTCTTGGGAGTAGGTTAATATCTTGGCAATGCAAGAAACAAACAGTGGTGGCTAATTCTACAACTGAAGCAGAGTATGTGGCTGCAGCAGCATGTTGTGGTCAAGTGTTGTGGATTCAGAACCAGCTGTTGGACTATGGGTATAATTTCATGCATACTAAGATATTTGTTGACAATAATAGTACTTTATGCATCATTAAGAATCCTGTACATCATTCTAAAACTAAACACATAGAAATTAGACACCATTTTATAGGAGATTGCTTTGAAAAAGGTTTAATGCAACCAGATAGGGTTGACACTGAGGAAAATGTGTCAGATTTATTAACTAAATCTTTTGATGCTGGGAGATTTCAATACTTGGTAACAAGTATTGGAATGGTTAATCTCACTTATTATGTGTTTTGGATTCTTTTTGTAAAAGTATGTACAGGATGATGCATTATTATTATTGGTCTTATTGATGATTTAGATTTTCCACTATATTTTTCTAACACTGACAAAGGTTGCTTGAACAATGATAAGTGTTTTTGCAACGTTGTCAGCAATATCATTGTCTAACGCTAACAAGCTTCCTTCAACGCTGTCATGTGTTATCGGGGCGTAGTCAGCAACAATGTTAGTTTTGTGGTTTTCAATCTAAATGTGCAGATGGTGTTAGCAATATACCATTGGATACAGAGTTGCTTATGGATCAATGGAGAAGCATTTGGACAATTTTTTATTTATGGATGATGGTTGGAATGTTTCATTCCTATCTTGACATAAATTTTTATGTTCATACATTATCTTAGCTAACTCTTTGTATCATAGTTTAAGGGGAGGTTTTAGGAACCTTTAGGATGTTTGGGTATCCATATGATACTCTTATCACAATTCTAGATTTTGTCCACAGGTGAGTATGAGTTTGTTTTACTAAATCATGAGGCACTGTAGCATGCATAGTATATCAACTTTGCATGCTGCCAAGACATTTTTGGCCTAGAATTGGTTGTGGTCTGTTGGGAGACTTGGGAATGATTTTGATATGGGATTTACCTGGGAGTAACAAGGATTTTATACGGTAACTTTGTTGTTAAGAATTTTGGTTAGCAAGGGACACTAGAGGACTGTTTGTCTATCTTGCTTATGCAAGTGTGCATAACTGGACAGTGCTTGCCTCCCTATGATAATTATCAGCTTTTGGTTATCTTCTCTAGGATAAATTACTTGTTAAGGTCATTTTTCACTTTTTAAAATATTTTTATTTTTGGACGCTGACAAGATTTTTCCAAGCGTTGTTGTGACCAAATTGGACGCTGACATGGCTTTAGGCAAACGTTGACAAGATTATAGCTGTTGGGCGTTGATAGGTTATTTTTGACCGTTGACACTCAATGGGACCTACCCAGTTGTTACTTTTTGACATATTTTCAAGCCGTAATTTTAGGAGTTGTTACTTTCATTTAATGCATGAGATAACTTATAACTTTTTCAATATTTTCATGATTGATTTTTGAAAATCTTTGCCTATTTTTGGGCCAATCACATGCATTCTTTCTCTCCTATAAATTTGGCTCCTATTTTAAACAGGGTATCTATAATTCTTGTCTATCAATTTTCTCTTATCAACTTCATCTTCTACACTTAAAATTAACAGCTTTCATCCATGGCACCAAAGTTTAACTCAGCAGAATTGGCATTGGGGTTCAGATCACAACACAACATGATTGCTTATCTTGAAGCTGATGATGCTCTGTTTCCCCAATACACACAAATGGTGGCGTATTTGAACGCATCCCCACTAAGGTATGCTCTTTCTCATGCACCACTCATTCCAATCACACACATTAAGCAGTTTTGGAACACTGTTAGTTCCTCAACAGTTAATGGAGTGACCACATTAACTTCTATTGTTCATGGGAGTTCTTGGGTGGTTACTGAGGCTTTGGTACGCCAAGCCTTGCATCTTGATGATGCTGATGGTATAGTCACCCTTCCCATAAATGAAATAGAACAAGGGCTTAGGGCTTTGGGATATCCCTTTCCTGATGAAGGTACTCTAAACAAGTATCATAAGCAGGAATTTCCCCCAGCCTGGAAGTACCTCATACACGTCCTCCTTCAATGTTTGAGTCCCAAATGTACTGCACACAATGAGATCAATAGATCCATTGCAAGTGCTATTGTGTGCATTGCAACTGGGCAAAAATATAACTATTCTAAAATGATTTTTGAGGGGATGTGTAAAAACAAGGGGACAAAAATGACTTTAGCTTATCCCCGTTTTCTACAAATGATTTTTGATGATCAAGGTTACTGCTCAAGGGATCACAATGATTTTTATAAGATCCCTGAGAAAAAGAAAGCTATTTTTATGAAGATGGATTCACCACCCCATAGAGACTTACCTTTAACCCAAGCCATGCTTGCTGTTATTGCAGCAGCACAACCCCAACCAGACCCCAAACCTCAAATTGACCCTCAACCACAACTTGAACCAATTCCTGAACCTTTACCTTCACCTGAACACATGCAACTTGACCAAGAACCCTTTGACGCTGACACATCAAATGTTGGCGTTGATGTGCCTATTTCCAACGCTGACACACAACCTTCACAATCCCAAACACCCCTTAACCAACCCACAACTACTCATTCTTCCACACCGTCTTCCACACCCCTGAATATAGGTTGATGAAATGCCAAAGGACTACTGGAGTGTTCTCCTCTGGTGGTCCTAGCCATGAAGCAGAGAGAACCACCATCACAAGTGTGGCTGGTGACCTGGATGAGGCTGGGACTATTGGTTCTGGTTTAGCAGTTGGCCAAGGCAGTCCCACCATCATTAAGTCCTCATCCATGCCCAATGAATCTGACTTGGGAGGTCAAATCCCCATTTTAGAAGAGGGCAGACTGGAACCAATGACTCTTATGGAATTGACGGCAGTCTGCATTAGCTTGCAAAAGCAAAATGCAGAATTAGTACACATTGTCAGCTCACAAGGCCTTGAACTCAAGCAATTGAGGGAGAGGATTGTTGTTTTGGAAAGTGATCGTGTTAGAAGGGGTATGGAGGAGTCTTCCAAAGGGGAGGAAGATCAAATAAATCTGAGTGATAAGGGCAGCCAGGATGGTCAATCAATGGATGTTGCTGAAGCCCTTACAACCTTGAAGAAACAAACAGGTTTTGATACGTCCTTAGTCTCTCCCACCAATTTAAATTTATCATTTACAGCTATGTTGAGAGAGGTTACACAAGGCGCTGAGGGAAAATATTTGAGCGTTGATAAGGCAAATTTGGACGCTGATAGAAGTATTTTGGGCGCTGATAGGATAAATTTGGGCGTTGACAGACCTGCACATGAAGGTGATGTATCCCAGTCATCATCTATCATCAAGGAGGTTTCTACTCAGGTATTACCATCTACCTTACCGACCATTGCACCATCAGATAAGGGTAAGGGTAAAATGGTAGAAGAGTTTGTTCCAAAAGATGCAGCCCAAGTTGAATTTGATAGAAGATTGGCTGAACAAATGATGGAACAAGATGAAAAGGAGAAGTCATCATTTGTTGTGACTTCAGAAGAAGAAAGTGATGGAGCTAGCTCAGACTCAAGTGTAATGATTATAGAACCTGAAAGGCTTGAGTATGGAGATGAGTTGGCCAAAGAGAAGCTGAGAGACTTGAAATTGCAGGTTGACTTTGACATGCCAGAGGTGGTTCAAATGTACAATTCTTGGGAAGAAAGCTGCATGGATAATCCAGACTTAACCATTTCAGATCAAATATGGGGTTTGGAGCTTCTTCTTAGAGTTCAGAAGGATTGTAAGGTAATTTTGAAGCATAAGGCAAGCAATATTCTATCAGAGTTGAAAAGGGATAGAAGGGAGCTCTACTTTATGTTGCTCAGATGTCATGGAGTTGGATGGACATATCAAAAGTTGAAGGCTTTGACATTTGATGAGTTGGAAAGCAGGGCTTATCTCATTTGGGTGAGAGTGCAGGAAGCAAACACTCTCAGACTTCTTTCAGAAGAAAGAAAGGAGCAACTTGCAGAAGAAATGGAAATCAAGAAAGCTATGATGATTCCCAGGCCAGTGAAGAAGGGATTTAAATTTGAGTTTCCAAAAGATATGGATCCACTATATCCAAGTGAAGCAGTTATAAGAAAGAGCCTCAAGCTCTCACCATTAGAAGCTTCAGATATGGTGCAAGTGTTACCATTAGATCTCAGAAACCCAATTGTGAGTTATGAAGAAGATGAATGTGGGTTCTGGAAGATTGGCAGATTTGGCAAGGAGGTACACACTTTTACCACTCTCATATCTTTATTTGCAAGTTGTGATAGAGAAGACTTGGTGGACCTTTGGAGGTTACCGGAGACCAAGTATGAGGCTGAAGCACCAACTTCAGCTAATGGAATAAAACTTTGGACCACATTCAAAAGAATGTGTGGGCCAAAAGATGAAGATCCTGCAATATGGAAGGATCTTGAAGATGACATCAGTGGTCTTCAATGGAGGTTATATTCAGCTACTGGTGTATACCATTTGAGTTCTACAAAGTTTGCTGAGTATCTACTTGTGGATGCTCAGTATTTCATATCCAAGGCTGTTTTGGAAAAGATGAAGGACACTCAGCTGGAAAAAGATTATTCAAGTGACGTGGCAAAATATTTGATCAGATTTATTCATTACCAATATGAGAAGGTTTGTCAGACTCCTCCTAGTCCTTAAAGCTTATTCAGAAACTTGATCATAAGAGTGGATATCAAGTTTAGGGGAGGATTGTTGGGAATAAATTAAGGCCAGATCACTTGAGCGCTGACAAGAACAATTCAAGCGTTGACAAGAACAAAGCAAGCGCTGACAGCTCAAGCGTTGACAAGTTAAAGTCAAGCGTTGACACATTGAAGACAAGCACTGATGGAAGATATAATCTACATGTTTATTATATTCTAGAATACTTCTAGTAAGGATAGAAACAAAAATGTATTTTCTATATTTATCTTTACCTAGAATAGCTGATACGTAGATTATTGTACAAGGCTTCTTAGTCTATAAAAGAAGGCCTTTAGGTTAATGTTTATTATCAAGTTTCATATAAGTTTTCATTCGTAAACATCTTTCATTGTAAGCAAGTTCGACATTCATAATCAAAGTGAAAGTTTGTTTACATCTTGTGTGTTCTTGTTTAAGTGTTAAATTCTGCATAACACTTAGATTCATAAAGCATATACAAAGGTTTCTATACGTGTATTACTTGATCTAATCTCTTATACACAAAGCTAATCGATCTAAGTTTGGGATCAACAGGGTAATCCTCTGAATCCGAGGCTGACCACCATCCACACTGCGTCGATCGTGGGGATGAACAAACAACTAGAGTAGGAGCTACTACGGGTAGAAGAGTCGAGGATGCAGTAGGCAGAGTCATGATGCTCTAAAATAGTATTATTTTAAGTTTGAAGTGGGTCTAAGCTCACAAACAAAGAACAATATTATTTTAGATTACATGTTTTATGAAATATATCCCTTTTAAACAATTATTATAATGTTTTAAGGTTACAAATATTAATACTTATATATACATATATATATATATATATATATATATATATATATATATATATATATATATATATATATATATATATATATATATATATATATATATATATATATATATATACATATATATATATATATATATATACATATATATATATATATATATATATATATATATATACATATATATATATACATATATATATATATATATATATATATATATATATATATGTATTATCATTTAAGTAGTTCATTTATCAATTTGTAAGTGCGAAGTTTGGTTTAATATTACCTATATTCTCATTTCAGTATTTTATAGTGTAGTGTAAAATTTTCAAGTTTAGCACGTCTAACATTTTTCATAGCAATATCTCACTAAACAGTACAAATAATCAAGTTTAGTAACAATATATATACACTTAGTTCACATAGCATAAAATGCCCTAAGATCTATATGCTTAACTAATACGGTACCAAAATAAAATCCCAAAAAGATTTTTATAAGTTATAGTCCAGTTTTAAATAAAAGAAAAATCATTTTATTTTTATTTTATTTAAAAATTTATCTGGTTCTCTATAACTAATGCTCTGATACCATTCTCTGTGACACCCCGGGTAGGGTCAAAATATGCGGAAATATCCACGGAGATGTCACTAGGGTGGATCGATAGCATATAGTCCATAGAGCATAAGATAAACAGTTATTTAAATCAGTTTACATGTTTGATAACAAATAAAATAAAATTGTCTTAAACATGACAGAAGGTGATTGCTTATGTTTCCCAAATAGAACCCCTAACGAGTCCTACAATGCAGATTACTAGGATGCTGGAGAACATGCACACACCACGTACTAACTTCATATTTCTGTGCAAAACATACTAAAGGGGGTCAACATAAAGTTGGTGAATTTACAGATTTTAACAATGAATTAGTTTGGACATACATTAATCATAGAAGCAACAATGCACATAACATTCTTACTAAAATGTAGATTACATTCGTTTATTATTAGAAACTGAAGCTTAACCTTCTATTGTCCTCAACAGATGAGGACGTAGTGTCTTACAAAAACACACCCATTCCAGTTTTAACATGGTATACGTCTGTTGTCCTGGCCAAGGCACAGTGAGCACGAGTCACCCAGACGAGGATGTACAATCCCTAATAGATCTATTTATAACATTCGGGCAATTTACAACAATTTAACAGTTCCAATAATAATCAATCATAGTCAAGTTTATACAATCTGGTTATGTCCATTATGTGTTTGTATATCTTCTTTCCCAAAAGGGAAAGTTTTATCAAAAGTTTATATGGGGCGGTAAACTCACCTGGGAGTAGGCAATATCTATTTAATACGAATATCCAATTAAATCTCACGCCAAAGTTATGCCTAATCAAATAGTACAGTCTTAATAGATAGTACAAAGAACATATATGTATGCTTATACAGATTTTAGTCAGTTCATTTATGTTACGGTATTTATGTAAATAACTTTAGTTCAAGTAGCATCAATATTCATTTAAACTTATTTATGTAAGTTTCATTTCTAAGTAAACATAAAATGTTTAATTATTAATATCAGTTAGCATACATGTATTTAGAATAATCATTCACTTACAATCAAGTTTCTTATTTAAGTAGACATAAAATGTTCTACTTAAAATATTAGTTTACGTTCTCCGTTCAAGTATTATAATCACTCATTTACTACTAAGTTCCATTATTAAGTAAATATAAAATTTTTACTTAATATTAATTCACGTTCGTAGTTCATGTATTTTAATCATCCATTTAAACTTATTATTAAGTTTCATATTTTAAGTAAAAGTAAGGTGTTTTACTTACCTATTAACATTTAATTTATCCAACGTTCATATATTTTTATTTTCTAAAAGTATATGAGTTTATGTATGAGTAATACATATTCATAATTGTTTATACAATTATTTCCTAAAGTAAATATAAATATTTTATTTTGAAAAATAAATATAATATTTTATTTGACTTTAAAGTTTCCATAAATTATTTAATATTCATAAAATAATTTAAACTTAAG
Organism: Glebionis coronaria; assembly: GCA_025667525.1. NCBI lineage: Eukaryota > Viridiplantae > Streptophyta > Magnoliopsida > Asterales > Asteraceae > Glebionis > Glebionis coronaria. The sequence goes on along the minus strand of CM046880.1, from coordinate 171,496,287 downwards.
AATTTATACTTTAATTCTTATGGTCTAAGTATTTTAATTATGTTTTATTATAATTAAAATAGATTTTAGGGTTAGGGCTTGTTAATGTTTCAGAATATGGCAAAACTAGTCCCTTTATATTTTTAAACAAGTATAACTTTTGGATTTTACATATTTAGTACCTAGGGCTTGTTATAGTTTCCGCTTATGGCAGGTTTAGTCCCCCTAGTTATATCTAGATTTTGTAACTTTACTAATATTACAAAAACAGCCCCTAGGGCTTCTTTAAGTTTCGGCTAATTACAAGAATGGTCCCTAGGGTTATAAAATGACAAAATAACTTTTAGAAACTTCCCAAAATGGTCCCTAGGGTTTAATTTGCCATGGATAGTATTTATTAAACCCTAGACTTTGGATAATTACATTTTCAGTCCTTGTGTTTACTAGTTTATCAAAACAAGTTTCATAAGTTATGGTTTTAGCCCTTAAGTTTCATAAATTGTCATTTTAATCCAAAAAGTTTTTATAAGTTATATTTTATTATAAAAACTCTTATTTAACATTCAAAATAGTATATGGGCTCATTAAATAGGCTAAACATCTAATGGGCTATTTTAATGGGCTTAAATATATCTCAAGTCCACTAATTTATTTAAATGGGCCTTTAAATCATTTATTAGGCTTAACTACATTTTTAAGTCCTTTAAATTAGTTAAATGGGTCTAAGTGTAATCTTAAGTCCATTAAGTTACTAGGATTTATTAAATGGGCTTATTGGGTCCATTATGTTTTGAATTAACATTTCATGGGCTTAAATAGTCCATTAACACTACTTTACATTTTATGTAAGTTTTAACTTAGGATATTCTTATAAGATTATTATGAGCTTATTTATATTTAGTTTTAAATCAAAATAGAAGAATAAAACTTATAATTTGTTTTAGTTTATGTACCAAATTAGATCTAGGTGTGTTATAAGGTTGCAAGTAAGTCATAAGCCCTAATAGGAGCTTATATTACACGGCTATAATTAGTTATAGCTTATTAAGATAGTCAAGTCTCAATTTAAGGTTACATTTAATTTACAAGTGTTACAAAAATAGATCTAACTATGTACAAGTTAAGAAAACAAGTCACAAATCTAAAATGAGATCTAAACTGATGTCTAGTCCTAAAAATCAAATATAGATCCATGTACCCTCATATATAGCTCACGGCTATATTTCTAAATCTTGGTATTTCCAAGATGAACATATTAGCTAGTTTTAAGTCTTCTGAATATTTAGCAAAATACATCATGATTATCTAAGTTACATGCATGTTCCCAAGGTTACTATTATACCAAGGAGACTACATATAGCCCACGGCTATATTGTCTCTTCCCAAGGTTCCCATAAGATTTTATAAGCTTTTTTTATGTTTAACATACTCAAGTAAATCTTTATCATTAGATCTATGGTTATTAATAACATGCATGTACATCTAACCCATTTTAGGTCTTATGTAACTCACGGCTACATTTATACACATAAGTTGTTTTTATGATTTTTAATATTCCATTTAACATGTATCATTTCATATTCCATTATTTAAAACTTGGTAGACACATCATATGGTCACCATTTATTTTAGCCGTGACCTTTAAGGTCATGGTTTTCATGATCTTTAAGTTACATAAGTTCATTTTATGAGATCTATGATTATTAGTTAACCATAGTCCTAAAGAACAAGATTTGTAACCCATGCAACATTTAGATTTATAAAATGTTTCATATTGTTTTCAAGTCTAGTTTAAAACATAGAATACAAATCCTATGTTTCTTATTAGAAGATTTTAAATCATGTATATGAGTTTCATAATTATGCCGTGACCTATAATGGTCATAGCTTTATCAAATCTTGATTTTTAACATGTTATTTACTTGTGTTTATAGATGTATGATTATGCATGCATGAAGAAATGAAAGAATATGATGTGTATACCTTTCTTGCCTAAAAGTACCAAGAATGATCTAGATGAACAAGGAGATTTGAGATCTACTCAAGATGATGAAGAAAACCCTAATACAAACAAAGCCGTGGCCTTGATGATTTTGGCTAGGGCTTGTTTATAGTGATTTCAAAAGGAATGATACTACTAATGATTTGTAGTAAAGATGAGACAAGAATCTTGGTGGATTTAATACTTGGTTTTGGATGTATATGGCTTTAAGCCGTATGATTGAGAGAGAAGAGGATGAGAGAAACAAGATTAGATAGCTTGAGAGAATGTGAGAGTATGTGTGTGTGTTTTCAGCTAAAAGGGGAGAGAGAGAGAGGAGGGCAAAAGGCATGACTTGTCTTGGTAAGAGAAATCTTGCCAAGTGTAAGCATTTATGTTTGCCATGCATCTCTTATCCTTCCACGTACCCTTGGTGCTGTGTATAGCTAACCAAAAAGGGTAAGCATTTATGTTGGGCTTACACACAAAGGAAGGTGATGGTCTTGGGCTATTCCAAGAGTTTAACTATACCCCTAGTTCACTTACACATATATTGTGGCTAAATACTTACTTATAGTATATTTCCAAATTGTCTTAAGTGTGGTACACACAATGCTAGTTATAACTTCTTTACTTGTTTTTCCTAGTTGTATGCTCATAGTTTTAAGTTATGAAGCTATTTTTAACAAAGATGTAAGTAAAAGTATAGTTACATGATAGACATGTTTATACATACCTTAAGGAAATATAACACATGAATAAGTGTTCTAGGATTATTGGGTGGAAATTTATTATATAAAATCATGGTAAAATCATGGATTTTACAGACCTGTAGGCTCTAAAACTTGACCTGTAACTAGTGGGTAGTCACCAGAAACTTCCCAGATTTTGACGTTGTTATCTTTCATGTTTCCCATGCATTCATCAGTCAGTTTTCTTCAGTTATCAATCGCTTTTCTTAATTTTTTTTACTAAGTAAAAGGTTGGTACAGGACTGGCCATATTTAGTCACGTGTGCTTTTCTACGAATTTTGTTTTGGTGAACCGACCCATAGGCGTTCACCCTTGTCCGTTCAGATTTTGTATTGGTAAACCGACCATATGCGTTTACCCTTACTCATGACAGATTCATGTTTTCAGTCAAGTATTACTTGGCGAACCAACCATAAACGTTCACCATTGTTCAGGTCAAATTTCATGCTATTTAGTCGAAGGTTGTTTTGTGAACCGATTCATAGTTGTTCACCTTGTCATATCAGGACATTTCATAAATTTTGACAAGTATGGATTGGACTACAACCAACCATATTTAGTCCCAGATTATAAATTTCTATACATGACAGTTCTCAGAAAATTTTGACAAGCATGGATCGAACCAGGACCGCCCATACTTAGTCATATGTTTTGTTCCTTGAATTTTGTGGATTGAACCATAGCCATCCACATTAGTTGATGTTAAACATCAGTTGATCATACTCTTTTAGTCTTTATAACAATCCAGTTGCACAATCTCAAGTTGATGTCGCTTCCATGCTGTTTTAGTTTCATGTCTTCGTGCGAGGGTTTTTTATTGTTCAACAGAATGATAAATGTCTCCATGCTAAGACACAAAAAGAATTTCAATAAAACCGGTTTTCATGATAAATCATGATTGGCCTTTATTGATCATACTTCATGCTGACCACTGTTGGGACTTCGATTATATCATACTTTTCAGCCTCGATACAACCAGCAGTAAGCTGACGCAGGAATTTTCAGCCTGTCATGTTACTTATTTCAGATCAGTTTACTACCGTTTAAATCAAATTATTTGCTTGATCATGTCAGACAAGCGACACCAGTATCGATCATCCCATAAAATTTCCACCAGTGCCATGTACAGTATTCCATATGTACCCCATGTGCAGTTTCTTAGTTATACTCCATGTATAGTAATTTATGTGTACTCTACGTACAGTGTCTCAAATATGCTCCATGTGTAGTATTCATTTTGTACTTTATGTATAGTAGTCCAGGTGTACACCAGGTACCCTACTCCATGGATATTGCAAAATCGATCCTCAATCATCTTAGGCGTTTCCACTTGTCGATATTCTACCAAGTGCTGATGCTGCTCGTTAGTTGAAGACTTTACAAGATGCTGATGCTGCTAACACCTTGAAGACCTAACAAATGCTGATGTTGCTGATACTTTGGAGATCTCTCAAGAGGCTGATGCCGTTCATACTATGAAGACTCTACAGAACAAAGACGAAAACTATAAATTTGAAATTTCTAACAAAAATAAATTTCAACCATCAGACACTACCATTCCATTCCATACTTTTACCTTCTCAGCTAGATGTCACACTGCACTCAGCTAACCGTTCATTAAGAAGAGTGGGAACCGGAACTCAGCCGACCACTCAACATAATAGTTACATGAATCATGGTCATGATAATGACCGTCATAAATCGACAGACAAAGAAGTAGTGACAACCACCGTGCTTTTAATTAATCAGTCAGTAACCATTAGAATTCCGGAACGGACGTGACCAGAAATAAAAAGGTCAGTAGTCTAATCGGTCCGCCAATCCTAGCAGTTACCAAAATATTCAGCATTGTCCAGATTTATCCACTAGAACACATATCAAGACATCAGTCAAGACATGGGTCTCAGGTATCATTTCGAAAGACACACATCATGACACCAGTCATGGTACACGTCATACGAAAATAACTCCGTATGTTTGCTAAACCAGGCCCTCATAAATTCAGGGTACCCTCCAAGGGAGTATACCCGTTTTGTCATGCCATGCATAAATCAAACCATTAAAGACTCAGTCACCACCACATGAGTACTGTCCAGATTCGATATGCAGTCTTCGTTCTGTAAAGTTACAGGTGACATAAATTCAGTAAATCTGCCACGTTTACTTCACATATTCATATGTCAGATTTATCTTAGAGCAGGCATTATCTATCTCCCAGCCAGAAAAGACTCCACAGTACAACCCATATTTATGAAATATTTCCGTTCAATTAACGACGAGATCCGTCTTACTAGATCTCAATTGTATTCATTATATTTCCTGCCAGAAAAATCTGTACAAATTATTCTGCTTTATAAGCGCGTGAATTTTCAATCCATAGCTACGAAGACTTTTAGCTACCAGTTATAAATTACTTCTGAAGTTCCTTAAACTCATGATCAACAGATTATCCTAAAGTTCCAAAGGGTTTTTCCAGAAATTCCTTCCTAACCACGAGACAGGGTTTAATATAGAAATTGTCCCAAAAACAGAACCTATTTTTAGAACTCTTTATCGTAGGGCTTCAGCTAAATTAAAAGAGTTGCAGCATTAGCTGCCAGAGTTACCGGAACGAGGCTTAAACGCCCTAACATATCACCAAAAGGTGCACCATTTTCTGTCCATCAGGAAGAAGGCCAGTAACATGAGATCATGTATCAACCATCGGAAAACTTTACAAGATCACCATTCATAATCGATGTCATGTCACGTATAGAAGGTTTACCTGACCTGCTACGACGTCTTAAACATGTTCTGGAACGATTCACGATTATGCCACCAGCATTGGTGAGAGAAAGAACATGAGATTTTTTTTCCAGACTGTTGTTGCACACGTTATAGTCTCCCTACTACTCCAGCTATAGTATGAAATTTATGAATAAATTTTTTTCCATGGCCTCTCAGATAAAATCGTCAGTATATTCATTGATAACAATCTGATCTGCTAAATTCTAAGAGAAGTACAAGAGAATCATCTTTTCACAGTTGAACAGAATCTCCGATAGGAGAAAATTATATAAGCAGCTTTCCAGATGTGAATCCCAGTTGAACGAAGTGGCATTTCTGAACCACCCTATTTCAGCAGAAAGAAATTTAAGACAATCCTACGAAGGTGAAGGCCATCACCTGATGGTCCCGATCGACGCCTGTGAACGAACTACATTTTTTTTAGAACTCAATTGACTGCTACCGTAAAAATTGTTGACAGTTCTCGCTAGAAATTCTTCCATAGCTATTCAACCAGATTTCCACCAGAATGTTCCATAATCTCAGACAAAATTCTGATAGAAACAGTATCACACATTAATGCATCTATGTTCATATCTAGATGCCTGATATACAGCAGGTTCAAGATAGAACGCCGCCATGTTAGTGAGTTACTACAACCTTAGGAATTTCTGAACAGAAATGAGACGAAATTCCATGAAATTGATATCATCTATCACATGCTAAAAGAAAGTATGATGCTATCTAAGTCATTGTCGACCATGTAATCAAACTACGCGTTTCCTTTCATCCAAGAGGATTACACATTAGCGAACCTGCAGAAAATTTAGTAGTAAATCGTACGATTTCAAGGCATTTCCGTTGACCATCATATCACAAAGAATTCATGTTCACGATCACGTGTATGTTACTTTACGTTCATGTTTAATTACACTTTCACATTTACGTCTCATTCGCAGTATGATGTTGTTCCAGTTCATGTTTTATGTTATCTCATGATTTAAGCTCACGTTCGCGTTCATAACATTGTTCATGTTCAAATCCGTGTTCTATTCCGCGATACACGTTTCAAAGTTTATTACCGAATACGGTTACAGGAAGCTTGACAAACCAGAGTCAAGTATAGCACAGCTATTCCATAACCAGGCAGACGTTTCACATCTCAGGTCGTATCTTTTGGCATTCATCCCTAAGTCAGCATGCGTTCATGATATGTTCTAGTATCGTGTTCACAGTATGATTCACGTATCACATTCATGATATATTCCATGCCAGCGTTCCTCCGGTAATAATGAACCACGTTCACAATTGCTCACGTAGTATGTTCAAAATTTTTCACGTAGTTTGTCCCTATATGTTTCAGCAGCTTACTCAGAGATATAAATGTTATCTTTTCAGGATATTTGTACGTACCGTTTCATGTATACTACATGCTATAGCATATTATTTCTATCAGATTCAGAAAATCCGTCTTAGGTATGGAACCATAAACTATTCAGCATTCATCAGAACAGGGTCATCGAGACCAAGAATTTCGTTATGTTTAGACCGTTAAAGGAATTGTTTCGAGCGGGAGGCCACTTGAAACGGAGGAGTCCATCCGGATCCCTCATCCCTTTTCCTTCAATAAATCCAGTTAAGTTCTTTCAGCCATGTCACGTTATACATTTCAGCAGTAGTATGATCTCAATCAAGGACGAATGGTCCTTCAGCTTATATATGTTTTCAGCCTTCATGCTCTTTCATCATATAATGTCCTTTCAACTTTTATAACTCCACCAACTTATTACCTTTGAATTCAAGGACAAATTTTTTTAGAGAGGGAGAATTGTAAAACCCAGTATAGTCGTATCCTTAATTCGGGGACGAATTATTTTCTTTTAGAGGGGAAGAATTGTAAAACCCGTATTTAAAAATTAGGATATTAAATACGCAGTATCGACTTTATTATAAACTATATAATTATTAAGGAAAATAATTATTAAGTTTCAGAAAATATTACGTATGTATTAATTATTATACAGGAAGTAATTAAACAGTAACAATAATCACGCAGTCTCGGTTTTAGTTGTTATAGAGACGTAACTTAATCATTCAGAAAATAATTATCAGTTAATAAATTATTTAATAACTATTCATTATTAGTTGTGTATTCGTTTTCAGGATATAAATAAATTCATGACGGGTTTTAAATAAACGACAACGTAACTTAAATGTCTTTAAACAAAGCGAAGCAAAACCAAACATAAGTATAAAGAGGTTGGGCTACGTTTATTTTTTATAAAACAAGGTTGAAAAGGTTGGGCTTTTAGCACGATTATACAAAAAAAATAAACGGGGCATTCCCCCTGTGTTTAATCAGACGCAGCAAAAACAAAAAAAATTTAGGGTTTGTGTTGTTTCTATGGTGGCCGCCGACTGGGAAATCAAGAAAAGGGAAGGAAGGTCGATTTGATCTCAGCTTCAATTTGGGTCGTGTTTGTCTTTCGTTTAATTACAAATAGTAGGTAAACATTAATCTTAATCCCTTTTCTTTCATATAATTAGCCACGAGTTACAAGCTTTATGCATGAAATCTGTCCATGGTGATCGGGTTGATGTTTACACGTGAATCGAGACCAACAGGAGGTCTCGATGTGTCTCCTTTTGGCCACCCGTGACCCATATATGGTGTGCTGGTTGGTTTGGTTGAGACGACCGCAGCCGAAAACACATCAGGGGTGTTTTGGGGATGAATCAGTGGGAACCAATAAGGGTGCGTTTGGCTTATGAAATCAGTGGGAAATGGAATAGAAGCAGTGGGAATAAAGTGTTTCATCAGTGTGATAAATTTAGACAGAAAATAATAGACTTTTATTTTGAGATTAATGACGGTTTTGTGACACAAATTTCTGTCGCAGAATGGTCATGACAGTTTTCTAGACAGTTTTTGAAATCCAGTTTTAATGACACTTTTTAGTGACTCAGATTTCTGTCACTAATTTAAATAGAAATATTTTATATATTTGGTTTAATCGTTTTAGTGCGACCGAGAAAGTGGTATCTCGGTAGGCTCGGAGCATTGTTATAAAAATAAAAATAAAAAGAAGATTTTAAATTATGCCTTTATATTACTTATGTTTTTATAAATGTTCTAATTGTATTGTTTTAAATAAATTAAATTATAATAGATTTGTAATATTTATAAAAGGGTATAATTTTATTATATGAATAAAAATATTTTAGAGACTTTTTAATTAAGAAAACTTATATTTTAACGAGTTACTTATTATAGCATTAAAATTAACATCAAAACACGTTCGTATCGTAATTATTAGTAGGTCATTAATATGTTAGAAATAATTATTGTAAGTTCATATTCATCAGTTAATATACGTACAAATTTTCAGAAATAAAATAAATAAATGAGAAGCCAATAGGATCAGTAAATTAAATAAAGATCAGATAACGTATTCGCGTCTATTATTATTGTAGCTTCCGTGAAGCCCGAGTAGTATTCGTTCAGTCTTCCATTCAGTCAGTTAATGGACTAGAGGTACAGATTTCCCGTCCTTTCAGTAAGGGCTTCCTTAGATGCATGATTAAGATTTCCCGTCTGCAGCCAAATATTTTCCCCAATTATATGTTATAAGTATTATCAGAAATCAGTTTTATAATTAAAATACAGTAAATGCATGTTATTCATATTTAACAGATAACAATTCAGTTTTATTATTTATAAATTAGATTTTACAGATTATATATAGATTTCCGTTGCAGCTTTACTTATCAGTCTTACAGCCTCAATATTTTATCATCTGCTCATTTCAGTAATTTCTTATCATGCTTTATAACCGTTCACTGAGCGTTATGCTCAGCCGTAGTTCCTTTCATGTTCTAACGGCATGTACACCAGGACGCTCTTAGGATTCTAAGAGCATGTGCATTTGGATGGAAGCTATCCAGACTTCTTACTTTATGCACTTCTTACATTATTCTGCTTATTTGGACATGGTTTAGTCCTTTCCTTTAGTATTTTACTTTTCATGATTTGAGCTTATGTTTGGATTACCGATGTTTGATTTTGGTAATTCCTTTATGGTCTGTTAATGTTTTAGGAAATTACCTTATATGCTTTGATGACACGCCATAAATACACGTAATGGTCCACTTATCCAAGTGGGTGTTACAGTTTTAATTCCTCGTGTGTGGTTTATACGCGTCTGGGGTTTTCGAGCACTTGGACGATTATAGTCTAGTAGCCGCGGTTAGCACCTGCGACCACTAGACTGGGGGGAGATGCTGACGTATAGTCCCTACTCGGGCTGGATAGTCCAACTTACAGGTACTACCCGCATCCATCAGGGATGAATTGATATTTATGCGATGTGCGCACAACCCAGGAGGCCCGGTAAGTCGCTGTCGCACATACGGTTCATTGCTTAAACCGTTTCCTCGTCGCACTACAATAGGATCAAACAAGAATATAATATATCATATAGATATATTCGCCTAAGGGAAAGGGATATACACTTACCTTAGTTATGCGATAAGGATCAAGCTATTTTGAGTCATTATCTCTTCCTTAGGCCGCAAGAACAGGGAACCCAGCCTGGACTTTCTCGGGTATAAAAGGAACCCCCATGGTTCTACAAAGGTACGATACACACAATACCCTAAACACTATACACTCAAATCGATTACTTACTCTCACGCTGGAGTCTAATCGTGGGTCACAAACCCACGGTAAGACTAACGATGTCTGTTTAGTGCGCAGGGTTCTCAAATCAAGTTTCACTTGGTGCAAGAGCCCGAATTAAGCCTAATTCTAGTCAAGCTCGGTCCATCCAACTTTTTTATCAACATCAGTCTCATCTTGTAACCCTTTCATGGCTTCAAGGAGGAAGCGAATTTGTAACACTCTTTGGTCAAGATCGCTATATATTCATCGACTCAATACTCCTCAACTTGAACCAACTAGCTAAGCAACTTCACAAAGGAGACTTTAATCACTCTGCATTAGTATCTTCATATAAAGCTCTAGTGACACAACTTACGCACTTCTTCAAATTCAACGTCGTTAAGTCTGAAAATTCAGGGATATGTCAGTCATTTCTTCAATACACACATATGGAGGTTCAAGATTTCCATGGTACACTGTTGAAATTCATGACATCGGTCTCGTCTTCGATTTATGAAAGATCCCGACTTCAGCAAGCGTATGATAGTGGAGTGCAAGAATCTACTATGCAGATGCAAGTGGAGAATGGTCATGTGGTTGACAATTTGGAGCCTAAAGATTGCAATGACATGTAATCAATAGCAAAGCATGATATCAGTAACACGTCACGGAATGTTACAAACATCTCTTTTGATGACACCATACCCGTTTATGATGAAGAACCTACGAACATGGTACAATATAATGTTATATATGATATTTATGCTGATGAAATGCCGCATATTGAGCATTCTGAACCTAATTATGACAAACATGGGATGGAAAAGGGTGATAGTAATACCACTTCTGATTCATTCGATGTGAGTCATAATGGGGGAGAAAGTGTTCAAAATGCTAAAAATCATGATAAGTACTTTATGATTGTTTCGTTAACTGCTTCTGATTCCAAGGATAAAGAGCTCGAAGCAATCATAGCTCGGCAATCAAAAGATCTTTAGGAAGCCAAACTAGAATTTTCTAAGAAAACAACCAAATTTGAAACATATTTTGAAAAACTTGAAAAGTCAAACGCTATTCTTGAACGAAAATTTGATCAAAAAGTTCTAGATACAAAAGCTGAAAAGGATAGTCTTTTGAAACAAATTCAGTTGCTAGAATCTAAGTTGTCATCCCAAGATAAATTGCTTAAAGATAATTAGACCTTAAAGGCTCAAGTTCATGAAAAGGTTTTTGCTATAGTGATTGATATTGGAGTTTTTACACACCTTTGCTTTAGGAAAAACAAAAGGGTAATTAGGGCAAGTATTAACAAGTGATTTAGGAAAACCACAAGTTATGACCCAAAGTGGGGATCGTTCTCAAGGAGGCTTGGTGTGTGTGTTAAGAGATGATTAATGATGTGATTATGGTTGTGAGAAAAGAAAATAGAAATGAGGTAAGAAGAGAATGACGGTTACGATGACGAATTAAACTAAGACGATAAAGTCGTACACGTAAAACCGTAAAAAGTAGCAAATTTAAAAATTCACACTAAAAATTCCTAGAAAATTGCAATAAATCCTAAATAATGTAATTAGAGTGTAAAAAAAAACCAAAAATCACTCAAACCTTTTATTTAATTAAATAATAATTTTTTGAGAGCCCTAAAAATCAATTTAATTAACAAAAAGCCCAAAATGAGATTTTTTCAATTGTAAACCTCTAAAATGACCTAACTTAATTTAAACTATTTTTGAAAATTTTAAAATTAATAAAAACTATTTAAAAACAATTAAAAACTATTTAAACTTAAAATAATTATAAAAATTAATCTAAGGAGAATAAAAATATTCTAAAAATTGTAAAATTCCTAACTTAATGTATTTAACCTAAGAAAAATATAAAAACTTGAAAATCTAAATTTTAATTTTTAATAATAGAATAATAATAAAATAAAATTAAAAATCCAAAATTTATAAAAAATTCTAAAAACCTGAAAACTAGTTTATTTTAACCTAATTAAACAGAAAATGAACTTGAAATACGAAAAATACCCCTAATGGGCCTTTAAATGGGCAAAGTCCAAAAAAGACCCTTATTCGGCCAAAATAAGCCCAATAAGAAAAATGTTTATAAAAACGGCCCAAAAGCTCCTATCTGACCTAAGTTTGATTCTGAACACATTGTTTTAAAGGCCCAAAAGTTGAAAATGTGATATAAGCTGGCTTAAATCAGATAGCTTATTCTTAATGGGTTTTTTTGCCCATTAAGCTATAAGCTGATGCCATAAGCTCAAATTAGACACACAAGCTTCTTTTGAGTTACTTAAGACTTCTGTAAAAAGAAATTTGAAAAAAGTCCAAGGAATAAGCCTGAAAAAGAAATACGCTATCTTCACAAAACGACAAAATAGTCGTTTTCGAGTTCTAGGCCACCCCAAGAGCTGATTCAAGTTTCAAAAGCTTTTAAATGACTTAAATAAGCTTAATCAACAAAAAGTTTTCAAATAACTTCACTCAATAAGCTGAAATAAGCAAATTAGCACTTCTTTAAATGTCAACTTTATGAGTTTTCTAGCAAAAAGTCAAAGTCAAGGGCTGATAAGCTCCAGTTCAAACAAATAGGTCAGATGATGAAGATTGATCACAAAAAGTAAGTTGTTCCAGGTCAGGATAAGCCAATATGGCTTATTAATAAGCTAACTGAAAATTAACACTAGTAGGGGCTAGTTTTGGTGTCTGAGCAGTGGGAACTTTTTCCACTGCTTGACTTGTTTGACTATTTGTCTTTAGTGACTTTTTGTGGATTCAAGTTACACAAAGGCACCCAAATGATCAGTGGATCATAAGGAGTCTATAACAAAAAAGAAATCACAATCACAATCAGCCAATTAGTACATTTAATTCAATTAAGCACCAGATATAGCCCAGACATGAACAAATAAGCAGTTATGGTTCAATAAGCACTTATAGCACAATTCAGCCAGCCAAACTTCACCAAATGCATACACAAGCAATAATAAACTTAAATGAACAAGTCTAAACAGGTTTCATGCAATGGTACAAAGTATAGATTAAGATTCAAGCACAATAAGTTACTGATGAACACTAACACAAGCAGTTTTGTACTTTGCTGATGCACTTGACCAACAAGCCAAATTCAAACACTCAGATCTATCACATATGTTGTATAAACAATGATTCAACAACTTTCAGCCCTAAGCATGCATATATTCTAGATATTACCAAAATCTTAGGTCAAAATCAGTCAAAACCAATGAGATATAGCACAATGTTTGATTCAAGGATTTAAACCCAATAACTTGCAGCAAATAGCACTCAACCAAGTAGATAACAGATGCAAAGCACAAACAACACTTTTCAACAACACAATAAAACTCAATGATTCAAAACAGGTAATCCCAAACACCCTTTTAACTTTTCAAATCACAATTTTCAAATCAAAAGTGTATTCCAAGGTTACCCAAGCCCAAATCAACACAATAACAGATGTAATATGCAGATTTGAACAAGATTAGACCAAAAAATCATCAAGAACACAAGCAACACACAAATTCACCAAAAGTCCAAATTTTTAACAGATTTTGAGTAGAATGGTGTGTACCTCATGGATGTATATCCACACCCACGAATTTTAAGCTTATGTGCTAGCAATAACAAGCACAAGCTTCCACAATAAAGCCTGCTAAGATTCAACAAGATTAGAAGCACAATATCAAAAACAGTAAAAGTGAAAATCCTTGATTAATGCAACCTTAGTTCCCCACACTTGATTATCCCCAAGTTATAAGCTTCACCACACCTTGATAACTTAATATCAGGATGCTATGATCAGCTTTATAGCCCAAGAATTCCAAGGATTGAACTAGACTTAGCAAAATATTAAGAAAAGTGGAAAATGTGCAAACTTTTGGATAGTCCTTTGAAAACAGGTTTTAGGATTCAAGAACAATAAACAAGCAACAATAATAAGAAGATAATAAGGTTGACACTTGATTTTTCTTCACCAAATTCAAACACATTTCATTAACTGAATATATGATTTACAGATTTGTGAACAATGGAAAATTCAAGAGAAAAGATAAATGTATTGAGTCCTATGCCTTATATAGGCGTACAATGAACTAGTGAAAAAACGAAATTCTAATGCTTGGTAAAGTCCCAGAAATGCCCTTGAGGGTTTTTGAACTTTGAAGATCATGTGACAAGTTCTTGGCAGTTTGTGGAGGTGGCATGTGTGAAAATGCATCCAAGGGCTCCAAATAAGCTTAAAGAGTAAGCTGGAATATGGTGTGTTGATTTCCTGGCATCTTTTAGCTTTTTCCCCAAAACCGTGTGAAGAGGGTTTATCATGTGACTCATGTGGTGATGTGGCATAGGGTTTAAGGGTGGGGTTGTGTTTAGTGTCACCTTAATTGTAATTCTGGAGGTGATCAAGTGTTAATTACAAGGATTAAGGAAAAACCCAATTTTGCTAAGAACACCAAGAACATGGTGTTTAATCTATTTTGGTGAGTGATTAAGGTTTAAATTAGTGTTTAGGCGCCAAGGTTAAAAAATAATAAACATGGTGAAGTGGATTGGTGAGGTGGAGTGAAGGTGAGCTCTGATTGGTTGTAATGGGTGAGTGGGACACGTGTAAGGGAATGGTTGGTCTATGTTTCTTTCCTGTCTGCCACATTTAACCCCTTAACTTTCATTCTCTTTTCATTTGCAATTTAATCAACCAAAAGACGAATCCCTTTGTATTTAAAGTTTTACTTTTCACACTTTTGCCCAAAATACTTTTCCAAAGTATTTTCAGGGGTATTTCTTGCCAATTCTTGATTCTTGAAGGGTTGTTTTGGCATTTTCTTCATTGATAATGGTCTTGACTTGTTTGTTTGACTTTTTGGAGGACTGAAATTGCCATGTCAAGATTAATGAGGGACCATTTTTGCCATTTCTTCAAAGTAAAGGGTCCTTTTGGTAATTTTGACATTTTCAAAGGACCAAACTTGTAAATTTCTTGTAACTTGAAGTCCTTCATGGTATGTTTGACTTTCAAGAGGATTAATATTGACATTTTAGTTTTGTTGAGGGACTAAAATTGACAATTCTTCAAAGTGGAGGGCCCTTTTTGTAATATTGACAAACTTTAGGGACCAATCTTGTAATTATGAGGATACAAGGGTATAAAGTGTCAATTCTTCAATATTGGAGGACCTTTCTTCACAAATCTTCAAATCTTCAAGGGTTAGTCTTGGAAAATTCTTCATTAGGGCTTGGTTCAATTTGCGGCTTTATTTCCCGTGTTTGTTTTTGCATGATTCTTGTGATCTTTTGTCATTTTCTCAATATCCGTACCTAAAATACACAAGCAAGAAACACAAGCATATACTTGGCCAATTTCATGATATTTTATGCATTTAAAGCTCTTTTTGGACGATGCGACTATGTATAAAAGCAGTCTCATCACTCCCCCATACTAAACCATTACCGTGCCCTCACGCAATGCTAGAATAAAGTATCGTAGCACCTCCAAAATTCATTTTTATTCACTTTATTGAATGATAAACTAGCTACACTACTACTATTACTACTACATGTGTTTTAGACATAATGTATGATTTTCATCGCAAAATGGGACGTTGAGGTTCATAGAATAAGAACACGTGAATGCTTCATTAGAAATAATCTCGTCGTCCTCGATTTTCACCCCAATTCCATGCCAAGCGTGCAACGAGATCATTGTCATTATAATTTAGTAATGCTAACACTACTCATATGCCCTAATCACGTACTTATCCTCCCAATTTCCAAAGTTGTATCTCTTATATTTTATTTTGTCTTGAATGTTTCACGAGGATACATTGTTTGACTTATGCGATGATAGAGATTTAGGTCTAAAAATAGAGTCCCAACGGTGTAACCAAGACCATCAAATCAATAACCCCTCCTAATAGACAACGATGTCAAAAAATTAAGTCAACAAGAAGGATCGATAAACACGGTTTTATAACGTTTTGAACATGAGACTTATTACCAAGACTTTTATACGCCCTCTAACGGAAGGGCCTTATTATTATAGGTTTACCTCCATCTTTTATTCAACTTCGCCATGAAGCTTTTATTATGACTTTGGTCTTGCCTTGCCTTTTATTATCCACCTCATCGGTGGTTTTATTAGCCAAAGACGTATATCCTCACGCTAAGGCGAATTTTGGATCTTTAAAGATTCAAAGATTAAGGCTTGATTCACTTTAAATTTTGCATAGATTTTTCGGCCTTGTGGGATTCAAATTGTTTGCTTGATTTAGGTGAGCACTTGAAATCTTATTATTTGGGTGAAGCTTTCGATTATTCGGGTTGCTAATACTTCAAAACCGTGACGCTGGCGATACCTTAATGTCTTCCCAATTTAATTACACGGAAGCTACTAGAAAAGACTAGAAGCCCAACAATCAAGACTAAACCGCTAAGTCAATATTTATTAAGCAAAATATATTTACAAGCGAAGGGAGAATAAGCAAACAACGAGAACACATCAGTTTTTGAAAGAATACGAGTACTCTACGTTTAGCATAGTAACTTATAATTAACTCTATCATTTCTCGTCCTCATTTAAGAGACTTAGCCTAATGTGAAGTTAAGGAATCGAAGCTAAGTGCTCAACACGCACGATCGAGTCAAAAATTACTCTTATTCTCGCCATCGGAAAACCTACATTCGTTCTTCAAACACTTATAAAACATGAGAAAATTTTTAAAATTTGGCCATTTTTAGCCTTATTTTGCAACAAAACAATCAACAAAAAGATAAACTTTGGAAAGCGTGAAGGTTTGGCAAGGCAAGAATGTATTCACCCCCCCCCCCATACTAAAGTTAAACATTGTCCTCAATGTTTCGAATCTAAGGGTGAAAACACCCCCATACTAGAGACGTAGTCGAATGCCTAATCTAGCATGGAAAGGGTGTAATCGTTAAAATTAAAGCCGTTTATGAAGTGTGCTATAAACCTAAGGTTAGAACATCAAAGGATATATCATGGATATTGAGAATGTCTCCAAAGCAAACGATCGAGTTCTCCCATAAAACGAACACAAGAGGCTCCAATCGTGAAGATAATGATCATCTAAAATCCACAATTCACAAACAACCACAGAACAAAGGTTGGAAGGGCACAGATCCCCTCACGTTACTACATTATAAAGCGATAATATGTACATAGGATAAGCATGGGATTCCCCCACGAGGCACCTCGTTTTTTATTACCGAATCATGAGCTCGACTCGATCCCCCCAATACTAATTATCATTGGGGAAAGTGATTTGGTCGAGGTAGTTCAAGTATGGAACTTCCCCGCCAAAGTAGTGCTTCAACCTATGTCCATTCACCTTGAAATTGGGGCCATCATTTTGAGCTAGCTTGATGGTCACATATGGAAAAACTTTAATCACGGTGAATGGAACGGAACAACGGGATTTCAACTTACCAGAAAAGATTTTCAAAATGAGAATTAAAAAGCAAAACTTGATCCCCAATGTCAAAAACCCGGTTTTTAGTTTTTGAATCATGCAACTTTTTAGTCTTTTCTTTATAAATCAATGAATTTTCATAAGCAATATCCCTTAATTCATCCAATTCATTTAATTGCATTTTCCGGTGTTTTCCCGCGGTCTCCATGTCATCATTACAATGCTTTAGGGCCCAATAAGCCTTGTGTTCAAGTTCAATTGGCAAGTGACAATTCTTCCCATACACTAGCTTATAAGGAGTGCACCCGATGGGCGTCTTATGAGCGGTCCTAAAGGCCCATAAAGCATCGTTCAACTTATCCGACCAAGATTGTCGGTTTTCACCTACGGATCGCTCCAAGATCCTCTTCAACGCTCGGTTTGAAACCTCGACTTTCCCACTCGTTTGTGGGTGATAAGCCGTAGAAAGCCGATGTGTAACTAATACAAGGTTTTTGGCCGAGTATAAAAGAGTTATCGTCCGATCTTTTTGAATTGATTATTGGAAAAAAGTGCGACTCAGTTGTTCTTGGTGGAATAATAAATGGGGAAAGTTATATATTTTAAACTAAAAATAAAAATGTCGTTGAAAGCATGAAAATTTAATCTAAGATAAAACAAGTTAAAACAATGCTAAGTAAAAAGGCGGGAAAAATTAAAGTTGGAAAATAGAAACAATTCCGAAAACTACCAATTACACTAAGTCTGAAAATTGGAATTTCATAGAAATCGTATCTTTGGAATAATGGTATCTTCGGAAAAATTGTATTTTCAGAAAAAGGAGCTTCTTCGGAATAAAGAGATTTTCAAAAAAATTGGGAATTTCGGAATAAATGGTTTTTCAGAAAAAGGGTATCTTCGGAATACTTGGGTTTTTAGAAAAATGATGATTTCGGAATAAGGGCTTTTTCATAAAATTGGCATCTTCGGAATAAATGGTTTTTCAGAAAAAGGAACTTATTCGGAATAACAAGACTTTTCAGAAAAACGGGAATTTCGGAATAATTGTCTTTTCATAAAAAGGAGCTATCTCGGAATAATAAACTTTACATAGAAATTGACATTTTCGGAAGAATAGAGGTTTTCAGAGAAAATGGGATCTTCGGAATAATGAAGTTTTCAGAAAAACTAGGATTTCGGAATAATGATGAATTCAGAGAAAGGGACGATTTCAGAGTTTTAAAACCCTTTTCTGAAAAGATAAAAACACAGATACATAAAATCAGTTAATTCAAAACTTAAGAGATAAGCTACTAATAAGCACAAACCAAATGAGCAATTAACCAAAACTTTAACCAAATAAATTTTAAGATGAAAAAAATAAACCACCAATTAAAAACTATAATAACACTAAATAATCAAAACATTTAAAATCAACTAATAAGCAATTCTATAAATCTATCAAAACAACTTAATCACAAATAAGCCAAACACTAGAAGATCAAATACCACAATAAGCTCAAAACATCCACCACATCAAAACTAAAAGATCAATCACATGAATAAAACAATCACATAATCAAAGAGATGAGATTAACTACATGATTATCAAGATTAAGAAAAAGATTAAGAAAGGTAGAATGAGAATTAATAAAATAAGCTTGATTGATTAAAGATGAATATCAAAAGATTACATGATTAATGTAAAGATTAATAAGTTTGAAACGAAAACTAGAGAGAAAAATTAAAAGTACTTAAAAATTAAACTACAACTACTAAAAACTAAAACACCTAACACCCTCCTAATGACATATTAGGAGGGTATTTATAGGAGGTGGGGAGATTACATGCTTAAGCTATCTAATTTCTTTCTTCTCGTCTCGACTTGACTTAATTTCTTTGTCTTTCTCGATGTCGTCTCGGGATTTGTCGATATAAGTTGAACTTGTCTTATAATTTTCTTCTATAATTAGACTTGAGTTCTTCGACTTCATTAAACTTCCGTCTTTAGACTTTTTCTTTAATAAATCTTTAGAATTGGCCTTGGACTTCCGTTCTTTTTGCATCCTCGATCTTTCGACTTCGTCTTTAGTCTTTTTCCTCGATAAAAGCCCGTGATAGCCCATGTTTTCTTCATTTTGCATCTTTTGGTCCTAAAACACAATAAAAACACAAACCTCGCATACTCCGACTTTTACGACATAAAATACACGTTTTGGTCGTGTTATTATTGGAAATAAGTGTTAAAAGGATAAGTGTTTTCACACTTATTAAATCCCCTACACTTGACCATTGCCATGTCCTCATGCAATGCACTGATTTCAAAGCACGGTTTACATTTTTCATCATAGATAACCCACCTTGGCCTTTATTAAATATTAAACACTAAGAAAACTAAAAAGAGAAAAACAAGTAAAGAAATCAAAGACTTACATTGGGTTTGGTTGTCATGAATATTCATCATTCTCAAGTTTCACGTTCCCCATACCAAGCTTAAAAACGAGATCATTGTTATTATAAGTTAGCAAACTAACACGAACTCATGTGGCCCAATTATTCACTTAGACTCCCTTATTCCTAGGTGTATCTCTTATATTTTAAGATTGTCTTAAATGATCACAAGGATGCATTGTTTAACTTATTTTGATAGTTATTTAGGCTAAAAATAAAGTGGGACGATTTAATGAATAGTTAGCTAAAGGACAAAATCTTTTAAAACTGCTTCTCGGGACCTCATAAAGTTCATATCTTGGCATAACTCGCTTCACGATTTGAGACCTTTCTCAGACCGATATTTGGCAGCGACTTCATACTTTAAATCTTTGAGAGACGTTCTTGAAATTATGGTCTTCCCTTCATAATAGGAATTTCTTCACTTGAAGTTTTGAGAGATTCTTCATACTTGGACCACGACTTCATCATTTTTCTCCAATCTTTATTTTGGACTTTGATATACAACGATCCGCCTCCTTTTAGGACTTGGATATATTTATCCTCATACCTTGTTAGGGTCTTTTCGGATAGACTTCTCCATGATCTTTAGGGGAGTATTTGCTTTTCGTCGTATGTCTCGATCCTTCATATTGATCTTCGATAAATGATTCTTCACATCACTTTTGGATCTTTAGCAACAAAATGTAGCCCTCATGCCTTGTTAGGGCCTTTTCGGACTTGCCAATCTTCGCATCCCGCTTCAATAAGTTATGCCTTGGCTATGAACTCTAATTAATACCGAGCAACTTTTAAACGATCTTGTGCTAGAAGCTAAGTAACTTTTCAAATCGTACAACCTTATTTATTGCAGATAAATTTATTAGCAAGCGATAGGAGAATAGGCTTATAATAAACTCACATAAATTCACGAAAGAATACCAAACTTATAATTGACTCTATCATATCTCGTTCTCCATAATTTAAAATCTCAAGGAATGAGACTCGTGGATGCTTAGCCAATTAAATCAAAGTTTTGGGTTTTCGAGTCATCTATAGGATCTTGCAAACTCTTAGACTTTTTCAAGTTTAGATTTCGCATTTAAAAGTTCCCTTGATAAACGACTCTCTAGGATCAATTATAGGAACTTGCGAAAAGTTATTGTTCTTAACCCGTGAGAGTTAAGACTTTCGCATTTTAAAACTCCCTATATAAAAGCCTAGCAAAACTTGACTTAAAAATGTTAAGGATACCAGCTAGAGTAAACTTAGATAAGTAAACTCGGGTTGAGTCAAAATATTCACGACTTTGAAAAATTTTAAACCACTTTATTAAAATTTTATTTTAGCAAAGAAAGAAAATAACGATAACAAAGGAAAATACTACTATATTACTAGGCCAAAATAGATTAAAAATTTTGAAAAATGTCGAAAAATTAAATTTTCCGGTTAAAATGAGGACAAATTCATGGAAAAGACCACTTACTTCGATAGAAGTCCCCCCTACACTTTATATAAACATTGTCCTCAATGTTTAAGCATGTGGGAGTAAACTCCCCTACACTTAGGACATTGTGCACTTTGTTTAAATCTTGCTAAGGAAAATACAACTATAGTGATTTCAAGGTGAACATATCAGATATGAAATATTGAATCATGACAGTTTAGGATAGAACCGGGAAGACGGGTACACGGGATCACGGTTCGTTAAAAGTCATTGAGAATGGATCTTTAAAGCTTTAATACCTGCACAGAAGAAGAAACAAGACAACAAACACATACGGGGCTCCGCCTACACTTATTATGAAAAGTGGTAAAGGATAGATCAACGGGTTGCCTCCCGAGAAGCACATGTTTTTTATAAGCGAGTCACGAGCCTGAATCGACCCAAAACTAGTTCATGGAAACGTGGTGAGGGATGGAATCATCTCAGGAGAGATGTCCTCACCAAAGTACAACTTCACGCTGGACATTCACCTTAAAATTTGGCCCATTTGGCTGAGAAAGCTCATAGTGCCATAGGGAAAGACTTTGGCGACGGTGAATGGACCAGACCAACGGCTCTTCAACTTGCCCGAGAAGATATTCAACCGAGAGTTAAAAAGTAAGACTTGATCACCAACGTGGAACTCAAGGTTCTTAATCCTTGCATCATGGATGATCTTGGTCTTCTCCATGTATATCAGTGAGTTCTCGTAAGCTTCATTCCTCAGTTCATTAAGTTCGTTGAGTTGAATCTTCCGAAGATCACCGGCTTTGTTGATGTCGAAGTTAGCCCACTTCAAGACCCAGTATGCCTTATGTTCCAGCTCGATAGGGAGGTGGCATGCTTTCCCGTACACAAGACGATAACGTGTACAACCAATCGGCGTCTTATAAGCGGTACGGAAAGCCCACAAAGCATCATCTAACTTATCGGCCCACGAGGCACGATGCTCTCCCACAGTACGCTCTAGAATTCGCTTCAATTCGCGGTTAGATATCTCGGCTTTCCCATTAGTTTGGGGATGATAAGCGGTGGAAAGACGGTGATTGACACCGTACTTAGCCATGACTCTTGCGAATTGATCATTGTAAAAATGAGTCCCGCGGTCACTGATAATAGCACGAGGAACACCGAATAGAGAAAAAAGTTGCTTCAAAAAGTTCACAACCACCCTCGCATCGTTCGTAGGGAGAGCCTTAGCTTCAACCCATTTAGAAACGTAGTCAACGGCTACGAGGATGTACTTGTTCCCTTTAGATGATGGAAATGGCCCCATAAAGTCGATGCCCCATACATCAAAGATTTCACATTCTTGTATGAAATTTTGAGGCATCTCATCTTTATGTGTGATCTTGCCTTGTCTTTGGCAAGCATCACAATGTTTAACAATGTCGTTAGCGTCACGATAAATGGTGGGCCAATAAAATCCAGAGTCGAATACTTTCTTCGCGGTGTAATTGGGACCAAAGTGACCACCGGTGGGTCCTTTATAGCAAGCGTCGAGGATTTGTACCGCTGCCGGCCCATCAACACATGGACGAATGACAAGATCCGCACATTCTTTGAAGAGGTAAGGGTCGTCCCAGAAATAATGTTCAATATCTTTAAAGAACTTTTTCTTCTGTTGGGACGTTAACCCGTCCTTGAGATTTCCACCCGCTAAGTAGTTTGCAATGTCCGCAAACCACGGGTGTCATCAAGATTTGGATTGATAGACATTAAAGCTTCAAGGGGAAAAGAGTCATTGATCTCTTGATTCGGATGATCCCCTTGATAAGGATCCTCAAGTCTACTTAGATGATCCGCGGCTAGGTTTTCGGCACCCTTCTTTTCATGAATTTCAATGTTGAATTCTTGAAGGAGCAAAACCCAACGAAGAAGTCTTGGCTTAGAATCTTGCTTAGTCAACAAGTACTTCAACGCGGAATGATCGGTATACACGATGGTGGTAGAAAGGACAAGATAGGGGCGGAATTTTTCAAAAGCATACACTACGGCTAAAAGCTCTTTTTCGGTAGTGGTATAATGCAATTGAGCCCCCGTCATTGTCTTGCTAGCATAATGGATTGGTTGGAAGTGTTTGTTCACTCTTTGGCCTAAAACCGCTCCAATAGCAAAGTCGCTAGCATCACACATCAATTCAAAAGGTAGCTCCCAATTAGGGGTAACCAAGACCGGTGCCTTAGTTAGCTTATCCTTGAGAAGATTGAAGGATTCAAGACACTCTTTGGAAAAGATGAAAGGAGTATCTTTTTCCAAGAGGTAGGTCATCGGGCGAGCGATTTTAGAGAAATCTTGAATGAATCGACGATAGAAGCCCGCATGACCAAGGAAACTTCTCACACCCTTCACGGTTGAAGGTGGAGGTAATTTGGCTATGACATCCACTTTAGCACGGTCCACTTTAAGACCGGCTTTTGAGATTTTATGTCCAAGCAAATGCCTTCTTTTACCATGAAATGGCATTTTTCCCAATTTAGAACAAGGCGAGTGTCTTCACACCGCTTAAGCATGCGTTCCAAATTGGCAAGGCAAGTAGAGAAGGAATCACCATAGACCGAGAAATCATCCATGAAGACTTCCATAGTTTCTTCAACCATGTCATGGAAGATAGCCATCATACACCTTTGGAAGGTCCCAGGAGCATTGCATAAGCCGAAAGGCATTCTTTTGTAGGCAAATGTTTCATAAGGACAAGTGAATGTGGTTTTCTCTTGGTCTTTGGGATCGATGGGAATTTGAAAATACCTGGAGAAACCGTCTAAGAAGCAGTAATAGTCATTACCCTCTAGACGTTCAAGCAATTGGTCCATGAAAGGAAGGGGAAAATGATCCTTTCTCGTAGCATCATTGAGTTTGCGATAGTCTATACAAACTCTCCACCCTGTAACGAGACGAGTAGGAATCAACTCGTTGTTTTCATTGGGCACAACGGTGATTCCGCCTTTCTTAGGCACACAATGGACGGGACTAACCCATGGTGAATCCGAGATAGGGTAGATCATTCCCGCATCAAGAAGTTTGATAACCTCTTTTTTGATAACGTCATGGATCTTAGGATTCACCCTTCTTTGGCTTTGAAAAGTGGGTTGAAAGTCGTCATACATGAGAATTTTATGTGTGCAAAAGTGAGGATCAATTCCACGAATATCGGATATCTTCCAAGCAATTGCTTTCTTGTGATTCTTCAGCACGGCGATAAGTCGGGATTTTTCTTCCTCTTTCAAGTCCTTAGCGATGATGACGGGTGACTTCTTGTTGTCTTCAAGGAAAACGTACTCGAGATGAGACGATAGGTCCGTAAGCTCTAAATCTGGAGGATTTTTGACGGAAGGCGTAGTCAAATTCGGTTCATCGATAGAGATATCCTTTGGATATAGTGGAGAAATATGGTCCTCATTGAGAAGTTTCTCAATGGTACGAATGTCTTCATCCCAATTGGAGGGAGAATCGTCATATTTTAAGCCCACATCTCCCAAAGTTGCTTCAAATTCTTTCAAGATGAAATCACTTTCTCCAAATGGAGTTAATGATGGAGCAATAGAGGCAACGGTCTCAACAGTGGGTAGAGAAGAAGAACCAATTTTACAAGCGTCTTTGAAATGTTCTTCACAAGCCTCATCAAGAACGTCAATGAAATTAACACTCTCGTTTTCAGAAGGCTGCTTAGAATTTTTACCCATGTTGAAGACGATTTTATCGTCACCAACTCTCATGATTAATTCGTCAGCGGCTACATCAATGAGAGTGTGACCGGTCCTCAAGAATGGACGTCCAACGATTAATGGAGCACGGGGGTCCATCTCGTAGTCAACGACAACAAAATCCCCCGGAAAGGTGAATTTGTCGACACCAATGAAGACGTCTTCGGCTATCCCCACTGGATAAGCAACCGTACGGTTAGCTAATTCCAAAGTCATTCATGTGGGGACTACCTCGGGTAGAGAGAATTGTTTCCAAACGCTTAAAGGCATTAAGTTTATACTAGCACCTAGATCGGCTAGGGCCATACAATTCTATACCCCGAGGAAGTTGCAAGGAATCAAGAAACGACCCGGATCACCAAGTTTGGTTGGTAATTTCCTTATGAGCAATGCGGAGCAATTCTCATTAAGTTGGGTCTGAGCAATATCGAGAAGTTTCCCCTTATCACTGAGAAGATCTTTAAACATTTTAGCATATTTCGGCATGTGAGCGAGTGCCTCAGCAAAGGAGATATTGAAATTCAGTTGTTTAAACATTTTAAGAAAGTTAGAAACCTGAATATCATCCTTGTTATTCAATTTCTCTTTCCTCAACCCTGAAGGATAAGGTATATTGGGTTGAGATGAAGGCTTTGGAATGGAATTCTCACTCACATCCTTGGGTGGTGGAGGGGTAGAAGTAGAAGGTGGTGGAATTGGAGAAGGAGACTCGTTTTCCTTTGTCACAATCGCCGGTGTAGGTGTAGGAAGCTCGTGTTCCTTTAAAACTTTTCCACTTCGAGTGGTGATTGCTTTCATCTCCCCTCTTGGATTAGCAACGGTGTTACTCGGAAGAGAACCCGAACCAGAGGCTTGATTACTTGGGAAGAAACTAGCCATCATGTTCCTTAAGTCATTCTTTTGACTTGTAAAAGAGTTTCGCATATCAGCTAGAAGATCATTCCCTTGTTTCACCATATCTGCTTTCATGTTGGCCATTTCCCGCTGAAGATTCTGCACTATCGCATCATTAGTCCTCATGTAAGTTTCAACCTCGTGATTAAATACGATTGGTTGGTTGGGAGGAGGAGCATGGTAGGCAGGTGGTTGATAAGCAGGTTGTTGGTAAACTTTATTGTTTCGTTGAGGTGGATATGGGGTTCTTTGTGATTGATATTGATTTGGAGCACGAGGTTGGTTTTGATTGTTGCGATTGAGGTTGTTTGGGTTTTGAGGGGGAAACCAGGTGGTGAAAGAAACTTGTTTGAGCGATAGCTAAGCAAGTTACGGTCACCTTGACGACGTGCTTGATAGCCTCCTGTAGAATAGGTACCGTTGGCGGCATACACATTTTCCGGATTGTCCTGAGTCGAAGGACAATCGGTGTATGAGTGAGATCCCCCGCATATTTCACAAGATTGACTCAAAGCACTAGCTTGGGCAGTGATAGCTTTGGTATTGTTTGCGGCTTGGAGAGAAAGTGATTCAACAAGCGAAGTAAGCTTGTCAATTCTCTTGTCGCTCTCATTAGTGCTAGCACTAGCCACATTGGTCCGAACACTCTTGGTTTGCACTCTAGACTTGTTCTCAATAATATCCCAAGCGGCATTAGCAGACTTAACCAAAATGTTACCCCCCGAGGCACTATTTAGTGAATCTTGGTCATTCATGCTTAAACCATTGTAAAAAGTATTAATTTGATGTACTTTTGTTAAACGATGTTGTGGACATTTCCTTAAAAGTTCCTTAAAATGGTCCCAAAATTCACTAAATGTCTCACCGTACTTTTGTTCAAAAGTAATGATTTCATTCGGCAAAGCGGTAGTACGTGAGGGTGGGAAAAGTAGTTGATGAATTTGGTCTCTAAATCCTTCCACGTAAGAATACTTTGTCGCGGTTCCTTATCAAGCCAATGTCGGGCTTGTCCCTCTAAGGAGAAATGAAAAAGTTGCAAGCGAATTACCTCTTGTGAAACCCCATTATACTTAACAGTATTAGTGAGTTGAAGAAAACGTTTAATATGGTCATGAGGATCATCAATTGAACGCCCCAAGAAGGGTTGAGCTGAGACCATTTGAATGAAGTCGGATTTAAGCTCGAAGTTGTTGGCTCCAATCTCGGGTATGACAATAGCATCGGTGTTGCCCTCTACGTGCGATTGCAAAAGCTCGATCATTGGTTGATTGTCCATGGTGACAAGAGGTTGAGTAATGACTTCGGCTTGAGCTACTTTCTTCTTACGAGCACGAGTACGCATGCACACCTACAAAAGGAAAAGCAAAATAGACAAGAAATATTTTTGGTTTTTATATGTTTTTCTATTTTTTTGTATTTTTGAAAAAATTTTGATTTTTATGGAATTTTTAAAATTTTTAAAGCAAGGAAAATAACGTTCAAAGATGAACGGATCCCAAAATCCAACGCGTCTCTCACTTAAAACCGTTAATCTTAACGAAAAGAGCCGGCAGCGGCGCCATTTAATACAAGGTTTTTGGCCGAGTATAAAAGAGTTATCGTCCGATCTTTTCGAATTGATTATTGGAAGAAAGTGCGACTCAGTTGTTCTTGGTGGAATAATAAATGGGGAAAGGTTATCTATTTTAAACTAAAAATAAAAATGTCGTTGAAAGCTTGAAAATTTAATCTAAGATAAAACAAGTTAAAACAATGCTGAGTAAAAAGGCGGGAAAAATTAAAGTTGGAAAATAGAAACAATTCAGAAAACTACCAATTACACTATGTCTGAAAATTGGAATTTCATAGAAATCGTATCTTCGGAATAATGGTATCTTCGGAAAAATGGTATTTTCAGAAAAAGGAGCTTCTTCGGAATAAAGAGATTTTCAGAAAAAATTGGGAATTTCGGAATACATGGTTTTTCAGAAAAAGGTATCTTCGGAATACTTGGGTTTTCAGAAAAATGATGATTTCGGAATAAGGGCTTTTTCAGAAAATTGGTATCTTCGGAATAAATGGTTTTTCAGACAAAGGAACTTCTTCGGAATAACAAGACTTTTTAGAAAAACGGGAATTTCGGAATAATTGCTTTTTCAGAAAAAGGAGCTATCTCGGAATAATAAACTTTTCATAGAAATTGACATTTTCGGAAGAATAGAGGTTTTCAGAGAAAATGGGATCTTCGGAATAATGAAGTTTTCAGAAAAACTAGGATTTCAGAATAATGATGAATTCAAAGAAAGGGACGATTTCAGAGTTTTAAAACCCTTTTCCGAAAAGATAAAAACACAGATACATAAAATCAGTTAATTCAAAACTTAAGAGATAAGCTACTAATAAGCACAAACCAAACAAGCAATTAACCAAAACTTTAACCAAATAAATTTTAAGAAGAAAAAAATAAACCACCAATTAAAAACTATAAAAACACTAAATAATCAAAACATTTAAAATCAACTAATAAGCAATTCTATTAATCTATCAAAATAACTTAATCACAAATAAGCCAAACACTAGAAGATCAAATACCACAATAAGCTCAAAACATCGACCACATCAAAACTAAAAGATCAATCACATGAATAAAACAATCACATAATCAAGGAGATGAGATTAACTACATGATTATCAAGATTAAGAAAAAGATTAAGAAAGGTAGAATGAGAACTAATAAAATAAGATTGATTGATTAAAGATGAATATCAAAAGATTACAAGATTAATGTAAAGATTAATAAGTTTCAAAGGAAAACTAGAGAGAAAAATTTAAAGTACTTAAAAATTAAACTATAACTACTAAAAACTACAACACCTAACACCCTCCTAATGACATATTAGGAGGGTATTTATAGGAGGTGGGGAGATTACATGCTTAAGCTATCTAATTTCTTTCTTCTCGTCTCGACTCGACTTAATTTCTTTGTCTTTCTCGATGTCGTCTCGGGATTTGTCGATATAAGTTGAACTTGTCTTATAATTTTCTTCTATAATTAGACTTGAGTTCTTCGACTTCATTAAACTTCCGTCTTTAGACTTTTTCTTTGATAAATCTTTAGAATTGGCCTTGGACTTCCGTTCTTTTTGCATCCTCGATCTTTAGACTTCGTCTTTAGTCTTTTTCTTCGATAAAAGCCCGTGATAGCCCACGTTCTCTTCATTTTGCATCTTTTGGTCCTAAAACACAATAAAAACACAAACCACGCATAATTCCGACTTTTACGACATAAAATACACGTTTTGTTCTTGTTATTATTGGAAATAAGTGGTAAAAGGATAAGTGTTTTCACACTTATTAGTAACCCCATATTTCCTTAGGACCCTTTCGAATTGGTCGTTACAAAAATGGGTTCCACGATCGCTTATGATGGCACGAGGGGTTCCAAACCGAGAAAACAAGCTTTTCAAAAACTTGACTACCACAAGAGCATCATTGGTGGGCAAAGCCTTAGCTTCCACCCACTTAGATAGGTAGTCAACCGCAACAAGGATGTACTTATTACCACGAGATGATGGGAACGACCCCATGAAGTCGATGCCCCAACCGTCAAAGATCTCACACACTTGGATGATATTTTGTGGCATTTCATCTTTTTGTGAGGCTTTTCCTTGTCGTTGGCATGAGTCACACGACTTCACAAGTTCATGTGCATCTCGGTAAATAGTAGGCCAAAAGAAACCGGCATCAAACACCTTCTTAGCCGTGAGATTGGCACCATGGTGACCACCCGTGGGTCCCTCGTGACAAGCTCTAAGGATGTTAGAAGCTTAGGTACCAAAGACACAACGTCGAAAAATTTGATCCGCACAAGTTCGAAACAAGTAAGGGTCGTTCCAAAAATAGAACTTGACGTCACGAAAGAATTTTCGTTTTTCTTGAGTCGTCATACCCTTGATGATGAAGTTGCCCACATGGTAATTTGCGATGTCCGTAAACCATGGGGTGGAACAATCAAGCTTAGAATTCACTACACCAAGTGTCTCGAGCGGAATTGTTTTGGTGATTTCCTTGGGCTCGTAAACACTTTGGTGAGGATCTTCCAAACAAGAAAGATGATCGGCCGCTAGATTCTCGGCTCCCTTTTTGTCAACTATTTTGTGATCAAATTCTTGAAGGAGGAGAATCCAACGAAGTAATCTCAACTTTGCATCTTGTTTAGCAATAAGATACTTGATAGCCGAATGATCCGTATACATTATGCATTTCGTCAAGACGAGATAAGGTCGGAATTTCTCAAATGCATACACCACGGTAAGGAACTCCTTCTCTGTTGTAGTGTATTTTAGTTGAGCCTCGGTCATCGTCTTGCTAGCATAGTGAATAGGCAAGAAGTGTTTTTCATGACGTTGCCCCAATACCGCCCCAATAGCATAGTCACTAGCATCACACATGAGCTCAAAGGGGAGGTTCCAATTGGGAGAAACAAGAATGGGAGCTTCGGTAAGTTTCATCTTAAGGATTTCAAAGGCTCGTACACAATCTTCGTCAAAGACAAAACGTGCCTCTTTTTCAAGGAGATGTGTAATTGGTCGTGAGATCTTTGAAAAATCCTTGATGAATCGATAATACCTGGCTTTTTGGCCGAGTACCAAATAATTTCATTCCAATCTTTTCGAATTGATTACCAGTAGAAAGTGCGACTCAATTGTTCTTGGTGGAAAATAAAATGGTTGGTTGATTATCTATTTTTAAACTAATAGCAAATATGTAAATGTCGTTGAGTAAAATAAAAGCTTTAAAAATTAACCTAAAAATTACTAGAAAAATACTTGGTAGAAATGGAGATTTCGGGAAGCATGCAATCTTTGGAAATTAAAACGTAAATGATTGAAAACTTGAAAACTTGTTTAAAATAAACTAAGTAAAAAGGTTGGAAAAGAAAAATTTGAAAACTAAGGAAATTAAAACAAAAACAAGAGTCGGATCGCAATGCGATCGTACTCTGATCGTAGTGATGGATCGTGACCACCGATCGCACTCACAATCGTAGCCAGGGTCAGATCGCACTCAATGCGATGGGAAAGCGTGATCGCACTCACAGATCGCAACCACGATCGCAACAAGTGGATCGTGGTCTTTGATCGTGGTCTGTGATCGTAACAACAATGATCGCAATCAATGTGATCGTAATCAAGTAAATGTGACACGATCGCACCCACAGATCGCAATGCGTGATCGTGGTGTGGATCGTAGTCAGGGAAAGAAGAATGGGATCGCAATCAGTGCGATCGAAGCCAAGGATCGTAACAAGGAAAACCCTCCTAAGATAGTAATGAAACACAAAGAGCAACTTAAGCAGAAACGAATAAGCAGTTAATACAATAAGCACTTACCAACTTTTAGACAAAGATAAATAAGCACAAATTCGACAACTTTTAGAATCTAAAACATGGAAACTCAATAAAACGAACTTTAAAACAATAAAACTTTTAAGAAAGCTTAAAAGTGAACAAGCTAAACATACAAGTAAGCCAATAAGCACAAAGAGCTTACAACTTAAACCGTATGAAAGCTTATGTAGGAATAAAAAGATTAACTTTTTAATCCCGAAAACATCAAGATCAAACACAAGTCTTTAATATTTCGGATCAAAGTAAACCAAAATCAAGAAAGGTAGAAAGAGATTAAAGAACAAAAAGCTTAACTTGAACTTGTGATTAATGAAATCCAAATACAAGAATGATTAAAAGCTTAAACTAAAAATAAAGAAAAGAAGAAGCTTAGTGAGAGAAAGTTTGAAACTTTCTCTCTCTAAAAACTAGAAAGGAAAATGAAAAAAATGAAAACTAGCTAACCCCCCTCCTAATGTGTTTAGGATGGTATTTATAGGGAAATGGGGAGGTGCATGTGTTGCCTCCTCTTTCTTTCTTCTCGGCTCTTTGTCTTTTAAGTTCTTCGACTTTTCTCGACGTCGTCTCGGGATTAATTAAACTCGTCTTATAAATTCTTCACTTATTTAGATTTGAGTTCTTCGACTTCATTAAACTTCCGCCTTTAGACTTTTTCTTCGATAAATCTTCAGAATAGGCCTTGGACTTTCCGTTCTTTTTGCAATCTTGAATCTTTTGACTTCGTCTTTTCTCGTTTTCTTCGATAAAAGCCCGTGAAAGCCCATGTTTTCTTCCTTTTTCATCTTTTGGTCCTAAAACACAAAAAAAACACAAACCACGCATAATTCCGACATTTACGAAATAAAATACACGTTTTGGTCTAGTATTTATTGGAAATAAGTGGTAAAAGGATAAGTGTTTTCACACTTATTAAATCCCCTACACTTGACCATTGCAATGCCCCTATGCAATGCATTAATTTTAAAGAACGGTTTACATTTTCCATCATAACTAACCCACCTTGGCCTTTCTTAAATACTAAACATTAAGGAAAATAAAAAGATAGAAACAAGTAAAGAAATCAAATACTTACATTGGGGTTTTGGCTGCCATGAACGTTTATCATCCTCAAGTTTCATGTTCCCCATACCAAGCTTAAAAACGAGATCATTGTTATTATAAGTTAGCAAACTAACACGAATTCATGTGGGCCAATTATTTACTCAGACTCCCTTATTCCTAGGTGTATCTCTTATATTTTAATTTTGTCTTGAATGATCACGAGGATGCATTGTTTGACTTATTTTGATAGTTATTTAGGCTGAAAGTAAAGTAGGACGATTTAATCAATAGTTACCTAAAGGAAAAAATCTTTTAAAACTGCTTCTCGGGACCTCTTAAAGTTCATATCTTGGCATAACTCGCTTCACGATTTGAGACTTTTCTTGGACCGATGTTTGGTAGCGACTTCATACTTCGAATCTTTGAGAGACGTTCTTGAAATTATGGTCTTCTCTTCATAATAGGAATTTCTTCACTTGAATTTTTGAGAGATTCTTCATCCTTGGACCACGACTTCTTCATTTTTCTCCAATCTTTATTTTGGACTTTGATATACAACGATCCGCCTCCTTTTAGGACTTGGATCTATTTATCCTCATACCTTGTTAGGGCCTTTTTGGATAGACTTCTCCATGATCTTTAGGGGAGTATTTGCTTTTCGTCGTGTGTCTCGATCCTTCATATTGATTTTTTATAAATGATTCTTCACATCACTTTTAGATCTTTAGCAACAAAATGTAGCCCTCATGCCTTGTTAGGGCCTTTTCGGACTCGCCAATCTTCGCATCCCGCTTCAATAAGTTATGCCTTGGCTATGAACTCTAGTTAATACCGAGCAACTTTTAAACGATCTTAGGCTAGAAGCTAAGTAACTTTTCAAATCGTACTACCTTACTTATTGTAGATAAATTTATTAGCAAGAGATGGGAGAATAGGCTTATAATCAACTCACATAAATTCACGAAAGAATACCAAACTTATAATAGACTATCATCTCTCGTTCTCCACGGTTTAAAATCTCAAGGAATGAGACTCGTGGATGCTTAGCCAATTAAATCAAAGTTTTGGGTTTTCGAGTTATCTATAGGATCTTGCAAATTCTTAGACTTTTTCAAGTTTAGAACTCGCATTTTAAAGTTCCCTTGATAAACAACTCTCTAGGATCAATAATAGGAACTTGCGAAAAGTTATTGTTCTTAACCCGTGAGAGTTAAGACTTTCGCGTTTTAAAGTTCCCTATATAAAAGCCTAGCAAAACTTGACTTAAACACGTTAAGGATACTAGCTAGAGTAAACTTAGATAAGTAAAATTGGGTTGAGTCAAAATATTCACGACTTTGAAAAATTAAAACTACTTTATTGAAAATTTATTCTAGCAAAGAAAATAAATAACGATGACAAAGGAAAAACAAGGCCAAAATAGATTAAAAATTTTGAAAAATGTCGAAAAATCAAATTTTCCGGTTAAAATGAGGGCAAATTCATGGAAAAAACCACTTACTTCGATAGAAGTCCCCCCTACACTTGATGTAAACATTGTCCTCAATGTTTAAGCATGTGGGAGTAAACTCCCCTATACTTAGGACATTGTGCACTTTGTTTAAAGCTTGCTAAGGAAAGGACAACTAAAGTGATTTCAATGTGAACATATAAGATATGAAATATTGAATCACGACAGTTTAGGATAAAACCAGGAAGACGGGTACACGGGATCACGGTTCGTCAAAAGTCATCGAGAATGGATCTTTGAAGCTTAAATCCCTGCACAGAATAAGAAACAAGACAACAAACACATACGGGGCTCCCCCTACACTTATTATGAAGACGGTAAAGGATAGATCACGGGTTGCCTCCCGAGAAGCGCTTGTTTTTGTTCACCGAGTCACGAGCCTGACTCGACCCAGAACTTAATTCAAGGGAAACGCGGTGAGGGATGGAATCATCTCATGAGAGATGTCCTCACCAAAGTGCAACTTCACGCGCTGGCCATTCACCTTAAAATTGGGCGCATTTGATTGAGAAAGCTCAATGGTTCCATACGGAAAGACTTTGGCGACGGTGAATGGACCAGACCAGCGGCTCTTTAACTTTCCCGAAAAGATCTTCAACCGAGAGTTAAAAACTAAGTCTTGATCACCAGCATGGAACTCTCGGTTCATAATCCTTGCATCATGGATGATCTTGGTCTTCTCCTTGTAGATCAACGAGTTCTCATAAGCTTCATTCCTTAGTTCATTTAGCTCATTGAGTTGAATCTTTTGAAGATCGCCGGCTTTGTTGATGTTGATGTTTGCCCACTTCAAGGCCCAGTATGCCTTATGTTCCAGCTCGGTAGGGAGGTGGCATGCTTTCCCGTACACAAGACGATAAGGTATACAACCAATCGGGGTCTTATAAGCGGTACAGAAAGCCCACAAAGCATCATCTAATTTATCGGCCCAAGAGGCACGATGCTCTCCCACAGTACGCTCCAGAATTCGCTTCAATCCACAGTTACATATCTCGGCTTGCCCATTAGTTTGGGGATGATAAGCGGTGGAAATACGGTGATTGACACCATACTTAGCCATGACTCTTGCGAATTGATCACTGCAAAAAATGAGTCCCGCGGTCACAGATTATAGCACGAGGAACACCGAATCGAGCAAAAAGCTGCTTCAAAAAGTTCACAACCACCCTTGCATCGTTCATGGGGAGAGCCTTAGCTTCAACCCATTTGGAAACGTAGTCAACGGCTATGAGGATGTACTTGTTCCCTTTAGATGATGGAAATGGCCCCATAAAGTCGTTACCCCATACAACAAAGATTTCACATTCTTGTATGAAATTTTGAGGCATCTCATCTTTATGTGTGCTCTTGCCTTGGTGTTGGCAAGCATCACAATGCTTAACCATTTCATGAGCGTCATGATAAATGGTGGGCCAATAAAATCCAGAGTTGAATACTTTCTTCGCGGTGTAATTGGGACCAAATTGACCACCGGTGGGTCCTTTATGGCAAGCTTCAAGAATTTGTACCGCTGCTGGCCCATCAACACATCGACGAATGACAAGATCCGCACATTGTTTGAAAAGGTAAGGGTCGTCCCAGAAATAACGTTCAATATCTTTAAAGAACTTTTTCCTTTGTTGGGACGTTAACCCTTCCTTGAGAATTCCACCCACTAAGTAGTTTGCAATGTCCGCAAACCACGCGGTGTCATCAAGATTTGGATTGATAGACATTAAGGTCTCAAGGGGAAAAGAGTCATTGATCTCTTGGTTCGGATGATCCCCTTGATAAGGATCCTCAAGTCTACTTAGATGATCCGCGGCTAGGTTTTCGGCTCCCTTTTTGTCATGAATTTCAATGTTAAATTCTTGAAAGAGAAAAACCCAAGGAAGAAGTCTTGGCTTAGAATCTTGCCTAGTCAACAAGTACTTCAACGCGGAATGATCGGTATACACGATGGTGGTAGAAAGGACAAGATAGGGCGAAATTTTTCAAAAGCATATACTACAGCTAAAAGCTCTTTTTCGGTAGTGGTATAATGCAATTGAGCCCCCGTCATTGTCTTGCTAGCGTAATGGATTGGTTGGAAGTGTTTGTTCACTCTTTGGCCCAAAACCGCTCCAATAGCAAAGTCACTAGCATCACACATCAATTCAAAAGGTAGCTCCCAATTAGGGGTAACCAAGACCAGTGCCTTAGTTAGCTTATCCTTAAGAAGATGGAAGGATTCAAGACACTCTTTGGAAAAGATGAAAGGAGTATCTTTTTCCAAGAGGTGGGTCATCGGGCGAGCGATTTTAGAAAAATCTTGAATGAATCGACGATAGAAGCCCGCATGACCAAGGAAACTTCTCACACCCTTCACGGTTTAAGGTGGAGGTAATTTGGCTATGACATCCACATTAGCACGGTCAACTTCAAGACCGGCTTTTGAGATTTTATGTCCAAGCACAATGCCTTCTTTTACCATGAAATGGCATTTTTCCCAATTTAGAACAAGGCGAGTGTCTTCACACCGCTTAAGCATGCGTTCCAAATTGGCAAGGCAATGAGAGAAAGAATCACCATAAAACGAGAAATCATCCATGAATACTTCCATAGTTTCTTCAACCATGTCATGGAAGATATCCATCATACACCTTTGGAAAGTCCCAGGAGCATTGCATAAGCCGAAAGGCATTCTTTTATAAGCAAATGTTCCATAAGGACAAGGGAATGTGGTTTTCTCTTGGTCTTTAGGATCGCTGGGAATTTGAAAATACCCAGAGAAACCGTCTAGGAAGCAGTAATAGTCATTACCCGCTAGACGTTCAAGCATTTGGTCCATAAAAGGAAGAGGAAAATGATCCTTTCTCGTAGCATCATTGATTTTGCGATAGTCTATACAAACTCTCCATCCTGTAACGAGACGAGTAGGAATCAACTCGTTGTTTTCATTGGGCACAACGGTGATTCCGCCTTTCTTAGGCACACAATGGACCAGACTAACCCATGGTGAATCCGAGATAGGGTTGATCATTCCCGCATCAAGAAGTTTGATAACCTCTTTTTTGATAACGTCATGGATCTTGGGATTCACCCTTCTTTGGCTTTGAATAGTGGGTTTAAAGTCGTCCTCCATGAGAATTTTATGTGTGCAAAAGTGAGGATCAATTCCACGAATATCGGAGATTTTCCAAGCAATCGCTTTCTTGTGATTCTTCAGCACGACGATAAGTCGGGATTTTTCTTCTTCTTTCAAGTCTTTAGCGATGATGACAGATGACTTCTTGTTGTCTTCAAGTAAAACGTACTCGAGATGAGACGGTAGGTCCTTAAGCTCTAAATCCGAAGGATTTTCGATGGAAGGCGTAGTCAAATTCCGTTCATCGATAGAGATATCCTTAGAGATGGTGGAGAAATATGGTCCTCATTGAGAAGTTTCTCAATGGTACGAATGTCTTCATCCCAATTGGAAGGAGAATCGTCATATTGCAAGTCCACATCTCCCAAAGTTGCTTCAAATTCTTTCAAAATAAAATCACTTTCTCCAAATGGAGTTAGTGATAGAGCAATAGAGGCAACAGTCTCAACAATGGGTAGAGAAGAAGAACCACTTTTACAAGCGTCATTGAAATGTTCTTCACAAGCCTCATCAAGAACGTCAATAAAATTAACACTCTCGTTTTCAGAAGGCTGCTTAGAAAGTTTACCCATGTTGAAGACGATTTTATCGTCACCAACTCTCATGATTAATTCTCCCGCGGCTACATCAATAAGAGTGCGACCGGTCCTAAGGAATGGACATCCAAAGATTAATGGAACACGGGGGTCCATCTCGTAGTCGACGACAACAAAATCCGCCAGAAAGGTGAATTTGTCGACACCGACGAAGACATATTCGGCTATCCCCACTGGATAAGCAACCGTACGGTTAGCTAATTCCAAATTCATTCGTGTGGGGACTAGCTCGGGTAGAGATAATTGTTTCCAAACGCTTAGAGGCATTAAGTTTATACTAGCACCTAGATCGGCTAGGTCATACAATTCTCTACCCCGGGGAAGTTGCAAGGAATCAA
This sequence comes from Glebionis coronaria, assembly GCA_025667525.1. Lineage (NCBI taxonomy): Eukaryota > Viridiplantae > Streptophyta > Magnoliopsida > Asterales > Asteraceae > Glebionis > Glebionis coronaria. Next base: position 171,458,218 of record CM046880.1, on the reverse strand, counting down.
GAAACGACCCGGATCACCAAGTTTGGTTGGTAATTTCCTTAAGAGCACAGCGGAGCAATTCTCATTAAGTTGGTTCTGAGCAATATCGAGAAGTTTCTCCTTATCACTGAGAAGATCTTTAAACATTTTAGCATATTTCGGCATGTGAGCGAGATCCTCAGCAAAGGAGATATTGAAATTCAGTTGTTTAAACATTTTGAGAAAGTTATAAACCTGAATATCATCCTTGTTCTTCAATTTATCTTTCCTCAACCTTGAGGGATAAGGTATATTGGGTTGAGATGAAGGTTTGGAATGGAATTCTCACTCACATCCTTGGGTAGTGGAGGGGAAGAAGTAGAAGGTGGTGGAATTGGAGAAGTAGAAGTTGAAGAAATAGAAGGTGGAGGAATTTGAGAAGTAGACTCGTTTTCCTTTATCATAATCACCAGTGTAGGTGCAGGAAGCTCGGGTTCCTTTAAACCTTTTCCACTTCGAGTGGTGATTGCTTTCATCTCCCCTCTAGGATTAGCAACGGTGTTACTCAGAAGAGAACCCGAACCAGAGGCTTGATTACATGGGAAGAAACTAGCCATCATGTTCCTTTAGTCATTCGTTTGACTTGGCAAAGTGTTTCTGTCACACCCCACCATGGCGGAATATGGGGCGCGACGTATGGATATCATCACAACAACAGCGTGTCTATAGAGAGAACTAAATGAAATTGAAATATCATAGATGGCGACACAAATGTCGTGACAATATCTCAACAATGCATGCGTCTAGGTAAGTAGGTAACAGGCCTACCTCTTACCAAAGACATACAAATAAACAAACATCAAACATATAGGTACCACAAAGTTCACTTAATCAAAACACAAAGTAAAATCTAAGAGGAAAGGGGATTCCTCCGAATGCAATCCTAGCAGCCTCTATACTCTAGCCACTTCTAACATCATCTTGCACAACTACCTCACCTGAAAATGACACTAAAATCTGTCAACATAAAGTTGGTGAGAACATAGGTTTAAGTTATCTATAACATCATAAGAAACCTTGACATCCGCTGTAAATAAGTTGAAGAAAAACAATTTATAGTAATGGACCATAATGTGATAATCATGCTACATGCATCCACAACAAAACTCAAGCCAAGTACCAACCACATCTACAATTCACAAAGCACATTATAACAATCAAGAAGTATCCCGTCACACGCACAAGAACACACACCACACTATCCGGATCTTTCCCACACCACCTGTGGAAGATGAACTATATCCCCGTCGAGATATCTTGCCTCCGAAGAGACGATGCACAAGTACTTAGGACGGATCGTGCCCCACGCTCCACACACATCACAACTGGTCCCATAGACGCCCATACATCTATGTACCAAAGCCAATCACAATCCAAACAAGATTCACATAGCAGAACACGTACCAAAGCACATATGAGAACACATAAGCACGCAAGTCACACAATAACACATTTATGTCCACACATTTTATAACATAGTACTAAATCATGTTAAAGAACATTACAAGTGTCATATCCATCCCATACTGGAAAAAAACATTTAAAAACGTAGTAAAATGGGACTATGAACTCACCTGATTGCTTCTCCAAAGTCCTTGCTCTAGCCCCAAGCTAATAATCCAAAAACACATAAATCAATACATGAACCAACCTCTAAAATGGTTCATCAACCTATGATGGACATCTAACCTCCTCTCATATAAATACACCATTTATAACTCTAAACACCCCATTACCCTTCCCTAACAAGTCCTTAACTTGGTTAAGTTTAATAGCTATCCCGTTCACAATTTTACACAAAACAGTCCCAGTTTTAGGTCTCAAAACTTTAAGTCAAACGTCCACTTAAACATACCCATGGTTTCTGTAAAATGAATATTCATACCCTTACATATGTTTGCTAACACCTCCCACTTGCCCTAACCTTAAAGCTACTATTAAGGCCCTGATATATATATATATACTTTTGTCATTCCAGTTTTCCTGATTTTAAACGTATGAAAAGTTCATTACCATTAGAGGGTCTTACCCTAAACCACAATCTTAGCCCAAGTGCAGATCCTTATTACAATATATAAAACATCTCTCATGTTCATGAGAAGATCCCAATGCAACCCTAAGTACCCCAAACAACCCAAAACTGAAAAAGAAAACAGGCTGAATTCAAAACTGTTTTGACCTCCGACTGTTGTAACCTGTTTTTGACCCACTTCCCGACCTCCAATTTAGTTCTAGTTTCTTGCATTGGAAAGCCACTTCAAATAACTTTTCAGGGGTATGTGGATCGTAAGATAAAAGTTTGTAGAGCTCCCTATATGATCAAAACAATGACCCAAAATTCTGCCCAGTTTTTAAAAACGGGTTTAACAAAATCAACCTCATTAATTAACCCTAATCCCTCTAATTACAAGCCCTAATTTATGTGATCATCATATTATGATTAATACAACATTAATTTACTGTTTTTATATTAAACCCTAACCCTAATCCATCAATAGATGATTAAATAAACATAAAAACAATTTAATTAAAAAGGGATTTGAAGGTTTTACCTTTAAATTAATGGAAGAAGAAAAAAACTATGAAACCCTAAAAACTCTCCCAAAAACCGTCGACCATTAATCTCCAGGGATTTAATTATGTTCTTTTGGTAGTAAATAATATAATATATAGGGTGTGGGTGAATCCTTGTCCAACCCAAACCCAACTTTCCTTTTTCCTCTTTTTTTCTTTTTTTTCCTTCTTTTCTTTTTTTCCAAACCGACTAACACCCCCTTAATTTTCGTTTTTTTTTCTCTTTTTATTATTAATATATGTATTAATAATATTACCTTAATTTTCCTTAATTTATTTCAGCTCTTAAAGCCTCCAAAACCCTAAAACCGTAAAACTAGTCAGTTTTTACGCGTTTTACCGTAAAAGACGTAAAATATACACTTTTATAAAAAATCTCAAATTTTGAAATAAACCTTATAACTAAGTCCTAAATGACTTAAAACCATCCCGAAAAATATTCATATGTATAATTACCTCACCCGAGACCTCTAAATGCTAAACCGTAAATCCTAAAAAAAATACTACTACTATAATACTTATACGTATACGTAAACACCACAATATCACCATTTTCATTTCATAGTCACCACTTGTGAGCTCATGAACATGAAATAACCGTTCCTCGATTTACTTATGAGTACTCTATACTCATAAACGATAACCACACCAACCTCGTTCACACAAAATAAACACGTAAACACACAATTCAAGTAAGCACACATAAAATAACCTAAAAGTAAGACCAAGTGACAAACCCAAAACCTAGGGTTGTCACATCACTCCCTCCTAATAGAAATCTCGTCCCGAGATTTACTCCCAAACTCAAACTTATTCTCAGCAAACAAACGAGGATACATATCCTTGATAAAACCTTCACGTTCAAACGTGAACTCAGTTTACACGAAAATAATCTCAACCAACAACACATGAGCCTTAACCGTCCGCGAGGAAACTTATCAAAATCATAAATCAAAACTCATCAAAATATAACCACGTATAATAAGGTCTAAAGAACTCTCAAATTCCTTCCCAACTCATTTCTATGTTAACCCTCCAAGTGTTCATTACCGAAATATACCCAAAACACGAGTTTAAACAATGTTGTCCGAAAATTAACCTTGAACTCAACACTTGTACAATTAATTCGACCAAGCTACTGACTTCCAATTACGAAACTTTCTGAATATTTTAAAAGTATGTTCCGAGTACATAATTTGAAAAGTATGTTCCGAGTACATAATTTTAGGCTTTTGAATCACCCAAAAACCTTTCAAAACGAATAAGTTATGACCAAAACGATTTTTCTCAAAATCTGCCTACTCCGATTTATACCTAAAAAAACGATTTTTATACCCTAAAATCCCCCATTAATTACCAAAACTAGAACCTAATTTATTTTAAGTCCAGAAAATTAAAACTCTATTAATTACATGATTTTAACATATTTCACTAAATAAGAACAAAATTTTTAACTTAAGAACAATAACTTTAGGTGATCAAAACCAAAATATTTTAAAATAACCGAGTCATGCTTATATGTTAAAGATTTTATATTCCACCTTATTTGAAACATGATCCCGACACTTCCTTATTTCATCGACTACCAACAACATTTTTTTCAATTTGCAAGTTCTTTTTTTTTACCATGTATAACTCGAAACAAAAGACATCGTTACCCCAAAAAGAAATCTCCACCATCTCAAAATTCTTCACGCCAAAAGTACCGTACAAACAAACACGTGAAATGAGGACCCGAGAAATGCGCTACTACAGAAGTTGAACATCTCAAAGAGAAACGAGCTAGCAACCATCCCAAGAATACAACCGGTAAGTAGAAAATAATTTTACATACATAGGCATAAGCGTACATACACTCAAATCCATCCAACATATACTATACAAGCATGTATTAACTCTCTTTCATGCAATCATACTTGAAAGTCCAGTGGTGTTGTGGCACATATATAATTATGTAGGCCTCCATAATTATACATGTTCCCTTTCACCAATGTACTCCCTCCTATGATGACACTTATAAGAAATTAATACTACACATAACACATAATCCAACAACTCACAAGCACATAACCACACAAGATAAGATCCAAAACCCCATGTATTAAAATAACATAGCCAATGCACGAAACACATAAACTCGTAGTCCAGCTGAACCAGCATAGACAAAATTCAAAATGTATAAAGAACATGAAAACATAATTAAGCGAAATCCAACAATGACTAGCGTATACGACCATGGTTCCACCCGCACTAATCAAAACTCGTAAAGAAAATAACATGTAGTTAAGTATGAACCATTGTAGTTCATAACCAAACAAATTCTGCGAAAATAATATTCAAACACATCAACTACTATAAAATGCACACATACTCCTATGACGCCTATATGCAGGGACCCTTAAGCTATAGACTAGGCTACACGACTAGGAAACCTAATTCTCTATAACCATTGTCTCTGATACCATTCTGTCACACCCCACCATGGCGGAATATGGGGCGCGACGTATGGATATCATCACAACAACAGCGTGTCTATAGAGAGAACTAAATGAAATTGAAATATCATAGATGGCGACACAAATGTCGTGACAATATCTCAACAATGCAGGCGTCTAGGTAAGTAGGTAACAGGCCTACCTCTTACCAAAGACATACAAATAAACAAACATCAAACATATAGGTACCACAAAGTTCACTTAATCAAAACACAAAGTAAAATCTAAGAGGAAAGGGGATTCCTCCGAATGCAATCCTAGCAGCCTCTATACTCTAGCCACTTCTAACATCATCTTGCACAACTACCTCACCTGAAAATGACACTAAAATCTGTCAACATAAAGTTGGTGAGAACATAGGTTTAAGTTATCTAGAACATCATAAGAAACCTTGACATCCGCTATAAATAAGTTGAAGAAAAACAATTTATAGTAATGGACCATAATGTGATAATCATGCTACATGCATCCACAACAAAACTCAAGCCAAGTACCAACCACATCTACAATTCACAAAGCACATTATAACAATCAAGAAGTATCCCGTAACACGCACAAGAACACACACCACACTATCCGGATCTTTCCCACACCACCTGTGGAAGATGAACTATATCCCCGTCGAGATATCTTGCCTCCGAAGAGATGATGCACAAGTACTCAGGACGGATCGTGCCCCACGCTCCACACACATCACAACTGGTCCCATAGACGCCCATACATCTATGTACCAAAGCCAATCACAATCCAAACAAGATTCTCATAGCAGAACACGTACCAAAGCACATATGAGAACACATAAGCACGCAAGTCACACAATAACACATTTATGTCCACACATTTTATAACATAGTACTAAATCATGTTAAAGAACATTACAAGTGTCATCTCCATCCCATACTGGAAAAAAACATTTAAAAACGTAGTAAAATGGGACTATGAACTCACCTGATTGCTTCTTCAAAGTCCTTGCTCTAGCCCCAAGCTAATAATCCAAAAACACATAAATCAATACATGAACCAACCTCTAAAATGGTTCATCAACCTATGATGGACATCTAACCTCCTCTCATATAAATACCCCATTTATAACTCTAAACACCCCATTACCCTTCCCTAACAAGTCCTTAACTTGGTTAAGTTTAATAGCTATCCCGTTCACAATTTTACACAAAACAGTCCCAGTTTTAGGTCTCAAAACTTTAAGTCAAACGTCCACTTAAACATACCCATGGTTTCTGTAAAAGGAATATTCATACCCTTACATATGTTGGCTAACACCTCCCACTTGCCCTAACCTTAAAGCTACTGTTAAGGCCCTGATATATATATATATACTTTTGTCATTCCAGTTTTCCTGATTTTAAACGTATGAAAAGTTCATTACCATTAGAGGGTCTTACCCTAAACCACAATCTTAGCCCAAGTGCAGATCCTTATTACAATATATAAACCATCTCTCATGTTCGTGAGAAGATCCCAATGCAACCCTAAGTACCCCAAACAACCCAAAACTTAAAAAGAAAACATCTCTCATGTTCGGGCTTTCCTTTTGGGCTTTGGTTACTTATTAATGAACCTTAGCTTAAAGTTAAGCCCGTAATAACACGACTAATATACTACCTATTACAACGTTCTAAAATACGATACATAATAAACATATGACCGAGCATTCTTGTTTGGCTCAATATTTTGAGGCTAACAATCTCCCCCAATGAGAGGTCATAAACCTTGGTCATTTAGGAAATTTGTAGAGATTACTAATCTCGCCATAAATGAGTCTTGAACGTGTAATTGTAGTCTTGTTCCTTCATGCTGTGATCTTTGAGCCTTTGTCGTTGTCTTTCGACTTTGTCTTTAAGCTTGAGATCTTCAAATCATCCTTGACTTGTCTTTGCCATCTTGCGATCTTGTGTCTTCATCCACATGCTCACACTATTAATTGTTGAATATGTCTTTAGGCATGAGTATGTGGTTTCTGAATCATTGACTTTGCTGTGTACACCGTGACGCCACCTTCTCGAGACAAAACATAGACACGGACTGAATGGCTTTGACATTCGTCCTAAATCGGTAGCGTTTTACCTCCGGTCGGTGAAGACCGTTATACGATATTAAATATCGTACCTGTGATCAGGTAGATTCAATTAAGAATCTCCTTGACAGGGTTTCGCGGCTGTACTAGCCGTTCTCTTTACTCGACCGTCTCAAAGCAAGACTGCGAACATAAAGAGTGAATCAATTGGATAAATATCCGCTTGATTAAAGTCGTCAATTCAAATTCCTGGAACAAGTTTGATTCATTGAGAATCTTACCATTGTTGCTTTCCAGTTGACACAAGCTTGATTCATAAGAATCTCGCAAGTTACCTACCGTAGCGCTGTTTGATGTTGACGCTAGAAGGATTTCCATTCGTCACTGTGAATATTAATGAATATCACTCTGAATGTTCTGGCAAGACCATAAAGATATTGCGTAGAAACCTGAAACGAGTTTGAATCAATTAAGAATCAAACCACTGTTGCTTTTCAGTTTTGCACATGTTCAATTCATAAAGAATCTTGCATATGACCTACCGCAGTGCTGTTTGATGTTAACACTGGAAGGATTTCCACTCATCATTGTGAATACTAAGTAGTATCACTCTGAGTGTTCTAGCAATATCACAAGGATATAGCGTAGGACTCTCTTGATCTTCATCCGTGTGTCCTAACGAGATTTGATTGATCTCTTGGCTCTAGACTCTATTTGTGCACTTTTAGTGGTCGGAGGCTGGAGCAGATGCCACCTATTCAATATCAACTATCTCGGAGTGAGAAAGTCAATAGAAGTCGTGTTGATCTCCGTGACAATAAAACAAACTTCTTTTGAGAGAAGCCTGAGTAGCTAGGAAAGGGTTGTGCTTCACATCACTGGGTCCATGATGAGTTTGTCTTCATGATGAGTTGACCCGGTTTCTGCCTAAGTTGTATGGAGGGCTTCTTTCTTTACACCCTTTATCCTTACATTTCTTTTTCATTCTTCAACCCCTTCAATGCTTACCAAGACATCATTACTAGCACCTTGTTGTGATTGTTCTAGTGCTAGCATCAGTACTTAGTCGGCATTCAGCTACGTTCACATTCTACTCCATCTTTCCTAAGGACTTTTAATAATCTATTGGATTGTCCCTGGGAAGATCCCTCCGGTTCTGGTTGGATCATAGGACTTGAACCTAACCACCCTTTTGACACCAATAACGTCGTGAATTAAAGATGTTGTGGGTATTTGATCGTAACCATGAAAACCACTTTAAATTCTAACAAAGTGTTTGAAAAAAACATTTAACACCTTGCTAGTTTTGTCGTTTCAGAAATGCTCCCCCTTCACATGTGCATCGATAATCGAAAGTGTTTCGCACATGTAGGTAAGAGTTAAAGTGCTTGAGTCTTATATTAGATCACATTTTAATCACATTTTCTCCCCCTATCTCTAATATATAAAATCTTTTGATATTAGAGATACCAAATTTGATTAAAATATATTTTGAAAAATAGTCTTGAAATCTTAGGGAGAAAGATGTGTTAATCTTTGGCATGAAGTTAAAATGCTCCCCCTCAAAAATTGATCCAATTGAATTGTCATTGTGAGGATATGATCCACATTTCGCTTTTTGAGGATGGGAGTTGTTGAACACACAATTTTTGAAAGATTTGGAATAATCATTGAGAAATTCTTGAAAAAATTGTGTTCAACGCTTTTTGAAAAAATCCTATTTCTTTTTGTCGAAGAGGTTTTTCTAAAGCATAAACTTGAGTTCATAGACTTTGAATGTCTTGACGGATCCACTCAAGTGTAAGAAGATTTAACTTCTTTTGCTAAGGGTAAGAGCACGAAATCGTACACTCCCCCGTGAATGTAGTTCCGGGTTGCAATCTGAAAGTAATTACAAGCCATTGTGTTGAGCTCAAAACGTTGAATGTTTTGTGACAAGCTCAACCCGTGATAGATTGCTCTACCCGTTGTTTGGAAATATTTGTCCAAAATAGACAATTTCCTTTATTAAAAGAAGAAATGACATGTTTTGAAAAATATTTACAACTTTCATTCGAGCTTTATGTACACACCCGTGTCGTTATTGAGCGACATTTCTAGGCACGTCCATATTATCGATACTGAAAGACATGTCGAGAAGAATATTTTTTGGATTTTGAAAGATTTTTTAATTTTGTGTTTTGCTTTTATGTGTTTTATATTTTTGTATTTTGCTTTTTCAAAGATATTTACAAGTTGATGTTTGATAGATAAATCAAGCAGGCACCTTTGCCAGAATCTCCAGGTCTGCTGGAGTCAAACATCGCATACCAATTTGCCTAACGAGGTACTCAAACCTATCTTTCGACAGAGCTTTCGTAAACAAGTCGGCTAATTGGTAATCCGTTCCAACAAAGTATAATTCAACGATACCTCTTTCAACTTGTTCCTTTATGAAGTGATATCGGACATCAATGTGCTTCGTGCGGGAATGCTGTACTGGATTGCAGGAGATGGCTATGGCCGACTTTGAGTCACAGTACATAGGTACTTTATCAAAGTGGAAGCCATAATCCGTGAGTTGTGTTCTCATCCATAGAACTTGGGCACAACACGCAGATAGAGACACATACTCCGCTTCGGCTGATGAAAGTGACGTGCAATCCTGCTTCTTGGAAGACCATCCCACAAGCTTATCTTGACCTAGAAATTGTGCACCACCAGAAGTACTTTTGCGTGTATCAAGACACCCTGCATGATCAGAATCTGAATAGGCCGTTAGAAAGAAACCGGTTTCCCTCGGATACCAGAGTCCCAAATGAATGGTATTCTTGAGGTACTGAAAGATCCGTTTAACCTCCTTGAGGTGCTTTTCAGTGGGTCGTGCTTGATAACGTGCACAATAACACGTAGCATGATGAATATCAGGTCTGCTTGCTGTCAAGTACATGAGGGAACCAATCATGGAACGATATCTCGTTTGATCGATGGCATTTCCCTCCAAGTCAGCGTCTAGCGATGTGGTTGATAATGGTGTCCCAACGGGGTCACATGAAGTCATACCATGCTTTTTGATTATCTCTTGACAATACTTAGCTTGGTTTATAAAGATACCACTTGGGGATTGGTGAACTTGAATTCCTAGAAAGAATTTTAGTTCGCCCATCATTGACATTTCAAATCTGCTGTGCATTACTTTTTCAAACCATTTTGAAAATTTTGGGTTTGTAGACCCGAAAATAATGTCATCAACATAAATTTGCACAAGCAGAATGTCATCCCCATATTTATAAGTGAACAAAGTTAAATCAATGGAACCTTTTGAGAAACCTTTGGATAGCAGAAATTTCGAGAGCTCGTCGTACCACGCCCTTGGAGCTTGCTTGAGTCCATAAAGTGCTTTGTGGAGACGATACACCTTGTCAGGATAATGAGGATTGACGAATCCTTCCGGCTGCGTGACATAGACTTCTTCCTTCAAAGGACCGTTAAGAAATGCCGTCTTTACGTCCATTTGATAGACAGTGAATCCCTTATGTGCAGCATAAGCAAGGAAAATCCTGACCGCTTCCATGCGAGCAACTGGTGCAAATGATTCATCAAAATCAATTCCCTCTTTCTGGCCATACCCCTTAGCCACTAGCCTAGCTTTGTTCTTGATGATCGTATTCTCTTCATCCATCTTGTTTTTCCAGATCCAACGAAGATTTAATGGAGTCACATCGTATGGTCTGTCAACAAGTTCCCAGACTTTTAGTCTTTCAAATTGCTGAAGTTCATCCGTCATCGATTCAATCCAAGCATGATCAGCCATGGCTTCTTTGATGTTTTTCGGTTCAGCAGTACTCACGGCGAGTGCGAACATACAAACATCGCCATCGGTTTCAAGCTGTCGTCTTGTACGAACGGGCTGTGAAGGGTTTCCAATTACGTGAACCAAAGGATGATCTCGGGTCCAATGATGTGTTGATGGATGTCGTTGATAAAACGTATGCATATTTGACGGATCAACATGGCGAGTAGAAGACTCTCCAGTTTCGTGTACCGATGTACCGAATGGGTTGTGAAAATCGTCATCGTCAGATAATGCACCGTCTGCTTGATTTGTGTTCACTGGAGCAATGACAGTAGTTGTGGATGTTGTAGGATCGATTGTTGAAGTGATATTCGGAGGAGGTAAATCTGCAACAACCCGTGTTGAAGTAGATGAAGTTGTATCCTTTTGTTGATGATGATCGGTATCACCATTCGTATCATGAGTGACAGCGGAAGACTTCGATGCAACTTGTTTCTCCCCCGTGAAATATTCATCATACATTGGTCCATATAACATTTCCAACTCTTCAAGTGTCGTGTCCACTGTCATATCTGCTCTAGGAACATGTTCAGGAACCAGCTTTGAACTTGACGGTTCATTGCTGTGGTCTTGAGTTCCGAGTTCCGTGCGGTTGTGAACGGAAGTCGTGTGTCGTTGTGGATCGGGACTTAAACTGCTTTGTTCAAGTGCCATTTCTTGCAATTCATCAAATCTGATATGAATAGTCTCGACTATCAATTTTGTTCTCTTGTTGTACACTCTGTATCCCTTTGACTGAGTTGCATATCCCACTAAAATGCATGCATCACCTTTCTCTTTCATCTTGTCCAGATTTTCACCATCTCGAATAATGTAACACGTACATCCAAAAACGTGAAGGTGTTTGAGTGAAGGTTTGCGATCATTAATTATGTGATATGGTGTCTTTTCGTGTCTTGGGATAACTAAGGAGCGGTTTTGTGTGTAGCATGCGGTTGACACGGCTTCGGCCCAAAAGTATAGTGGAAGTTTTGAAGCGGATAACAATGTTCGAGCAGCCTCAACTAAAGTACGGTTTCGTCTTTCAACAACGCCGTTTTGTTCGGGTGTTCGAGCAATAGATGTTTCATGTTCAATTCCTTCAGCTTCAAAATAGTTTCTCAGTTTTGAATTCAAAAATTCAGTACCTCTGTCAGTACGAACCACTTTAACTTGAGCTTGAAGACCACGTTGTATCACTTTAAGGAAGCTGATGAGAACATCGGGTGTTTCATCCTTGGATCTCAAGAAGTGAGTCCATGTATACCTTGAGTAGTCATCGACAATTACCATAACGTATTTCTTCCCATTGATACTTTGAACACGCATGGGACCACATAAATCTATATGAAGAAGATCTAACCGTCCTTTAGAGCTTGGTGTAGTCTTTGTCTTGAAACTATTCCGTTTAGCTTTACAAAGCTCACAAGAAGAACAAAGATGATCTTTGATGAATTTCAAGTTAGGAAGACCTCGCACAATATCTTTCTTAGAAAGCAAGTTGATGGTATCGAAGTTAAGATGAGATAAACGTTGATGGCATAACCAAGCTTGAGTCGTTGAAGCTTTAGCCATGAAACAGATTGGGGTTGAAGATGTGGAGTCTTGTAGTGAAATAGTGTAGAGATCAGTACCCCGTGTTCCGGTAAGTAAGTCATTCCCATCATAATCACGAACAAAACATGTCTTCTTTCTAAAAGCAACCTCCAAATCCGCATCACAGAATTGACCAACCGAGAAAAGATTATGATTGAGCCCTTCGACGTAGTAAACCCTTTTGATAGTGATATTCCCCTGAACCAAGTCTCCATATCCTAGGATCGGTGCAAATTGATCATTTCCGAATCGGACCGTACCCAGGAACTTCTCCACGAAGTTAATTAGAAGCTTGAGATTCCCCGTCATGTGCTTCGTGCATCCGGAGTCCATTATGAAGAGAATTACTTCGATCACCTGCAGAAGAATTAGAACACGATGGAGCATTTGCTAAATTGGATTCCATGTTAGTTGTGATTTCCGATTCATTAGTTTCCCTAGTTTCATCACTTAGGGGCACACTAACGCTCGTAGTCACATTTTCTGTCCTAACCTTAGGCATCCATTTATATCCTGGAGGACATTGATTAGCAAACCACCATTTCCAAGGCTTGCTAGCAGACTCATATAAGTCCCTAATTATGCTTCTTGGGTTCTTAGTGGTGGAGTCTGATGCAATACTTTTCTTAGGGGGGGTTGCACCAGAATGGTTCACTTTGCGTTTGGGTTTTCTAGCACTAATAGGCATCACAGTTTGCTTCTTAGTTCTAGTTTCTACGCCTTTGACATTATTCGAAACACACATAGCATGATTAGCATTAGCACACTTTCCACATTTCACACAAACAAACTTAACTTTCATAGCATTCAAAGTCGAATCATTCAAATCGTCATTACATGCGATTACAGACGTTTTATTCTTAGAAACATTGAAAATCCTAGGGTGTTCTTCTACTTCCTTCATCTTCCCTTGACTTTTGTTTTGCCAGACCTTTTCATTCATGCGAGTGCTCTTAAGCTGGGGCCGGCTAACACTAGCAGTGGGGACTACTCCTGTAGTAAAAGACACACGTCTATTAGTGTTTCTAGAAGTCTGAGGTGATTGACTTTCTTTGTTTTGTGTGGGTTTAGTGGTCAATCTATACATCCCTGGTTTAACCACATGTGTGTTCTTAATGCTTTGTGATCGAATATTTGTTTTGGGAGTGGTTTGTGGTAACCTATCCTTCCCATCCGTCTTGGGGGCAAACACAGGTTTTGCAAATGCAGAATTAGAGAAAACAGATGGTTTTCCCAAGACAGAGGGTCTAGTCACTTTTTGAGCATTGGGTTGTCTTACAACAGGTTTCTTAACACTAGGTTCCACAATCTTCCCACCCATCTTAGCAATGAGTTTCTGCAACTCTGCTATCGCTCTGTCCCTGTCTTGTACCTGAGCTTTCAACCCTTTAATTTCCAAATCTTGTTCGTTCATTTCTCGAAACGTTTGGGAAAGTTTTTCTTGTAATTTATTATTATGTGGAAAACTACCAACGTCTTTTTGCAAAGCAAGTTCAAGAGAATGACAATGTTTTTGAAGGAAATCGGTTTTGTGTTGAAGTAACTCAAAAGCCTTTTTATCAACATTTTCTTTATGTTTCGAAAGCTCAAGTTCAAGACGCTCACACTCTTTGATTTTATCAAGATATTTGCATGCAACATCAGAATATTCATCGATATCAGCACAAGATTGAAGAGTAACACACAAAATATCTTTGGAGAGACATTCTTCTAAGAGTAGATCATATTCGTTTGAAAATTCTAATTTGTCATTTTGAAGGTCATCAATTGCTTTTTCAAGAGACTCAATATATTTCAAATCATCAAACATTTCAGACTGAATTAAATTTTCAAACTCAAGAACATGTTCTTTTATTATCTTCGTGTTTGGTATTAAAAGTTCTTTCACAAGCACAGTTATGTCGTGAGGAATCTCGGTTTTCCACTTATCCTTTTGACGTTTCTCCCAATCGCTTTCAACAATTGATTTAACATTATTAACGTGGTGTTTAAGAAAACCAAGTATTTTTCTACTTTTGCTTTTAGAAGCATCTAGAGGCAAATAATTAATATATTTAAAAACATTAGTTTTCCTCTTAGTGGCAAAAGCTTTTTTCCATTGAATTCTTTTTTGTTTGCATTCTAAAAATAATTCCTCACGAGACTTCTGTTTTTGTGGAGTGAAAAGACCATAAAGACTGTTTTCATAAGCATAGTTATATGGTTTCACAAAATCTTTATTGACCGGTGATCTACTCTCCTCATCCCAAAGGGACGTCTCTTCACTATCGAGGTTAGCTACAGGGCAATCATGATTGGTCCATTCGGACTCGTCAAGATATAAATGGGGTTTTGCAGCTTGAGCTTGTTCGAGGTACTTGGGGGTGGCAAAGCTAGGTTGACCCTTGAAAAACGACCGAGGTGCTATCATTCTTACGGTTTGAATAGAGTCATGTGTATTATAAACAACTTTTTTCAAAAAATCGACTTGTTCTTCGAGATCCTTTACTTTTTCAGTATCTTTGCTTTGTCTATTTTTGAAATCTTGTTTTAATGTTTCAACCTCTTTTTTCTTCTCGTCAAGAATTTTAGCAGAATCGGTGGTTTTCATAGAAATTCTCTGTTCAAGTTCATTAACTTTTGTTGTGGCAAGGTACGTTTTTTGACGTTCATCACTTAATAAAACATTAAATTGACGTTTTTCTTTAGTTAACAAAGCAAGAGCTTCATTGTATTTATTTTCAAAATCGTCCTTTTTAACGTTGATGACACGACTTTTGTACCCCTCAAGCTCGTTGGTCTTTTGAAGAAGCTCAGCCCTATAACTATCAATAGTCTCACTAGATTTTATAAGAGCGGCTTTGCATTCTTCAAAGTTTTGAGTGAGCGCTGCGTTTGCCTTCTTTAATTGCTTTTGATTCTTTCTATTTTCATTGACATCTTTTTGTAAACTAGCAATTAAATTAGCAAGCGCGACACGCTCCTCATCATCATACTCATTTGCATGTTGATCATCCTCAAACTCATTATGGCACATGTCTGATGAATCGGGTGTGGTATTGCTATCAACCGTTTCCATCATACACGTGTCAGTAACTGTTGTTGGTAGATCACTATGCTCATGTGTATCACCAAACACATTATATTCAGCATCATCTTGTACCTTATCAATTAGCTCGGTATCAAAGATAGGACCATTGTCATCTTCAGTGACGTTAAGGACCTCATGAATCTTTGCCATGTATGAGTAATGTGCCTCGAGTTCTTGGTCGGAGAGTTCATCATCTGTGTCGTCAAGCATTTCTCCTTCCTCAGCTGATAACTTGATTCCAGCTTCCATTTTCTTGCACAACAGCATCTTTTCCTTATGATAACCATAATCTTTAACCCTCTTTGGCTGCCTGCATTCCTTGGCCAAATGCCCAAAACCTCTGCAGTTAAAACACTGAATCCCACTTTGTTGCACAACTTGAGTACCAACAGTTTCCCTATTTCCAACAACAGTAGCCACCCTCTGATTATCATACTTAGGTTGTCGATCATACTTTGGAGGACTCTCAACACGTCTTCGTGTGTCATACCTTGGAGGACTCTGTGCATGGGTGTTCCTTGAGTTTGAAGATGTTCGAAGGTTGTTGTTGGTGGGTTTGTAGATTTTCTTATATTACTTCATGACGAAAGCCATTTGTTGCTTGAATTCCCTATCCCTTTGAGCTACTTCTTCATCACTGTCTTCTTCGGATGATTGCTCAGGTATGGGTGATGGTGCTCTTGCAACTTCTTTGCCTCGGGATCGTGTTGGAACATGTGACTTGGAGACAATGGATGATCGTGGTGATGATGATTGAGTAGAGTAGGTCTTTGAAGTACGGGAGTGATATTCTGGGTAATGTTGAGTGGTAGACACCAAAGCAAGTGGATTGGAAATCTTTGCAACTCGTTCAGCTCGAAGTTCATTTGCCTCATTTTGAAATTGTTTCAAGATGTCAAAGAGCTTGTGATATGAAACTTCGTCTAACTTTTGTTGTTGTTTGACCAAGGTGACAAACCGTGTCCACTCTGGTTGAAGTTGCTGTAGAAATTGGACATTGACTTGCATGGTGGAAACTTGCAAGTTGTTTCGGGTCATATCATTCATCATCTTGTAGAATCGGGAGTAATAAGAATCAATTGATTCCCCATCCTTTGATGTAAACTTGCCAAAGTTCCAAAACATCTTAGTTTTCACATCTTGTTTGTTAAGTGATTCACCTTGTTGCAATCTTTCAATGGCCGTCCACATTTCTTGAGCAGTAGGACATGCGTCAACCGTAGAGTAAATCTCATCTCCAATACCACTGAGAATTAAGTAGATTGCTTCCTTCTCTGCATCAAACCACGCACGGTTCTCTGGGGTGAGGTCGGTCCTCGTCTCATTACGTTCATATGCGGGTTGTGCGTCACTTGTGTCTGTGGCTGGTACTGCAGGAACTTGAATCCTTGAGAGTTTATAAGGTCCTTCGAAAATACATTGCCTTAGAGCATCACCGTTAGGTTTTGTGTCAAGGTAACGTATAAATCGGGATTGCCATTGATCATATCGACCCGACACAAGCATTGGTGGTCTTTCCTTGTTACCTGCCACCATTATGTTGTTGTTCGTCACACGGTATTCGGCAGTAGAATCCATCTCAATATTCTCTGAAATGATGAGTTGAAAGTGGATCTTAAGTAGTTGTGTTGTGATTGTTTGATTGTTGAAATTCCGAAAATTGCGATTTTTTCTCAGCCCGACAATAAATTCCTCAGCCCGACAAAACGGTAGACCTAAAAAATTTGTAATCACCAAATTTTGAAATTGAGCTAGAAATGTCCTAAAACTAGTATGGAAAAAATTTGATTTTACTTGACCTAAATTTTTTAACTCTTTTTTTTTTTTTTTTTTTTTTTAATCTTCGTGTAAACTACGTTCCGAAACTAGTCTAGATGGTGGCTAAATCTAAAAAATACTCAAACAAAAATTTGGCTAAACATGTCATCGGAATGTCCATCGGAATGTGCCATCGGAATGCCCATCGGAATGTTGTTTAGATCGGAATGTCCTGTAGATCGCAATGTGCACCTGTCGAAATCCCAGATCGGAATGTGTACCTATCGAAATCCCAGATCGGAATCTTCAGATCGCAATGTGTACTTATCGAAATCCCAGATCGGAATGTGTACCTATCGCAATGTGGCTGTCGCAATGTGGGCAGAGTAACGTTTCAAGATTGCCTTAGATCCGTCGCAATCCAGATCGCAATAACGATCGGAATGTTCAGATCGGAATAAGGGCTATCGCAATACTGATCGCAAAGTAAAACCCTAGGGTTATTGCGATCGAAACCGTGCTCTCCTTTTCCGAAATTCAAGCTGTCGCAATGATAGTACTTTTTCCAACTTTTTAGGCAACCATTTTAGCAACTTTTAGGCAACAAATTCGTGATTTTTACCAAACCAAAACAACCAAATCTCTACAACAAGTATATGGAAGATTTGTAGCAAGATGAAGAACACGAAAAACACAAAAAGAATTTGAATTCGTGATGATTTATAGATTAAAGCATACGAATCAAATATAATAACAACAATCAATCACAAAACTACCCCGTGGCGATTGATACCAATTGTTGTCCCTTGTATTTGATGATTATGTAATACGAATTAAGGTAGAAAGGTAGATATGAGAAGAATTCTAGAGAGAGAAAGTAGTGAGAGAAAGTAGAGAGAAAAATGGTTGGTGAAACTTGTGGAATATTAGATTAGAGAAAATGAAATGACCAACACCCTTCCTAACATGCTAGGAAGGGTTTATATAGCCTTTGCTTACATGTAGCTTAATGGGCTATATGATCATGGGTCGGGCTTTCCTTTTGGGCTTTGGTTACTTATTAATGAACCTTAGCTTAAAGTTAAGCCCGTAATAACACGACTAATATACTACCTATTACAACGTTCTAAAATACGATACATAATAAACATATGACCGAGCATTCTTGTTTGGCTCAATATTTTGAGGCTAACATGTATTAATAATATTACCTTAATTTTCCTTAATTTATTTCAGCTCTTAAAGCCTCCAAAACCCCAAAACCGTAAAACTAGTCAGTTTTTACGCGTTTTACCGTAAAAGACGTAAAATATACACTTTTATAAAAAATCTCAAATTTTGAAATAAACCTTATAACTAAGTCCTAAAGGACTTAAAACCATCCCAAAAAATATTCATATGGATAATGACCTCACCCGAGACCTCTAAATGTTAAACCGTAAATCCTAAAAAAAATACTACTACTATAATACTTATACGTATACGTAAACACCACAATATCACCATTTTCATTTCATAGTCACCACTTGTGAGCTCATGAACATGAAATAACCGTTCCTCGATTTACTTATGAGTACTCTATACTCATAAACGATAACCACACCAACCTCGTTCACACAAAATAAACACGTAAACACACAATTCAAGTAAGCACACATAAAATAACCTAAAAGTAAGACCAAGTGACAAACCCAAAACCTAGGGTTGTCACAGTTTCGCATATCGGCTCGAAGATCATTTCCTTGTTTCACCATATCTGCTTTCATGTTGGCCATTTCCCGCTGAAGATTTTGCACTATCTCATCATTTGTCCTCATGTAAGTTTCAACCTCGTGATTAAATACGGTGGTTTGGTTGGGAGGAGGAGTATGGTAGGCAGGTGGTTGATAAGCAGGTTGTTGGTAAACTTGGTTGTTTCTTTGAGGTGGATATGGGGTTCTTTGGGTTTGATATTGATTTGGAGCACGAGGATGGTTTTGATTGTTAAGATTGAGGTTTTTTGGGTTTTGTGGGGGAAAATCGGGTGGTGAAAGAAAGTTGTTTGAGCGATAGCTGAGCAAAATGCGGCCACCTTGAGGACGTGCTTGATAGCCTTCCGTAGCAAAGTTACCGTTGGCGGCATACACATTTTCCGGATTGTCATGAGTCGAAGGACAATCGGTGTATGAGTGAGATCCCCCTCATATTTCACATGATTGACTCAAAACATTAACTTGGGCATTGATAGCTTTGGTGTTGTTGGCGGTTTGGAGAGCAAGTGATTCAACAAGCAAAGTAAGCTTATCAATTCTCTTGTCGCTCTCATTAGTTCTAGCACTAGCCACATTAGGCCGAACACTCTTGGTTTGCACTCTAGACTTATTCTCAATAATGTCCCATGCAACATTAGATGACTTAACCAAAATGTTACCCCCCGAAGCACTATATAGTGAATCTTGGTCATTCACGTTTAAACCATTGTAAAAAGTATTAATTTGATGTACTTTTGTGAAACCATGTTGTGGACACTTTCTTCAAAGTTCCTTAAAACGGTCCCAAGATTCACTAAATGTCTCACCGTACTTTTGTTCAAAAGTAATGATTTCATTCCGCAAAGCGGTTGTACGTGAGGGTGGGAAAAAGTAGTTGATGAACTTGGTCTCTAAATCCGTCCACGTAAGAATACTTTGTGGCGGTTCCTTATCAAGCCAATTCCGGGCTTGTCCCTCTATGGAGAAAGGAAAAAGTTGTAAGCGAATCACTTCTTGTGAAACCTCAGTATACTTAACCGTATTGGTGAGTTGAAGAAACCTTTTTATATGGACATGATGATCATCAAGCGAACGCCCCAAGAAAGGTTGAGCAGAAACCATTTGAATAAAGCCGGATTTAAGCTCAAAATTGTTTGCTCCAATCTCGGGTATGACAATAGCGTCGGTGTTGCCCTCTACGTGCGATTGAAAAAGCTCGATCATTGGTTGATTGTCCATGGTGACAATAGGTGGAGTAACGACTTCGGCTTGAGCTACTTTCTTCTTACGAGCACGACTACGCATACACACCTACAAAAGGAAAAGAAAAATATACAAGAAATATTTTTTGGTTTTTATGTTTTTATGTTTTTCTATTTTTTTGCATTTTTTGAAAAAACATTTTAAGCAAGAAAAATAACGTTCAAAAGTGAATGGATCCCAAAATCCAACGCGTCTCTCACTAAAAACCGTTAATCTTAACGAAAAGAGCCGGCAGCGGAGCCATTTAATACCTGGCTTTTTGGCCGAGTACCAAATAATTTCGTTCCAATCTTTTCGAATTGATTACCAGTAGAAAGTGAGACTCAATTGTTCTTGGTGGAAAATAAAATGGTTGGCTGATTATCTATTTTTAAACTAATAGCAAATATGTAAATGTCGTTGAGTAAAATAAAAGCTTTAAAAATTAACCTAAAAATTACTAGAAAAATACTTGGTAGAAATGGAGATTTCGGGAAGCGTGCAATCTTTGGAAATTAAAACGTAAATGATTGAAAACTTGTTTAAAATAAACTAAGTAAAAAGGTGGGAAAAGTTAAATTTGAAAACTAAGAAAATTAAAACAAAAACCAGAGTCAGATCGCAATGTGATCGTACTCTGATCGTAGTGATGGATCGTGACCACCGATCGCACTCACAATCGTAGCCAGGGTCAGATCGCACTCAATGCGATGGGAAAGCTTGATCGCACTCATAGATCGCAACCACGATCGCAACAAGTGGATCGTGGTCGTTGATCGTGGTCTGTGATCGTAACAACAATGATCGCAATCAATGCGATCGTAATCAAGGAAATGTGACACGATCGCACCCACAGATCGCAATGCGTGATCGTGATGTGGATCATAGCTAGGGAAAGAAGAATGGGATCGCAATCAATGCGATCGAAGCCAAGGATCGTAACAAGGAAAACCCTCCGAAGATAGTAATGAAACACAAAGAGCAACTTAAGCAGAAATGAATAAGCAGTTAATACAGTAAGCACTTACCAACTTTTAGACAAAGATAAATAAGCACAAATTTGACAACTTTTAGAATCTAAAACATGGAAACTCAATAAAACGAACTTTAAGACAATAAAACTTTTAAGAAAGCTTAAAAGTGAACAAGCTAAACATCCAAGTAAGCCAATAAGCACAAAGAGCTTAAAACTTAAACTGTATGAAAGCTTATGTAGGAATAATAAGATTAACTTTTTAATCCCGAAAACATCAAGATCAAACACAAGTCTTTAATATTTCGGATCAAGGTAAACCAAAATCAAGAAAGGTAGAAAGAGATTAAAGAACAAAAAGCTTAACTTGAACTTGTGATTAATGAAATCCAAATACAAGAATGATTAAAAGCTTAAACTAAAAATAAAGAAAAGAAGAAGCTTAGTGAGAGAAAGTTTGAAACTTTCTCTCTCTAAAAACTAGAAAGGAAAATGAAAAAAATGAAAACTAGCTAACCCCCCTCCTAATGTGTTTAGGAGGGTATTTATAAGGAAATGGGGAGGTGCATGTGTTGCCTCCTCTTTCTTTCTTCTCGGCTCTTCGTCTTTTATGTTCTTCGACTTTTCTCGACGTCGTCTCAGGATTAATTAAAATCGTCTTATAAATTCTTCACTTATTTAGACTTGAGTTCTTCGACTTCATTAAACTTCCGTCTGTAGACTTTTTCTTCAATAAATCTTCAGAATAGGCCTTGGACCTCCGTTCTTTTTTCACTCTTGATCTTTTGACTTCGTCTTTTCTCATTTTCTTCGATAAAAGCCCGTGAAAGCCCGTGTTTTCTTCCTTTTTCATCTTTTGGTCCTAAAACACAATAAAAACACAAACCACGCATAATTCCGACTTTTACGACATTAAATACACGTTTTGGTCTAGTATTTATTGGAAATAAGTGGTAAAAGGATAAGTGTTTTCACACTTATTAATCGACGATAAAAGCCCGCGTGGCCTAGGAAACTCCTAACTCCCTTAACGGTTTTGGGATGAGGTAATTTGGCGATGACGTCTACCTTAGCTTGATCTACCTCAATCCCCACTTTCGAAACCTTGTGCCCTAAGACGATTCCACTTTTAACCATATAAAATGACATTTTTTCCAATTAAGCACAAGGTTGGTTTCCTCACAATGCTTCAACATTCTCTCAAGATTCGACAAAAACGAAGTGAACGAAAAACCAAACACGGAAAAGTCATCCATGAAAACATCCATCGTCCTCTCGATCATATCATGAAAAATAACAATCATGCACCTTTGAAAGGTTCCCGGTGCATTGCAAAGTCTGAATGGCATTCTATGATAGGCAAACGTTCCATATGGACACGTAAACGTAGTTTTTTCTTGATCACGAGGATCGATGGGGATTTGGAAGTAACCGGAAAAACCATCTAAAAATCAATAGAAATCATTTCCCGCAAGACGCTCCAACATTTGGTCCATGAAGGGCAAAGGAAAATGGTCTTTTCGAGTGGCTTCATTCAACTTACAATAGTCAATGCACACTCTCCATCCGGTCACGAGTCTAGATGGAATTAACTCGTTGGCATCGTTTGGCACAACGGTCATTCCTCCCTTTTTAGGGACACAATGAATAGGACTCACCCAAGGGCTATCAGAAATAGGGTAAATCATTCCCGCGTCAAGGAGTTTTAGGACCTCCTTTTTGATGACGTCGTGAATTTTGGGGTTCACCCTCCTTTGACATTGGATTGCGGGCTTGTAATCCTCCTCCATTAAGATTTTGTGGGTACAAAATTTGGGATCGATCCCCTTAATGTCGGATAACTTCCACGCAATTGCCCCTTTGTGATCCTTTAGAACATCGACAAGTGCGGTTTTTTCATCATCTGAAAGTTCTTTCGCAATAATAACCAGCAACTTGTCGTCCTCCTCCAAAAATACATATTCGAGATGAGGAGGTAAATCTTTCAACTCGAGGATAGGTGGTTCCTCAATTGAAGATTTGGGCTCGATACTCATAACCTCCTCGGGTGGAGGAAATGGGAAATCGTTAAGAAAATCCTTGATAATCGAGAAGTCCTCATCATTGTCGAGGTCTTCGTTACAAGTACGTGGAATGATTGTTGTAGAAATACGTCTTTTAGGAAAAAGAACGTAAATAGGGTAAGTGAACACGACGATTTAGGAAAACCGTGTGTGAATGACCCTAAAAGTGAGTTCGTTCTCGAGGAGGTATGGTGTTGTGAATTAACTTGTATTTATTTGAGATTAATATTAAGAAGAATGGGGGTGAGAAGAAGAAAAGACGGATACGTGAAAATTAAACTACGACGAAAACGTAAGACCGTAGAAAAACCACAAAAATTAAAAATTATTAAAACCAAAAACAAAATATCAACAAGGCTAAAAACAAGTCTAAAATAATATAAATAAAGTTAAAAATCCAACAAAGATATTTTAAAACCTTTTGTTAATTAAATAATTAATTTTAAATGCTAATTAAAGCCCTAAAATTAAATTTAACTAATTCAAAAGTCTAAAATATGATTTTATTGAATAATTACTCAACTTATATTATTATAAGATTAAAAAGTAATTTTCTTAAAAATTAAAACCTATTAAAACTATTTTTAAAACTCAAAAAATGATTTAAAATAATTAAAAACTAATTAAACTTAAAATAATTATAAAAATAAATCTAAAAGTGATAAAAATATTCTAAAAATGGAAAATGTCCTAATTAATGACAAAGAACCTAAGAAAAATGAAAAAGAAAGAAAAATAAAATTTTGAAAATTAATTACTAAAATAATATTAAAATAATGCTAAAAATAAAAAGTTTCTAAAATTTAAAATAAAAAATTTCTAAAAATCCTAAATAATATAATTAAGAGAAAAACACAAATTATAGCTCCTAAACCTTTTTTAATAATTTTATAAAAATCTTTAAAGTTTATTAAAAACCTTAAAATATTATAAAATTAAAAATAAATGTTTTTGAAACCAAAATAAGATGTAAACCTCAAATATATTAAATAAAACCTAAAAACTATTTTTCCTAGAAATTAAAACTGTTTTTTCTATTTTTTTATGGCTTTTATAAAAAACGTCTATTAAATAAATTCTAATAAATAAACTAATAAGTGGAAAAATATAAAACCAATTTTTAAAAATCAACAATCCTAATAAGTTTCTATGAAAAATAAAAAGAACAAAAAGAAGCTTATAAATAAGCAGGAAATAAGCTCAAAACCTACGGCTTATATTAATAAGCAAAAGAGAAAAGTGGTTAAGTAGTTATGGAAACCAAGACTCTTAGTCAAAGTCCCCAGGGCGCGTTTGGTTAACACGTTGGGTTGTTGAACGGTTGGTCACGGGTTCGAGTCGTGTAACCCCCCCCCCCCCCTTTTATCACTTTGTTGCGCCGCAATGCTTTTGTCTTGCGCCGCAACTAGTGAAACGGGAATACCAAGATCTGCAGCTCCTTTAGTTGCGCCGCAACAGGTAGGTCTTGCGGCGCAGTTATTATTTTTTTACTTTTTTAACTTATACCAAACCAATCACAGACCTTTGCAAGCTTATAACTCAATTCCACTTCCTTTTTTAACACTGATTAACCAAATTCAAGATCAAAATTCGTCCAGTTGCTTGAATATTGATGGAAAAGTGTGAGTGCACACTTGTGCTCACTTGATGCCAAGAGTTCTTGGCTTGATGCTTATTTGGTGTTTGTATTGGGTCAATAGGGGCACCCTTGTGCTCATAGAAGCACAAGGAGTCAATCTTAGCACAAAGAAACACCTAGCACACAAAAAATAAGCAAAATCCAAGCACACAAAAGCAAATCAAAGCATAAACAGGCTATGCAAAGTCTCTGTGACAATATGAGAGGTCTGTGGACTATATTGAGTAGATTACTTGCACTACAATGAATTTTAATGGCTCAAATTTGACACACACACCCTCCAAATAGCACTTAAGCAGATTCAAACTCTTAACTACCCTAATTCTCAACAGATTTCAATAATCATGCATAAAAACTTAACTCCAATAAGCATAATATGGCACAAGCAGATTTTTGACAACCTTTTACCTTTTAAACCACACAAGTTTGTTACCAAATTGTCTAATAACACTTACCAACTAGTTAACAATTTGTCTCAATCCTTTTCAAACCATCTAACACCTAACTAAATGCCAATCTATGATTATCACCCTGCTAATTCGTATTGCCAAACACCCTATAAGATTATAAAAACCAACTTATAACTAATCAAACCTATATAAACTTAACAAATCTGATTCATAAACTTTCTAACAAGCATAACAACTGGAAAGAATACAAATCCAATACCTCAAACAAACTTATGAGCAGAATCAAACCAAATCATATACACTTGCAATATTCAGAACTTTGCCAAAGATAAAAGGAGATTACCTTAGGACCCTTACATCCAAGGGTCCTAGAGGATGTAAATCCTCCTCCCTACCAGCCCGGGCTGGTGCAGAACCTTGGATCAACACCTCTTTTCACAACCTGTTTAAATCAAATCAACTAAAACAAGAACAAACAAAATATTAAATATAACTGATTTTTTTCTTCTTTCTCAAAACCTATTCAAAACCTTTTAAGACTTCTTAAAACGTTTTTTAAACTCTATAAAACCTAACAATTGAACTCTAAACACCACAAACCTTAATATAGCAGATTATACCAAAAACTTTCAAGTTTTCAAAACCTTGAACAAATTTTGAAACACAAATTCACTTAACCAAAACACAAACTTGGAACTCAGCTTTTCTCATAAACAAACACCAACTTTAAGTAAATAAAAAAGGAATTATATTGTATAAAAACAAAAACACAACTTTTTATTTCAAATAAAAGGGATTACAAGGTTTAATGAGAAAAACTGGAACAAAGGGATCACCACAGCTTGGGTCTCCTTTTATAGAGCCTATAGAACATCCTAGAAGCATAAAAACATAAACCCTAATACATAAGAAATTCCAAAATTGCCCTCAAACGTTTTTGGTGCATATGAGCTGTCCATTTGATCTTGAACGTTTATTTTGCTTTGGGAGGAAGCAAATAATCTTGGCCATTCAATTGGGACACGTCATGAGCTTGGGGGCTAAGGAATGATGTGATTGGTGGATTGGGGAATTGGGGGTTTGGTGTACATGAGTGGGATGCAGGTTTTTAGGAGTGGGAAGGGTTTTGGCATGTGTGAATTAAGTGTGTGCACGGTTAATTAGAAATTAACCCATGTTTGAGTAAATTCGGACCTGGGGTGAAAGAGGATGAATAGTAAGTATTTAGATCCGAAATTGGGGGTGGCACATGTGTTAGGCGCTTTTTTTGTTTTTTTGAATGTTTCAGTTGCCACTTTTGGTCCTTATGTTTTGTTATTTTTGGCTTTTAAGGTTTCCAGCCCTAAAAATGATTCTCCTTTGTTAATAAGTTTGAACCTTTTACAATTTTGGCACAAGACTTTCTCCAAAATGTTTCCAAGGACTATTCTTGCTATTTTGAGTATTTCAAGGGCTGAACTTGGACAAAGTTGATCTTCTAAGGTCTTCATTATGTCTTTCACTTCTTGAGGGACCATAATTGGCAATTTTGAATTGTTGAGGGACTAAACTTGCCATTTCTTCAATCTTGAAGGACCTTTTTGCAATTTTGACAAACTTAAGGGACCAAACTTGTAATTATTATTATACAAGGGTTTTAAGTGTCATTTCTTCAATAAATGATGATCAATCTTGTTTTGTCTTCAAGTCTTCAAGGGTATTTGATGAAAATTCCATGATTAGGGCCCGGTTCTTTGTACGGCTTCGTTTCTCGTGTTCGTTTTTCCTTGTATCTTGTGATCTTTTGTCTTTTTCACGATATCCATACCTAAAACACACAAGTAAACAAACACAAGCATATATATGGTATTTTATGACATTTTTATGCATTTAAAGCCCGAAAAGAACGATGAGATCATGTATAAATGCCATCTCATCACTCCCCCATACTAAGCCATTGCCGTGCCCTCACGCAATGCTAGAATAAAGTATCTAAGCATCACCAAAGTTCAATTTTATTAACCTTTATTAAAAATTAAAAGACTTGCAACATACTACGATGATGTGTAAAGACATAATGTATGATTTTCATCACCAAAAGGTGACTTTTAGGGTCAAAAAATAGAAACAAGTTAATGTCCCTTAGAGTAAACTTCGTCATCCTTGATTGTCATACATTCCATGCTAAGTGCAAAAACAAGATCATTGTTGGTACAAGTCACAATGCTAACACTACTCATACGTCCAAATTGTGTAATACTTTTTCTCCCCGCAATCCTAGTTATTATAAAAGGAAATGGGTTACTAGCATTTTTTATCTATTTGTCATGGATCACAAGTGATTCATATTGACTTATTCAAGTAGTTATTAGTCCGAAAGTAAAGTAGCACGATTTGATCAATAGTTAGCCGAAGGACAAAATCTTTTAAAACGGCTTCTCGTGTATCTCCTTAAGTTCATATCTTGGCATAACTTGTTTCACGATTTGAGACCTTTCTCGGACCGATATTTGGCATGTACTTCATACTTCAAAT
The DNA here is from genome assembly GCA_025667525.1 of Glebionis coronaria. Taxonomy (NCBI): domain Eukaryota; kingdom Viridiplantae; phylum Streptophyta; class Magnoliopsida; order Asterales; family Asteraceae; genus Glebionis; species Glebionis coronaria. The sequence goes on along the minus strand of CM046880.1, from coordinate 171,430,287 downwards.
CTTGGGAAGACGTTCTTGAAATTATGGTCTTCTCTTCATATATTTGGAATTTCTTCACTTGACGTTTTTGAGAGATTCTTCATATAGGACCACGACTTCATCATTTTTCTTCAATCTTTACTTTGGATTTTGATATACAACGATCCGCCTCCTTTTCGGACTTGGATATATTCATCCTCATACCTTGTTAGGGTCTTTTTGGATAGACTTTCTCCATTCTTTAGGGGAGTAATAGCTTCTCGTCGTGTGTCTCGATCCTTCATATTGATTTTGGAATAATGATACTTCACATCATCTTTGGATCTTTAGCAAAAATAGAGCTCCTCATGCCTTGTTAGGGCCTTTTTGGATGATCGCCAATCTTCGCGTCCCGTTTCAATAAGTTATGCCTTGGCTATGAACTCTATTCAACCCCGAGCAACTTTTAAACGATCTTGCGCTAGAGGCTAAGTAACTTTTCAAATCGTACGACCTTACTTATTGCAATTATGATTTATTCCTAATGCATTGATCTTATGGGAAGAAAAAGCCACAATTAAAAACATATGAGTTTTTGAAAGAACATTTTCATGTTCTACGTTTAGCATGATCACTTGTCTAACTCTATCATTTCTCGTTCTTCACTATATAAAGACCTCTAATTAAAGAGACTCGTGAATACTTAGCCATGCAAGTCAAAATTAAGCCAAATTTGGATTAGCTTTCATTAAGACTATATCAAATCAAAGTTTTGGGTTTTCAAGCCACCTATAGGATCTTGCACTTTCTTGGACTTTTTCAAGTTTAGAGAATGCGTTTTAAAGTTCCCTTGATAAGTGACTTTCTAGAATCAATTATAGGAACTTGCGAAAAGTTCTTGTTCTTAACCCGAATGAATTAAGACTTTCGCGTTTTAAAGCTCCCTATATAAAAGTCTAGCAAAACTTGAATTGAGCGGGTTAAGGAATGTAAATGGCTCCAAATGCCCATCAAGTCAAAAATTAACTCTTATTCTACCCATCGGAAAATATACATTTTTAAAATTTGGCCATTTTTAGCCTTATTAGCAAAACAAAACATTGAAAATTGGAAAACGTGAGGGCGTAGCAAAGCAAGTACCTATTCACCCCCCCATACTAAAAGTAAACATTGTCCTCAATGTTTCGAGTCTAAAGGTGGAGCACCCCCATACTAGAGACGAAGAGTTGAATGCTTAGGATCTAGCATGGAAAGGGTGATCAACAATATATCTAAAGCCGTTTATTAATTATGCTAAAAGATAATTGTTAGAACAATAAAGGATATGTCATGGAATCGTGAAAAACTTCTTCAAACGAACGATGGAGGCTCACGTAAACGAACACGAGAGTCTTCAATCGTAGACGATGATGATGATCTAGATAACACAATCACAAACAACCACGAGACAACGAGTTGGAAGGGTACAAGTCCCCTTATTAGTGAACATAAAGCATAAAGATAAGCATGGGATCTCCCCCACGAGGCACCTCGTTTTTGATTACCGAGTCATGAGCTCGACTCGATCCCCTCAAAATGTGAACATTTAGGGATATCATGGTGTGGTCAAATTTTTGATGGGACTTACATGATAAACAAGGCCCAAAAAGCAACCGGTATAAAGGACTAAGTCCTTAATTGATGCAAAATACCGGGGTCGAAGATGGCGTTCTCGTTTCCATTGGAAAAACAAATCAACGCCACTTCATCACGTGCCATAAACTCAAAGAGTTTGAAGAAAATAGATGAGAAGTAGAAGGGTGAGACAATTGGTAAGACAAACGTTTGAGCTACTCGAGGTAGACTCGCACCAAGCAAATAGATATAGTTTCCATTTATTGCATCGGTGGAAGACCGAGATTTCCCTTTACATGAAATTCCGGGATCGAAAATCTCGTCCTCGGTGGACAAGGATGAGGGAACATAAGGGGCTTCCCCCATACTAGAACCACACAAAACATCGTCAAAAGGAGTAGACGAGTTTGTAGCACTCAAAACACGTGGTGATGACGGAGTTAGATTTGTAGAAAAATCAATTAAATTACATTTAAGATCATTTCCTTTTTTATCTTTTAAACTCTCCTTATGAAAACCCTTTTTGATTATGTCGAAAATATTCGGTGTTTCTAAGACGATGTTAGTCACACTAAAAATTCTCACATTTTGAAACCGTTTTGGTTTTGGTGGTGGCAAGTTCTCAAAACGTTTATCGACGAAGAAAACCTCCCCATCGGGGTCAACATATTCATCATCCGAAAGATCTTCCGTAGAAACCGGCAACTTATCAACACTTTTCAAGAATGAATGTTCGAGATGAGGCGAAGGATTTTTCGATTCAAGTATTGACGGTCTCTTCTTTGTAGGCTTAGCACTCATAACCTCCACCGGCGGAGGAAATGGTAAATTGTTTTTGGAGACATTCCCTAAAACTCTCGGTGAAAATTCTTTGCAAACGACATTGGTCGAGTCACCATGGTTTAAAGTTGCAATAGAATAGACATGAGAAAGATTGGAGTTTTGTGTTGCATTGATGACAAGTTCTTCTTCATTGAAACGAAGGGTGATTTTTCGAGCATGAACATCGATAAGTGCTCTTGATGTATCCAAAAATGAACGACCCAAAATGAGAGGAACTTTTCGATCGATAGGAATGTCCACAACGATAAAGTCGACGGGATAGTAAAACTTTCCGACTTTAACGACAACGTCCTCGGCTACTCCACATGCCATGATCGTAGAATGATCGGCCATCTCGATGGACATGTTCGAAGGAGTAAGAGCCGGAAGCGAAAGCGATTTGAAAATCTCGAGAGGCATTAAATTAATACTAGCGCCAAGATCGGCCAAGGCGTAGCATTCCTCCATATCTTGTATAGCACACGGAATCAAAAATTTACCGGGATCACCGACTTTTTGTGGTATGCGGCTTAGAAAAACCGATGAACAACTAGACGTTTGTTGTAACTTTTCTTTGTTGTTTAGCATACTTTTGAAGTTTGCGGCGAATCGAGGCATCATGATTAAAGCATCGGCAAAACTTATGTTAAAGTGCAAATCACGAAACATTTTCATAAATAGCTCGAATTGATAATTGTTCCTTTCTTGTGCTTTCTCTTTGTTCCGTCTCGAGGGGTAAGGTAAGGGTGGTGTGGGTTGGTCATTAGGCAACGGCCTTGGAAACTCGGGTTCCACAATTGGTATTGGTGTAACCGTAGGTGTGGTGTGAGCGGTACTTCGTGGGATTGTAATATGCTCCTTTTCGACCATCACCTCGGGTTCTTTCTCGATTTCCTTCTCCGTAGAAGTACTTGGTCGAGAGATTGGTTCCTTGAAAGTTTTACCACTTCGTGTAGTAATAACCTTCAATTCTCCCCTCGGGTTGTTAATGGTATCACTAGGAAGACCACCCGAAGAAGAGGGCTTACACATGATTGCTTCAAACATCTTAGCCATTCGGTCCTCAAATTTTGATTGCCTAGCATCCGCTTTCAATAACTCTTGCTTAATCTCATGTTGTCCTAATTCCATCTTTTGTTGGTTTTGTTGAAGACGTTGGACATTTCCTTCCATTTTGTTTGCATGAGTTTTAAGTTCATTAGCAAGTTCATTTTTAAGCTCGTTTTTCAACTCGGACCTTAAGCTAATCATCTCACGTTGCATATTATCAAATTTAGCATCATTTGCTTTAGCATAATCTAAAAATTCTCCTTGCAAATTTTTCGTGTGAGCATTTTGAAAACCTTGTGTAGTGTTTTGAAAATCACGGTTTTGGTTTTGATTAGAGATTTGTCCATTCCCACTTTGATAATTCCCTTTGTTGCAATTGCGTGTGTTGCCTTGGTAATTACCTTGGTTGTTGTTTCGATAATTGTTAGCATTTTGGTTTGGTGGAGCTTGATTTTGGCGGGAACCTTGGCCGTTTTGGTTGTAAGTTCCCGTTGCTACATAAGCACTCGAAGTGTTACCATCCGCGGTAATGCACTCGGATAAATCATGAGCTCCTCCACATGATAAACAACTCTTAGCAACCGCTTTAACCGAAGCGGAATTGGAAGCTTCTTGAGCCTTCCAATGGGACATTAGATTAGCAAATCTATCAAAAAACCGATTTTCCTCATTAGCTTCATCATGTAAGGCATTAATTCCACGAGACGATTGTGATGACGATGACGAACCCATATTGGCAACACTCGGTGTGTTACGAGGGCTATAAACCTTAGATCGATTTTCAATGATTTGTAAAGCCTCATTTGTCGTCTTGCACAAAAAATTACCACCCGCGGCGGCATTCAAATAATCTCGTTCATGATCATTAAGCCCATTATAAAAGGTATCAATTTGATGCAATTCCGAAAAATCATGATGAGGACATTCATGCAACATCTCCTTAAATCGTTCCCATGCCATTGAAAAACTTTCATTGTTACGTTGCACAAATCGTGAAATCTCATTTTTTAAGTGTGTTGTTTTCGATGGTGGAAAAAATTTATTCACAAACTTAGAAACGAGATCGGCCCATGTCAAAATCGAATTTGGCGGTTCTTTCTCGAGCCAAATTTTAGCGGGTCCATCCAACGAATATGGAAACAACATCATCTTAATGGCGTCATGCGGAACATCCTTGAATTTGCTAGTGGCGGTGAGACGGTTGAAATTCCTAATATGGTAATGCGGGTTGTCTTTCTCATGACCTCGAAATTTGTTTGCTTGTAGCATCGACATTAAACCCGTCTTAATCTCGAAATTCTCCGCAAGGATGGCGGGAATAACAATGGCCTCTCCAAAACCCTCGGTGGGTGCTTGTAGCAACTCCATCATAGTACGATTAGCCATTACGACTTCTTGTTCTATAATAGGTTCAACAATTGGAGGTTCTTCGACAATCAACGATCCTTGATTTGCTTGCTTTTGAAGACGTTTACGAGCTCGTTTAGCTTGATTACGAGTGATCATAAACTTCACGAAGAATGGGAGGTGAGCAAAGAAGATTCTTTTTGGTCGTTTTGTGGATTTTCAATTTTTTTTTTTTTTTGTGTTTTTGATGATATTTAATTTTTTTGGATTTTGGTGTATCTTCGTAGACAACAATCTACAAAATCTCTCCTCGAATCAAACTCTTGATTAAAGAAGCCTCAAAGGAATGAAAACGATCATGTGGAGTGAACGCCTTCGAATGACTTTAGAACTTTGGTGAAAACCAAATTGTTCACGAGGGTTTAATCACAAAGAAAACCAAGCAAATATAGTATACGTATTAATACTTTGGGCGGCAAAACCCTCGATTAGCCTTCAATCTCAAAATACTCACAAGCAAGCGGGGAAACGAGGCGGCGCGAAGCACTTAAGAGCCTTTTTCCTTAGGGTATATTTTATAATACCCGCCTTATACCCACCTTATAGTTCGTATCTTTCAAAATCGAGCTTCACGAAAGTATTTATCTATTTTTGCCTTTTCTTTTTGTTTGAGATTCGAATACAATGATCGAGTGATGAAATCCCGAATCAAGGTTGTGTTTTCACACTTTTGGAGATATTGTATTTTGATTGTGATACTTAATACAATATATTAATAATATTCACAAAGAAAAACCGAGAAAACCGATAATACGTGTTAAGGGAGTTCCACTTAACACAAATACTATTTATGGATAATATCAAAAACAAAATTTTCCAAATTAAATCACGACACACCTCCCCGGCAGCGGCGCCAAAAATGATTGTTGTAGAAATACGTCTTTTAGGAAAAAGAACGTAAATAGGGTAAGTGAACACGACGATTTAGGAAAACCGTGTGTGAATGACCCTAAAAGTGAGTTCGTTCTCGAGGAGGTATGGTGTTGTGAATTAACTTGTATTTATTTGAGATTAATATTAAGAAGAATGGGGGTGAGAAGAAGAAAAGACGGATACGTGAAAATTAAACTACGACGAAAACGTAAGACCGTAGAAAAACCACAAAAATTAAAAATTATTAAAACCAAAAACAAAATATCAACAAGGCTAAAAACAAGTCTAAAATAATATAAATAAAGTTAAAAATCCAACAAAGATATTTTAAAACCTTTTGTTAATTAAATAATTAATTTTAAATGCTAATTAAAGCCCTAAAATTAAATTTAACTAATTCAAAAGTCTAAAATATGATTTTATTGAATAATTACTCAACTTATATTATTATAAGATTAAAAAGTAATTTTCTTAAAAATTAAAACCTATTAAAACTATTTTTAAAACTCAAAAAATGATTTAAAATAATTAAAAACTAATTAAACTTAAAATAATTATAAAAATAAATCTCAAAGTGATAAAAATATTCTAAAAATGGAAAATGTCCTAATTAATGACAAAGAACCTAAGAAAAATGAAAAAGAAAGAAAAATAAAATTTTGAAAATTAATTACTAAAATAATATTAAAATAATGCTAAAAATAAAAAGTTTCTAAAATTTAAAATAAAAAATTTCTAAAAATCCTAAATAATATAATTAAGAGAAAAACACAAATTATAGCTCCTAAACCTTTTTTAATAATTTTATAAAAATCTTTAAAGTTTATTAAAAACCTTAAAATATTATAAAATTAAAAATAAATGTTTTTGAAACCAAAATAAGATGTAAACCTCAAATATATTAAATAAAACCTAAAAACTATTTTTCCTAGAAATTAAAACTGTTTTTTTCTATTTTTTTATGGCTTTTATAAAAAACGTCTATTAAATAAATTCTAATAAATAAACTAATAAGTGGAAAAATATAAAACCAATTTTTAAAAATCAACAATCCTAATAAGTTTCTATGAAAAATAAAAAGAACAAAAAGAAGCTTATAAATAAGCAGGAAATAAGCTCAAAACCTACGGCTTATATTAATAAGCAAAAGAGAAAAGTGGTTAAGTAGTTATGGAAACCAAGACTCTTAGTCAAAGTCCCCAGGGCGCGTTTGGTTAACACGTTGGGTTGTTGAACGGTTGGTCACGGGTTCGAGTCGTGTAACCCCCCCCCCTTTTTATCACTTTGTTGCGCCGCAATGCTTTTGTCTTGCGCCGCAACTAGTGAAACGGGAATACCAAGATCTGCAGCTCCTTTAGTTGCGCCGCAACAGGTAGGTCTTACGGCGCAGTTATTATTTTTTTACTTTTTTAACTTATACCAAACCAATCACAGACCTTTGCAAGCTTATAACTCAATTCCACTTCCTTTTTTAACACTGATTAACCAAATTCAAGATCAAAATTCGTCCAGTTGCTTGAATATTGATGGAAAAGTGTGAGTGCACACTTGTGCTCACTTGATGCCAAGAGGTCTTGGCTTGATGCTTATTTGGTGTTTGTATTGGGTCAATAGGGGCACCCTTGTGCTCATAGAAGCACAAGGAGTCAATCTTAGCACAAAGAAACACCTAGCACACAAAAAATAAGCAAAATCCAAGCACACAAAAGCAAATCAAAGCATAAACAGGCTATGCAAAGTCTCTGTGACAATATGAGAGGTCTGTGGACTATATTGAGCAGATTACTTGCACTACAATGAATTTTAATGGCTCAAATTTGACACACACACCCTCCAAATAGCACTTAAGCAGATTCAAACTCTTAACTACCCTAATTCTCAACAGATTTCAATAATCATGCATAAAAACTTAACTCCAATAAGCATAATATGGCACATGCAGATTTTTGACAACCTTTTACCTTTTAAACCACACAAGTTTGTTACCAAATTGTCTAATAACACTTACCAACTAGTTAACAATTTGTCTCAATCCTTTTCAAACCATCTAACACCTAACTAAATGCCAATCTATGATTATCACCCTGCTAATTCGTATTGCCAAACACCCTATAAGATTATAAAAACCAACTTATAACTAATCAAACCTATATAAACTTAACAAATCTGATTCATAAACTTTCTAACAAGCATAACAACTGGAAAGAATACAAATCCAATACCTCAAACAAACTTATGAGCAGAATCAAACCAAATCATATACACTTGCAATATTCAGAACTTTGCCAAAGATAAAAGGAGATTACCTTAGGACCCTTACATCCAAGGGTCCTAGAGGATGTAAATCCTCCTCCCTACCAGCCCGGGCTGGTGCAGAACCTTGGATCAACACCTCTTTTCACAACCTGTTTAAATCAAATCAACTAAAACAAGAACAAACAAAATATTAAATATAACTGATTTTTTTCTTCTTTCTCAAAACCTATTCAAAACCTTTTAAGACTTCTTAAAACGTTTTTTAAACTCTATAAAACCTAACAATTGAACTCTAAACACCACAAACCTTAATATAGCAGATTATACCAAAAACTTTCAAGTTTTCAAAACCTTGAACAAATTTTGAAACACAAATTCACTTAACCAAAACACAAACTTGGAACTCAGCTTTTCTCATAAACAAACACCAACTTTAAGTAAATAAAAAAGGAATTATATTGTATAAAAACAAAAACACAACTTTTTATTTCAAATAAAAGGGATTACAAGGTTTAATGAGAAAAACTGGAACAAAGGGATCACCACAGCTTGGGCCTCCTTTTATAGAGCCTATAGAACATCCTAGAAGCATAAAAACATAAACCCTAATACATAAGAAATTCCAAAATTGCCCTCAAACGTTTTTGGTGCATATGAGCTGTCCATTTGATCTTGAACGTTTATTTTGCTTTGGGAGGAAGCAAATAATCTTGGCCATTCAATTGGGACACGTCATGAGCTTGGGGGCTAAGGAATGATGTGATTGGTGGATTGGGGAATTGGGGGTTTGGTGCACATGAGTGGGATGCAGGTTTTTAGGAGTGGGAAGGGTTTTGGCATGTGTGAATTAAGTGTGTGCACGGTTAATTAGAAATTAACCCATGTTTGAGTAAATTCGGACCTGGGGTGAAAGAGGATGAATAGTAAGTATTTAGATCCGAAATTGGGGGTGGCACATGTGTTAGGCGCTTTTTTTGTTTTTTTGAATGTTTCAGTTGCCACTTTTGGTCCTTATGTTTTGTTATTTTTGGCTTTTAAGGTTTCCAGCCCTAAAAATGATTCTCCTTTGTTAATAAGTTTGAACCTTTTACAATTTTGGCACAAGACTTTCTCCAAAATGTTTCCAAGGACTATTCTTGCTATTTTGAGTATTTCAAGGGCTGAACTTGGACAAAGTTGATCTTCTAAGGTCTTCATTATGTCTTTCACTTCTTGAGGGACCATAATTGGCAATTTTGAATTGTTGAGGGACTAAACTTGCCATTTCTTCAATCTTGAAGGACCTTTTTGCAATTTTGACAAACTTAAGGGACCAAACTTGTAATTATTATTATACAAGGGTTTTAAGTGTCATTTCTTCAATAAATGATGATCAATCTTGTTTTGTCTTCAAGTCTTCAAGGGTATTTGATGAAAATTCCATGATTAGGGCCCGGTTCTTTGTACGGCTTCGTTTCTCGTGTTCGTTTTTCCTTGTATCTTGTGATCTTTTGTCTTTTTCACGATATCCATACCTAAAACACACAAGTAAACAAACACAAGCATATATATGGTATTTTATGACATTTTTATGCATTTAAAGCCCGAAAAGAACGATGAGATCATGTATAAATGCCATCTCATCATGGAACATCGAATTCTTCCAACGTAAAACCACCACCTTCAAATGGAGTGAAGGGTGGTGTCGAGTTATCAAGAATGGGATCTAACATAGTGGGATTGCCACTATTTTCATCATCACCAAAACCTAGAACTTCTTGTGAAAATTCCTCGCAAACAACGTCAATCATATCAACGAGGTTTATGGTTGTAACGAAATAAACATGAGAAATTTGAGAGTTTTGAGTTGCGTTTATAACAAGTTCCTCATCGTTGAAACGTAAGGTCTAGCATGAACGTCAATCAAATCCATAGACGTATCTAAAAACGAACGACCTAAAATAAGAGGAACTTGAGGATCCGTGGGAATATCGACAACGATAAAGTCTACCAGATAATAGAACTTTCCCACTTTCACAAAAACGTCTTCCGCCAATCCACGTGTGGGAATCGTGGAATGGTCGGCCAACTCGATAGACATTAGTGAAGGAGTAATATTAGGAAGATTGAGCGACTTGAAGATTGCAAGTGGCATCAAGTTAAAGTGCAAATCACGAAACATTTTCATAAAAAGCTCAAATTGGTAATTATCGCGCTCTTGAAGTTTCTCCTTTCTAAGTCTTGATGGATAGGGCAAAGGTGGTGTGGGTTGAGGCATAGGCATAGCCTTTGGAATCTCGGGTTCCAATGTTGGTAATGGGTCAACCGTAGGTGTGGCATGAGCGGTACTTCGTGGGATTTGGACATGCTCCTTTCCGACCATCACCTCGGGTTCTTCCTCAATTGCATCCTCCGTAGGAGCAATTGGTTGAGGAGTCGGTTCCTTAAGTGTCTTACCACTACGTGTGGTAATCACTTTCATCTCTCCCTTAGGGTTCGATATGGTGTTGCTAGGAAGACTACTCGAAGACGGTTTGCACATAATTGCCTCAAACATAGATGAAATTTTGTCCTCAAAAATGGATTGCCTCTTCTCGGCCTTAATCATTTCTTGCTTAATTTCATGTTGCCCTTGTTCCATTTTTTGTTGGTTTTTTTGTAACCTAGTTACATTTCCTTCCATTTTGTTTGTATGGATTTTAAGCTCATTTGCTAACTCATTTTTCAACTCTTTCTTCAAGTCGTTCTTAAACTCGGATCTTAGGCTAATGATTTCTCTTTGAATGTTGTCAAACCTAGCATCGTTTCCATTAGCGTATTCAACAAATTCATTTGGAAGATCTTTCAAAGTTTGTAAGCCTTTGTTGTTGTTTTGAAAATCACTTTGATTTTTGTTTGAAACTTGATTATTAGCCCCTTGATTACCATAGTTTCCTTTGTAATTGTTTTTGAAACCAACTTGATTGTTTCGATAGTTGTTGTTAGCATTTTGATTTGAAGAAAAACCCGGTGGAGTCAACTGATTGGAGCGGGTAACTTGACCGTCTTGGTTGTAAGTTCCCGTGGCCGCGTAGGCACTCGAAGTGTTACCACCGTTGGTAATGCACTCGGAGAAATCATGACCTCCACCACAATACATACATGAAGCCTCAACCGCTTTAGCCTTAGCGGGAGCACTTTGTTCTCCAACTTTGAATTTAATTAAAAGTCCTTTAAGCTTATTAAAAATTCTGTTTTCCATGTTCGCCTCAATTTGGCAAGAATCGATGGTATTAGACAAAGAAGGTGAAGCCGAAGACGAAGCCTTACGAACACTCGACGTGCTACGAGGACTATACACCTTAGATCTATTCTCAATTATCACCAAATCTTCCTCAACCGTTTTACACAAAAAATTACCACCCGCGGCGGCATTTAGATAATCCCTTTCATGATCATTAAGTCCATTGTAAAACGTGTCAATTTGATGCAAATCGGAAAAACCGTGATGAGGACAATCATGTAACATTTCCTTAAACCTATTCCAAGCCGTTGAAAAACTCTCATTAAATTCTTGTGAAAATTTTGAAATCTCGTTTTTCAAGTGAGTAGTCTTAGAGGGCGGGAAAATTTGGTTCACAAATTTTGAAACGAGATCCTTCCACGTCAATATAGAATTGGGTTGCTCTTTCTCTAACCAAATTTTAGCGGGCCCCGCTAAGGAATATGGAAAAAGCATCATCTTAATCGAGTCATTAGCAACATCCTTAAATTTGCAAGTGGTGGTAAGACGATTGAATTGACGGATATGGTTGTACGGGTTGTCCTTTTCATCACCATGGAATTTGTTGTTTTGGATCATCGACAACAAACCCGTTTTCACTTAAAAATTCTCCGTAAGGATAGCGGGAATTACAACAGCCTCTCCATAACCCTCGGTGGGTGCTTGAAGTAACTCCATCATAGTTTGATTCTCCATGGTTGGTTCCTCTCTTACGATAGGTTCGTCAATAGGAGATTCCTCACTAGAAAGATTAGGAGTAGGTGTTGAATCCTTTCGGTTTTTTCGTTTACGTGCACGTCTTGCTTGATTACGAGTAAGCATAAACGTCACGTACAACGTGGGGATGAGCAAAGAAGATTCTATTTGGTGTTTTGTATTTTTCCAATTTTTTTGTGGTTTTTGATTGTTTTTACTTTTTTTGGATTTTTGTGATTGTATTAAGTAGACAAAAATCTACAAATCTCCTCCTTAATCAAATCTCTTGATTAAAGAAGCTTCAAGGAATGAAAACGATCACGTGAACTAAACGCCTTCGATGACTTTAGAACGTTGGTGGAACACCAAAACGTTCAAGAGGGTTTAATCAAATGAAACCAAGAAAGTATATATGATACTAAGTAATACTTTGGGCGGCAAAACCCTCGATTAGCTTTCAATCTCAAAATACTCACAAGCAAGCGGGGAAACGAGGCGGCGCGAAGCACTTAAGAGCCTTTTTCCTTAGGGTATATTTTATAATACCCGCCTTATACCCACCTTATAGTTTGTATTTTTCAAAATCGAGCTTCACGAAAGTATTTATCTATTTTTGCCTTTTCTTTCTTGTTTGAGATTCGAATACAATGATTGGGTAATGACATCCCAAGTCAAGGTTGTGTTTTTACACTTTTGGAGTACTTGTGAATTTATTGTTCTACGTATACAAATAGTAATAATATTCACAAAAAAAACGAAAAACCGATAATACGTATTAGTAGAGTGCTACTAATACAAATAGATATTTTGGCTATATATAAAAACAACAATTGCTAAATCAAAACACAACACGCCTCCCCGGCAGCGGCGCCAAAATGATATTTGAGTTTTTACACACCTTTGCTTTAGGAAAAACAAAAGGGTAATTAGGGCAAGTATTAACAAGTGATTTAGGAAAACAACAAGTTATGACTCAAAGTGGGGATCGTTCTCAAGGAGGTTTGGTGTGTGTGTGTTAAGAGATGATTAATGATGTGATTATGGTTGTGAGAAAAGAAAATAGAAATGAGGTAAGAAGAGAATGACGGTTAAGATGACGAATTAAACTAAGACGATAAAGTCGTACACGTAAAACCGTAAAAAGTAGAAAAATAAAACATTTACCCTAAAAATTCCTAGAAAATTGCAATAAATCCTAAATAATGTAATTAGAGTTTAAAAAAAAATCAAAAATCACTCAAACCTTTTATTTAATTAAATAATAAGTTTTTGAATGCTAATTAAAGCCCTAAAAATCAATTTAATTAACAAAAAGCCCAAAATGAGATTTTTTCAATTGTAAACCTCTAAAATGACCTAACTTAATTTAAAACTATTTTTGAAAATTTTAAAATTAATAAAAACTATTTAAAAACAATTAAAAACTATTTAAACTTAAAATAATTATTAAAATTAATCTAATGACAACAAATATTCTAAAAATTGTAAAATTCCTAACTTAATGTATTTATCCTAACAAAAATATAAAAACTTGAAAAAACTAAATTTTAATTTTTAATAATAAAATAATATTAAAAATCCAAAATTTATAAAAAATTCTAAAAACTTGCAAACTAGTTTATTTTAACCTAATTAAACAGAAAATGAACTTGAAATACCAAAAATACCCCTAATGGGCCTTCAAATGGGCCAATGTCCAAAACAGACCCTTCTTGGGCCAAAATAAGCCCAATAAGAAAAATGTTTATAAAAATAGACCAAAAGCTCCTATCTGACCTAAATTTTGATTCTAAACACTATTTTTCAAAGGCTCAAAAGCTAAAAATGTGATATAAGCTGGCTTATATCAAACAACTTATTCTTAATGGGCTTTTTGGCCCATTAAGCTATAAGCTGATGCCATAAGCTCAAATTAGACACACAAGCTTATTTTGAGTTACTTAAGACTTCTTTAAAAATAAATTTGAAAAAAGTCCAAGGAATAAGCTTGAAAAAGCAATAAGCTATCTTCACAAAACGACAAAATAGTCGTTTTCGAATTCTAGGCCACCCCAAGAGCTGATTCAAGTTTCAAAAGCTTTTAAATGACTAGACAAAGCTTAATCAACAAAAAAATTTCAAATAAGTTCACTCAATAAGCTGAAATAAGCAAATAAGCACTTCTTTAAAAGTCAACTTTATGAGTTTTCTAGCAAAAAGTCAAAGTCAAGGGCTGATAAGCTCCAGTTCAAACAAATGGGTCAAATGATGAAGATTGATCACAAAAAGTAAGTTGTTGCAGGTCAGGATAAACCAATATGGCTTATTAATAAGCTAACTGAAAATTAACACTAGCAGGGGCTAGTTTTGGTGTCTGAGCAGTGGGAACTTTTTCCACTGCTTGACTTGTTTGACTATTTGTCTTTAGTGACTTTTTTGTGGATTCAAGTTACACAAAGGCACCCAAATGATCAGTGGATCATAAGGAGTCAATAACAACAAAGAAATCACAATCACAATCAGCCAATTAGTACACTTAATTCAATTAAGCACCAGATATAGCCCAGACATGAACAAATAAGTAGTTATGGTTCAATAAGCACTTATAGCACAATTCAGCCAGCCAAACTTCACCAAATGCATAGACAAGAAATAATAAACTTAAATGAACAAGTCTAAACAGGTTTCATGCAATGGTACAAAGTATAGATCAAGATTCAAGCATAATAAGTTACTGATGAACACTAACACAAGCAGTTTTTTACTTTGCTGATGCACTTGACCAACAAGCCAAATTCAAAAACTCGGATCTATCACATATGTTGTATAAACAATGATTTAACAACTTTCAGCCCTAAGCATGCATATATTCTAGATATTACCAAAATCTTAGGTCAAAATCAGTCAAAACCAATGAGATATAGCACAATGTTTGATTCAAGGATTTAAACCCAATAACTTGCAGCAAATAGCACTCAACCAAGTAGATAACAGATACAAAACACAAAAAACACTTTTCAACAACACAATAACACTCAATGATTCAAAACAGGTAATCCCAAACACCCTTTTAACTTTTCAAATCACAATTTTCAAATCAAAAGTGTATTCCAAGGTTACCCAAACCCAAATCAACACAATAACAGATGTAATATGCAGATTTGAACAAGATTAGACCACAAAATCAGAAAGAACACAAGCAACACACAAATTCACCAAAAATCCAAATTTTTAACAGATTTTGAGTAGAATGGTGTGCACCTCATGGATGTACATCCACACCCACGAATTTTGAGCTTATGTGCTAGCAAGAACAAGCACAAGCTTCCACAATAAAGCCTGCTAAGATTCAACAAGATTAGAAGAACAATATCAAAAACAGAAAAAGTGAAAATCCTTGATTAATGCAACCTTAGTTCCCCACACTTGATTATCCCCAAGTTATAAGCTTCACCACACCTTGATAACTTAATATTAGGATGCTATGATCAGCTTTATAGCCCAAGAATTCCTAGGTTTGAACTAGACTTAGCAAAATATCAAGAAAAGTGGAATATGTGCAAACTTTTACACACTCCTTTGAAATCAGGTTTTAGGATTCAAGAACAATAAACAAGCAACAATAATAAGCAGATAATAAGGTTGGCACTTGATTTTTCTTCACCAAATTCAAACACATTTCATTAACTGAATATATGATTTATAGATTTGTGAACAATGGAAAATTTAAGAGCAAAGATAAATGTATTGAGTCCTATGCCTTATATATGCGTACTATGAACTAGTGAAAGCTAAAAAACAAACCCCTAATTCTTGGTAAAGTCCTAGAAATGCCCTTGAGGGTTTTTGAACTTTGAAGATCATGTGACAAGTTCTTGGCAGTTTGTGGAGGTGGCATGTGTGAAAATGCATCCAATGGCTCCAAATAAGCTTAAGGAGTAAACTGGAATATGGTGTGTTGATTTCCTGGCATCTTTTGGCTTTTTCCCCAAAACCGAGTGAAGAGGGTTTATCATGTGACTCATGTGGTGATGTGGCATAGGGTTTAAGGGTGGGGTTGTGTTTAGTGTCACCTTAATTGTAATTCTGGAGGTGATCAAGTGCTAATTACAAGGATTAAAGAAAAACCCAATTTTGCTAAGAACACCAAGAACATGGTGTTTAATCTTTTTTGGGGAGTGATTAAGGTTTAAATTAGTGTTTAGGCGCCAAGGTTAAAAAATGATAAACCTAGTGAAGTGGATTGGTGAGGTGGAGTGAAGGTGAGCTCTAATTGGTTGTAATGGGTGAGTGGGACACGTGTAAGGGAATGGTTGGTCTATGTTTCTTTCCTTGTCTGCCACATTTAACCCCTTAACTTTCATTCTCTTTTCATTTGCAATTTAATCAGCCAAAAGACGAATCCCTTTGTATTTAAAGTTTCACTTTTCACACTTTTGCCCCAAATACTTTTCCAAAGTATTTTAGGGGTATTTCTTGCCAATTCTTGATTCTTGAAGGGCTGTTTTGGCATTTTATTCATTGATAATGGTCTTGACTTGTTTGTTTGACTTCTTGGAGGACTGAAATTGCCAAGTCATGATTAATGAGGGACCATTTTTGCCATTTCTTCAAAGTCAATGGTCCTTTTGGTAATTTTGACATTTTCAAAGGACCAAACTTGTAATTTCTTGTAACTTGAAGTCCTTCATGGTATGTTTACTTTGAGGAGGATTAATATTGACATTTTAGTTTTGTTGAGGGACTAAAATTGCCAATTCTTCAAAGTGGTGGGCCTTTTTTGCAATATTGACAATCTTTAGGGACCAATCTTGTAATTATGAGGATACAAGGGTATAAAGTGTCAATTCTTCAATATTGGAGGACCCTTCTTCACAAATATTCGAATCTTCAAGGGTTAGTCTTGGAAAATTATTCATTAGGGCTTGGTTCAATGTGCGGCTTTGTTTCACGTGTTCGTTTTTGCATGATTCTTTTGATCTTTTGTCATTTTCTCAATATCCGTACCTAAAATACACAAGCAACAAACACAAGCATATATTTGGCCAATTTCATGATATTTTATGCATTTAAAGCTCTTTTTGGACGATGAGACTTTGTATTAAAGTAGTCTCATCAGTGATGAGACTGCTTTTATACATAGTCTCGTCGTCCAAAAGGGGCTTAAAATGCATTAAATATCATGAAATATGCCAAATATATGCTTCTGTTTGTTCAATGTGTATTTTAGGTACGGATATTGAGAAAATCACAAAAGATCACAAGAATCAAAGAAAAACGAATATGGGAAAAGAAGCCGCACAATGAACCAAGCCCAAATGTGAATTTTTCAAGAATAACCCTTGAAGAATTGAAGATTGTACAAGAAGGGTCCTCCAATATTGAAGAACGGACACTTTAAACCATTGTATATTCATAATTACAAGATTGGTCCTTAAAGTTTGTCAAAATTACAAAAGGACCCTCCACTTTGAAGAATTGGCAAGAATGGTCCCTCAACTTTGAAGACTTGTCATTATTAGTCCTCCAAAAAGTCAACAATACAAGTCAACACCTTGAAGAATGAAGAAATGCCAAAATTAATCCTTCAAGAATCATCAAATTACAAGAAATACCCTTGAAATACCTTTACAAAACTATTTGGGGCAAAAGTGTGTAAACTGATACTTTATTAACAAAGGATTTCAGTTTTATACATTTAAAACAAAGAATGAAAGAAGATAGAAAGAAGGGGGGGTTAAAGATGGCCGACATAAAACTTACCTTAACCAACCATAGTGTGACACCTCACCCACCAAATCTCTTCCACCAATCAGAACCCACTATCTTGCCATGTCACTTCCCACTCACCAACGAATTTAACAAATCATAATTAGTTAAATAAAAGCGAGGTTAACAAGTTTTTAAAACATAAACTGGATCAAACCACTCCTATTCACATGAAGAACACAATTAGGGATTTCATAATCACTTGTAATTAAACTCTATAAATCTCTAGAATTATGATTAATGGTCCACTAATCATAACCCAACCCTTAAACAAGCCACCTCACCACTCACAAGGTCACATGTAAGGTGCCCTGCACACGTTTTTTAGAAGAAGCCAAAAAGTGCCAATGAATCCAACGCCCCACAAGCAGCTTTGTTCCTAAGCTTTTTTGAGAGCCCTTTGATCAATTCTCACCAACTTTACATCAACAAAATGCCAAAGAGACTTCACATGTTCAAGCAGATTTTCAAATTCGACAAGGGCAATTTGGGACTTCTACACATTAGGGTTTATAGTTTTTTTAGCATAGTTTGTAGCCTATATAAGGCATTAGTATCACAACATAGTTCGTTGTTCTTGGTTTTCTTTGGTCAAAAATCTGTAAAGCCTTTGTTTCTAGTGAATGAAAAAAGTGTTTGATTTTGTGACGAATTCCAAGTTCCAATCTTTATTTTATCTTTTTATTGTTATATGTTTGTGGATTTGAAAGTTCAAAGTTTGGTTTTAAGTATTGTGCAAGTGTTTGCAAAAGTTTTCAAAATCTAATTTTCTTTCAAACTTTTTGTTCAAACACTTGAAGCTTTTGGGTCATAAGTTGATCATAACACCCTGATAAGGTGCTTATCAAGGTGAGGTGAGACTTGTGGCTTGGGAGGATTCAAGGAGTGGGGAACAAATTTGGAAGAAATATGCTTGTTTTCATATTTTGTTCATATAATCTGTTTTGTTTTTAACCTTGGTGTTCTTAGCAGCTTTTTGTATGCTTGTGGTTGTTAAGCTACCACATAAGCTCAAACATACGTGAGTGTGGATGTACATTCATGAAGTTTGAGTTATATTCCCTAAAAATCTGTTGAAAAAAGTGTTCTAAGTGATTTTTGTGATTCTGCTTGTGTATGTGTGTTTTTACGCATGCAACTTGGTTCTTGATTCATATGTTGGATGTTATGATGCTTATTTGGGCTTAAATCAGTCTTGAGAATACTTTTGCTTTGTTAAAATTGGTTTTAAAAAGTGAAAAGGTTGTTTGGGATTGACTGTTGGTTCAGGATTGCATGTGTTTGACTAGGTATTGGTGTATTGTTAGAGTGTATATCTGTTATTAAGGTGTTTGAGGTCTGATATTTACAAGTCTTTTGTTTTGAAACCTAAAATCTGAAATCTTGGCTTATTGAGTTTGTTCTAGGCTGTTTTGCTTTGAAATCTTGTGCACAACTAGTTTGCCTGTTAACCTTGGGATAACAAGTGTTAAATCCAAGTATTTGCAACCTGAGTGATGGATCTGAGGCCTTGAAATTGGATTTGGTATCATGTAGTTCAGCAAAATTTGTTCTTGTCTGCTTATTGTTCATCAGTGACTTGTTTTTGCTTAGATCTTGTTCTAATCGTGGTTATTTTACTTAAAACAAGTTTATTTGTGTTTCACTAAGTCTGATATTGCTGTTGTATGCTTTGGGTTAAGTTTGGTAGGCTTATATTAGCTTAAAAGTAGCTTATAACCACCAGTTCTGCTTATTACATGTTTGTGCCATGTCTGTGGACTAATTGATTAAACTGTATCATTTGGCTGAGTGTAATTGTGTTTTCTTGCTTGATTCTGACTCCTTACAACCCATAGGTTGTAAGGGTGCCTCGATTATCCAACAAAACCAAGAGAAACTCTCTAAAAAGCAAAGTCAAGAAGTCAAAGCATTGGGAACTCCTTTCCCCTGCTGCTAGCCACTGCTAGTGCAAATTGGTGTTCAGCTTAATTATAAGTCATTCTAGCTTATTCTAATGTGCAACAACTTATTTTTGGTAATATGTCTTATTACTTTAAGCTTATAAGTTAGTTTTGAAGTTTATAGCTTTTGGTTTTAGCTTTTGACTAGAAAACGACTGTTTTGTCTTTTTCAAAAACAGCTTATTGCTTATTTCAGCTTATTGAGTGTGCTTATTGGAAAACATTTTGTTGATTAATCTTAGTTTTGTCATTTAAAACCTTTTGCAAGTAGAATCATCTTTTGAAGTGGCCTAGAACTCGAAAACGACTATTTTGTCGTTTTGTGTAGAGAGCTTTTGCTTATTTCAGGCTTATTTCTTCGGCTTTTTCAAAATTTCTTTTCATAGATCTCTTAAGTATCCCAAAAGAAGCTTGTGTGTCAAATTAGAGCTTATGGCATTAGCTTATGGCTTAATGGGCCAAAAAGCCTATTAAGAATAAGTTGTTCACAATTAAGCTTTGATAAGCTCACTTTCAGCTTTTAGGCCTTCAGACTTTTGTGTTTAAAATCAAATTTTGAGTCAAGTAGGTGATTTTGGGATTATTTGGACAACTTTTTGCTTATTGGGCCAAAAAGCCCAATTTAGTGGACTGTTTTTCATTTTGGCCCATTTGAAGGCCCAATAGGGGTATTTTTGTAATTTCAAGTCCATTTCCGTGTTTATTAGGTTAAAATAAACTAGTTTGCAACTTTTTAGAATTTTTTTAAAATTTTGGATTTTTAATATTATTTTATTATTAAAAATTAAATTTTAGATTTTCGCAACTCTTTCATTTTTCCTAGTTTAATTACATTAAGTTAGGAATTTTAAATCTTTTATATTATGTTTATTGTCTTTCAGTTAATTTTTAGAATTAATTTAAGATTTTATAGTTTTTAATCATTTTATAAATAGTTTTAATTAATTTTAAATTTTTCGAAAATAGTTTTAAATTTAGTTAAGTCATTTTAGAGGTTTACAAGTAAAAAAAATCTCATTTTTTGGGATTTTTGTTAATTAAATTGATTTTTTGGGCTTTAATTAGCATTAAAAAATTAATATTTAATTAAATAAAAGGTTTGAGTGATTTTTGATTTTTTGTAAACTCTAATTACATTTTTTAGAATTCATTGCAATTTTCTAGGAATTTTTAGGATAATTTTTAAATTTTGTCACTTTTTACGATTTTACGTGTACGACTTTTCGTCTTAGTATACTTTTATCGTAACCGTCATCCTTTTTCTTATTTCTTTTCTCATAATTATAATCACAAACACTTAATCATTTCTTACACAACACACTTGCCTCCTTGGGAAACGAACTTTTTCAACCTTAAGGGTCATTAGTGCTTGGTTTTCCTAAACCGACACTTAATACTTGTCACTTTTACGCCTTTTTCCTAAAAGGTCGTATCATACCGCAATCATTTTGGCGCCGCTGCCGGGGTGGCGTGTTGTGTTTTGATTTGAACAATTGTTGTTTTTGTACTATCCATAAATATAATTGTATTAGTAGAACTCTACTAATACGTATTATTGGTTTTCGTTTTTTGTGTGAATATTTCTATATTTTATACGTAGAACAATAAATTCACAAGTACTCCAAAAGTGTGAAAGCACAACCTTGATTCGGATTTTCATCACTTTTGTATTCGAATCTCAAACAAAGTAAAAAGGCAAAATAGATAATTACTTTCGTGAAGCTTAATTTTGACAAACACACACTATAAGGTGGGTGTAAGGCGGGTATTATAAAATATACCCTAAGGAAAAAGGCTCTTAAGTGCTTCGCACCGCCTCATTTCCCCGCTTGCTTGTGAGTGTTTAGATAAAAAGGGCTAATCGAGGGTTTGTCACCCAAAGTATTATCTACATATCATATATTTCTTGGTTTCAATTGATTAAACCCTCTTGAACTTTTTGGTGTTCCACCAACGTTCTAAAGTTATCGAAGGCGTTCACTTCACGTGATCGTTTTCATTCCTTGAGGCTCCTTTAATCAAGAGATTTGATTTTAGGAGAGATTTGTAGATTTTTGTCTACTTAATACATCACAAAAAAAAGTAAAAACAATCAAAAACCACAAAAAAAATTGGAAAAATTAAAAACACCGAAAAGAATCTTCTTTGCTCATCCCCACGTTGTACGTGACGTTTATGCAATCTCGAAATCAAGCAAGACGTGCACGTAAACGTCGTAATCGAAAGGAAAACACACCAACACCTTCTAGTAAAGAAACTCCAAGTGAGGATCCCATTGTAGAACAAGAAGCTATCATGGCTAATCGTACTATGATGGAGTTGTTTCAAGCACCCACCGAGGGTTTTGGAGAGGCCATTGTGATTCCCGCCATCCTTTCGGAGAACTTCGAGATCAAGACGAGTTTAATGTCTATGCTTCAAGCCAACAAGTTTCGCGGACACGAAAAAAACAACCCATATTATCAAATTAGGCAATTCAATCGTCTCACCGCGACTAGCATGTTTACGGATGTACCCCATGATGCCATTAAGGTGATGTTGTTTCCATACTCATTGGATGGACCCGCCAAGATATGGCTTGAGAAAGAACCCCCAAATTCGATTTTGACATGGGGTGATCTCGTTTCTAAGTTTGTGAATCAATTTTTTCCACCATCTAAAACAACACATTTGAAAACCGAGATTTCACGATTTACTCAAAGGTCTAATGAGAGTTTTTCTATGGCTTGGGAAAGATTTAAACAAATGTTACACGAATGTCCACACCATGATTTTTCCGAATTGCATCAAATTGACAATTTTTATAATGGGCTTAATGATCATGAACGAGATTACTTAAATGCCGCCGCGGGTGATAATTTTTTGTGCAAAACGACCGACGAGGCTTTAAAAATCATTGAGAATAGGTCTAAGTTTTACAACCCTCATAACACACCGAGTGTTGCCACTATGGGTTCGTCATCGTCGTCTTTTAACATGAGTGCCTTGCAGGATGAAGCAAATGAGTAAAACCGGTTTTTTGATAGGTTTTCGACTCTTATGACTCATTGGAAAGCACAAGATGCTTTGAATTCCGCATTGGTTAAAGCGGTTGGAAAGAGTTGTATTTCGTGTGGTGGAGCTCATTATTTTTCCGAGTGCATTACCACGGATTGTAACACTTTGAATGCTTATGTAGCCACGGGAACTTATAACCAAAACGGCCAAGGTTCCCGCTCAAATCAAGCTCCACAAAATCAAAATGCTAACAACTATCAAAACAACAATCAAAATGGTGCTTATCAAGGAAAACAACGTAACTACAATAAGGGTAATTACCAAAGTGGAAATGGGCAAATTTCAAATCAAAACCAAAACCGTGATTTTCAAACTACTACACAAGATTTTCAAAATGCTCACACTAAAAATCTTAATGGATAATTTTTGGATTATGCAAAGGCAAACTATGCTAAGTTTGATAACATGCAACCTGAGATGATTAGCTTAAGATCCGAGTTGAAAAACGAGCTTAAAACGAACTTGATAATGAATTGAAAAATCATGCTAATAAAATAGAAGGAAATGTTCAACGTCTCCAACAAAATCAACAAAAAATGGAGCAAGGTCAACATGAGATTAAGCAAGAATTATTAAAAGCGGATGCTAGGCAATCAAAATTTGAAGATCGAATGGGAAATTTTTTTGAAACTATTATGTGTAAACCTTCTTCTTCGGGTGGTCTTCCTAGTGATACCATCGTAAACCCGAAAGGAGAATTGAAGGTTATTACTACTCATAGTGGTAAAACTTTCAAAGAACCCATTTCTCGTCCAAGTACTTCTACGGAGAAGGAAATAGAGAAAGAACACGAGGTGGTGGTAGAAAGGAGCAAATTCCAAGCCCACGAAGTACCGCTCAAACCACACCTACGGTTGAACCAATACCAATAGTGGATCCCGAGATTCCAAGGCTGATGCCTATGCCCCAACCCACACCACCCTTACCTTACCCATCAAGACGAAACAAGGAAAAGGCACTAGATTGTAACAATTATCAATTGGAACTTTTTATGCACATGTTTCGTGACTTACATTTTAATATAAGTTTTGCCGACGCTTTGGTCATGATGCCTCTATTTGCCGCAAACTTCAAAAGTATGTTGAATAACAAAGAGAAATTGCAAAAGTCGTCTAGTTGTTCATCGGTTTTTCTTAGCCGCATACCTCAAAAAGTTGGTGATCCCGGTAAATTTTTAATCCCATGTGCAATCCAAGATATGGAAGAATGCTACGCCTTAGCCGATCTTGGTGCTAGTATAAATTTGATGCCTCTTGAGATTTTTAATTCGCTCAATCTTTCTAATCTCACTCCTTCAAGAATGTCAATCGAGATGGCCGATCATTCTACTATTCTAGCTTGTTGAGTATCCGAAGACGTC
Source organism: Glebionis coronaria (assembly GCA_025667525.1). Classification (NCBI taxonomy): domain Eukaryota; kingdom Viridiplantae; phylum Streptophyta; class Magnoliopsida; order Asterales; family Asteraceae; genus Glebionis; species Glebionis coronaria. The sequence continues at coordinate 171,406,262 of CM046880.1, read as the reverse complement.
TTTGTGAAAGTTGGAAAGTTTTACTATCCGGTGGACTTTATCATTGTAGACATTCCCATCTATCCTAACGTTCCTCTAATTTTAGGTCGATCATTTTTAGATACCTCGATAGCACTTATTGATGTTCATGCTAGGAAAATCACTCTACGTTTCAATGAGGAGGAACTCGTCATAAATGCAATTCAAAACTCTATGCTTTCTCATGTTTATTCCATCACGTCTTTGAACAATGTTGATTCCATCAAAAATATTTGCAAAAGATTTTCAAAAAGAGTTTTAGGATTTGTTGATAAAAACGATTTTCCATCCCCTCCGCCGGTGTAGGTTAAGAGTGTTGAACCTACGTCTCCAATTACGGAAGATTCTTCAGATGATGAATATGTTGACCCCGATGGAGAGGTATTCTTTGTTGATAAACGTTTTGAGAACTTACCACCACCTAAATGTTTATTAAATGTGAGAATTTTTAGTGTGCCTAACATCGTTTTAGAAACACCAAGTATTTTCCCGACATAATCAAATCGGGTTTTCATAACGAGTTTTCAAAAGATGAAAAAGGAAAAGATTTTGAATTGGATTTAAAAGATTTTTATACAACTCTAACTCCGTCATCACCACGTGTTTTGAGTGCTACAAGTTCGTCTTCTCCTCTTGATGATGCTTTGTGTGGGTTAAGTGTGGGGGAAGCCCCTTATGTTACCTCCCCTTTCTCCACCGAGGACGAGATATTTGATCCCGAAATTGTTTATAAAGTGATCTCTCGGTCTTCCACCGATGCAATAAATAGAAAATACTTTCATTTGAATGGTGCGAGTCTAACTCGAGTAGCTCATGTTTTAAGTGACTTACCCATTGTCCCACCCTTCTATTTATTCTCATCTATTTTCTTTGACCCCATTGGGGTTGTTTTGGCACGTGTTGAACTGGCGTTGGTTTGTTAACCCAATGAAAACGAGGATGCCATCTTCGATCACGGTATTTTGCATCATCAAAGGACTTAGTCCTTAATACCGGTTGCTTTTGGGCCTTGTTTATCATGTAAGCCCCACCAAAAATTGGTCATACCATGATTATCCCTAAATGATCATGTTTATAGGGGATTCGAGTCGAGCTTTTGACTCGGTAATTAAAAACAAGGTGCCTCGTGGGGGAGTCCCATGCTTATCCATGTACATATTATCGCTTTCTAATGTAGTAACGTGAGGGGATTTGTGCCCTTACAACCTTTGTTCTATGTTTTTTTGTGTATTGTGGTTTTTAGATGATCATGATCTTCACGATTAGAGCCTCTCGTGTTCGTTTTATGGGAGCACTCGATCGTTTGCTTTGAAGAATTTCTCAATATCCATATGATATATCCTTATATGTTCTAACCATTGGTTTATAGCACACTTCATAAACGGCTTTGAATTTAATGGTTACACCCTTGCCATGCTAGATTATGCACTCGACTATGTCTCTAGTATGGGGGTTTCCAACCCTTAGACTCGAAACATTCAGGACAATGTTTAACTTTAATATGGGGGTGAATAGATACTTGCCTTGCTAAACCTTCACGATTTCCAAAGTTTATATTTTTTTGTTTATCGTTTTGTTGCAAAATAAGACTAAAAATGGCCAAATTTTAAAAAAATTCTCACGTTTTATAAGTGTTTGAAGACACGAATGTAGATTTTCGGATGGCGAGAATAAGAGTAATTTTTTTCTCGACCTTGCGTGTTGAGAACTTAGCTTCGATTCCTTAACTTTATATTAGGCTAAGTCTCTCAATTGAGGAAAAGAAATGATAGAGTTAATTATAAGTTACTATGCTAAACGTAGAGTACTCGTATTCTTTAAAAAACTCATGTGTTCTCGTTGTTTGCTTATTCTCCGTTCGCTTGTATATATTCTTTTCTAGTAGCTTCCATGTATTTAAATTGGGAAGACATTAAGGTATCGCCAGGGTCACGGTTTTGAAGTATTGGCAACCCGAATAATCAAAAGCTTCAACCAATAATAAGATTTCAAGTGTTCACCTAAATCAAGCAAACAATTTGAAGCTCCCAAGGCCGAAAAATCTATGCGAAATTGAAAGTGAATTATGCCTTAATCTTTGAAGCTTTAAAGATCCAAAATTCGCATTTAGCTTGAGGATATACGTCTTTGGCCATAATAAACACCTCATGGCGAGGTTAAATAAAAGGCAAGGCAAGACCGAAGTCATAATAAAATATTCATGGCGAAGTTGAATAAAAGATGGAGGTAAACCTATGATAATAAGGCCCATCCGTTAGGGGGCGTATAAAAGTCTTGGTTATAAGTCTCATGTTCAAAACCGTTATAAAACCGTGTTTATCGATCCTTCTTATTGACTTAATTTTTTTACATCGTTGTCTATTAGGAGGGATTATTAATTCGATGGTCTTGGTTACACCGTTATGACTCTATTTTTAGACCTAAATCTCTATCATCGCATAAGTAAAAAAGGTATCCTCGTGAACATTCAAGATAAAAATAAAATTTAAGAGATACCACTTAGGAAAATGGGAGTCTAAGTACGTGATTAGGGCATCTGAGTAGTGTTAGCATTACTAACTTATAATGACAATGATCTCGTTGCACGCTTGGCATGGAATTGGGTGAAAATCGAGGACGAAGAAATTATTTCTAACGAAGCATTCACGTGTTCTTATTCTATGAACCTAAACGTCCCATTTTTCGATGAAAATCATACATTATGTCTAAAACGCAAGTAGTAATAGTAGTAGTGTAGCAAGTTTATCATTCAATAAAAGTGAATAAAAATGAATTTTGGAGGTGCTACGATACTTTATTCGAGCATTGCGTGAGGGCACGACAATGGTTTAGTATGGGGGAGTGATAGGAGTGAAAACACCCATCCTTTGACCACTTAATTTTAATAATGACTAAGCCAAAACGTGTATTTTATGTCGTAAATGTCGGAATTATGCGTGGTTTGTGTTTTTATTGTGTTTTAGGACCAAAAGATGAAAAAGGAGGAAAACACGGGCTTTCATGGGCTTTTATCGAAGAAAACGAGAAAAGACGAAGTCAAAAGATCAAGAGTGCAAAAAGAACGGAGTTCCAAGGCCTATTCTGAAGATTTATCAAAGAAAAAGTCTAAAGACGGAAGTTTAATGAATTCAAAGAACTCAAGTCTAATAAATGAAGAAAATTATAAGACGAGTTAAATTTATATCGACAAATCCCGAGACGACGTCAAAAAAGACGAAGAATTTAAATCGAGTCGAGACATGAATAAAGAAGGAAGAAAGCATCAACATTTTAATCCTCCTATAAATACCCTCCTAATGTGTCATTAGGAGGGGGTTAGATAATTTTTAGTTAGTTTTATTATTGTAAGGTAAGTAGGAGTAGATTAATATACTTTCTCTCTCAAGTTTTCCTTAATGTTCTTCAAGCTTTTTCATTAATCTTGTGTTAAATCTTTGATCTTTAATCTTTTTAATTCAAGTTTTTTAATCATCTTCTTCTACCTTTCTTATTTTGTTTATCTTTGATTCGTGATTATCGTTGATTTTGTTTCATCTTAGTGTTAATGTGATTTAAAAGTTTATCTTTTTATTCATCTATAAGTTTTAATACGAATGAGCTTTGAGCTTAACATGCTTATTGGCTTATTTTGTATTTAGCTTATTTGTTTTAAAGTTTTCTTAAAAGTTTTGTCTTTTTAAAGTTTGATTTAAATAAGTTGCTTATTTAGAGTTTTTTAAGTTTTTATTTGTGCTTATTTAGTTATTTTCATTAAATAGTTAGTTAAATTTCAGTTTTAGCTTATTGGAAAGTAGCTTATTTGATTGCTTATACGAATTTCTTTCCAATCGGAATAGGGTTTCCCCTTTCCGATCAGCATTCCGACTAGCTTCCTTGTTATTCCGATCACTGGATCGGAATAGGGTTTCTGTATTCAGACCAGGATTCCGATCTGGATTCCGACTAGGATAGTTATTGGTTATTCCGACAGAAGTTAGTTTCAATTATTCCGATAGTTTCATTTTAACATTCCGATAGAAGTCATTCGTGTATTCCGATAGAATTCCTTTTTCTAGCATTCCGACAACTTTTAGTTTAAACATTCCGATCATTTTCCTTTTTACTCATTCCGATAGTTTTATTTTAAGCTTATTTCGATTGCTTTCCGAAGCTGATTCCGATCGGGATCCGATTACATTCCGATGGGTTTCAGTTTTACTCCATATTTACTTTGTTTTGATTTAATTTCCAATTTTATTTTTCCCGCCATTTTTACTTAGTTTTATTTTAATTGTTTTAACTTAGAATTATTTTTAAGTTTGCATTTTATTAAGTTTCCAATATTTACTTTTTAAAGTTTTTAATTTTTCGTCATTTACTTTTAAGTATTAATTTTTAGTTTTTAGTTTTAAATTTCAAACTTCCACTTTTACTTAACGACATTTACATTTGCTTTTGCATTTTTATTTACATTTTAATTTTCGTTTTACTTTAGTTTTAATTAGATAACTTTTCCCCTTTTTATTCCACCAAGAACGACTGAGTCGCACTGTTAACTAATAATCAATTAGAAAAGATCGGTTTAACGAACTTTCATAACTAAGTAAAATCTAGTTATTAAATGGCGTCGCTGCCGGCTCTTTTCGTTAAGATTAACGGTTTTCTGTGAGAGACGCGTTGGATTTTGGGATCCGTTCACTCTTGAATGTTATTTTTCTTCTCTAATTTTCAAAAATTTTCAAAAATCCAAAAAATATAAAATTTTCAAAAATCTAAAAAAATAGAAAAAAATAAAAACTAAAAATATTTCTTGTCAATCTTTCTTTTCCTTTTGTTGGTGTGTATGCGTACCCGTGCTCTTAAGAAGAAAGCAACTCAATCCGAAGTTGAAAGTCAACCTATTGTCACCATGGATAATCGACCAATGATCGAGCTTTTGCAATCGCACGTAGAGGGCAACACCGATGCTATTGTCATACCCGAGATTGGAGCCAAAAACTTTGAGCTCAAATCCGGCTTCATTCAAATGGTCTCTGCTCAACCATTCTTGGGGCGTACACTTGATGATCCTCATGACCATATCAAAAGGTTTCTTCAACTCACTAATACGGTCAAGTTTAATGGGGTTTCACAAGAGGTAATTCGCTTACAACTTTTTCCTTTCTCCTTAGAGAGACAAACCCGGCATTGGCTTGATAAGGAACCGCCACAAATTATTCTTAGGTGGTCGTATTTAGAGACCAAATTCATCAACTGTTTTTTCCCACCCTCACGTACTACCGCTTTGCGGAATGAAATCATTAACTTTGAACAAAAGTACGGTGAGACGTTTAGTGAATCTTGGGACCGTTTTAAGGAACTTTTAAGAAAGTGTCCACAACATGCTTTTACAAAATGCATCAGCTTAATACTTTTTACAATGGTTTAAGCATGAATGAACAAGATTCACTAAATAGTGCCTCGGGGGGTAACATTTTGGTTAAGTCTTCTACACCTACACCATCTAAACCCAACATCCCTTACCCTCTCGGTTAGACAAGTGCAAATTGCTTACTAAAGAGGACTCTCAAGTCACTTCTTTTATGAAGATGATCTCTCAAATGAATTTCAACATTAGCCTCGTTGAAGCACTTGTCCAAATGCCGAAATTTGTCAAAGCATTCAAGGAATTGCTTAGCAAGAAGGAAAAGATGGCTGAGTTTGTCAACACACGCTTAAATGAAAACTTTTCTGCAGTCATTCTTAAAGAACTTCCGGAAAAACTTAGAGATCTCGGTCGTTTCGTGTTGCCTTGCTTTTTTAACAAAGTTGAAGAATTTTCTGCCTTAGCCGATCTCGAGGCAAGTATTAATCTTATGCCTTTAAGTGTTTGGAAAACACTATCATTACCCGACCTTACTCCAACAAAGATGACTCTTGAGCTAGCAAATCGAACTCTCGCTTACCCCATTGGTATTGCTGAAGATGTATTTATTAAATTTGGTACCTTTACTTTTCCGGTCGATTTTGTTGTTCTTGATTATGAAATGGACCCAAGTATTCTGTTAATACTTGGACGGCCATTCTTGAGAATCGGAAAAGCCTTAGTTAATGTTGCCGAAGGTGAACTAATCTTAACGGTCGGGAATGATGCTCAAGTTTTTAAGATGGGGAAGATTACAAGTAAGTCAAATGGAAAAGAATCAGCAAAAATTATTAATGTGCTTCAGGAAGAGCTTACTTCTACTTTGGAATGTTTTAAGCTTGATGCTTTTGTTGTATATGATAATCCTCTTTTCGAGTCTTCCCATGACAATCCACTTTTCCAAGACGATGTGGATGATTTTGATGATTCTCTCCCCAATGTGGATCCCCCACCAATTTATGATTCTCCACCGATCTATGATGATTATGATAAAGATTCTAGTTCCGATGGGGATGATTATGCTGCTTTTGTTTCAAAGTATAAAGACATACCAACATATGATGATTTTGATGATGTTGATACTCTCTCGAGTGATTCTTCTCATGATAACCTTACTCCTACTTTTGATGAAGATCCTCTACCAAACACTATTGATACTTTGGATAATTACTCATTTGAGGAAGATTTTACCACTTTCCTTAATACATACTTCCCAAATGAGAATGATTCTCCTCCTTTGGACTTTGATTTTGGTCTTTATCCTCCTTCGGATATGAAGAAACCCGTTCCAAAGGAGAGAAGCCGGAAGACACCACCATTCGCAATACTTATGTTTTGACACCTCTCTATCCACCTTTTGAGGATGAGATTGTGCGATTTATGAGCGGGTCCTCTTCAAGGTCTACTGAGCCTGAGTGTTATTTTCCCCTAAAGGAAAAGGTGTTCGATCCCGGTATTGCAATTTTTAAGCCATCTCGGTATCCATCTGATGAAATAAAAGGAAAGATTTTTGGAAATTATGGAGATAAGCTTGCACCTTATCACCCTTGCTAACATCGTGCTCAACAACTTAAGGGAACCTTGCCTACTCTTCTTTGGCTTGCCTTGTTCGCCTTAAGCTTGTGCTACTTGATGGATGAAAACCATGTATTTGATCCCGGTGGATATGTTTCAAGCTTCTTACTATGCTAATCAAGGTCGAGTCAGGCTCACGACTCGGTGAACAAAAACAAGCGCTTCTCGGGAGGCAACCCGCAGTATCTATCCTTTTATTCCGTTTTTATAATAAGTGTAGGGGGTGACGCTCGTATGTGTTTGTTGTTTTCTTTCTTATCATGTGCAGGGATTTGAGCTTTCAAAGATTCACTGTTGATGACTTTTGACGACCCGTGATTCCGTGTACCCGTCTTCCCGGTTCTATCCTAAACTCTTTTGATTCACTATTTTATATTCTTCAATAAGGATTCACTTTAGTTGTCTCTTTCTTAGCGAGATTTAAACAACGTGCACAATGTCCTAAGTGTAGGGGAGTTTACTTCCACATGCTTAAACATTGAGGACAATGTTTATATTAAGTGTAGGGGGACTTCTACCGAAGTTAAGTGGGCTTTTCCTCATATTTGTCCTCATTTTAACGGGAAAAATTGATTTTTTGACATTTTTCAAAAATTTTGATCTATTTTGGCCTTGTAGTTTTTCCTTTATTATAGTTATTTTATTTCGTTGCTAGAATAAATTTTAATAAAGTGGTTTTAATTTTAAAACGTTGTGAATCTTTTGACCCAACACGAGTTTACTTATCTAAGTTTACTCTAGCTAGTATCCTTAACGTGTTTAAGTCAAGTTTTGCTAGGCTTTTATATAGGGAACTTTAAAACGCGAAAGTCTTAACTCTTACGGGTAAGAACAAGAACTTTTCGCAAGTTTCTATAATCGATCCTAGAAGTTCGTTTATCAAGGGAACTTTAAAATGCGAATTCGAAACTTGAAAGAGTCTAAGAATTTGCAAGATCCTATAGATTACTTGAAAACCCAAAACTTTGATTTAATAGGCTAAGCATCCACGAGTCTCATTCCTTGAAATTTTAAATTGTGGAGAACGAGAGATGATAGAGTCAATTATAAGTTTGGTATTCTTTCATTATTTATGTGAGTTGATTATAAGCTTTTTCTCCCATCGCTTGTTAATAAATTTAATTGCAATAAATAAGGTTGTACGATTTGAAAAGTTACTTAGCTTCTAGCCCAAGATCGTTTAAAATTTGCTCGGTAGCAATTAGAGTTCATTGCCAAGGCATAACTTATTGAAGCGGGATGCGAAGATTGGCGAGTCCGAAAAGGCCCTAACAAGGCATGAGGGCTACATTTTGTTGCTGAACATCCCAAGTGATGTGAAGAATCATTTATCAAAAATCAATATGAAGGATCGAGACACACGACGGAAAGCAAATACTCCCCTAAAGATCATGGAGAATTCTATCCAAAAAGGCCCTAACAAGGTATGAGGATAAATAGATCCAAGTCCTAAAAGGATTCGGATCGTTGTATATCAAAATCCCAAATAAAGATTGGAGGAAAATAAAGAAGTCGTGGTCCAAGTAAGAAGAATCTCTCAAAAAGATCAAGTGAAGAAATTCCTATTATGAAGAGAAGACCATTATTTCATGAACGTCTCTCAAGATTTGAAGTATGAAGTCACTGCCAAATATCGGTCCGAGAAAGGTCTCAATTCTTGAAGCGAGTTATGCTAAGATATAAACTTTATGAGGTCCCGAGAAGCAGTTTTAAAAGATTTTGTCCTTTAGCTAACTATTGATTAAATCGTCCTACTTTATTTTCAGCCTAAATAACTATCGAAATAAGTCAACAATGCATCCTCGTGATCATTCAAGACAACAATAAAATATAAGAGATACACCTAGGAATAAGGGAGTCTATGTAAATAACTGGGCCACATGAATTTGTGATAGTTTGCTAACTTATAATAACAATGAACTCGTTTTTAAGCTTGGTATAGGGAACGTGAAACTTGAGGATAATAAACTTTCATGACATTCCAAAACCCTAAAGTAAGTTTTTGATCTTTTTACTTGTTTTATTCCTTTATATATATTATCTCTTTAATAAAGGCCAATGTGGATTGATTATGATGGAAAATGTAAATCTTGCTTTGTAATTAATGCATTGCATGAGGGCATTGCAATGGTCAAGTGTAGGGGATTTGATAGGTGTGAAAACACCCATCCTTTGACCACTTAATTATTATAATAACTAATACAAAGTTTTTACACCAAGTATCAAAATTCGTTGTTCCAAATCTCTTCGAATTGACTATTGGTTCAAATTGCGATTCTATTGTTCTTGGTGGAATGATAAATGGTTGGGTTGATTATCTATTTTAAACTAATAGCAAATAAATGTAAATGTCGTTGAGTAAAGTAGAGGTTTAAAGATTAAACTAAAATGACGAGTTAAAAATAAATGCTTGAAAACTGATAGGTGTGAAAACACCCATCTTTTCTACCACTTAATTACAATAATAACCGAGCCAAAATGTGTATTTTATGTCTTTTATGTCGGAATTATGCGTGGTTTGTGTTTTTGTTGTGATTTAGGACGAAAAGGTGAAAAGTGGAGAAAACACGGCATTTACGGGCTTTTATTGAAGAAAAAGATGAAAGATGAAGTCGAGAAGTCAAGAGTGCAAAAAGAACGGAAGTCCAAGACCAATTCTGAAGATTTATCGAGGAAAAAAGTCAAAAGACGGAAGTTTACCAAAAGCCGAAGAACTCGAGTCTTATTTATTGAAGAATTAAAAGACGAGTTTAAAGAATCCCCGAGCCATAAGTCATTAAAGTCCAAGATTAACAAAAGATTAAGAAGGGAAGGACTTAATGGTGCAATTAAGAAGAAAGGAAGGAGAGGAGGAAGCTTCCTCTAAACACTCTCCTAATCTCCTATAAATACCCCTCATTTTCATTTCATTAGTTTTGTTGGCTAGAGTGACACTAGTTCTTCCACATTTACTTTTATGCACATTTAATTACCTTGCACATTTAAATACTTGTCTTGCACTTTTAATACATTTAATTTCCAAGTAAGTGTTCTTTAATTTTCTTGTTTTTAATCTCTCATTCTACCTTTCTTTCTTGCTTGATCTTTATGTTTACATGCTTATTGTCTTGCTTATTTGATTAAAGATTGTGTTTTTATGCTTTTGATTGTTTTAGATCATTGATTTATATAGCTTATTTGTGATTATCTTTAAGTTTTTAAAGTTTTTATAAAAGTTATTTTCGTATAAAAGTTTGTTTTTCGTAAATCTTTTCCATTTCGTGATTTAAAAGTCTTTAAATTTTAGTTTAGTAGCTTATTTTCATACGGTTTGCCTTAGGATTTTAGACTCGTGCTTATTTGATTAGTAGCTTATTTGTTTAGCTTATTTTGTACTTTTTCTTCCGTTTTCCGATCTGGTAAATCGGAAAAGGGATATACATTCTGATTGGAGTAATCGGATAAGGGTTTTAATATTCCTATCATCATTCCGATCTGAAGGAGGTTTTGGTATTCCGATCAGGACAAGGTAAGTGGTATTCCGATCTGGTCTAGTGACAGTTATTCCGATTGGTGCTCTTTCCCTCATTCCGATCGAGGTGTTGTGTGGTATTCCGATCAGGTATAGTTTTGATATTCCGATCAGGTGTTCTACTCAACATTCCGACCAAGCTTCACTCTACATTCCGATCAAAGGTAAGCCGTCATTCCGATCTGAGGTTGTTTGTTATTCCTATTGGGAGAAGTGACATATTCCGATTGACATTTCTAACAACATTCCGACGGGAGGTGTGTCTACATTCCGACGGTGAGCCTGATCGGAATATATTCCGATCTGGGGTATTTTCCATTTTTTGTCTTGTTTAGTTTTTACATTCTCATTTTAATTCTTGTCTAATTTTAATTTCCGCCACGCTTTAATTTTAAGTCATTTAATTAATTTACTTTCCGTCACGTTTTTAAATATTGCACCCTTTCGTTTAATTAGATTTAGATTAATTTTAACACCATTTTACTTTAACGACATTTACTTTTAAGTCTTTACACTTTTAATTTAAAATCAACCAAAAATATTTGTTCACCAAAATCAACTGAGTCGTACTTTGAACCAATAATCAATTCGATTAGACACACATCAAAGAACAATTTAACTGAGTAAAATCGAGTTATCAAATGGCGCCGCTGCCGGGTATTTTCGTAAAGATTAACGGTTTTCTGTGAGAGACACGTTGCTTTTTGGGATCCGTTCACTTGTGAGCGTTATTTTTCTTGCATATAAAAAATTCAAAAAAAAAAAAAAATCCATAAAAATTAAAAATTTCAAAAATCTAAAAAGATTTTATCATTATTGTGTATATATATTGTCTTTGTGTTTGGTTTCTTTTTCTTTTGCATTTTCAGGTGTATGCGTACTAGATCTTCTACTTATCAAGAGCCCGAGACTCAAGAAGATTTAAGTATGTCAGGTGTTAACAACAACAATAATCCACCGCACCTCAACAATAACAACAATGTTCTTCCACAGCCCGATCTTCGGACCATGGAGGAGCTTTGTAAACCTACCATGTTTGGACGAGGAGGAACGATTGCGCCGATGCAAATCAACGCTCCTGAGTTTTCGTTGAAGCACCACATGATTCAACAAGTGCAAACTAACCCATTCCGCGGATTGCCTGATGATGATGCCAACAAACACCTCGAAAAGTTCATTACAATCACCCAAAGCATGAAGTTTCCCGGTGCCACAATGGATGTTCTTCGCCTACAACTCTTTCCACATACTTTATCACATCATGCCGAGAAATGGTTTGATCGTCTCCCAAAGAATTCTATTCACACTTGGGATGACATGACTCAACGCTTTTTATCGCGCTACTTTCCACCATCCATGGTCACAAGCCTTCACAATCAAATCAGCGGTTTCATGCAAGATCCTGATGAATCTCTTTTTGATGCTTGGGAGAGATATAATGTCTTGATCGATCGTTGTCCAAACCACAACATGATCCCTGTGACCTTAATTGATACTTTCTACAACGGTTTGACTTTTCGAGATCGTGATACGATTAATGCAGCCGCCGGTGGCACATTCATGAAAAGGAGACCCGAGGAGTGTAGAGAGCTAATTGAGAACATGACTACTCACCACAAAAACTGGGATTCCTCTGCTTCTTCAAGGAACAACCTGAGAGTCAATGTTTCTTCCACTTCAACAAACCCTGATATGACCGAACTCACACGCATGATGACTGAAATGAGCAAAAGTATCACGCTTCTCGCTTCAAACCAACAACAACAACAAGTTAAAGCGGTTGCTAATCCTTGTGAAACATGCGGCGGTCCTCACTCATACACCGATTGTCCTTCTACACAAGGAAATTCGGAAAATGTGTATGCAGCTTATGGTAATTATTCACCGGAAAATTACCAAGCTCGACCTCAAGGGGATAGAAATTTGCTGAGCTACCGTTCCAACAATTACCTTTCACCCGGTTTTTCTCCTCAAAACCAAAACCCCGCCAACAACTACAATAGAAGCAACCAAATCCCACCAAGAGCTTCTAATCCTTATCAACCACCCGCCCAACAAACCCCACCCATTAATCCCGATGTTGAAGCCATCATGAGAACCCACGGTGAGCAAATCAAGAATCTACAGAGTCAAATTATCAATCTGAAAGGAGATATCATAAAGCAAGGAAATGAGATAAGATCCGAGCTTCGAGATAATATTCAATCCTCCTTCAGCAATCAAACGAATGATTTAAAGAATATGCTTGCTAGTTTCTTGCCCGCCTCTCAACCTTCTTCTTCGAGTTCTCTACCTTCAAACACCGTCACTAATCCGCGAGCAAATGTGAGTGCTATTACTACTCGTAGTGGAATTACCATTGTCGATCCACCAATTCCACCCCATCATATACACCTCCTCCATCACCATTTATCCTTACTCCTCCTACACCTAGTATTAGTGCACCATTACCGTCTCCGCCTCTTCATGACGATGTTTCCAGGAAAGACCCTTCAACATCTCAACCTTTACCTACACCTACAACTTCACCACCTAAACCTAATATTCCTTATCCCTCTCGTTTAGGCAAGACCAAAATGCTAACCAAGGATGACTCTGAAGTGGCACGCTATGTAAAGATGATTTCTCAAATGAACTTCAACATTAGCTTTCTTGAAGCACTTGTCCACATGCCCAAATTTGTCAAAGAATATAAGGAATTGCTTAACAAGAAGGAGAAGCTGATTGAACTCGCCAACACACGCTTAAATGAAAACTGCTCTGCAGTTATTCTTAAAGAACTTCCGGAAAAGCTTGGAGATCCCGGTCGTTTTGTGTTGCCTTGCGTGTTCAACAAAACTGAAGAATTTACTGCCCTTGCTGATCTCGGGGCCAGTATTAATCTTATGCCTTTGAGTGTTTGGAAAACACTATCATTACCGGACCTTACTCCAACAAAGATGACTCTCGAACTTGCTAATCGCACTCTCGCTTACCCCGTTGGTATAGCCGAAGACGTGTTTATTAAAGTTGGCACATCTACTTTCCCGGTTGACTTCGTCGTTGTCGATTATGAAATTGACCCTTGTATTCCTTTAATACTTGGTCGGCCATTCTTGAGAACCGGACGCGCTTTAGTTGATGTGGCCGAAGGTGAGTTAATCTTAAGAGTCGTGGATGATGCACAAGTTTTTAAAATGGGGAAGCTTACAAGTACAACCTTTGGAGGCCGAGAATCAGTGAATATGATTAATGTGCATGATGACTTCGTTGTTTACACAATCCTCTATTCGAGTCTTGCAATGATAATCCACTCTTTCATGATGATGTGGATGATTCTCGCCCCAATTTGGAACCTTCTCCCATTTATGATTCTCCACCGGTCTTTGATGCTTATGATGATGAGTCTAGCTCAGATTCGGATGATTATGATGACCTTACTTCTGAGTATCCCGAGCTGCCCACATATGATGATTTTGATGAGGCTGATACTCTTTCGAGTGATTCTTCACACAATGAAGATCCTCTGCCATCACTCGATCCTACTTTGGACGATTACTCATTTGAGGACGACTTCTCTGCATTTCTCAACACTTACTTCCCTCATGAGAGTGATGATCCTCCTTATGACTTTGAAGATTATCGTCTTGATCCTACTTTGGATTTGAAGAACATTCTTTCAAAGGAGAAGAAATCGGTCGACACCAATATCCGCAGCACGTATGAGTTAACACAACTTTGTCCAGCTTCTGAGGACGAGGTTGTGCTTCTTCGCGGATCTTCTTCCCATTCTGCTGAGCCTGAGTGCTATTTTCCCCTAAAGGAAAAGGTGTTCGACCCCGGTATTGAAATCTTTAAGCCATCTTAGTATCCACCTGATGAAATAAAAGGAAAAATCTTTGGAAATTTTGAAGACATGCTTGCACCACTTCACCCTTGCTTCCACCATGCTCCATCGTTGCTTAAGGGAACCTTGCCTACTCCTCTTTGGCTTGCCTTGTTCGCCTTAAGCTTGTGCTATTTGATGGACGAAAACTATGTCTTTGATCCTAGTGGATGTGTTTCATGCTTCTTCCTCTGCTAATCAAGGTCGAGTCAGGCTCACGACTCGGTAATAAAAAATCAAGCGCTTCTTGGGAGGCAACCCATGCATCTATCTTTCCGCTTTATTTATCATAAGTGTAGGGGGAGACCCGTTGGTTTGCTTTCCTCTCCTCTCTTCTTAATCAGGGATTCGAGCTTCAAAGACACACTCTTGATGATTCTTGACGACCCGTGATTCCGTGTCCACTTCTTCCCGGTTCTATCCTAAACTCTTTTTGTTGGGAATCTAAACTTGTTAGATTCACTGATCATTGATTTAAACATAATTAGGCTGTTAGATAGTCCCTTGCCTGTGCCTAGGAGGCAGGCAAGTTTCACAAGACTCACAGAGATCCAAGTCTCTGTGAGCAACCTCAGAGGAGTCCATGTCAGAGACATTGTCAGGGAAGTCGAAGATTACCTGAAGACATACTCATTGGCTGTGATGGATAACAGCCAAGATGTATCAGGGACTCTGAGGGGTTGAGAGTTAACAGGGGTGGCAATACCCTGATAACTCTCAGCACACTTTGGACATGCCATTTGTGTGTTCGAGACTATGAAGAATAAGGAAACTGTTTTTGACAACTGTTCCTTAAAGCATAATGGAAGACTACCAAGAATAGAAGGACATCATGTGACTGATGTGGGAACTTGTAAAAGCTTGTGTAGTCGACATCAAGTACTGTTTAAGTCAAACTCGTAACACTATAAATAGGATGTGTATCCATGCATTAATGTTCAACACTTTGAGATATTAAGAACATTAGTGCATATAACTTAGTGAATCAAACAGCTACGACTGTATTCATAAGTTAGGGTTTATTGTTCTTCAAAGTGTGCACAACACATTGTCATCAAACTGTGTTATCCATAACACTTGTAATTCTTTATTATATAATAATAAGATTACGTTTGAAAAGTAATACCTTGTGTTGATTAAGTTAAGATTAGGGTTTCTTGCATTGATTAGGGACTTTCAATTGGTATCAGAGCGGTGTTTGATATTAAAACCTTCAAGAAACATCGTTCTCAGTTTTATAATCAAGATCCACCATGCCGGAAACTTCTAACCCACAATCACCTTCCACAAACCCATCTTCACCAAGACTTAACCCTCCTGCCAATGACGATGATCTACCCCAACTTCTTGACTCAAGAGGTGGATCACACGTAACCAGTGTACCAGTCTTTGATGAAGAAGATTTTGCCAGTTGGAAGAGTCAATTTCTTGTATACCATGATGGGCTTGAACCTTTTCTCTTAGAAATTTTAGAAAATGGTCCATATATTCCCATGGCGCTTACATCCACTGAAGAAAACCCTCTTCCTAAACCTCTCAAACAATGGACTCCAGCTGATAGGAAATTAGCAAACCAAGATAAACGTCTCAAAAGCATCATAATTTCCTGTCTTCCCAAGCATACCATGAAGTCTGTCATTCAGTGTCCCACAGCTAAACAAATGTGGACAGACCTCATTCTTGGCCATGAAGGACCCTCTGAAACAAGAGAGACAAAGATTCAGGCACTCAGACTTTAGTTTAATGCCTTTTAGTCACTTGAAGGTGAAAAGGTTCAGCAAACCTATACTAGGCTGAAGATTCTTCTAAATGACCTGGCTATGAATGATGTCACTATTGGTCAAGCTGAGATCAATGCTAGTTTTGTCAACAGCCTTCCAAGAAAGTGGCTGAGCATGTATCAGACTCAGAGAGCTAACAACTCAATAAAAAATGATACCCTTGCTCAGCTCTATGGTAAATACAATTATGAAGAAGGGCTGATCGATAATATCTACAAATCAGAGACTGAAAGATTTGTAGTCCAAGGAGCATCTTCCAAAGCTTTGATCTCTGCAACACATCCTCATGACAGCGATTCTGATATTGAAGAAGATACCCGTGGCAGCCAAGAGTTCTTGTCAGACCTCAATGCAGAGTTCCATGAAAGAGCGTTGCTAGCAAACCAAAGAAGATACTACAAAAGATCTGGAAGAGTAGGATCAGCTAGTAAACCAACTGACAGGTCAAAGGAAACATGTTTTTCCTGTGGAAAGCTTGGACATTATCAAAAAGATTGTCCTTCTACCAAGACATCCTCACCCTCTTACCCATCATCTTCATCCAAACCCTACAAGTTCAAACAACATAACAAATCATCTCAATCCAATTCTTCAGACACTGAGAAGAAAGATTACAAAAATAAGTAAAAGGCACTTAAAGCTGAGTTAGAACAAATGAACTTGAAGATTGAAGCTCTGTCCAAAAAGAAAGGTGGTGAGAAAAAGACAGAGAAAGGGTTGGTTGCTGAAAATTATGATTGGAATGATGAACCACTGAATTCAGATGAAGAAGACACCACAAGAGTCAGGGCTTTTATGGCGATAGCTGAGGATGAACCAGCTATTGGAAAAGGTGATACTAGATCAGGACAATGGGTTGACATCACAATGAAAAAGGTACACAGGCTTTTATCTATGTCTGATAGTGATGAACGTAAGCATGTCCTTGATTACACCATTGTTA
Source organism: Glebionis coronaria (assembly GCA_025667525.1). Taxonomy (NCBI): domain Eukaryota; kingdom Viridiplantae; phylum Streptophyta; class Magnoliopsida; order Asterales; family Asteraceae; genus Glebionis; species Glebionis coronaria. The sequence goes on along the minus strand of CM046880.1, from coordinate 171,389,186 downwards.
ATTTACACTTTGTTGAGGAACAAAGAAAGAACCTACTTGATAAGTTTCACTTTGTTAAATCTGAAATGATAAATGCTAAGGCTGAATGTGAAACTCTCAGGCGGGTTAATTTAGAGAAAATATCCCTGCAAAATGAAGTAGCTAGATTAACCTTGAAAAACATAGCTTTAAATGATCAAGTCTCTGAACTGAACAAGATTATTGAAAAATGGTCGTGTGCTAGGTTTACTATTGATGAATTGCTTAGGGATGAAGTGCCTGCTGACTTAAAAAGGGATATATCTGCTAAGAAAAATAAGCTGAGGATTCTCACCAAACCCAAAGACATTGTCTTTAAATCTACAGAGACTATTCATATGTCAGATACCTCTTTGACAAATGACCCTGTCTCTGAAGATGTGGCTGAGCTACCACCTTTGCCCAAACTCTCTGGAGTTGAACCGAGAAGTTCTTCTAGATCTACTAAGGATGAACTTAGGACAGATATTGAGAATCCTCCAGCTAAAGTTTTGCATGTGCCTGCTAAACAAACTGGTAAACAAGTAGCCTTTAAGCCTGTTACTACTAAAGCTGTGAATAAGGTTGAACCTACCACTGAAGATCGCCTGTTGTCTCTTATGAAAGAAGTAGAACTCTTGAAACAACACATTAAGCCTTCCGCTGAATGCTCTACTTCTCATGAACCTAAGTCAGTCCTAGGTGAACCCAAAGGGGAAAGGTTAATCAAACCTTATTGCAATGTATGTAAAAATTCTCACCATTCGACCATAGATCATGACAGACACATGGCAGCTAAAAGAGCTCAGACACCCTCTAGGGAAAGACCACAGAGTTCCAAAAGGCAACAGGGAAATTACAAACCTTATCCTCCCTGTAAATTCTGTGGGTTCACAGACCATCACTCAGACGAGTGTGGTGACTTCCCTGGGTGTGATATCTGTGGGAGTTATAACCATGAAACAATGAATTGTCCATCCCAACGCCAAAAGTTTTTCAGGAACACAAGAGTTGCTAATAAGCAATTCAGGGAACCCATTGGAAAGTTGGGTTCACCATAGGAACTAATCTGTTTCTATGTATCTGTGCAGAAATATCTCAAGGAATCGGTATGGTATCTAGATAGTGGCTGTTCTAGACACATGACAGGGATTCAACAATACCTGCAGAGATACTCAAAGGAGCCAGGTCCTAAAGTGGTGTTTGGAGATAACTCTTCAGGTGACACAGAAGGATATGGCTCAGTGAACTACAATGGGATTACATTTACCAGGGTTGCATATGTGAATGGTCTTAAACACAATCTTATTAGCATCATCCAATTGTGTGATGCTGACTATAAGGTTTTGTTTACTAAGACTCAGGGAACCATATTCAACAAAAACAATGATGTTGTGCTGATTGCACCTAGAAGGAGAGATGTTTATGTCATCAACATGGCTGTGTGCTCTGAAGACAGCTCAAATTGTTTTCTTGCTAAAGCCTCTGAAAGTGTCAATTGGCTGTGGCACAAAAGACTGTCTCATCTCAACTTCAAGAACATCAATAAGATAGCCACTCAAAACTTGGTTGCTGGTCTACCTTCAGTAATGTTTTCCAAAGACAAAACTTGTTCTGCCTGTGTCAAAGGAAAGCATTACAGGTCTTCATTCAAGACTAGGCAATCATTCTCTATTGACAAGTGCTTACATCTCCTTCACATGGACTTGTTTGGGCCTGTCAAACCTCAAACCATTAATCACAACAAATACACCTTGGTCATAGTTGATGAATTTTCAAGATACACATGGGTGTTCTTCCTCGGAAGGAAAAGTGATGCAGCTGAAACCATCATGTCCTTCATCAGACAGGTTGAAAATATGAATGATATTAGAGTCAAAGCTCTAAGAAGTGATAATGGTACAGAATTCAAGAATCATCAACTTGAATCTTTTTGTGATGAAAAAGGGATTTCTCAGAACTTCTCTTCAGCTGGCACTCCTGAACAAAATGGTGTGGCTGAAAGAAGAAACAGGACTTTGATTGAAGCAACAAGAACTATGTTAAATGGTGCAGCCTTACCAAAGCAATTTTGGGGAGAAGCTATTCACACTGCCTGCTACACTCAAAACAGATCAATCATTGTCAAAAGACATGGTAAAACCTCCTATGAAGTTTTCAGAAAAAGATCTCTAGACGTCAGCTATTTTCATGTGTTTGGGTGTCCTGTGTTTATTTATAACTACAGGGATAAACTTGGAAAGTTTGATAAAAAGGCTGATGATGGTTTCTTTTTGGGATACTCTCCAACAGCCAAAGCCTTCAGAGTATTCAACATCAGAAGACAAGAAGTAGAAGAAACATTCCATGTTAGATTCAATGAAGATGATGAAGTCATACAGAGAACAAGAACAGAGGGTGATTAAATAGATTTTAATGAAAATATTTCTTTCCCAAGTGATGAGTTCACAGAACCCAGACCTACCAGTCATCATCGCTCCAACACTCTCACTCCTTATGTCCCTGCCTTTGACCCTTTGTCAACTCACAACATAGAAGTTCCTACCTCTCAGGAACTTTATGAAGAAGAACCTCAAATCTCTGATGGTCCTTCTCATGATATTGATGACTCACCAATTCTTCAAATCCCTGAAGATTCTCCTGCTGATAATGAAACAGCTTCCCTTGATATGGCTGAAGAAGAGTCTGACACTGAAGTAGTCTTTGAAGAAAGCCCTCCTAGTCAGCAGGATGAGACTCAAATTGTACCAGCTGTGCCCTCAAGTACCCCTGTCCTTGAATCCCCAGCTCCTCAAAATAAGTGGTCAAGAGACCAACACATTCTTCTTGTCAGTATTATTGGGGAACCAAATGCAGGGGTCACAACCAGACAGTGAATTCAAGATTCAGAGTCAGCCTCAGCCAATGAATGTCTCTTTGCTGAATTTTTCTCACAAATTGAACCTAAAAGGGTTGCTGAGGCTCTGGTAGAAGAAGGATGGGTAGCTGCTATGCAAGAAGAAATCAATCAGTTCAAAAGGAACAAAGTATGGACACTAGTGCCAGCTCCACCTGGAAAGAATATCATAGGCACTAGATGGATCTATAGAAATAAGATGGATGAAATTGGGAACATCATCAGGAACAAGGCCAGACTGGTAGCACAGGGGTTCTCTTAGACTGAAGGAATTGATTATGATGAAACTTTTGCACCTGTTGCTAGACTTGAAGCCATCAGAATCCTCCTTGCTTATGCTGCCTATATGAACATCACTGTGTATCAGATGGATGTTAAGAGTTCCTTCCTCAATGGTGATTTGGCTGAGGATGTGTATGTTGCACAACCTGAAGGAATTGAGAACAGCGAGTTTCCCAACCATGTGTACAGACTTCACAAGGCAATGTATGGTCTGAAACAAGCTCCAAGAGCATGGTATGAAACTCTTTCAAATTTCTTAACTGAAAATAAATTTGTCAGGGGTTCTATTGATAAAACACTCTTTACCTTCAAGGACAAGAGTGATTTCATCATTGTGCAGATTTATGTGGATGATATCATTTTTGGGTCAACAAATGTCAATCTTAGTAAACGTTTTGCTAAAATTAATGACCAAGAAATATGAGATGAGTATGATGGGTGAATTAACTTACTTTTTGGGCTTTCAAATTAAACAATGTCCTAAGGGAATTTCAATTTGTCAAGAAAAGTATGTTAAGGATTTACTTAAAAAATATGACTTAGCTGATTGTGCATCAGTGAAATGCCCCATGCTTCCACCCAACAATTTGGGCCCTGATGAGTCAGGGGTCTCTGTCAATGAGACTTTATATAGAGGCATGATTGGGTCACTCATGTATCTAACAGCCAGTCGTCCAGATATCCAATTCTCCACATGTCTCTGTGCAAGGTACCAAGCTAACCCAAAAGAATCCCATCTAGTGGCTGTTAAGAGAATTTTCAGGTATCTCAAAGGAACACCATCCCTAGGTCTATGATATCCAAAGGAATCAGGCTTTGATCTCAAGGCCTATTCAGATTCAGATTATGCTGGATGCTGTATTGACAGGAAAAGCACTTCAGGCAGCTATCAAATCCTAGGAGGAAAATTGGTTGGATGGAGTGCTAAGAAGCAAAACTCTGTGGCTATGTCTTCAGCTGAAGCAGAATATGTCGCTGCAGCCAGCTGTTGTGCTCAGGTGCTCTGGATGAAAAGTCAATTGGCTGACTATGAAATCTTGTATGACAAAGTACCAATCTTTTGTGACAACACCAGCGCCATTGCCATATCCAACAACCCTGTTCTTCACTCTCGTACCAAACACATTGATATCAGGTATCATTTTATCAGGGATCATATAATGAATGGAGATATTGAGCTGCATTTTGTTCCCACAGAGCTGCAACTAGCTGATATCTTTACAAAGCCTTTGGCTGAACCTTCGTTCAACAGGCTAGTTGCTGAGCTAGGGATGCTCAATATCTCAAAGCCTGTGGCTTGATATTAAATGTGTTCATTAGATGATTGATTCTATATTAAATGTTTTTCACATGAAACTAGGTAGTTACTTTCCAAGTAAATGCAAAAAACATTCTCAAATATTTAATCATTTATTTTCCGGATAACGAGGAGACAAAATTTTTGAAAGGTCAAGGGGACCCACTTGAGCAGTCATTTTCGCACCTTGCATTTAATACGGTTGAATAACTGTTCACTTAAGTTTGAATATATATTGTCTCCTTTCTCTTCTCACCCACCACCATTCTAAAATCTACTTCTCTCTCTAAGTTCTTATCTCTCTCAACCATCCGCCATTTTCGTTCACCTTCAACCTCAAATCCATGGCGTTTTCAGTTCCCAAAGCCTCAAATGTTAACTTCGAGATCAACGAGAGCATCCTAGCCTCCAACAACGCCATTGGATGGATTAAGGCACCAAACAGCACCTATTCAGATCTGGTAAATTTCATGCAGAATTGTGACCTAAATGAAGCCTTCACCAAATCCCCATCCACCTTTTACCAAGAATACCTTAGGGAATTCTGGTATTCTGCTGAAGTGGTAGAAGACACCATCACATTTAGCCTTTCATGCAATGAACACCCTTTTGCCTTCTCCCTTAAAGACTTTTCTAGTGTGGTCGGATTGAAGCATGGAGATGAATGTCTGAAGGTAGTTGACAAAAAGGCTGTCAAGGAAGCCCTGGCCACACTCAACCCTTGCCATGATGTTAACCCTGCACTTACACCTGCTGAAGTACTCGCCAAATCCCTCTGAAGATTAAGTACTTCACTCCTATGTGGCGTGTCCTCTTCACCCACATTGTTAAGTCCCTGGGAGGAATGTAGGGATCACAGGATCAGATGTCTTTCAACCATCAGGCTATTGCTTATGGATTAATCTGGGGAGCTGATGTTGACGTTGGAAGCATTCTCTTCTCAAACCTGGTAGAACAGCTGAAGGGAAGGAATCAGGTCAGGGAAAAGAATATTTGTTATGTGCGCTTCCTGTCCCTGATCTTTGAAAGTCTGCTGGGAGATAACTACCACAACAAGGCCTTGACTGCTCTTAAGCCCTATCGCATCACCGGCGCCATCTACAAGAAAATAGGAGCTGAAGATGTCCCTGTCACCGCCCATATGCTGAATGTGGCCAACCAGGTACCAAACGCTGAGAAGCCCTTGCTCCCTTCCTCTGAGATGGTGAATACTTCTAGTGTTGCTGGTAAGTCTATGTCTTTGACCTCTGGGCAGCAAACTACTAAGTCCAAGGCTTCATCTGGCCAACAGCCTAAGAAGAAGAAAATTCCCTCTTCTTCCCACTCCAAAGCTGTTACTAAGGCCAAAGGAAAGAAGACTGACACCTCCTCTGGTCCAGATACTCTTGTGGATTCGGATTCTTTGGCTGACAATCAACAGGCGTCTAGTGTCTCTAAGTCAGCTGAGACAACAGGAAACCAGCCTGATCAAGCTGATATCTCACAGGTAATCAGTGTACATTTTTAGAGGTTCACAAGCAGCCACTCTCATTTGTCTGTAGGAGAGAGTGGTGAAGTTAGGGTAATCCTCGACCCATAGAAGTCTGTCATTACACTTAGAATACTTTAAGACTTCTGTACACCCTGTCTTTGCACCAGGGAATGATTCATTTGTGTTTATAAAGCACCCCGATGACCCTGCACCCTGTAGACAGTATTCAGGCTAACAACAACCTGAATAAACTAATGTCTCAACCTTGATCAGCTGTACTTCACACAGCCTCTTGGTTCCCTCCTTAAAAGAGTCCCAAAGGATTTATCCTTTGGAGTGGCTGAGCAATCACTCTTAGCCTCTCTGGGACAGCGAAATGGCGACCATTCCCCTTATATTTTTCCCTGTTACTAATTACAACAAATTTGCAGGCTGAAATTATACAGCCAGTCATCGAGTCTCAGGTACAACAAGAAAAGGAGGCTGATACAATGACTCAGGACAAACCAAATGATGAGGAGCCTGTGATAAATGCTGATGAAGAAATGCTCTCATTAGAGGATTATGTCTCTGATATTGAGCAAATGCCTGAAGATGAATTCCCTGAGGGAATGTTCGATGAAGAGGATGAAGAAGATGAGGAAGATCAGCTGTCTGTCTCTCCTCCTAAAGAAATAGCTGTGTCTACACCAGCTGGTGACAAGACTTCTCCTCTCAAGGAAGTTGTTGATACTCCAAACTCTGCTACCTCAGCAACAACAGTCTTCCAAAGACCAACCTATGATCCAACAGCAGAATTTCTCATGTTTGATCATCCTACCCAGACCAACTTTGACCTAATTCCAAGGGGGGATGACTATGCTCAGCAAAGCCTCAATATCAAGAATCTTCAGCCTGTCCATCATCAATCTGATATTGAGCGCTTATCAAGAAAGCTGGATGTGATCAAGTATGAGATGCACAACTTTATTGTGACATTTCCAGGCATCATCAAAAAGGCTGTGACTGAGGCTGTCACTGAGCCAATTCAGGATGGTGCAAGAAAAGGTGTAGCTCAGGGACTCGGTCATCTTTCAACAAGGATAAAGGATGCCATTGACTCAACCGTCCCTGCTATGTTCCATGAACATGAACTCTCCATGCACAGACACTTTAATGCTGTTCGCACCAGGCAATACAACCATGCTAACTTTATTGTCAGGCGTGTTCAGGCAAATACTAATGCAAATGCCAACCTCCTGCTAAAGATTGCCAGAGCTTCAAGAAAAAGACAACGTGCTATGGCTGCCTCTGTGGAGCAGATTGCAAGACATTTTCAGGCACGTTCATCCAAACACCTGCGAAGTAAGGATAAACATGAGGGGAGAAAAATACAACACTCAGCCTTGCATCTGCTGAACAAGGCTCATCATCAGCTAACCCCACCACTACACCTGTTCCTCTCCAAGTCATCACACCAGTTATAATACCTGATGATGAGGATAATACTCAGGGGGAGCAGCAAACTCAAGATGGAGCTGACTCATCAAAGTCTCTGGTTTTGGTTAACACCAGCAAGCCTGAGGATGATGATGAGCCAGCTGCCAAGAAATTAAAATTCACTGTTAGCTCTCTCCCCAAAGCTATTCAAACTCAGGCTCAGACAGCGTTTATCAAAAGAGTTGATGTTTTGAAAAACATAAGTGTGGAGTCCTCTGTCTCAAATAAAGGAAAGGAGATAGTTTTGGTTGATACTGATACCAAACTTAAGAAGATAGCTGCGATGCTAGAGACAGGAGGATCCACCATAGACCTTTCCCAATTCTCAACCTTTACACCTTCCGATGAGATTCCTTTGACCCCTGAAGAAATAGAGCAACAGGCTAAATAGTTCAAAAGACTAAATGAGCTCAAGACAGCCAAAGAATTGAATGAAGCTACTCTGAGGAAGATGACACCACCTGAAAGGGAAAAACAAAAACAAAGGTTGAGGGAAATGGAAACAAAATGCGCTGAGGCTTTAAGGAAAGTCAAAGCTGACTATGATGCCTGCGTGAACAACAGATATGCTGCTGGCAAGATAACCAAGTTCAAATACACCATTCATAAATCCACAAACACCCCATAGATGATCTTATAGAGGGAAAATCAACAGAGAAATATGGATGTGTTTGACAAATTCAGGTTAAAAACACTTGGGTTATCAGAATGGTTCGAACTCGAAGCCTTAGATGCCAAAAAGTCTAGACAGGCAAATTTCCTTCTGCTTAAAACTCTTAAGGCCAAGTTTAACTAGATAAAGGAAACAGCAGCCAAACTCAAGACTGATCCCCCACCGCAGCTTTTTGAACAAGAACCCCCAAAGACAGGCAACAAAAGGAGAAGAATTTCACAAATTGTTAATGAAACTTTTGTTACTGAAGATGTTCATGTGGATGGTATGCACAGGGATTTGATCCTCCCAAATGGTATTGTTGGCCCTGTTGATGGTCAGACATACACAGAGCCTGAAAGAGGAATGGCATTCATGAACAAGGCTTGCCAGTATGATTTTTAGAGGGAAGATGAGTTGTGCTTGGCTTCAACTATTCAGCTACTCTGTCACAAGAAGTGTCTCAAGATCAACACAGAGTATTCCAAGAAGTTTGCAAAGACTTTGCAGGATGAAATTGATAACAGATTAGACTTGGCTGAAGCTGAAGAAAGAATAAAAAATGATGACTATTGAAGATGTTCACAGTCCTTTTACCTTCATCTTTTATTTTACTTATGTAATGCACTTGTAATTTTCTTTAAGTCTTAATAAAATCATGAGGTATGTTTGTTTAGATCTTTTATATGTAAGAAGAAGCTGTTAAACTCACTTACCTTAACTTAGTTAGATCTAGCATTATTTATGTATAAATAGGGGGAGATTGTTGGGAATCTAAACTTGTTAGATTCCATGATCATTGATTTAAACATAATTAGGCTGTTAGATAGTCCCTTGCCTGTGCCTAGGAGGCAGGCAAGTTTCGCAAGACTCACAGAGATCCAAGTCTCTGTGAGCAACCTCAGAGGAGTCCATGTCAGAGACATTGTCAGGGAAGTCGAAGATTACCTGAAGACATACTCATTGGCTGTGATGGATAACAGCCAAGATGTATCAGGGACTCTGAGGGGTTGAGAGTTAACAGGGGTGGCAATACCCTGATAACTCTCAGCACACTTTGGACATGCCATTTGTGTGTTCGAGACTATGAAGAATAAGGAAACTGTTTTTGACAACTATTCCTTAAAGCATAATGGAAGACTACCAAGAATAGAAGGACATCATGTGACTGATGTGGGAACTTGTAAAAGCTTGTGTAGTCGACATCAAGTACTGTTTAAGTCAAACTCGTAACACTATAAATAGGATGCGTATCCATGCATTAATGTTCAACACTTTGAGATATTAAGAACATTAGTGCATATAACTCAGTGAATCAAATAGCTACGACTGTATTCATAAGTTAGGGTTTATTGTTGTTCAAAGTGTGCACAACACATTGTCATCAAACTGTGTTATCCATAACACTTGTAATTCTTTATTATACAATAATAAGGTTACGTTTGAAAAGTAATACCTTGTGTTGATTAAGTTAAGATTAGGGTTTCGTGCATTGATTAGGGACTTTCACTTTTCGATTCACTATTTTATATTTTCTCAATATTAAAATAGGAATCTCTTTAGTTTTCTCTTCCTTAGCGAGATTTAAACAAAGTACACAATGTCCTAAGTGTAGGGGAGTTTACTCCCAGATGCTTAAACATTGAGGAAAATGTTTATGTTAAGTGTAGGGGGGACTTCTATCGAAGTTAAGTGGCCTTTTCCTTGTATTTGTCCTCATTTTAACCGGAAAATCAATTTTTCGACAATTTTCAAAATTTTTGATCTATTTTGGCCTATTAGTTTTTCCCTTTGAATAGTTACTTTTCTTTCCTTATTAGAATAAATGCTTAATAAAGTGGTTTTAATTTTTCAAACGTTGTGAATCTTTTGACTCAACCCGAGTTTACTTATCTAAGTTACTCTAGCTAGTATCCTTAACATGTTTAAGTCAAGTTTTGCTAGGCTTTTATATAAGGAGCTATAAAACGCGAAAGTCTTAACTCTCACGGGTTAAGAACAAGAACTTTTCGCAAGTTCCTATAATTGATCCTAGTGAGTCGTTTATCAAGGGAACTTTAAAATGCGATTTCTAAACTTGAAAAAGTCTAAGAATTTGCAAGATCCTATAGGCGACTCGAAAACCCAAAACTTTGATTTAATAGGCTAAGCATCCACGAGTCTCATTACTTGAGATTTTAAACTGTGGAGAACGAGAGATGATAGAGCCAATTATAAGTTTGGTATTCTTTCGGGAATTTATGTGAGTTAATTATAAGCCTATTCTCCCATCGCTTGCTAATAAATTTATCTGCAATAAATAAGGTTGTACGATTTGAAAAGTTACTTAGCTTCTAGCCCAAGATCGTTTAAAAGTTGCTCGGTATGGATTAGAGTTCATAGCCAAGGCATAACTTATTGAAGCGGGATGCGAAGATTGGCGAGTCCAAAAAGGTCCTAACAAGACATGAGGGCTTTATTTTGTTGCTAAAGATTCCAAGTGATGTGAAGAATCATTTATCGAAAATCAATATGAAGGATCGAGACACACGACGAAAAGCAAAAACTCCCCAAAAGTCATGGAGAAGTGTATCCGAAAAGACCCTAGCAAGGTAAGAGGATAAATAGATCCAAGTCATAAAAGGAGGGGGATCGTTGTATATCAAAGTCCAAAATAATGATTGGAGAAAAATGAAGAAGTCGTGGTCCAAATATGAATCTCTCAAAACTTCAAGTGAAGAAATTCTATTATGAAGAGAAGACCATTATTTCATGAACGTCTCTCAAGGTTTGAAGTATGATGTCGCTGCCAAATATCGGTCCGAGAAAGGTCTCAAATCGACGAAGCGAGTTATGCCAAGATATGAACTTTATGAGCTCCCGAGAAGCAGTTTTAAAAGATTTTGTCCTTTAGCTAACTATTGATTAAATCGTTCACTTTATTTTCGGACTAAATAACTATCGAAATAAGTCAACAATGCATCCTCGTGATCATTCAAGGCAACAATAAAATATAAGAGTACACCTAGGAATAAGGGAGTCTAAGTGAATAATTGGCCCACATAAGTTCGTGGTAGTCTACTAACTTATAATAACAATGATATCGTTTTTAAGCTTGGTTTGGAGTAAGTGAAAACTTGAGGATGATGATTATTCATGACATTTCCAAAACCCAAGGTATGTTTTTAATTTCTTAATTCTCTTTACTTTTAATTTTCTATCTCTTTAATAAAGGCCAACGTGGATTGATTATGATGAAAAATGAAATCTTGCTTTGTAACTAATGCATTGCATGAGGACATTGCAATGGTCAAGTGTAGGGGATTTGATAGGTGTGAAAACACCCATCTTTTCTACCACTTAATTACAATAATAACCGAGCCAAAACGTGTATTTTATGTCTTTTATGTCGGAATTAGGCGTGGTTTGTGTTTTTGTTGTGATTTAGGACGAAAAGGTGAAAAGTGGAGAAAACACGGCATTTACGGGCTTTTATTGAAGAGAAAGATGAAAGATGAAGTCGAGAAGTCAAGAGTGCAAAAAGAACGGAAGTCCAAGACCAATTCTGAAGATTTATCGAGGAAAAAGTCAAAAGACGGAAGTTTACCAAAAGCCGAAGAACTCGAGTCTTATTTATTGAAGAATTAAAAGACGAGTTTAAAGAATCCCCGAGCCATAAGTCATTAAAGTCCAAGATTAACAAAAATTAAGAAGGGAAGGACTTAATGGTGCAATTAAGAAGAAAGGAAGGAGAGGAGGAAGCTTCCTCTAAACACTCTCCTAATCTCCTATAAATACCCCTCATTTTCATTTCATTAGTTTTGTTGGCTAGAGTGACACTAGTTCTTCCGCATTTACTTTTATCCACATTTAATTACCTTGCACATTTAAATACTTGTCTTGCACTTTTAATACATTTAATTTCCAAGTAATTGTTCTTTAATTTTCTTGTTTTTAATCTCTCATTCTACCTTTCTTTCTTGCTTGATCTTTATGTTTACATGCTCATTGTCTTGCTTATTTGATTAAAGATTGTGTTTTTATGCTTTTGATTGTTTTATATCATTGATTTATATAGCTTATTTATGATTATCTTTAACTTTTTAAAGTTTTTATAAAAGTTATTTTCGTATAAAAGTTTGTTTTTCGTAAATCTTTTCCATTTCGTGATTTAAAAGTCTTTAAATTTCAGTTTAGTAGCTTATTTTCATACGGTTTGCCTTAGGATTTTAGACTCGTGCTTATTTGATTAGTAGCTTATTTGTTTAGCTTATTTTGTACTTTTTCTTCCCTTTTCCGATCTGGTAAATCGGAAAAGGGATATACATTCCGATTGGAGTAATCGGATAAGGGTTTTAATATTCCTATCATCATTCCGATCTGAAGGAGGTTTTGGTATTCTGATCAGGACAAGGTAAGTGGTATTCCGATCTGGTCTAGTGACAGTTATTCTGATTGGTGCTCTTTCCCTCATTCCGATCGAGGTGTTGTGTGGTATTCCGATCAGGTATAGTTTTGATATTCCGATCAGGTGTTCTACTCAACATTCCGACCAAGCTTCACTCTACATTCCGATCAAAGGTAAGCCGTCATTCCGATCTGAGGTTGTTTGTTATTCCTATTGGGAGAAGTGACATATTCCGATTGACATTCCTAACAACATTCCGACGAGAGGTGTGTCTACATTCCGACGGTGAGCCTGATCGGAATATATTCCGATCTGGGGTATTTTCCATGTTTTGTCTTGTTTAATTTTTACATTCTCATTTTAATTCTTGACTAATTTTAATTTCCGCCACGCTTTAATTTTAAGTCATTTAATTAATTTACTTTCCGTCACGTTTTTAAATATTGCACCCTTTCGTTTAATTAGATTTTGATTAATTTTAACACCATTTTACTTTAACGACATTTACTTTTAAGTCTTTACACTTTTAATTTAAAATTAACCAAAAATATTTGTTCACCAAAATCAACTGAGTCGTAATTTGAACCAATAATCAATTCGATTAGACACACATCAAAGAACAATTTAACTGAGTAAAATCGAGTTATCAAAAACTTAAAGACAAAATTAAGAAATACTTGAAAACTTAATGAAACTAACACTTGAAAACTTTGTAAAAACAAGAAATTAAGTCCGCCGGAATCCTTGGTCAAAATCCCGTCGGAATGAGCTGATTAGAATAGGATGATCGGAATAATGTAACTGGTGCAATCGGAATATGGGAATGAGGTGTGTCGAAATGTTTAGAAAATAAACCAATCGGAATGTCCAATAAGGGATCCAAATCGGAATGCTCAACAAAGCACCAAATCGGAATATCTAAAAATCCAGCCAATCGGAATAACATAAACCCTATTCTGATCAGCAGATCGGAATACTAAGGTGCTAATCGGAAAATTCAAAACCCTAATCCGATCATGAAGATCGGAATAAGGGGTAGTAATCAGAAAGCCAAATCGGAAAGGGTTTATCCTTTCCGATTAATATGGAATTCGAAATTAAGCTAGTAATAAGCTAATTTGATAAGCTCACACCAAGACTTACACGAATCAAAAGTGAAATATACTAAATAAGCACAAATAAGAACTTTTTCAAACTTAAAATAAGCAATCTTATAAATCAAACTATAAAAAGATGAACTTTTTAAGAAAAAATTTAAAAAGTAAATAAGCTAAACATATAAATAAGCCAATAAGCACAAAGGTCTTAAAGCTTATTCGTATGAAAACTTAAGTAGGCATAAAAAGATTAGCTTTTAGGCACGAAATCATTAAGAACAACACGGATCAAATAGAATTCGCACCAAAATCAACTAAAATCAAAGAAAGGTAGAAAGAGATGAAAGATTAAAAGCTTAACTAGAACTTGATTAATGAAATCAACAATACACAAAGGTTTAATCTTGAAAGATTAAAAGAGAGAAAGATGAAAACTTAGTGAGAGAAAGTTGAGAACTTTCTGTCTCTAAAACTAGAAAGAAAAGTGAAAAATGAAACTAAAAACTAAAAAACTAACCACCCTCCTAATGTGTATTAGGAGGGTATTTATAGGGAAAAATGGGAAGGAGTGCATGTGTTGCTTCTTCTTTCTTTCTTTCTTCACGTCTTCTCGACTCGATTTAATTCTTTGTCTTTTCTCGACGTCGTCTCGGGATTTGTCGATGTATATTGAACTAGTCTAGTAATTTCTTCCTCTATTAGACTTGAGTTCTTCCACTTCATTAAACTTCCGTCTTTAGACTTGTTCTTCGATAAATCTTCAGAATAGGTCTTGGACTTCCGTTCTTTTTGCACTCTTGATCTTTTGACTTCGTCTTTTCTCGTTTTCTTCGATAAAAACCCGTGAAAGCCCGTGTTTTCTTCCTTTCTCATCTTTTGGTACTAAAACACAATAAAAACACAAACCACGCATAATTCCGACTTTTACGACATAAATTACACGTTTTGGTCTTGTTATTATTGGAAATAAGTGGTAAAAGGATACGTGTTTTCACACTTATTAAATCCCCTACACTTGACCATTGCAATGCCCTCATGCAATGCATTAATTTTAAAGCACGGTTTACATTCTCCATTATAAATAACCCACCTTAGCCTTTATTAAATACTAAACATTCAGGGAAGATAAAAAGATTAGAAATAAGTAAAGAAATCAAAGACTTACATTGGATTTTGGCTGCCATGAACGTTTATCATCCTCAAGTTTCACGTTCCCCATACCAAGCTTAAAAACGAGATCATTGTTATTATAAGTTAGCAAACTAACACGAATTCATGTGGGCCAATTATTCACTTAGACTCCCTTATTCCTAGGTGTATCTCTTATATTTTATTTTTGTCTTGAATGATCACGAGGATGCATTGTTTGACTTATTTCGATAGTTATTTAGGCCGAAAATAAAGTGAACGATTTGATCAATAGTTAGCTAAAGGACAAAATCTTTTAAAACTGCTTCTCGGGACCTCATAAAGTTCATATCTTGGCATAACTCGCTTCACGATTTTAGACCTTTCTCGGACCAATATTTGGCAGCGACTTCATACTTCGAAATTCAACATTAATACAAAAAGGGAGCCATTTAATACAAAGTTTTTACACCAAGTATCAAAATTTGTTGTTCCGAATCACTTCGAATTGAATATTGGTTCAAAGTGCGACTCAATTGTTCTTGGTGGAATGATAAATGGTTTGGTTGATTATATATTTTAAACTAATAGCAAATAAATGTAAATGTCGTTGAGTAAAGTAGAAGTTTAAAGATTAAACTAAATTGACGAGTTAAAAATAAATGCTTGAAAACTTAAAGACAAAATTAGGAAATACTTGAAAACTTAATGAAATTGACACTTGAAAACTTTGCAAAAACAAGAAATTAAGTCCACCGGAATCCTTGGTCAGAATCTCGTCGGAATGAGCTGATTGGAATAGGCTGATCGGAATAATGTAACTGGTGCAATCGGAATATGGGAATGAGGTGTGTCGGAATGTTTAGAGAATAAACCAATCAGAATGTCCAATAAGGGATCAAAATCGGAATGCTCAACAAAGCACCAAATCGGAATATATAAAAATCCAGCCAATCGGAATAACATAAACCCTATTCAGATCAGCATATCGGAATACTAAGGTGCTAATCGGAAAGTTCAAAACCCTAATCCGATCATGAAGATCGGAATAAGGGGTAGTAATCGGAAAGCCAAATCGGAAAGGGTTTATCCTTTCCGATTAATATGGGATTCGAAATTAAGCTAGTAATAAGCTAATTTGATAAGCTCACACCAAGACTTACATGAATCAAAAGTGAAATATACTAAATAAGCACAAATAAGAACTTTTTCAAACTTAAAATAAGCAATCTTATAAATCAAACTATAAAAAGATGAACTTTTTAAGAAAACTTTTAAAAAGTAAATAAGCTAAACATATAAATAAGCCAATAAGCACAAAGGTCTTAAAGCTTATTCGTATGAAAACTTAAGTAGGCATAAAAAGATTATCTTTTAGGCACGAAATCATTAAGAACAACACGGATCAAATAGAATTCGCACCAAAATCAACTAAAATCAAAGAAAGGTAGAAAGAGATGAAAGATTAAAAGCTTAACTAGAACTTTATTAATGAAATCAACAATACACAAAGGTTTAATCTTGAAAGATTAAAAGAGAGAAAGATGAAAACTTAGTGAGAGAAAGTTGAGAACTTTCTGTCTCTAAAACTAGAAAGAAAAGTGAAAAATGAAACTAAAAAATAAAAAACTAATCACCCTCCTAATGTGTATTAGGAGGGTATTTATAGGGAAAAATGGGAAGGAGTGCATGTGTTGCTTCTTCTTTCTTTCTTTCTTCACGTCTTCTCGACTCGATTTAATTCTTTGTCTTTTCTCGACGTCGTCTCGGGATTTGTCGATGTATATTGAACTAGTCTTGTAATTTTCTTCTTCTATTAGACTTGAGTTCTTCGACTTCATTAAACTTCCGTCATTAGACTTGTTCTTCGATAAATCTTCAGAATAGGTCTTGGACTTCCGTTCTTTTTGCCCTCTTGATCTTTTGACTTCGTCTTTTCTCGTTTTCTTTGATAAAAACCCGTGAAAGCCCGTGTTTTCTTCTTTTTCATCTTTTGGTCCTAAAACACAATAAAAACACAAACCACGCATAATTCCGACTTTTACGACATAAATTACACGTTTTGGTCTTGTTATTATTGGAAATAAGTGGTAAAAGGATAAGTGTTTTCACACTTATTAAATCCCCTACACTTGACGATTGCAATGCCCTCATGCAATGCATTAATTTTAAAGCACGGTTTACATTCTCCATCATAAATAACCCACCTTGGCCTTTATTAAATACTAAACATTTAGGGAAGATAAAAAGATAAAAATAAGTAAAGAAATCAAAGACTTACATTGGGTTTTGGCTGCCATGAACGTTTATCATCCTCAAGTTTCACGTTCCCTATACCAAGCTTAAAAACGAGATCATTGTTATTATAAGTTAGCAAACTAACACGAATTCATGTGGGCCAATTATTCACTTAGACTCCCTTATTCCTAGGTGTATCTCTTATATTTTATTTTTGTCTTGAATGATCACGAGGATGCATTGTTTGACTTATTTCGATAGTTATTTAGGCCGAAAATAAAGTGAACGATTTGATCAATAGTTAGCTAAAGGACAAAATCTTTTAAAACTGCTTCTCGGGACCTCATAAAGTCCATATCTTGGCATAACTCGCTTCACGATTTGAGACCTTTCTCGGACCGATATTTGGCAGCGACTTCATACTTCGAACCTTTGAGAGACGTTCTTGAAATTATGGTCTTCTCTTCATAATAGGAATTTCTTCACTTGAAGCTTTGAGAGATTCTTCATCTTTGGACCACGACTTCTTCATTTCTCTCCAATCATTATTTTGGACTTTGATATACAATGATCCGCCTCCTTTTAGGACATGGATCTATTTATCCTCATACCTTGTTAGGGCCTTTTTGGATAGACTTCTCCATGATCTTTTGGGGAGTATTTGCTTTTCGTCGTGTGTCTCGATCCTTCATATTGATTTTCGATAAATGATTCTTCACATCACTTTTGGATCTTTAGCAACAAAATGTAGCCCTCATGCCTTGTTAGGGCCTTTTCGGACTCGCCAATCTTCGCATCCCGCTTCAATAAGTTATGCCTTGGCTATGAACTCTAACTAATACCGAGCAACTTTTAAACGATCTTGGGCTATAAGCTAAGTAACTTTTCAAATCGTACAACCTTATGTATTGCAGATAAATTTAATAACAAGCGATGGGAGAATAGGCTCAAAATTAACTCACATAAATTCACGAAAGAATACCAAACTTATAATTGACTCTATCATCTCTCGTCCTCCACAGTTTAAAATCTCAAGGAAAGACTCGTGGATGCTTAGCCTATTAAATCAAAGTTTTGGGTTTTTCGAGTCATCTATAGGATCTTGCAAATTCTTAGACTTTTTCAAGTTTAGAAATCGCATTTTAAAGATCCCTTGATAAACGACTCTCTAGGATCAATTATAGGAACTTGCGAAAAGTTCTTGTTCTTAACCAGTGAGAGTTAAGACTTTCGCGTTTTATAGCTCCCTATATAAAAGCCTAGCAAAACTTGACTTAAACACGTTAAGGATACTAGCTAGAGTAAACTTAAATAAGTAAACTCGGGTTGAGTCAAAATGTTCACGACTTTGAAAAATTTAAAACCACTTTATTGAAAATTTATTCTAGCAAGGAAAGAAAATAATCATAAAAAAGGAGAATACAACTATACAACTAGGCCAAAATAGATTAAAAATTTTGAAAAATGTCGAAAAATTAAATTTTCCGGTTAAAATGAGGGCAAATTCATGGAAAAGACCACTTACTTCGATTGAAGTCCCCCGTACACTTGATATAAACATTGTCCTCAATGTTTAAGCATGTGGGAGTAAACTCCCCTACACTTAGGACATTGTGCACTATGTTTAAATCTTGCTAAGGAAAGGACAACTATAGTGAATTCAATGTGAACATATAAGATATGAAATATTGAATCACAAGAGTTTAGGATAGAACCGGGAAGATGGGAACACGGTATCACGGTTCGTCAAAAGTCATCAAGAGTGGATCGTTGAAGTTTTAATCCCTGCACAGCACAAGAAACAAGACAACAAACACATACGGGGCTCCCCCTACACTTATTATGAAAGCAGTAAAGGATAGATCACGGGTTGCCTCCCGAGAAGCGCTTGTTTTTGTTCACCGAGTCACGAGCCTGACTCGACCCAAATTTAGTTCATGGGAAACGTGGTGAGGGATGGAATCATCTCATGAGAGATGTCCTCACCAAAGTACAACTTCAAACGCTGGCCATTCACCTTGAAATTGGGCCCATTTGGCTGAGAAAGCTCAATGGTGCCATATGGAAAGACTTTGGCGACGGTGAATGGACCAGACCAGCGGCTCTTCAACTTGCCAGAGAATATCTTCAACCGAGAGTTAAAAAGTAAGACTTGATCACCAACGTGGAACTCTCGGTTCTTAATTCTAGCATCGTGGATGATCTTGGTCTTCTCCTTGTAGATCAGCGAGTTCTCATAAGCTTCATTCCTCAGTTCATTTAGCTCGTTGAGTTGAATCTTGCGATGATCACCGGCTTTGTTGATGTCGAAGTTAGCCCACTTCAAGGCCCAGTACGCCTTGTGTTCCAGCTCGATGGGGAGGTGGCATGCTTTCCCGTACACAAGACGATAAGGTGTACAACCGATCGGGGTCTTATAAGCAGTACGGAAAGCCCACAGAGCATCATCTAACTTATCGGCCCACGCGGCGCGATGCTCTTCCACGGTACGTTCCAGAATTCGCTTCAATCCACGGTTGGAAATCTCGGCTTGACCATTGGTTTGGGGATGATAAGCGGTGGAAAGACGATGATTAACACCATACTTAGCCATGACTCTTGCAAATTGATCATTGCAAAAATGAGTCCCGCGGTCACTGATAATAGCACGAGGAACGCCGAATCGAGCAAAGAGCTGCTTCAAAAAAGTTCACAACCACCCTCGCATCATTCGTAGGGAGAGCCTTAGCTTCAACGGCTACGAGGATGTACTTGTTCCCTTTAGATGATGGAAATGGCCCCATAAAGTCGATGCCCCATACATCAAAGATTTCACATTCTTGTATGAAATTTTGAGGCATCTCATCTTTATGTGTGATCTTGCCTTGTCTTTGGCAAGCATCACAATGTTTAACCATATCGTGAGCGTCACGATAAATGGTGGACCAATAGAATCCAGAGTCGAATACTTTCTTCGCGGTGTAATTGGGACCAAAGTGACCACTGGTGGGTCCTTTATGGCAAGCATCAAGGATTTGAACCGTTGCCGGCCCATCAACACATCGACGAATAATCAGATCAGCACACTGTTTGAAAAGGTAAGGGTCATCCCAGAAATAATGTTCAATATCTTTAAATAACTTTTTCTTTTGTTGGGACGTGAGCCCTTCCTTGAGAATCCCACCCGCTAAGTAGTTTGCAATGTCCGCAAACCACGGGTTGTCATCGAGATTAGAATTGATAGACATTAAGGCCTCAAGGGGAAAAGAGTCATTGATCTCTTTGTTCGGATGTTCCCCTTGATAAGGATCCTCAAGTCTACTGAGATGATCCGCGACTAGGTTTTCAGCTCCCTTTTTGTCACGAATTTCAATGTTGAATTCTTGAAGGAGTAAAACCCACAATTCGTTGTTCCGAATCTCTTCGAATTGACTATTGGTTCAAAGTGCGACTCAATTTTTCTTGGTGGAATGATAAATGGTTTGGTTGATTATCTATTTAAAACTAATAGCAAATAAATGTAAATGTCGTTGAGTAAAGTATAAGTTTAAAGATTAAACTAAAATGACGAGTTAAAAATAAATGCTTGAAAACTTAAAGACAAAATTAGGAAATACTTGAAAACTTAATGAAACTAACACTTGAAAACTTTGCAAAAACAAGAAATTAAGTCCGCCAGAATCATTGGTCAGAATCCCGTCGGAATGAGCTGATTGGAATAGGCTGATCGGAATAATGTAACTGGTGCAATCGGAATATGGGAATGAGGTGTGTCAGAATGTTTAGAAAATAAACCAATCGGAATGTCAAATAAGGGATCCAAATCGGAATGCTCAACAAAGCACCAAATCGGAATATCTAAAAATCCAGCCAATCAGAATAACATAAACCCTATTCCGATCAGCAGATCGAAATACTAAGGTGCTAATCGGAAAGTTCAAAACCCTAATCCGATCATGAAGATCAGAATAAGGGGGTAGTAATCGGAAAGCCAAATCGGAAAGGGTTTATCCTTTCCGATTAATATGGGATTCGAAATTAAGCTAGTAATAAGCTAATTTGATAAGCTCAAACCAAGACTTACACGAATCAAAAGTGAAATATACTAAATAAGCACAAATAAGAACTTTTTCAAAGTTAAAATAAGCAATCTTATAAATCAAACTATAAAAAGATGAACTTTTTAAGAAAACTTTTAAAAAGTAAATAAGCTAAACATATAAATAAGCCAATAAACACAAAGGTCTTAAAGCTTATTCGTATGAAAACTTAGTGAGAGAAAGTTGAGAACTTTCTCTCTCTAAAACTAGAAAGAAAAGTGAAAAATGAAACTAAAAACTAAAAAACTAACCACCCTCCTAATGTGTATTAGGAGGTTATTTATAGGGAAAAATGGGAAGGAGTGCATGTGTTGCTTCTTCTTTCTTTCTTTCTTCACGTCTTCTCGAATCGATTTAATTCTTTGTCTTTTCTCGATGTCGTCTCTTAATTTTCTTCTTCTATTAGACTTGAGTTCTTCGAATTCATTAAACTTCCGTCTTTAGACTTGTTCTTCGATAAATCTTGAGAATAGGTCTTGGACTTCCGTTCTTTTTGCACTCTTGATCTTTTGACTTCGTCTTTTCTCGTTTTCTTCGATAAAAACCCGTGAAAGCCCGTGTTTTCTTCCTTTTTCATCTTTTGGTCCTAAAACACAATAAAAACACAAACCACGCATAATTCCGACTTTTACGACATAAATTACACGTTTTGGTCTTGTTATTATTGGAAATAAGTGGTAAAAGGATAAGTGTTTTCACACTTATTAATAACCAAGCCAAAACGTGTATTTTATGTCGTAAATGTCGGAGTTATGCGTGGTTTGTGTTTTTATTGTGTTTTAGTACCAAAAGATGAAAAAGGAGGAAAACACGGGCTTTCATGGGCTTTTATCGAAGAAAACGAGAAAAGACGAAGTCAAAAGATCAAGAGTGCAAAAAGAATTGAAGTCCAAGGCCTATTCTGAAGATTTATCGAAGAAAAAGTCTAAAGACGGAAGTTTAATGAAGTCGAAGAACTCAAGTCTAACAAATGAAGAAAATAATAAGACGAGTTAAATTTATATCGACAAATCCCGAGACGGCGTCGAAAAAGACGAAGAATTAAAATCGAGTCGAGACATGAAGAAAGAAGGAAGAAAGAATCAACATTTTACTCCTCCTATAAATACCCTTCTAATGTGTCATTAGGAGGGGGTTAGATAATTTTTAGTTAGTTTTATTATTGTAAGGTAAGTAGGAGTAGATTAATATACTTTCTCTCTCTAGTTTTCCTTAATGTTATTCAAGCTTTTTCTTTAATCTTGTGTTAAATCTTTGATCTTTAATCTTTTTAACTCAAGTTTTTAATCATCTTCTTCTACCTTTCTTATTTTGTTTATCTTTGATTCGTGATTATCGTTGACTTTGTTTCATCTTAGTGTTAATGTGATTTAAAAGTTTATCTTTTTATTCATCTATAAGTTTTAATACGAATGAGCTTTGAGCTTGACATGCTTATTGGCTTATTTTGTATTTAGCTTATCTGTTTTAAAGTTTTCTTAAAAGTTTTGTCTTTTTAAAGTTTGATTTAAAAAAGTTGCTTATTTAGAGTTTTGTAAGTTTTTATTTGTGCTTATTTAGTTATTTTCATTAAGTAGTTAGTTAAATTTCAGTTTTAGCTTATTGGAAAGTATCTTATTTGATTGCTTATACGAACTTCTTTCCAATCGGAATAGGGTTTCCCCTTTCCGATCAGCATTCCGACTAGCTTCCTTGTTATTCCGATCACTAGATCGGAATAGGGTTTCTGTATTCAGACCAGGATTCCGATATGGATTCCGACTAGGGTAGTTATTGGTTATTCCGACAGAAGTTAGTTTCAATTATTCCGATAGTTTCATTTTAACGTTCCGATAGAATTCATTCGTGTATTTCGATAGAATTCCTTTTTCTAGCATTCAGACAACTTTTATTTTAAACATTCCGATCATTTTCCTTTTTACTCATTCCGATTTAGACATTCTGATAGTTTTATTTTAAGCTTATTCCGATTTCTTTCCGAAGCTGATTCCGATCGGGACTCCGATTACATTCCGATGGGTTTCAGTTTTACTCCATATTTACTTTCTTTTGATTTAATTTCCAATTTTATTTTTCACGCCATTTTTACTTAGTTTTATTTTAATTGTCTTAACTTAGAATTATTTTTAAGTTTCCATTTTATTAAGTTTCCAAGATTTACTTTTTAAAGTTTTTAATTTTTCGTCATTTACTTTTAAGTATTAATTTTTAGTTTTTAGTTTTAAATTTCAAACTTCCACTTTTACTTAACGAAATTTACATTTGCTTTTACGTTTTCATTTACATTTTAATTTTCGTTTTACTTTAGTATTAATTAGATAACTTTTCCCATTTTTATTCCACCAAGAACGACTGAGTCGCACTGTTAACCAATAATCAATTCGAAAAGATCGGTTTAACGAACTTTCATAACTAAGTAAAATCTAGTTATTAGGGAGTGATGAGACTGCTTTTATACATAGTCTCATCGTACAAAATGGGCTTAAAATGCATTAAATATCATGAAATATGCCAAATTTATGCTTGTGTTTGTTCAATGTGTATTTTAGGTACGGATACTGAGAAAATCACAAAAGATCAAAAGAATCAAAGAAAAACGAACACGGGAAAAGAAGCCGCACAATGAACCAAGCCCTAATGTGGATTTTCCAAGAATAACCCTTGAAGAATTGAAGATTGTAAAAGAAGGGTCCTCTAATATTGAAGAACTGACACTTTAAACCCTTGTATATTCATAATTACAAGATTGGTCCTTAAAGTTTGTCGAAATTACAAAAAGGACCATCCACTTTGAAGAATTGGCAAGAATGGTCCCTCAAATTTGAAGACTTGTCATTATTAGTCCTCCAAGAAGTCAACAATACAAGTCAACACCATGAAGAATGAACAAATTCCAAAAACAACCCTTCAAGAATCATCAAATTACAAGAAATACCCCCCGAAATACCTTTACAAAACTATTTGGGGCAAAAGTGTGAAACTGAAACTTTATTAACAAAGGATTTCAGTTTTATACATTTAAAACAAAGAATGAAAGAAGATAGAAAGAAGGGTGTTAATGTTGGCTGATAGTCGTAGAAATACATGTTAAGGAAAACGGCGTATAATTTTGGCAAGTATTAAGCGTTACGTTTTAGGAAAAACGTAAAACCGAATAAATGCGGGTTCATTCTCGAGGAGGTGTGTGTATTAATGTGCCAATATATATAATCAAAAGTTTGGGTTAGTGACGTTTTTGGATGAGAAAAGAAAGGAAAACAAAGACGAGCTACGACTACAACTAAACTACGACGAATGACGTAAAAACGCGAACGTAAATACGTAAAACGTGAAAATTTGAAAATTTTGAGCTGAAAACAAATTAAAAATGAAAATTAAGTCTAAAATAATATAAATAAGAATAAAAATCCAATAAATAAATTTTATAACCTTTTATTAATTAAATATTCAATTTTTAATGCTAATTAAAGCCCAAAAATTAAATATAATTAAGAAAAAGTCCAAAATATTATCTGATTGAACAAATAACTCACTTATATTATTTAAAAACTAAAAAGTATTTTTCCTAAATTTTAAATACTATTTTTCTATTTTTAAAACTATAAAAACAATTTTTAAACTAACATAATGATTAAAAATAATAAAATAATGCTAAAATTTATTTGACTATTTTAAAAATCCTAAATTACACTAGAACAGTAGAAAAATGAAAAAGTTTGAAAAATTAAATATTTTTCACTAAAAGACAAAACAGTTTATAATTAAAACCCTAATTAAACTAAATAAAATCTAAAAATTAATTTAAAAGTGGACAGTAAAATATTTTTAAACTAAAAGTCTTAAAATATTTTTCTAAGTCTAGGAAAATTTTTAAAACTGAAAAATATAAATTTTTACCACTAAAAGACAAAAACAGAATATTAAAAAGTAATTTAAAATGCTATTAAATCTAAAAAAAATGAAAATGAACAGTAACTAAAAATTTAACTAAACAGAAAAATCACAAATTAAATAAGAAAAATAAGAAAACAAAAATCAAGTTTTAATTCCTAATTTGACCCACTAAAGACAAAAAAGTTAGAATATGACAATGACATGTGGCCAGTTTTTGTCTGCTAGCTCAGCAGGGGGAACTTTTACCCTAGCAGTGGGAAGTTGTTTCCCACTGCTTTCAATAGAGTTCAGGTATGGGCACTTTTATGCTTGGATCTTGATGGTTACTTGGTTTTGTGGGCAAGCAAAGGCACCCCCACAACCAGTTGGGTTGTGGGGAGTCAATAAAAAGCTAAAAATACAAGGTTACTTAACAAAATCAAGCCCAATTAGCCCTAACTCACTCACTGATACAGACAAAAGGGGTCTGTTGGGACTTTGTTGATGCAAAAAGCAATTGGGTGAGTTTTGGTTGGCCAAAACTCACTCAATTCACACCCTAGCTACCCCAAATCAAGTCCCAATCCTAGCCTAGCCTAAATCCCTACAACCAGTTGGATTTGATTGTCAAATTACTCAAAACCATGGTAGTTTTGGCTTGACTGGAATTTTTACTAGGTTTTTACCAAACTTGCATGTAATTCATTCAACACAAAGCTACTCAATTGGGTGCATTTAAACAGATTTCAAAGCAATTACACTTCACCACTTGATTTTAAAACCAGGATCCAAACACACCTTTAAAACAGAAACTTGAAAATTAACCTACAATCTCTACTCAAACATGCACCAAATCCATTCAAATCTACCCTAACATATTTTAAACTAACAAGTGAACAATATCAAGCATTAGACCTGCATCCTAACATCCTAAATCTACAATTCATCACACGCACAAAATCAATCCAAGCAAGTATAGAAAAAAAAGTTTTTACCTTGTGACCCTACATCCAGGCATCACAAAGGCTTCTTTTGCCTTTTCCATCAAGCTCGGGCTTGAGCTGAAAAAGATTGGAGAAGAAAGTTGTGGGTATGACAAGGTAATGATGATGATGGACTTCAACAACCACCAATCATCCAATATACTTGATTGATAAACCTGCCAAGATAAAACAAGAAGGAAAAAGTGACCTGGAATTAAAAAGCTTATAAGAGTATAAGGATGGCTTATTAATTAAGCCAGCTTATCAACTTATAGCTTATAAAAAAATAACTTCTTTTTGAAAATGATTTCTCCAAATCAAACAGAAACTTGGATAGATGGAACTCAGATTCTAGCTCAAACACATGCTAACTTTCAATGTATATATAGGAATTACATTTGCATCAAACACCAATTTTTATAAAAATTAAAAAGAAATTACAAGCTTTGGCTAAAATCTGGAACAAAAGAAATATGGGTACATGACACCCATATTTATACTACTCTACTGAAAACTCTAGAAAACAAGAGTGAGAAACCCTAAAGCTTTAAAAATCCGAAAATGCCCTTGAGATTGCTGGTCAAAAATGCCCATGTGAACTTTTCTTTGAACTTTGTTGATGCAAGCTGTATGAAGACCAATCTGATGCGTCCATTATATTTTTGGGAACACGAAATTGATGTGGAACGTTGATTTTCTGTTAATATTCGTTTATTACCCAAAATGGAGGAGCAGGGGAGGGGTGTGGGGGCCATATGGGTGAAGGTGATGGGTTGTTGGGTAGTGGGATGTGATTAGGGTGGGGTTTATTTAGGATCTGGAGAAAATTAGGGAAAACCCCTTTGATTTCATGTTTTTAGGATTTTAGGGTTTATATAGTTCATGGGTTTAGCAGGTGGGGTTTTAATCTTGGTTAGGGGTGGGATTAGTCTAAATTAGTGTTTAAGAGGGAAACGTTTATCTGATTAATTAATCAGATATATTATTTGGGTGGAAGATGACGTGGGAAGGAGGGAGATGGTGATTGGCTGGAGGGGTGAGTGGGTGATGAGGTGGCGTGTGGGGATTGGAGGGTGGGTTAAGTTTGTCTGGTGGGGTTAAGTTAAATGGGGTTTTTGGTTAAAGAGTTTAAGGTTTAGGCATAAATGGTCCCTCTGTTATCTTTCTCCTTTAACAGCTTTTGCACTCCAAGTCCTTGGTCAATTTCACCATCCGTCCTTAGTCAATTACATCACAAGTCCTTATATTAACATTGTTTGATTAAAGGGCTTAAGTTCTGTATTCTTCAAATTTGGAGGACTATGCTTGGTATTTCTTCAACTTTAGGGACCCCAAAGTAATTTTTGATATTATGAGGGGTATAAAGTGTCAATCTTTAAAACTGGGGGGAATAAACTTGACAAGTCTTCAAACTTCAAGGTTCTTTTTGGAAAATCCATGACTTGGGCCCGGTTCTTTGTGCGACCTCGTTTCCCGTGTTCATTTTTGCTTCATTCTTGTGATCTTTTGTTGATTTCACGATATCCGCAGCTAGAATACACAAGACACAAATACAAGCATATATAGGGGTATTTTCATGATATTTTAAGCGTTTTGAGCCCGATTTGGACGATGAGACTATGTATAATTGCAGTCTCATCACTCCCCCATACTAAACCATTGCCGTGTCCC
This sequence comes from Glebionis coronaria, assembly GCA_025667525.1. Taxonomy (NCBI): domain Eukaryota; kingdom Viridiplantae; phylum Streptophyta; class Magnoliopsida; order Asterales; family Asteraceae; genus Glebionis; species Glebionis coronaria. The sequence goes on along the minus strand of CM046880.1, from coordinate 171,361,656 downwards.
CACGCAATGCTAGAATTAAGTATCACAGCACTTCCAAAATTCATTTTATGATGACATTTATTGAAGACATAAATTTAAATAAACTACTACACGTGTTTTAGACATAATGTATTGTTTTCATCACGAGAAAGTGACTTTTGGGATCATAGAACAAGAACACGTGAATGCTTCGTTAGAAATAATTTCGTCGTACTCGATTTTCACCCAATTCCATGCTAAGCGTGTAACGAGATCATTGTTATTATAAGTTAGCAACACGATCATATCTCATGAGTGTTAATTACGAACCTAAACTCCCTTATTCCTACTTGGTATCTCTTATATTTTCTTTTGTCTTAATGATCACGAGGATACATCATTGACTTATGCATGAATAGAGATTAAGTCTAAAAATAGAGTTTTAACGGTGTAACCAAAATCATTAAATTAATAATTCACCCTAATAGACAACGATGTCAAAAAATTAAGTCAACAAGAAGGATCGATAAACACGGTTTTATAACGGTTTTGAACATGAGACTTGATTGTGGTAAAATACGACCTTTAGGAAAAGGTGCGTAAAAGCGGTAAGTATCGATCGATGATTTAGGAAAATCAACACTAATGACCCTTAAGGTATGAAAGTTCATTTCCCAAGGAGGTATATGTGTGTGAAAAACTTGTTAAATGTTTGTGATTAATGATTGGTTTAGAAGGGGATGAGAAAAGAAGATGACGAAGACGTAAAAATAAAAATAAACAATACTAGAAAGTTAAAACGTAGAACCTTAAAAACCACAAAAATAAAAATTAATTCTAAAAATTACCAAAAATTACCAAAAATTCACCAAAAATCAAAATAAATAAACTAAGATTTTACCAATGATCAAAACTTTTTCAAACCTTTTAAATAATTAAATATTTAATTTTTAAATGCTAATTAAAGCCCTAAAAATCAAATAAATTATCAAAAAGCCCAATTAAAGATTTTTCAATTGGTAAACCTCTAAAATGACCTAAAAAGATCAAAAACTATTTTTAGAAATTTTAAATCTAATAAAAACTATTTAAAAGATTTAAAAACTATTAAAACTTAAAATAATTATAAAAATTAATCTAAAAGAGATAAAATTATTCTAAAAGTTGCTAAATTCCTATTTTAATGTATTAAACCTAAGAAAAATGTAAAAAGTTGGAAAATGTGGAATTTTAAAAATAATAATAAAATAATATTAAAATAATATTAAAAATCCAAAAATTATAAAACATTCTAAAAACTTGCAAACTAGTTTATTTTAACCTAAATAATCAGAAAATCAAAGTGAAATTACCAAAATACCCCTATTGGGCCCTCAAATGGGCCAAAACCAAAAACAGTCAACCAAATTGGCCTTTTGGGCCCAAAAAGTCAAACTTGGCCCAATTGACTTGGAAAAGCCCTATCTGACTCAAACTTCAATTCTAAGAACAAAACTCTAAAGGCCCAAAAGCTGAATATGAGCTTATCACAGCTTATTTAACACACAGCTTATTCTTATTGGGCTTTTCAGCCCATTAAGCAATAAGCCAATGCCATAAGCTCTAATTTGACACACAACCTTCTTTTGGGATGCATATGAGATTTGTAAAAAGAAATTTTGAAAAAGCTCACTCAATAAGCCAGAAATAAGCAAAGTAAAAATTCACTAAAAGACAAAATAGTCGTTTTAGAGATTTAGGGCACCTCAGGACTTGATTCAACTTGCAAAAGATTTCAAATGGACTCAATAAGCCAAATCAATCAACAAAAATTCAATAAGCACAACCAATAAGCCAGAATAAGCACAAATGAACTTATGAAAAAATCAATGGAGTTGGTTTTCTAGTCAAACCCTAAAGTCAACTCACCAAATGCTCAAGTATGAACAAATGGTTCAAATAATGAGCACCTATTACAAAAACAAAGTTATTGCTGGTTAAAATAAGCTATTATAGCTTATTGATAAGCTGACACCAGTTTTACACTATCAGTGGTAACTAGCAGGGGAAAGGAGTTCCCACTGCTTTGACTATTTGACCAAGCTTATATGAGAGTTCTGGTTTGATTCAATTGGAAACAAAGGCACCCATGTGATCAGTGAATCACAAGGAGTCAATAGCAACAATAAAATCACAAATTGGTTCACACAATAAGCCACAATAAGCCAAACAGTCACCAGATATGAACCAGATATGGAAATAAGCAGTTAAGCACTTAATAAGCAGATTTAGACTGAATAAGCCAACCAAACATAACAAGATGCATACACAAGCTATGTAAACTAAGAATAAACACAAAGCAACAAGAATCAAACTCTAAATCAAAGTAAATAACAAGATCAAAGCACAAAATGTTTCTGATGAACAATGAACAATATGCAGACAAGTTTTGCTGATCTATTTGACACTTGATCCAATTTCAAGCCTCAAGTCCGTCTTCCCTGGTGTGATTAACTAAGGTTTAGAACTTGTTAGCCCTAGCCTAAGCTTAGATCTAGTTGTCCTCAAAATCCTAGCCAATTTTACCAAGTTTTTAAGATTTTATAGCCAAATTATGAATCTATGTGTTCAAACCCACAAAACCTGCAAACAGATGAACTAATGCACCTAACAAACAGATACCAACACTTGCAACCACAATACAAGCACCTAGCAAACCACAAATCCAAAGTATGCAGTAGACCCAAACACTCCTTAATCTACCACTTAACAAAGAAACTTGTGATTTTAACTAATAACCTACTGATTTTAATGATCAAAAACACTTCCTAGATAGCAATTAACACAATCAAACTCAAAAATCACCAACACAAAATCAAATACTCAAAATCAAAGCACCAAATTCAAAACAGGCATAAACATGAAATATTTAGGGGAATCTTAACCAAGAGATTATACCTGCCTTCTACAACATCCTAGGAAGGCCAGCTATGCTCCTTGGACCTTGTTCAACAACTAGAACAAGACCAAGGTACTTCAATGAAGATGATGCAAATTGCCTTGGTTGATGGTTCAAAGTAGAACCTCAAGGACTTTATGTCTTCAACACAAGCAGCAAACAACTCAACCAAGGGCTCTAATCCCTTCACAAGCTTGGTGTCAACAAGCTTGTAAGAGCTTATAGCAAATGGCCAAGGGTTAGTTCACAAGATAAGCCAAAACAGACCTAGGATTTCAAGGTATTTGAACCTTAAAAACCTTATGAACCAAGACGTGCCTTAACCACAAGATTAAGGTAGGTCTTAACAATCAAATGGAACTCAGAATTAGGCTACTCAAACACCAAACTTTTAACTAAATCAAAAAGAGATTTCAAAATTTCAGAAATTCAAATTTTATTTAAACTTAAAAAGGAATTACAAAGATAATAGCCTAAAACTGGAACAAAGGGACTCTCACATGTTGAGGTCTCCTTTTATAGGCAAATGCCTGGCTACACTATTCACAAACCCTAGATGTGATTTCTCTAAAATGCCCTTGAGTCCTTGAGTGCGTTTGTTGTTGATGAGCTGTCCAAAGTGATCCCAAACGTTCATTTTAGCTTTGTGATCAAGCAAAGACTCTCAGTTGTTGATCTTGACACGTGGCATGACTTGGAGGGTAAGTAGTCATGTGATGGGTGAAACGGTTTGAATGGTGGGGTCCTTTGGGTGAGTGGGAGTGTGAGTTTAGGCATGGGATAGATTCGTGTGAAGGTTAATTGTGTTTTGGTGTAGGTAATTGTAAAAACCCCCTTGTTGGTAAAAAGTTAAATCTGGGTTCATACGTGTGAATAGTGACACGTTTGATCCGATTTTAGTGGGGAAATTGTGTTTGGCGCGTGTTTGTTTAGTTTAAACTTACAAACTTGGCAGTTTTGGCCCTTTTTCTTCCTTTCTTTTGTCATTTGTGTTTAAAAGTCTGTCAGCGTCCAAATCCTTTGTAACAACTTTCAGCCTTTGTCATTTTTGGCACCAAACTTTCCAAAAAGTGTTTCAAGGGTTATTTTTGACATTTTTGCATATTTCAACGGCTGATCTTGGACAATGTTGATCTTCAAAGGTCTTCAATGTATCTTTGGCTTGATGAGGGACCATAATTGACAATTTGAAATTGTTGAGGGACTAATCTTGCCATTTCTTCAAAGTTGAAGGACCATTTGTGTAATTTTGACAAACTTAAGGGACCAAACTTGTAATTATTAATATACAAGGGTTTTAAGTGTCATTTCTTCAATAAATGAGGATCAATCTTGTTTGTCTTCAAGTCTTCAAGAGTATTTGTTGAATATTCCATGATTAGGGCCGGTTCTTTGTACGGCTTCGTTTCTCGTGTCCGTTTTTCCTTGTAACTTGTGATCTTTTGTCTTTTTCACGACATCCATACCTAAAATACACAAGTAAACAAACACAAGCATATATATGGTATATTATGACATTTTTTATGCATTTAAAGCCCGAAAAGAACGATGAGATCATGTATAAATGCCATCTCATCACTCCCCCATACTAAGCCATTGTCGTGCCCTCACGCAATGCTAGAATAAAGTATCTATGCATCACCAAAGTTCAATTTTATTAACCTTTATTGAAGAGTAAAAGACTTGCAGCATACTACGAAGATGTGTAAAGACATAGTGTATGATTTTCATCACAAAAAGTGACTTTTAGGGTCAAAGAATAGAAACAAGTAAATGTCCCTTAGAGTAAAATTCGTCATACTTGATTGTCATACATTCCATGCTAAGTGCAAAAACGAGATCATTGTTGGTACAAGTCATAATGCTAACACTACTCATACGTCCAAATTGTGTAATACTTTTTCTCCCCGCAATCCTAGTTATTATAAAAGGAAATGGGTTACTACCATTTTTTATCTATTTGTCATGTCATTAGGAGGATGTTAGTTAGTTAATTAGTTCAATTTTTCATTTTGTAGTTTTAGAGAGAGAAAGTGTTTAACTTTCTCTCACTAGGAACTTCCTCTTTTATCTTTGATGAGACTGCTTTTATACATAGTCTCATCATCCAAAAAGGGATTTAAATGCACTAAATATCATGAAAATGGTCCAAATATATGCTTGTGTTTGTTACTTGTGTATTTTAGGTACGGATATTGAGAAAATGACAAAAGATCACAAGAATCATGCAAAACGAACATTGGAAACAAATCCGCACAATGAACCAAGCCCTAATGAAAATTTTCCAAGAAAAAAACCCTTAAATATTTGAAGATTAAGCAAGAAGGGTACTCCAATATTGAAGAATTCACACTTTAAACCCTTGTATCTTCATAATTACAAGATTGGTCCCTAAAGTTTGTCAAAATTACAAATAGGGCCCTCCACTTTGAAGAATTGGCAAATTTAGTCCCTTAACAAAACTAAAGTGTCAATACTAGTCCTCCTCAAAGTCAAACATACCATGAAGGCCTTCAATTTACAAGAAATTACAAGTTTGGTCCTTAAAATATGTCAAATTGCAAAAAGGACCCTTAACTTTTAAGAAATGGCAAAATGGTCCCTCATTAATCATGACTTGTCAATTTCAGTCCTCCAAGAAGTCAATCAAACAATTCAAGACCATTATCTATGAAGAAAACGCCAAAACAGCCCTTCAAGAATCAAGAATTGGCATGAAATACCCGTGAAAATACTTTGGAAAAGTATTTAGGGCAAAAGTGTGAGAACCAAAACATTATTAACAAAGGAAAACGAGTTTTGGCCAGTTTTGTTTACAAGTGACAAGAGGAAATAAGTAAGGGTTAATCATGGAAGACATCAAAGTTACCTTAACTAGTAGTGGGGTGACACGTGCCCCACTACCACTTTTCCACCAATCAGCTTTCACCAATCTTCCACATCACCATCCCACTCACCAGCCATAAATAACTAATTATTGAATTAGTTAATCACGCGCTAAACACCACATTTAAATACAAAAAAAGGTCAAACGTGTGTTCTTGGTGTTCTTAAGCAAAATTGGGTATTTGCTTAATACTTGGTATTAGCCTCTAATTCCTTCCAGATTTAAGATTAAGGTGAGACTAAACATAACCCCACCCTTAAACCTTTGGCCACATCAATCACCACCTCACATGTTAAACCCTCCTTCACACGTTTTGGGGAAAAAGCCAAAGGTTGCCAGAGAATCAACACACCACATTCCAGCTTACACTTTAAGCTTGTTTTTGGACCCTTGGATGAAATTCAAACATGCCAGCAACAACAAAACTCCAAAATTCAGTCACATGATTCCAAAGTCTTCAAAACCATCAAGGGAATATCTGGAACTTCATCACCATTAGGGTTTACGTTTTTATGCATCTTAGTTAACATTTGTAGCCTATATAAGGCACAGGAACTGTAACATTTGTTTTTGCTCTTGAATTTTTCCTTGTTTACTTTTCTTTAAATCTCATTTTCAAGTTAATGAAATTGTTTGAAATTGTGAAGAAAAGTCAAGTGCCAATCTTTATATCTGCTTGTTATTGTTGTTTTTTAACTAATCTTGAATCTCAAAATGTATTTCTAAACCTTGTGCAAGAAATTGCACAAAGGATAAAAATTTGATATTTTGCTAAGTTCTTGGTACACCTTGGTATTTTTGGGCTATAAGTGGATCATAGCACCCTGATATTGTGATATCAAGGTGTTGTGAGGCTTATAACTTGGGGATAATCAAGTTTGGGGTACAAGAGTTGCATTAATCAAGTTTATTTTCCAAGTGGTCACTTTTTGTTTATGAATTTTTACTTCTAACCTTGTTGAATCTTAGCAGGGTTGTTTGTGGAAGCTTGTGCTTGTTCTTGCTAGCACATAAGCTCAAAATTCGTGGGTGTGGATGTAAATCCATGAGGTTTAAACCTTTCTACCAAAAATCTACTTAAATTCTTGATTTTTGGTGATTTTGTGTTCTGCTTGTGTTCTTGTGGAATTTATGGTGTAATCTTGCTTGATACTGCATATTATAACTGTTAATGTGTTTGATTGGGCTTGGGTAACCTTGGAATACACTTATACTTGTTTAATTTTGATTTGAAAAGATAAGGGTTGTTTGGGATTATCTGTTTAAGATCATAGATTGGTATTGTGTTATTGGAAGTAGCTTGTTTAAGTTAGTATCTGTTATTTACTTGGTTGTATGCTAGTTTCTGCAAGTTATTGGCTTTAAAACCTTGAATCCAAGATTGTGCTATATCTCACTTGATTTGACTGATTTTGACCTAAAATTTTGGAAATACCTAGAGTGTATGCATGTTTAGGGCTAAAAGGTGTTAAATCAGAGTTTGTGTAACCTGTTAACAAGATTTGAGTGTTTGAATTTGGACTTGTGGTCAAGTATATCAGCTAAGTGAAAAATCTGCATGTTCTTAGTTCATCAGTAACTATTTTGTTCTTGAATCTTGATCTAGACCTTGAACCATTGCATGAGACTTGTTTAGATTTGTTCATTTGAATTTATTATAGCTTGTGTATGCTTTTGGTGCATTTTGGTTGGCTGAATTTTGCTAAAATAGCTTATTGAACTCTTAACAGCTTATGTTCATGTCTGTGACTGATCTGGTGATGTTTTGATTAATTTGTGATAATTGGCTGTTTGTAATTGTGTTTTTGTGATTGTTATTGACTCCTTATGATTAACTGATCATTTGGGTGCCTTTGTGAAACTTGAATCCACAAAAATTCACTAAAGACAAAAAGTCAATTAAGTCAAGCAGTGGAAACTTTTCCCACTGCTCAGACCCCAAAACTAGCCCCTGCTAGTGTTAATTCTCTTTCAGCTTATTCATAAGCCAATTTGGCTTATCCATACTTGCAACAACTTATTTTTGTGATAGATCTTCATTATTTGACCCATATATTTGATCTGGAGCTTATCAGACCTTGGCTTTGAATTTTTACTAGAAAACTCATAAGGTTGACTTTTAATTAAGTGCTTATCTGCTTATTCCAGCTTATTGAGTTTGCTTATTGGAAAACTTTTTGTTGATTAAGCTTAGTTAAGTCATTTAAAAGCATTTGAAAGTTGAATCAGCTCTTGGGGTGGCCTAGAACTCGAAAACGACTATTTTGCCGTTTTGTGAAGATAACTTTTAGCTTATTCAGGCTTATTCCTTGTGCTTTTTCCAATTTTCTTTTTATAGATCTCTTAAGTAACTCAAAAGAAGCTTGTGTGTCAAATTTGAGCTTATGGCATCAGCTTATAGCTTAATGGGCCAAAAAGCCTATTAAGAATAAGCTGCTTTGAAATAAGCTCGTTTAAACACATTTTCAGCTTTTGGGCCTTCAGAGTTTTGTTCTTAAAACCAAATTTTGAGTCAGATAGGAGCTTTTGGGCTTAATTGGACAACATTTTTCTTATTGGGCCTATTTGAGCCCATTAAGGGGTCTGTTTTGCCTTTTAGCCCATTTCTAGGCCCAATAGGGATATTTTGTAATTTCAACTTCATTTATGTGTTTATTAGGTTAAAATAATCTAGTTTTCAACTTTTTAGAACTTTTTATAAATTTTGGATTTTTATTAATATTTTATTATTATTTTATTATTAAAAATTAAAATTTAGATTTTTCATGTTTTTTCATTTTTCTTAGTTCAAATACATTAAGTTAGGAATTTTAAAATTTTTATAATATTTTTATCGTCATTAGATTAATTTTTAGAATTATTTTAAGTTTAAATAGTTTTTAATTGTTTTTAAATAGTTTTTATTAATTTTAAAAATTTCAAAAATAGTTATAAATTTAGTTAAGTCATTTTAGAGGTTTACAATTGAAAAAATCTCATTTTAGGCTTTTTGTTAATTAAATTGATTTTTTGGGCTTTAATTAGCATTAAAAAATTAGTATTTAATTAAATAAAAGGTTTGAGTGATTTTTGATTTTTTTTGTAAACACTAGTTATATTTTTTAGGATTTATTGCATATTTCTAGGAATGTTTAGGATAAATTTTTAATTTTCTCACTTTTACTGTTTTACGTGTACGACTAATCGTCTTAGTTTTAATCCATAATCGTAACTGTCATTCTCTTCTAATCTCTTCTATTTTCTTTCTCATCAATATAATCACAAAAGTTAATCATCTCTTAGCACAACGCACTTGCCTCCTTGAGAACTATCCCCACTTTGGGTCATAACTTGTGGTTTTCCTAAACTACTTGTTAATACTTACCCTAATTACGCTCTTTTTCCTAAAAGACGTATTTTACAACTATTATTTTGGCGCCGCTGCCGGGGAGGCGTGTTGTGTTTTGATTTGGAAATTGTTGTTTTTATATATAGCCATAATATCTATTTGTATTAGTAGCACTCTCCTAATACGTATTATCGTTTTTTTCGTTTTTTGTGTGAATACTATTACTATATTGTATACGTATAACAATAAATTCACAAGTACTCCAAAAGTGTGAAAACACAACCTTGATTGGGAGGTTATTACTCAATCATTGTGTTCGAATCTCAAACAAGAAATCAAAGTCAAAATAGATAAATACTTTCGTGAAGCTTAATTTTGAAAAACACAAACTATAAGGTGGGTATAAGGCGGGTATTATTAAATATACCCTAAGGAAAAAGGCTCTTATGTGCTTCGCGCCGCCTCGTTCCCCCGCTTGCTTGTGAGTGTTTAGATAAAAAGGGCTAATCGAGGGTTTTCCAACCAAAGTATTATCTAAGTATCATATATATTTTCTTGGTTTCATTTGATTAAACCCTCTTGAACGTTTTGGTGTTCCACCAACGTTCTAAAGTCATCTAAGGCGTTCACTTCATGTGATCGTCTTCATTCCTTGAGGCTTCTTTAATCAAGAGATTTGATTAAGGAGGAGATTTGTAGATTTTTGTCTACTTAATACAATCACAAAAATCCAAAAAAAGTAAAAACAATCAAAAACCACAAAAAATTGGAAAAATACAAAACACCAAAAAGAATCTTCTTTGCTCATCCCCACGTTGTACGTGACGTTTATGCAAACTCGCAACCAAGCAAGACGTGCACGTAAACGTAGAAACCGAAAGGAGTCAACACCTACTCCTAATCTTTCTAGTGAGGAGTCTCCTATTGACGAACCTATCGTAAGAGAAGAACCAACCATGGCGAATCGAACTATGATGGAGTTACTTCAAGAACCCACCGAGGGTTATGGAGAGACTATTGTAATTCCCGCTATCCTTGCGGAGAATTTTGAAGTGAAAACGGGTTTGTTGTCGATGATCCAAAACAACAAATTCCGTGGTGATGAAAAGGACAACCCGCACAACCATATCCGCCAATTCAATCGTCTTACCGCCACTTTCAAATTTAAGGATGTTGCTAATGACTCGATTAAGATGATGCTTTTTCTGTATTCCTTAGCGGGGCACGCTAAAATTTGGTTAGAGAAAGAGCCACCCAATTCTATATTGACGTGGAACCAATTTCTAAGTTTGTGAACCAATTTTTCCCGCCCTCTAAGACTACGCATTTGAAAAACGAGATTCCAAAATTTTCACAAGAATTTAATGAGAGTTTTTCGATGGCTTGGAATAGGTTTAAGGAAATGTTACATGAGTGTCCTCATCACGGTTTTTCCGACTTGCATCAAATTGACAGGTTTTACAATGGTTAGAATGATCATGAAAGGGATTATCTTAATGCCGCCGCGGGTGGTAACTTTTTGTATAAAACGGTTGAGGAAGCGTTGTTGATAAATGAGAACAGATATAAGGTGTATAGTCCTCGTAACACATCGGGTGTTCGTAAGGCTTCGTCTTCGGCTTCACCTTCATTGTCTAATACCATCGATGCTTGCCAAATTGAGGCGAACTTGGAAAATAAAATCTTTGATAAGCTTAAAGGACTTTTAATTGAATTCAAAGTTGGAGAACAAAGTGCTCCCGCTACGGCTAAAGCGGTTGAGGTTTCATGTATGTATTGTGGTGGAGGTCATTATTTCTCCGAGTGCATTACCAACGGTGGTAACACTTCGAGTGCCTACGCGGCCACGGGAACTTACAACCAAAACGGTCAAGTTACCCGCTCTAATCAATTGACTCCACCGGGTTTTGCTTCTAATCAAAATGCTAACAACAACTATCGAAACAATCAAGTTGGTTTTAAAAACAATTACAAAGGAAACTATGGGAATCAAGGGGCTAATAATCAAGTTTCAAACAAAAATCAAAACAATGATTTTCAAAACAACAACAAGGGTTTGCAAACTTTGAAAGATCTTCTAAATGAATTTGTTGAATACGCTAATGGAAACGATGCTAGGTTTGACAACATTCAAAGAGAAATCATTAGCCTAAGATCCGAGTTTAAGAACGACTTGAAGAAGGAGTTGAAAAATGAGTTAGCAAATGAGCTTAAAATCCATACAAACAAGATGGAAGGAAATGTAACTAGGTTACAACAAAACCAACAAAAAATGGAACAAGGGAAACATGAAATAAAACAAGAGATGATTAAGGCCGAGAAGAGGAAATCCATGTTTAAGGACAAAATTTCATCTATGTTTGAGGCTATTATGTACAAACCGTCTTCGAGTAGTCTTCCTAGCAACACCATATCGAACCCTAAGGGAGAGATGAAAGTGATTACCACACGTAGTGGTAAGACACTTAAGGAACCGACTCCTCAACCAATTGCTCCTACGGAGGATGCAATTGATGAAGAACCCGAGGTGGTGGTCGAAAAGGAGCATGTCCTAATCCCACGAAGTACCGCTCATGCCACACCTACGGTTGACCCATTACCACATTTGGAAACCGAGATTCCAAAGGCTATGCATATGCCTCAACCCACACCACCTTTGCCCTATCCATTGAGACTTAGAAAGGAGAAACGTCAAGAGCGCGATAACTACCAATTTGAACTTTTTATGAAAATGTTTCGTGACGTTCATTTTAATGTGAGTTTTACCGATGCTTTGGTCATGATGCCTCGATTTTCCGCTAACTTCAAAAGTATGTCGAACAACAAGGAGAAATGGCAACAATTGTCTAGTTGTTCATCGGTTTATCATAACCGCATACCTAAAAAAGTCGATGATCCCGGTATTGATCCCTTGTGCAATCCAAGATATGTAAGAATGCTATGCCTTGGCCGATCTTGGTGCTAGTATTAACTTGATGCCACTTGCAATCTTCAAGTCGCTCAATCTTCCTAATCTTACTCCTTCACTAATGTCTATCGAGTTGGCCGATCATTCCACGATTCCTGCATGTGGATTGGCGGAAGACGTTTTCGTGAAAGTGGGAAAGTTCTATTATCCGGTAGACTTTATCGTTGTCGATATTCCCACAGATCCTCAAGTTCCTCTCATTTTAGGTCGTTCGTTTTTAGATATGTCTATGGCTTTAATCGATGTGCATGCTAGAAAGACCACCTTACGTTTCAACGACGAGGAACTTGTTATAAACGCAACTCAAAATTCTCAAATTTCTCATGTTTATTCCGTTGCAACCATAAACCTCGTTGATATGATTGACGTTGTTTGCGAGGAATTTTCACAAGAATTTCTAGGATTTGGTGATGATGAAAATAGTGGCAATCCTACTATGTTAGATCCCATTTTTGATAACTCGACACCAACCTTCACTCCATTTGAAGGTGGTTGTTTTACGTTGGAAGAATTCGATGTTCCACGTACTTATGATGAAGACCTCGACAATGATGAGGACTTCTCGATTATCAAGGATTTTCTTAACGATTTCCCATTTCCTCCACCCGAGGAGGTTATGAGTATCGAGCCCTTCAATTGAGGAACCACCTATCCTCGAGTTGAAAGATTTACCTCCTTATCTCGAATATGTATTTTTGGAGGAGGACGACAAGTTGCCGGTTATTATTGCGAAAGATCTTTCGGATGATGAAAAAACCACACTTGTCGATGTTCTAAAGGATCAGAAAGGGGAAATTGCGTGGAAGTTATCCGACATTAAGGGGATCGATCTCAAATTTTGTACCCGCAAAATCTTAATGGAGGAGGATTACAAACCCGCAATCCAATGTCAAAGGAGGGTGAACCCCAAAATTCACGACGTCATTAAAAAGGAAGTCCTTAAACTCCTTGATGCGGGAATGATTTACCCTATTTCCGATAGCCCTTGGGTGAGTCATATTCATTGTGTCCCTAAAAAGGGAGGAATGACCGTTGTGCCAAATGATGCCAACGAATTAATTCCCACTAGACTCGTGACCGGATGGAGGGTGTGCATTGACTATCGTAAGTTGAATGAAGCCACTCGAAAAGACCATTTTCCCTTGCCCTTCATGGACCAAATGTCAGAGCGTCTTGTGGGAAATGATTTCTATTGCTTTTTAGATGGTTTTTCCGGTTACTTCCAAATCCCCATAGATCCTCGTGATGAAGAAAAAACTACTACGTGTCCTTATGGAACGTTTGCCTATCGTAGAATGCCATTCAGACTTTGTAATGCACCGTGAACCTTTCAAAGGTGCATGATGGCTATTTTTTATGATATGATCGATAAAACGATGGAAGTCTTCATGGATGACTTTTCCGTGTTTGGTAGTTCATTCACTTCGTATTTGTCGAATCTTGAGAGAATGTTGAAGCGTTGTGAGGAAACCAACCTTGTGCTTAATTGGGAAAAATGTCATTTTATGGTTAAAAGTGGAATCGTCTTAGGGCACAAGGTTTCGAAAGCGGGGATTGAGGTAGATCAAGCTAAGGTAGACGTCATCGCCAAATTACCTCATCCCAAAACCATTAAGGGAGTTAGGAGTTTCCTAGGCCACGCGGGCTTTTATCGTCGATTCATCAAGGATTTTTCAAAGATCTCTCGACCTATTACACATCTCCTTGAAAAAGATGCACGTTTTGTCTTTGACGAAGATTGTGTACGAGCCTTTGAAACCCTTAAGAGGAAACTTACCGAAGCTCCCATTCTTGTTGCTCCCAATTGGAACCTCCCCTTTGAGCTCATGTGTGATGCTACTGACTATGCTATTGGGGCCGTATTGGAGCAACGTCATGAAAAACACTTCTTTCCTATTCACTATGCTAGTAAGACGATGACCGAGGCTCAACTAAAATACACTACAACGGAGAAGGAGTTCCTTGCCATGGTGTATGCATTTGAGAAATTCCGACCTTATCTCGTCTTGACTAAATGCATAGTGTATACGGATCATTCGGCTATCAAGTATCTTATGGCTAAACAAGATGCAAAGCCAAGATTACTTCGTTGGATTCTCCTCCTTCAAGAATTTGATCACAAAATCGTTGACAAAAAAGGAGCCGAGAATCTAGCGGCCGATCATCTTTCTCGTTTGGAAGATCCTCACCAAAGTGTTTACGAGCCCAAGGAAATCACCGAAACATTTCCGCTCGAGACACTTGGTGTAGTGAATTCTAAGCTTTATTCTTCTACCACATGGTTTGCAGACATCGCAAATTACCATGCGGGCAACTTCATCATCAAGGGTATGATGACTCAAGAAAAACGAAAATTCTTTCGTGACGTCAAGTTCTACTTTTGGAACGACCATTACTTGTTTTGAACTTGTGTGGATCAAATTACTCGACGTTGTGTCTTTGGTACCGAAGCTTCTAACATCCTTAGAACTTGTCACAAGGGATCCACGGGTGGTCACCATGGTGCTAATCTCACGGCTAAGAAGGTTTTTAATGCCGGTTTCTTTTGGCCTACTATTTACCGAGATGCACATGAGCTTGTGAAGTCATGTGACTCATGCCACCGACAAGGAAAAGCCTCACAAAAGATGAAATGCCACAAAATATCATCCAAGTGTGTAAGATCTTTGATGTTTGGGGCATTGACTTTATGGGGTCGTTCCCATCATCTCATGGTAATAAGTACATCCTTGTCACCGTTGACTACCTATCTAAGTGGGTGGAAGCTAAGGCTTTGCCCACCAATGATGCTCGTGTGGTAGTCAAGTTTTTGAAAAGCTTGTTTTCTCGGTTTAGAACCCCTCGTGCGATCATAAGCTATCGTGGAAACCATTTTTGTAACGACCAATTCAAAAGGGTCCTAAGGAAGTATGTGGTTACACATCGTCTTTCTACGACTTATCACCCGGAAACGAGTGGGCAAGTCGAGGTTTCAAACCGAGCTTTGAAGAGGATCTTGTAGAGATCTATTGGGGAAAACCGACAATCTTGGTCGGATAAGTTGGACGATGCTTTACAGGCCTTTAGGAACGCTCATAAGACACCCATCGGGTGCACTCCCTATAAGCTTGTGTAAGGGAAGAATTGTCACTTGCCAATTGAACTCGAACACAAAGCTTATTGGGCCCTTAAGCATTGTAATGATGATATGGAGACCGCGGGAAAACACCGGAAAATGCAACTTAATGAATTGGATGAATTAAGGGATATTGCTTATGAAAATTCATTGATTTATAAATAAAAGACTAAAAAGTTTCATGATTCAAAAATTAAAAACCGGGTTTTTAACATTAGGGATCAAGTTTTGCTTTTTAACTCTCGATTGAAAAAATTTTCCGGTAAGTTGAAATCCCGTTGGTCCGGTCCATTCACCGTGACTCAAGTTTTTCCATATGGGACCATCGAGCTAGCTGAAAATGATGGCCCCAATTTCAAGGTGAATGGAAATATGTTGAAGCACTACTTTGTCGGGGAAGTTCCATCCTTGAACTACCTCGACCAAATCACCTTCCCCAATGATAATTAGTATTGAGGGGATCGAGTCGAGCTCATGACTCGGTAATAAAAAACGAGGTGCCTCGTGGGGGAGTCCCATGCTTATCCTATGTACATATTATTGCTTTCTAATGTAGTAACGTGTGGGGATTTGTGCCCTCCCAACCTTTGTGCCGTGGTTGTTTGTGAATTTTAGATTTTAGATTATCATTATCTTCACGATTAGAGCCTCTCGTGTTCGTTTTATGGGAGCACTCGATCGTTCGCTTTGAAGACTTTCTCAATATCCATGATATATCCTTTGATGTTCTAACCTTAGGTTGTTAGCACACTTTATAAACGGCTTTAAATTTAACGGTTACACCCTTTCCGTGCTAGATTAAGCATTCGACTACGTCTCTAGTATAGGCATGTTTGCACCCCTAGACTCGAAACGTTGAGGAAAATGTTTAACTTTAGTATGGGGGTTAATAGATACTTGCCTTGCCAAACCTTCACGCTTTCCAAAGTTTATCTTTTTATTTATCGTTTTGTTGCAAAATAAGGCTAAAAATGGTCAAATTTTAAATATTTCTCATGTTTTATAAGTGTTTGAAGACACGAATGTAGGTTTTCTGATGGCGAGAATAAGAGTAATTTTTTACTCGTCCGTGCGTGTTGAGCACTTAGCTTCGATTCCTTAACTTTATATTAGACTAAGTCTCTTAAATGAGGACGACAAATGATAGAGTTAATTATAAGTTACTATGCTAAACGTATAGTACTCGTATTCTTTCAAAAACTCATGTGTTCTCGTTATTTGCTTATTCTCCCTTCGCTTGTAAATATTTTTTGCTTAATAAATATTGACAACTTTATTCTTGATTGTTGGTTTCTAGTAGCTTCCATGTAATTCTATTGGGAAGACATTAAGGTATCGTCAGCGTCACGATTTTGAAGTATTGGCAACCCGAATAATCGAAAGCTCACCCAATAATAAGATTTCAAGTGCTCACCTAAATCAAGCAAAAATTTGAAGCTCACAAGGCCGAAAAATCTATGCAAAATTGAAAGTGATTCAAGCCTTAATCTTTGAAGCTTTAAAGATCCAAAATTCGCCTTAGCGTGAGGATATACGTCTTTGGCCATAATAAAACCACCGATGAGGCGGATAATAAAAGCCAAGGCAAGACCGAAGTCATAATAAAAGCTTCATGGCGAAGTTGAATAAAAGATGGAGGTAAACCTATGATAATAAGGCCCTTCCGTTAAGGGGCGTATAAAAGTCTTGGTAATAAGTCTCATGTTCAAAACCGTTATAAAATCTCTATTAGGAGGGGTTGTTAATTTGATAGTCTTGGTTACACCGTTAGGACTCTATTTTTAGACCTAAATCTCTATTATCGCATAAGTCAAACAATGTATCCTCGTGAAACATTAAAGACAAAATAAAATATAAGAGATACAACTTAGGAAAATGGGAGGATAAGTACGTGATTAGGGCATATGAGTAGTGTTAGCATTACTAACTTATAATGACAATGATCTCGTTGCACGCTTTGCATGGAATTGGGGTGAAAATTGAGGACAATGAAATTATTTCTAACGAAGCATTCACGTGTTCTTATTCTATGAACCTAAACGTCCCATTTTGTGATGAAAATCATACATTATGTCTAAAACGCAAGTAGTAGTAGTAGTGTAGCTAGTTTATCATTCAATAAAAGTGAATAAAAATGAATTTTGGAGGTGCTACGATACTTTATTCTAGCATTGCGTGAGGGCACGGAAATGGTTTAGTATGGGGGAGTGATGAGACTGCTTTTATACATAGTCTTATCGTCCAAAGAGGGATTTAAATGCACGAAATATCATTAAAATGGCAAAATATATGCTTGTGTTTGTTATTTGTGTATTTAGGTACGGATATTGAGAAAATGACAAAAGATCATAAGAATCATGCAAAAACGAACATAGGAAACAAAGCTGCACAATGAAACAAGCCCTAATGAAGATTTTCCAAGAAAAAACCCTTGAAGATCTGAAGATTATGCAAGAACGGTCCTCCAATATTGAAGAATTGACACTTTAAACCCTTGTATCTTCATAATTACAAGATTAGTCCCTAAAGTTTGTCAAAATTACAAATAGGGCCCTCCACTTTGAAGAATTGGCAAATTTAGTCCCTTAACAAAACTAAATGGTCAATATTAGTCCTCCTCAAAGTCAAACATACCATGAAGGCCTTCAAGTTACAAGAAATTACAAGTTTGGTCCTCAAAATATGTCAAATTGCAAAAAGGACCCTTCACTTTGAAGAAATGGCAAAAATGGTCCCTCATTAATCATGACTTATCAATTTCAGTCCTCCAAGAAGTCAGTCAAACAAGTCAAGACCATTATCTATGAAGAAAATGCCAGAGCAGCCCATCAAGAATCAAGAATTAGCAAGAAATACCCCTGAAAATACTTTGGAAAAGTATTTGGGGAAAAAGTGTGAAAACCAAAACTTTATTAACAAAGGAACACGAGTTTTGGCCAGTTTTGTTTACAAGTGACAAGAGGAAATAAGTAAGGGGTTAATCATGGCAGACATCAAAGTTACCTTAACCAGTAGTGGGGTGACACGTGCCCCACTACCACTTTTCCACCAATCAGCTTTCACCAATCTTCCACATCACCATCCCACTCACCAGCCATAACTAACTAATTATTTAATTAGTTAATCACGCGCTAAACACCACATTTAAACACAAAAACAGATCAAACATGTGTTCTTGGTGTTCTTATGCAAAATTGGGTATTTGCTTAATACTTGATATTAGCCTCTAATTCCTTCCAGATTTAAGATTAAGGTGAGACTAAACATAACCCCACCCTTAAACCTTTGGCCACGTCACTTGATAGGTGTGAAAACACCTATCCTTTTACCACTTAATTATAATAATAACCAAGCCAAACGTGTATTTTAAGTCGTAAATGTCGGAATTATGCGTGGTTTGGGTTTTTATTGTGTTTTAGGACCAAAAGATGAAAAAGGAAGAAAACACGGGCTTTCACGGGCTTTTATTGAATAAAAAGACAAAAGACGAAGTCAAAAGATCAAGAGTGCAAAAATAACAGAAGTCCAAGGCCTATTCTGAAGATTTATCGAAGAAAAAGTCTAAAGACAGAAGTTTAATGAAGTCGAAGAACCAAGTCTAATTAAAGAAGAAAACTATAAGACGAGTTCAAATTATATCGACAAATCCTGAGACGACGTTGAGAAAGACAAAGAATTTAAATCGAGTCGAGACAAGAAGAAAGAAGGAAGAAAGCACCAACATTTTACTCCTCCTATAAATACCCTCCTAATGTATCATTAGGAGGTGGTTAGTTAGATTAGTTTTGGAGTAGGAGTAGATTACTTTCTCTCTCTAGATTTATTTCATGTTCTTAAGATTTTCTTTCAAGTTTTCTTAATCTTTATTCTTTAATATTGTACTTTTGAATCTTTAATCTTCATCTTATTTCAAGCGTTTTACAATCATCTTCTTCTACCTTTTTTTATTTTTATTTATGTTTGATTCATGTTAATCTTTGATTTTATTTCATCTTAATGTTTATTTGATTAAAAAATTTATCTTTTTATTCATCTATAAGTTTTAATACGAATGAGCTTTGAGCTTGACATGCTTATTGGCTTATTTTGTATTTAGCTTATCGATTTAATGTTTTCTTAAAAGTTTTCATAAAAGTTTTGTCCTTTTAAAGTTTGATTTAAAAAGTTGCTTATTTATAGTTTTGTAAGTTTTAATCGTTCTTATTTAGTTAGTTTAAATATAGATTTGATAAGGCTTAGATTAGTGCTTATTTTAAACTCAGCTTATTCGTTTTTGCTTATTTCCCTTTTGATTTCGTCTAAAAAGTTTTCTTGATTTACCTTCTGTATTCCGATCAGTCCATCGGAATAGGGTCTCCCCTTTCCAATCTGCTTTTCGACTAGCTTCCCTACTATTCCAATCACAGGATCAGAATAGGGTTTTGTATATTCCGATTGGGATTCCTAAATGGATTCCGATAGCTTAGATTTTCAATATTCCGATTGGACTTGATTTCTAGTATTCCGATTAGTGTCTTTTTCACATATTCCGATAGCCTTCTTTTGACTCATTCCGATAGCTTTGTTTTTAGTAGTATTCCGATAGGATTTATTTTAAGCGTATTCCGATTGCTTTCCGGCGCTGATTCCGATCGGGATTCTGACTACATTCCGATGGGTGTCAGTTTTGGATTTCTATTTTTATTTTCATTTTAACTTCAAATCTATTTTATTTTTCCCGCCTTTTACTTAGTTTTATTTTATTTGTTTTGTCTTAGTTTTATTTTAAGTCCACGTCTTTATTAAGTAGTCCAATTTACGTTTTGTCGAGTTTTGATATTTCGTCATTTACTTTTTGTCAAAGCTTTTATAGTTAATTCGTTTACGTCTTTTATTTAAGATTTATTTAGTTTATCGCTTTCATCATTTTTGTTATTTACGTTAAGGCTTTTATTTAGTTTTAAATTTCAAACTTCCACTTTTACTTAACGACATTTTCATTTCATTTGAATTTTCATCGAACTTTCATAACTAAGTAAAATGAAACTTTCAAATGGCGCCGCTGCAAGATCTTTTCGTGAAGATTAACGGTTTTTTGTGAGAGACGGGTTGGATTTTGGGATCCGTTCACTTTTGAATGTTATTTTTCTTGCCAAAAAAATTTCAAAAATCCTAAAAAATAAAAAATTTTCAAAAATCCCAAAAACATTTGAAAATCCTAAAAAGCATTTCTTTTTTGAAAGTTTTGCACCAAAAATATTCTTCTTGCTTATCTATTGTGTTTAATAGATTCGTTTGTTGACTGTGTAGGGTGTGGAAGACCATCTTCTGGTAGTCAATCCTGTCAATGATGTTCATGCGAACGGTGTGAAATGGATATCCCTATTTACGAATTTGGCTGTTGTCTATCGTGCAATTTGATTAATTCTTACATCAATTCATTATTCTCTTCTAATGACACTATTTCACCCTCTCCTATATATGACGATCCATATCAACAAAATGCATTGGGTATGTCTCAATACCCGTGTTGCAACAATTGTGGGGGCCCTCATGATACTTCTTATTGTCAGCCAATAAATTATTATGAGCCAAATCCGTGTCCTCATTTTTCTTCACCGATGGATTATTATGAACCAAATCCGTGTTCTAATTCTTCTCAACCGATGAATTACTATGAGCCACATCCGTGCTATAATTCCGGTTTTCAAAATTTTTAGCCCTCACGTCGCACCGTCAATCATCAACCTTCCTTCGAACATTTGAGCCCCCACGAACAATGGGCCACTCTTGTTAAGCAAGGGCAAAAAGTTCAAGAAGCTTTAAATAATTACATCAAAAAATGTCAAGAGGATCAATGACAAGAGCAAGTATCTAATCTTAGTGCTTATACTCCTCCTCTTGTGCGTCCATACTACTACTATGATGATGACGAGGATGAAATCTATGATCTCAACCCATCTTCTGAGATTACTACTCCTACTCTTGATATCCCTAATGCGTCTAAGGATAGTGATACATCGAGTGAGATTAGTGATTCTGGTCTTGATAAATTCTTTGATGAGGTTTGTGATGCACCGAATTTTGTGGAACTTACGGACGAGGTCGCTCTTAATGATGATGACTTTTCTCCATGCTATGAGAATTTCACCTTTGAAATTTCTCAATCTCCTCGGGGCGATGAGGGCGATGTTGATTTATTCTCTCCGACTTACGAGAAGTTCACCACTGAACTTGGTCTTGTAGATGAGGTGGAAGACGTTATTCTTCGCGACAAATTACTGAAAGTTCATCTTCTTATTGCTAAGATTGAAGCGTTGAATTCTGCTCCTATTTCTGAGTCTTTACCTCCGTCTATTATTTTAGTTGAGAATAATGATACAGCTATAGAGGAAATCGACATTCTCTCAATAACTCCGGGTATTGATGATGATGATACGGAAGGGGATATTCTTTTTGATAATTTGCTGCATGAAGATATCATCCCAAGTCCCCCTCCTGAGCACCTTTTATCCCAACCCTTAGAAACCATTACCGAGGATGAGTGCTTTGACCCGGGGGGTGACATTAACCATTCCATGATCGACACCTTTACGGATTTGCCGCTCAGTGATCATCCATTGTCTTTGAGGAATTACAATGTGCTTCCTTTACCCACCCCACCTCCCGTGGATCATGATCTCACATACTTTTAGTATGTTGAGAGGACTTTTCTACCCTTTAAAACTTATCCTCCGGCCTCTCCTTTATTATTTTCCTCCGGGAACGAGGACAAGGTCTTTGATCCCGGTATTACATTCGAGGCTTCCCCATGGACCATTTAATTCGGGGACGAGTCAGGCTCGTGACTCGGTTAACAAAAACAAGCGCTTCTCGGGAGGCAACCCGATTATCTATCTATCTTTATCTGTTTTTATAATAAGTGTAGGGGGAGACCCTAGTATGTGTTTGTTGTTTTCTTTCTTATCATGTGCAGGGATTCGAGCTTTCAAAGCCACATTCTTGATGACTTTTGACGACCCGTGATTCCGTGTACCCGTCTTTTCGGTTCTATCCTAAACTCTTTTGATTCTCTATTCTGTATTCTTTAATATTAAAATAGGAATCACTTTAGTTGTCTCTTCTTAGCAAGATTTAAACAAAGTGCACAATGTCCTAAGTGTAGGGGAGGTTACTTCCACATGCTTAAACATTGAGGACAATGTTTATATTTAGTGTAGGGGGACGTCTATCGAAGTTAAGTGGGCTTTTCGTCGTATTTGTCCTCATTTTAACCGGAAAATTGATTTTTCGACATTTTTCAAAATTTTTGATCTATTTTTGACCTAGTAGTTTTATCTTTGTTATAGTTATTTTCTTTCTCTGTTAGAATAAATTTTAATAAAGTGGTTTTAGTTTTTAAACGTTGTGAATTTTTTGACTCAACCCAAGTTTACTTATCCAAGTTTACTCTAGCTAGTATCCTTAACGTGTTTAAGTCAAGTTTTGCTAGGCTTTTATATAGGGAACTTTAAAACGCGAAAGTCTTAACTCTTACGGGTTAAGAATAAGAACTTTTTGCAAGTTCCTATAATTGATCCTAGAGAGTCATTTATCAAGGGAACTTTAAAATGCGAATTCTAAAACTTGAAAAAGTCTAAGAATTTGCAAGATCCTATAGATGACTTGAAAACCCAAAACTTTGATTTAATTGGCTAAGCATCCACTAGTCTCATTACTTGATATTTTAAACCGTGGAGAACGAGAGATGATAGAGTCAATTATAAGTTTGGTATTCTTTCATGAATTTATGTGAGTTGATTATGAGCTTTTTCTCCCATCGCTTGTTAATAAATATATTTGCAATAAATAAGGTTGTATGATTTGAAAAGTTACTTAGCTTCTATCACAAGATTGTTTAAAAGTTGCTCGGTATTATTTAGAGTTCATAGCCAAGGCAAAACTTATTGAAGCGGGATGTGAAGATTGGCGAGTCCGAAAAGGTCCTAACAAGACACGAGGGCTACATTTTGTTGCTAAAGATCCCAAGTGATGTGAATAATCATTTATCAAAAATCAATATGAAGGATCGAGACACACGACGAAAAGAAAATACTCCCCTAAAGATCATGGAGAAGTCTATCCGAAAAGACCCTAGGAAGGTATGAGGATAAATAGATCCAAGTCCTAAAAGGAGGCGGATCGTTGTATATCAAAATCCAAAATAAAGATTGGAGAAAAATGAAGAAGTCGTGGTCCAAATATATAACACCCCCAACCAATGCTATGCGCAGCGGAACTACAACATTTGGGTGTTACGTAGTTATCATCACACATAAGCTATATTAAACGACTCAAAGAGACGTAAAAGTTTAAACATAAATTAAAGATTGATTAAAACATCAAAGTCTACCGTTTTCCAAATCCCAAAAATGATACAAAACAGAGTTGCGTTTAGGTCCCCACTAAATCTCAACCCAAAAGTACCTTTTCGTTCACCTGACATAATATAAATTATTTAAGTGCTAAAAGGGAAGAAAAACAAAGTAGACCGCCAAGCCACAACAACTTCCATCCTCGCATGCTCCGCTGCTATCAATCTTTGTTACCTGAAACACATGCTTAAAACTGTCAACACAAAGGTTGAGCGAATCTATTGGTTTATCAAATCACAAGTTGAACATAAGTATTAAAAACCAATCATGATCATTCAATAGCATTGTCGTGCTCACAATCTATTATTCAAGGATATTATCTTTACCAAAAGCTAATAATTGTGTTTAAGCTCGTGATACTAATCCATTAACTCAATCACCCGCGTACATTTACCGGCATGATTAAGATGAAACTAGTGCCCCTTCTAAAGGCATCAGTTGCAATTATACCTTATTTCTTATCACAAGTTATCCGTCCGGCAGAGGGTACTCAACGCACTAGCTCTCGTCTCGGATAGGGTCATCAACCCCATAGTACTATCAATTGTATAAGCGTCTATCTCCAACCCACACAAGCGCAAGACAATGGTTAATAGTTCACTAATTTAGGGACTTTTGCAACTAGGTACTCAACACAATTCAGGGCAACATTCGGGTCCAACAATCATTCATGACTTATGTTCATTTTTATTTAAATAGCATTTATCCCCCTCGCGGGTTAAAACAACTGAAATAAGTAAAGAGTGAGGCTATAGACTCACCTTGCGTAGTAGTGGTAGTATTAGTAACTACGGCGTAAACGAAATCGATCACTGACGATGAGGATGCCCCGGGAAATCAAATACAACACCTAACGAATAAACACGTAATGAATCAACACATTCAAGTACCTTCAAGTACTGTATGTACATAATTAATAACACTCAAGGTTCATATAAACTCATGCCAAAAATCCATAAAAGTGATATTTACTAGACACGTCCAATTTACCTACGTAATTAAAGTTGATTCCCATTTTATAGATTTGCCGGTACTTACCAAAAGTACGGGCTGTTTGCTATGACTTAAGCACCTATATAAATTTCAAGAAAATTCACAAAAATGCCTCATGATCTTTAAAAACCCATATTTAATCCCATGAAAAGTTTTCACTTCTATGACTCGTTACACATCACATTACTAGACGTACACATTTAGGACTGATTTTGCACTTTGACCATGTTGGACTTGTTTGACCCATTTAAAATACACCATTGACCAATCCAACACCTAAGTCTAAAAATAGACTCACAAATGCAGGTTTGAAACTAAAAATAAACTTTCAATCATTTACCAAACTCTATCTATGGTCCCCGGGATTTGACCCAAAACCAAACACAAATTCGTATTGTGTTGATTCTCATCTCCCGGTACACGAACTTTCAAAATATCATAACTTTTGACTCGTTGGAGTCGTAAGCTCTACCTTATACCGAAACGAAGCTAGAAAGAAGCTCTACAACAATATCCTATAATATGGACCTGGACTTAAACTTAAAACCACGAAAAATACCCCTAAAGTTTCTGATCTAAAATACCCTTTTTAAAATCACATCAAAACATCTTTTTGACCAATTATAATCATTCATATACCCCTAATAACATCTAATAATCATCCTAAAGCAATCCAAACATCCTAAATCACTTGTATGTTCAAAATTCATCAAAACCCATTTTATAAAACTAACATATAATATAATTAAATTAATTAAAAATGATAATAACATGAATATAGAAACATACCCATTACAATTTGAATCAAACACTCAAGAGCACCCAAACCCCCAATTATTTCGTGGGTTTTGGGGCTGTAGAACACCAAAACACAAATCCCCATCTTGTTTAATTGATTATCTCCACTCCTAAACACAAGATTTAAACATGCATTAAGAAAAACTAGATCAAAACCCACTTGTTCATATGGATAAATTTTTGAAAAATTAAAGATGTTGCATGTGTGTTTTTAATGGATGAAAAGACTTACAAAGATGAAAGGAGGATGGGTCTTTGATTGATTTTTCGAAAAACCCAAAAAAATGGTGGTGGAGGTGGCGGCTTATGGTGGCCGGCGGCCATAGAGAGAAAAAGGGAGAGAACCCTAATTTTTGAAAGTTAAAAATGAAGTGTGTGTGTAGTTCTCCCTTTTGTAAAAATGGAGGGGCTAATTTTGACAAGTTGGATATCTTTTGGCCCTAATTGTAAATCATCATTTAAAGAGCGGGTTTTGACTAGTAGTCGACTTTTAGAAATTTACAAGAGTCGGGTTTTGTCCTGACTACCTCAAAATGATTTTAAATGGTTCAAACGCACACAAAACGAATATACACATGGTTCCGACTCGACGTAACACGTAATAAAAATAAAAATCTCGAAAAACTCAAATATCGATCAATCGATAATAAAATGTAAGTTTTGGGCATCCGTCGGTATCGTAGTCGTTATCGGTTCTTCTTAAATCGTCAAACGGTAAATTACGACCTTAAATGTTGGTTTCAACTTAAACTGTCAAATATATAGCAAACGAAATTTCTAAAAAATTTCAAAAATATTCATAAAATAGGATTAAATAAATGACGTTGGGCTCGGGATATCACTTCCACAAGTGAGCCACAACTTAAGAGAGATGCTCATACTGAACAGCTCTTGAGACAATAACTTAGCATCATACGGCACTTTCACTGGTATCACATCCTCCCCTCCTTAAGGGAGCAACGTCCCGACGCTCTCCGGTTATTATACTCGCATTTCATACTACTAGAAAGATGAGGGTACTTCTTACTAAAGAGGTATTCACGTTCCAATGTGGACTTCGGTTCTCGTCTCGGTTTCCATCACACCTTCACAATGAGTATTATACCCTCCTTCAATTCTCTTAACATCTCGATCCATGATCTCCACTTCAATTTCCCAAATTCTTCCTACGGTTATCAACACGTCTCTTTTCAAAGCTTCTCGCGGTTAGCAAGTGATTCTTAATCTACCCCATCTCTTCCGTAGCCTCTCGAATCATTTCAAGTCCATTTAACTGACTTTTTCCTACTTCATTCTATCCAACTGGCGATCTACATTTTAATCAACATTTTCTTCAAATGTTGTAGCTTCATTGTTAACATGGTAAATGTCGTTGTACAAAGGTACTACCAACGGCAAGTGTCGATCTCAACAACTATCAAAATCAATCACACACGTTCGGAGCATGTCTTCCAACGTTCGAATCGTCCTTTCACTTAGTTTCATCGTCTCATAAAAATAATTATTCACAAAATAAAATCGCACGGGTCGCGCATAACCCTATTGAAAACGTTCATAATATACCAGACGAAGTAATTAATACTAGTCGTACAAAATAACCTTATTGCAATATTACGTACATACAACCCTAGCTCATCGAAAATGAACCCATCGATACAGAAATCATTCGACGTATACATAACTCTCTTGAAAACATCACAATCCAAACAAACACAAAAGCCATAATAAAACTCATACAACCACATTACGACATGTTTGCAACATAGCCAAACCATCCCAAGTCAATCTGTTCAATCAAGTTAACCCACGCTTGCTAATCAGCCAAGCCTGAATAAAATAAGAATATTTGACATGATTCTCGGATGAGTCCAGTCAAAAGAAAATTGCAAGTTAACGAAGGTTCACGAGCTTTCTAGCTATGGATGCATATTCAAAAAAAAAAGAAAAATACATACATATGTCATCGAAGGGTGCTCAATACAAGAACACCATCTTACTTCCGTCCCAAACGTGGTCAAAATATCAATAAGCATTATCGTTCACAGTTAAAAAAAAATATTACATGGCATCTGTTCTCCATGATCGGACTTCATTGGACAATGTCGTCTCAAGTTCTCACAACTTACGATCACTCGACCAGATCACTTACCGCAAAAATACATAAAAGGCAAGGGTTTACCATAAAAACATCAACTATGGCTATCTATCGTTTAACCATCGATGATCAAAGAAAATCGAGTCAAGCAAAGAGGATTCCTTACTTTGAATAAACGAAGGGGGCAAATGGCGAATGGAATTGTCTTCCAACTACCAATGCACAGTTGGTAAACTTCAACAATTTATCATGTGTCGTTGTCATATCAAAAGAACAAGAAAAGAAGCAGATAAAGTACGATACATTCGATGTAGGAGAAGTCTTCTTCATTTCCCTTAGAGTTATTCGAACTCGTATTTCCTCTACTTCGGCAGTCTTCTATTTTTGTTAAAATTCCTTCTCAGTGTCGGTACGAGTCCCTTTTGTATTTCATCAACACCCTTGTGATTCCGATGAAATTCGCACGTTACACACACACATAAAAACATTTTCCAAAATTACTCGGCCACAGTGACTTACTAAGTCAACGCCAAACAAAAAGAAAAGATTTCAAGGAACACAAGAAAATTCAAAAATTTCTTTAGGAATCAAAGAAAATACGATTACTTGCATAAGGATCCATCATTTTAAAAATGTTCTCATCCAAACATCTATAAAAAACACTACCGGTTTTAAAGATGACCGATTGATTTGAAACTACATTGCCTTTCCTAAACTATGCATAATTAGCTAGATCATGCATACTTAAGGACCAAGCAACGGCAATCAACAAAACAGGACTCCTCCCGAATTATGCATAGTTAGCTAAGCTATGCATAATTGAGGATCGAGTGACGATACAAACATTATTATTACATACGAAATATGACTACGAAAGTTTTCGACCTAATCTTCAAAATAATTAAACCATTTGAAATGGAATTTGAAATGGGAAAATATTGTTACCATCGTTTTA
Source organism: Glebionis coronaria (assembly GCA_025667525.1). Lineage (NCBI taxonomy): Eukaryota > Viridiplantae > Streptophyta > Magnoliopsida > Asterales > Asteraceae > Glebionis > Glebionis coronaria. The sequence goes on along the minus strand of CM046880.1, from coordinate 171,333,228 downwards.
AGAAACACATCAAACATTTTTCGTCTATTTTGGAAACATACATTACTTTGCCTATTTATGAGAAAAATGAATAAATAATTAAGTAAATAAATCGACACCATTTACATTTGGTTAAACGAAACATTTCACACTCATACATATTTTCAAAATAGACTACTCACCAATCAATGGTAAGGTGGTTCAGGATTAAAGATCATTGCAAGCACAAAAAGTAATAAAATCCGAAAATCAATGAGATCGAACTAGGTAAACAAGCAATATAATTGCCAACTGAAATTAACTACATTAGAAATGAAGATACTTTGAAGATATGACAAGAGTTTCAGAATAATTAACGACAATCTACGAATACATAGAGTAAAAATTGAATATCAACACAAGCGTCAAAAATAAAACAACGATCATAATTCCCATCGTCTCAAGTTGCACACTGATAGGTGTGTAAACACACATCCTTTCTACCACTTAATTACAATAATAACCGGACCAAAACGTGTATTTTATGTCTTTTATGTCGGAATTATGCGTGGTTTGTGTTTGTGTTGTGATTTAGGACGAAAAGGTGAAAAGTGGAGAAAACACGGGCATTCACGGCTTTTATTGAAGAAAAAGATGAAAGACGAAGTCGAGAAGTCAAGAGTGCATAAAGAACGGAAGTCCAAGACCAATTCTGAAGATTTATCGAAGAAGAAGTCAAAAGGCGGAAGTTTACTTAAAGCCGAGAAACTCAAGTCTAATTTATTGAAGAAATTAAAGACTAGTTTAAAGAAATCCCAAGCCAAAAGTCCTTAAAGTCAAAGTTTAAAGAAGATTAGAAGAATAAAGGAATAATGATGCAATTAATGAAGATTAAAAGAAGGAGGGACTTAATCTCGCAATTAAGAAGAAATGAAGGAGGGGAGGAAGCTTCCTAATCCTCCCCTATATATAGTTTAGTTGTTAATCATTTTTAGTTGTTGGCTAACTTGACAAATTAGCTCTTCCATTTTACTTACCTCGCACCTTTAATTCATGTCATTTAAATATTTGTCAATTTAATTACCTTGTCTTGCACATTAAATTCCTTTAATTTCAAGTAAGTTTTCATTTAATTATTGTCAATCTTTACTTTATCTTGTTAATCTCTTATCTACCTTTCTTAATCTTTGATTTTCATGTTTATGTTTGTGTTCATGTTCTTATTTTTATTTTGATCAAGTGGTTTTTTTATTATTGTGGTTAAATTTGTTTGTTTTGTTGATTTAAATTGTTTGTTTATGTTTAACTGTTGTTTTGTTATTAGTTTAGCTTAATCGTTTGTTTTGATTTTGATTAATCTGTGTTAGATCTGTCGTTATTGTTATCCCTTGTTCTTCGGGGTTGTTTGTTTCTGTTTCTTTGTTCCCAGGAAAACTTCCGAACCAAGAGAAGAGAAAGCTTTCATTCGGAACTCAAAAGTTCCGGATCAAGAGTTCTTTCATTCGGAACTTAAAATTTCAGGATCAAGGGCTTCATCCGGAAGAGTTCCGGATCAGCAAAAACTTCCGAGTCAAGCTTGTTCATCCGGAACATTCAAAGTTCCGGACGAAGGACAACTTCCGAATCAAACTTGTTCATCAGGAACTTCAAAGTTCCGGACAAAAACTTCCGGATCAGCAAAACTTTCGACTCAAGCATTGTTTATTCAGAACTCAGAAAGTTCCGGATCAAGAGACTTCATTCGGAACTCAAAAAGTTCCGAGTCAATTCTTCCGAACGAAAGTTCCGGATCAAGGGAAGGAAAAAGTTCCGGGTCAATGAATAAATTTTGCTAGGTTCAATTGTTGTTCTCGGTATCTTAACGAATTGATCTAGGTTCTCTATGTGACTCAGTTGATCTTGGTGAAACAAATATTTTTGGGTTGTTTTTAAATAAAGGTGCAGAACAATTAAAGTAAAAGGCAGGTAATTTAAATCTAAGTCTAATTAAAAATAAAGGGCAAGTATTTAAAACGTGAGTGAAATTAGAGGGCACTTAAAGTAAATAACACAAAATTAAAACTAACTAAGGCAAACTTAAAACGCAACTAAAACTTAAACTAAGGCAAGTCTAAAAATAAAGCTAAGGCAAATTTAAAGTGAAACTAAATAAAAGGCGGGAAAAATAAAGCTTAAAAATAAAAGACATAATTTAAAAAGAAAAACTAAAAAGAACCTTACAGAACCCTTGATTCGGAAGTTCAAAACTTCCGAATGAACTGGCTTGATCCGGAACTTAGACCTTGATTCGGAACTTTTAAGTTCTGAATGAACAAAAAGATGTTGATCCGGAACTTCTTCCGAATGAAACACTCTTGACTCGGAACTTATTGACCCGGAACTTGGTTCGGAAGATCTGGCTGATTCGGAACTTGTCCTTCGTCCGGAACTTTGAAGTTGATCCGGAACTTTTGAGTTCCGAATGAATCTTCTTGATCAGGAACTTTTTGAGTTCCGAATGAAGTCTATTGATCCGGAACTTTTTTCTTTGTAATTCCTTTTTAAGTTTAAATAAAATTTGAATTTTTGAAATTGTGAAATCTCTTTTTGATTTAATTAAAAGTTTGGTGTTTGAGTAGCCTAATTCTGAGTTCCATTTGATTGTTAAGGCCTACCTTAAACTTGTGGTTAAGGCACGTCTTGTTTCATAAGGTTTTTAAGGTTTGAATACCTTGAAATCCTAGGTTCTGTTTTGGCCATTTGCTATAAGCTCTTACAAGATTGTTGACACCAAGCTTGTGAAGGGATTAGAGCCCTTGGTTGAGTTGTTTGCTGCTTGTGTTGAAGACATCAAGTCCTTGAGGTTCTACTTTGAACCATCAACCAAGGCAGTTTGCATCATCTTCATTGAACTACCTTGGTCTTGTTCTAGTTGTTGAACAAGGTCCAAGGAGCATTGCTGGCCTTCCTAGGATGTTGTGGAAGGCAGGTATAATCCCTTGTTAAGATTCCACTCAAAATTTCATGTTTATGACTGATTTTGATTTGGTGCTTTGATTTTGAGTATTGGTGTTTGTGCTGGTGATTTTTGTGTTTGATTGTGTTAGTTGCTATTGTTTAAGTGTTTTTGATCATTAAAATCAGTAGGTTATTAGTTAAAATCACAAGTTTCTTTGTTAAGTGGTGGATTAAGGAGTGTTTGGGTCTACTGCTTGAATTGGATTTGTGGTTTGCTAAGTGGTTGTTATTTGTTACTAAGAGTTGGTATCTGTTACTTAGGTGTATTTGTTCATATGTTTGCAGGTTTGAAGGTTTAAAACACATAAATTCATAATTTGGCTATAAAATCTTTAAAACTTGGTAAAATTGGCTAGGATTTTGAGGACACCTAGATCTAAGCTTAGGCTAGGGCTAACAAGTGCTAAATCTTAGTTAATCACATCAGAAAAGAAGGATTGGAGGCTTAAAATTGGATCAAGTGTCAAGTATATCAGCAAACTTATTTCTACATATGTTCATTGTTCATCAGTAACATTTTGTGCTTTGATCTTGTTATTTACTTTGACTCATTGTTTGATTCTTGTTGTTTTGTGTTTGTTCTTAGTTTATATAAGCTTGTGTATACATCCTGTTAAGTTTGGTTGGCTTATTGTGGCTAAATCTGCTTATTAAGTGCTTAACTGCTTATTTCCATATCTGGTGCTTATCTGGTGACTGTTTGGCTTATTGTGGCTTATTGTGTGAACCAATTTGTGATTTTATTGTTGCTATTGACTCCTTGTGATTCACTGATCACAAGGGTGCCTTTGTTTCAACTGAATCAAACTAGAACTCTCAAATAAGCTTGGTCAAATAGTCAAAGCAGTGGGAACTCCTTTCCCCTGCTAGTTGCCAGTGATAGTGTGAAACTGGTGTCAGCTTATCAATAAGCTATAATAGCTTATTCCAACCTGCAACAACTTTGTTTTTGTAATAGGTGCTCATATTTTGACCCATTTGTTCATACTGGAGCATTTGGGTGGTTGACTTTAGGGTTTGACTAGAAAACCAACTCCTTTGACTTTTACATAAGTTCATTTGTGCTTATTCTGGCTTATTGGTTGTGCTTATTGGATTTTTGTTGATTGATTTTGCTTATTGAGTCCATTTGAAAGCTTTTGCAAGTTGAATCAAGTCCTGAGGTGCCCTAAATCTCTAAAACGACTATTTTGTCTTTTAGTGAAATTTTTCTTTGCTTATTTCTGGCTTATTGAGTGAGCTTTTTCAAAAATTCTTTTTACAGATCTCATAAGCATCCCAAAAGAAGGTTGTGTGTCAAATTAGAGCTTATGGCATTAGCTTATGGCTTAATGGGCTGAAAAGCCCAATAAGAATAAGCTGAGTGATAAATAAGCTGTGATAAGCTCATTTTCAGCTTTTGGGCCTTTAAAGTTTTGTTCTTAGAATTGAATTTTGAGTCAGATATGGCTTTTCCAAGTTAATTGGGCCAAGTTTGACTTTTTGGGCCTAAAAGCCCAATTTGGTTGACTGTTTTTGGTTTTGGCCCATTTGAGGGCCCAATAGGGGTATTCTGGTAAATTCACTTTGATTTTCTGATTATTTAGGTTAAAATAAACTAGTTTGTAAGTTTTTAGAATTTTTTATAATTTTTGGATTTTTAATATTATTTTATTATTATTTTATTATTATTTTGAAAATTTCACATTTTCCAACTTTTTACATTTTTCTTAGGTTAATTACATTAAAATAGGAATTTAGCAACTTTTAGAATATTTTTATCACTTTTAGATTAATTTTTATAATTATTTTAAGTTTTAATAGTTTTTAAATCATTTTAAATAGTTTTTTATTAGTTTTAAAATTTCTAAAAATAGCTCTTAATCTTTTTAGGCCATTTTAGAGGTTTACCAATTGAAAAATCTTTATTTGGGCTTTTTGATAATTTATTTGATTTTTAGGGCTTTAATTAGCATTTAAAAATTGAATATTTAATTATTTAAAAGGTTTGAAAAAGTTTTGATCATTGGTAGCTCTTAGTTTATTTAATTTGATTTTTGGTGAATTTTTGGTAATTTTTAGAATTTATTTTTATTTTTGTGGTTTTTAAGGTTCTACGTTTTAACTTTCTAGTAGTGATTTTTTGTTAATTTTTATTTTTACGTCTTCTTCATTTTCTTTTCTCATCCCCTTCTAAACCAATCATTAATTACAAACATTTAACAAGTTTTTCACACACATATACCTCCTTGGAAACGAACTTTCATTTCATTAAGGGTCATTAGTGTTGATTTTCCTAAATCATCACTCAATACTTACCCTATTTACGCTCTTTTCCTAAAGAGTAGTAAAACTCTACAATCATTTTGGCGCCGCTGCCGGGGAGGTGTGTCGTGATTAATTTGTATTGTTGTTTTTAATATTAACCATATATAGTATTTGTATTAGTAGAACTCTACTAATACGTATTATCGGTTTTCTTGGTTTTTCTTGTACAAATATTATTACTATATTGTATTAAGTATCACAATCAATATACAATATCTCCAAAAGTGTGAAAACACAACCTTAATTGGGTTTTCATCACTCAATTATTGTATTCGAATCTCAAACAAAAAGAAAAAGGCAAAAATAGATAAATACTTTCGTGAAGCTCGATTTTGAAAGATACAAACTATAAGGTGGGTATAAGGCGGGTATTATAAAATATACCCTAAGGAAAAAGGCTCTTAAGTGCTTCGCGCCGCCTCGTTTCCCCGCTTGCTTGTGAGTATTTTGAAATTGAAGGCTAATCGAGGGTTTTGCCGCCCAAAGTATTATTACGTATAATATATTTGCTTGGTTTCTTTGTGATTAAACCCTCTTGAACAATTTGGTTTTCACCAAAGTTCTAAAGTCATTCGAAGGCGTTCACTCCACGTGATCGTTTTCATTCCTTTGAGGCTTCTTTAATCAAGAGTTTGATTCGAGGAGAGATTTTTTTGATTGTTGTCTACGAAGATACACCAAAATCAGAAAAATTAAATATCATCAAAAACACAAAAAAATTGAAAATTCACAAAACACCCAAAAAGAATCTTCTTTGCTCACCTCCCATTCTTCGTGAAGTTTATGATCACTCGTAATCAAGCAAAACGAGCTCGTAAATGACTTCAAAAGCAAGCCAATCAAGAGACGTTGATTGTTGAAGAACCTCCAATTGTTGAACCTATTGTAGAACAAGAAGTCGTCATGGCGAATCGTACTATGATTGAGTTGCTACATGCACCCACCGAGGGTTTTGGAGAGGCTATTGTGATTCCCGCCATCCTTGCGGAGAATTTCGAGATTAAGACGGGTTTAATGTCGATGTTGCAAGCAAATAAGTTTAGAGGTCATGAGAAAGACAACCCGCACTATCACATTAGGAATTTTAACCGTCTCACCGCCACTAGCAAGTTTAAGGATGTTCCACATGACGCCATTAAGATGATTTTGTTTCCATACTTGTTAGATGGACCTGCAAAAATTTGGCTTGAGAAAGAACCGCCAAATTCGATTTTGACAAGGGCCGATCTCGTTTCTAAGTTTGTGAACAAGTTTTTTCCACCATCTAAAACAACACACTTGAAAAATGAGATTTCATGATTTGTGCAAAGAAATAATGAAAGTTTTTCAATGGCATGGGAACGCTTTATAGAAATGTTACATGAATGTCCACACCATGATTTCACGGAATTGCATCAAGTGGATACTTTTTATAATGGGCTTAATGATCATGAACGAGATTATTTGAATGCCACCGCGGGTGGTAATTTTTTGTGCAAGACGACAAATGAGGCTTTACAAATCATTGAAAATAGATCTAAGGTTTATAACCCTCGTAACACACCGAGTGTTGCCAATATGGGTTCGTCATCTTCGTCACAATCGTCTCGTAGCATTAATGCCTTACATGATGAAGCTAATGAGGAAAATCGTTTTTTTGATAGATTTGCTAATCTTATGTCCCATTGGAAGGCTCAAGAAGCTTCCAATTCCGCTTCGGTTAAAGCGGTTGCTAAGAGTTGTTTGTCTTGTGGGGGAGCTCATGATCTTTCCGAGTGCATTACCGCGGATGGTAACACTTCGAGTGCTTATGTAGCAACGGGAACTTACAACCAAAACGGTCAAGGTTCCCGCCAAAATCAAGCTCCACCAAACCAAAATGTTAACAATTATCGAAACAACAACCAAGGTAATTACCAAGGCAATTCACGCAATTACAACAAGGGGAATTATCAAAATGGGAATGGACAAATTTCTAATCAAAACCAAAACCGTGATTTTCAAAACACTACACAAGGTTTTCAAAATGCTCACACTAAAAATTTGCAAGGAGAATTTTTGGATTATGCTAAAGCAAATGATGCTAAATTTGATAACATGCAACGTGAGATGATTAGCTTAAGATCTGAGTTGAAAAACGAGCTAAAAATGAACTTGCTAATGAACTTAAAACTCATGCAAACAAAGTGGAAGGAAATGTCCAACGTCTTCAACAAAATCAACAAAAGATGGAATTAGGACAACATGAGATTAAGCAAGAGTTATTAAAAGCGGATGCTAGGCAATCAAAATTTGAGGACCGAATGGCTAAGATGTTTGAAGCAATCATGTGTAAACCCTCTTTCTCGGGTGGTCTTCCTAGTGATACCATTGCAAACCCGAAGGGAGAAATGAAGGTTATTACTACACGAAGTGGTAAAACATTCAAGGAACCAATCTCTCGTCCAAGTACTTCTACGGAGAAGGAAATCGAGAAAGAACTCGAGGTGATGGTCGAAAAGGAGCACATTACAATCCCACGAAGTACCGCTCTTACCACACCTACGGTTGAACCAATACCAATTGTGGAACCCGAGTTTCCAAGGCCGTTGCCTAATGACCAACTCACACCACCTTTACCTTACCCTTCGAAACGAAACAAAGAGAAAGCACAAGAACGGAACAATTATCAATTTGAGCTATTTATGAAAATGTTTCGTGATATGCATTTTAACATAAGTTTTGCCGACGCTCTTATCATGATGCCTCGATTCGCCGAAAACTTCAAAAGTATGCTAAACAACAAAGAGAAGTTACAACAATCGTCTAGTTGTTCATCGGTTTTTCTTAGCCGCATACCACAAAAAGTCGGTGATCCTGGTAAATTTTTGATTCCGTGTGCAATTCAAGATATGGAGGAATGCTACGCCTTGGCCAATCTTGGTGCTAGTATTAATTTAATGCCTCTCTAGATTTTCAAATCGCTTTCGCTTCCGGCTCTTACTCCTTCGAACATGTCTATCGAGATGGCCGATCATTCTACGATTTTAGCATGTGGAGTAGCCGAGGACGTTTTCGTTAAAGTCGGAAAGTTTTACTATCCCGTTGACTTTATCGTTGTAGACATTCCTATCGATCGAAAAGTTCCTCTCATTTTGGGTCGCTCCTTTTTGGATACATCAAGAGCACTTATCGATGTTCATGCTCGAAAAATCACCCTTTGTTTCAATGAGGAAGAACTTGTCATCAATGCAACACAAAACTCAAATCTTTCTCATGTCTACTCTATTGCAACTTTAAACCATGGTCATTCAACCAATGTCGTTTGCAAAGAATTTTCACCAAGAGTTTTAGGAAATGTCGCCAAAAACAATTTACCATTTCCTCCGCCGGTGGAGGTTATGAGTGTAAAGCCTACAAAGAAGAAACCGTCAATACTTGAATCGAAAAATCCTTCACCTCACCTCTAACATTCATTCTTGAAAAGTGTTGATAAGTTGCCGGATTCTACGGAAAATCTTTCGGATGATGAATATGTAGACCCCGACGGGGAAGTGTTCTTCGTCGATAAACGTTTTGAGAACTTGCCACCACCAAAACCAAAACGGTTTACAAATGTGAGAATTTTTAGTGTGACTAACATCGTCTTAGAAACACCAAATATTTTCGACATAATCAAAAAGGGTTTTCATAAGGAGAGTTTAAAAGATAAAAAAGGAAAATATCTTAAATGTGATTTAATTGATTTTTCTACAAATCTAACTCCGTCATCACCACGTGTTTTGAGTGCTACAAGCTCGCCTACTCCTTTTGACGATGCTTTGTGTGGTTTTAGTATGGGGGAAGCCCCTTATGTTCCCTCATCCTTGTCCACCGAGGACGAGATATTCGATCCCGGAATTTCATGTAAAGGGAAATCTCGGTCTTCCACCAATGCAATAAATGGAAAATCTTTCTATTTGATTGGTGCGAGTCTACCTCGAGTAGCTCAAAAGTTTGTCTTACCAATTGTCCCACCCTTCTACTTCTCATCTATTTTCTTCAAACTCTTTGAGTTTATGGCACATGTTGAAGTGGCGTTAATTTGTTTTTCCAATGAAAACGAGAACGCCTCTTCGACCCCGGTATTTTGCATCATCAAAGGACTTAGTCCTTAATACCGGTTGCTTTTTGGGTCTTGTTTATCATGTAAGCCCCACCAAAAATTGACCACACCACAATTTTCCCTAAATGTTCACATTTTGAGGGGATCGAGTCGAGCTAATGACTCGGTAATCAAAAACGAGGTGCCTCGTGGGGGAGATCCCATGCTTATCCTTTATACTCACTAGTCACTAATAAGGGGACTTGTACCCTTTCAACTCGTTGTCTCGTGGTTGTTTGTGATTGTGTTATCTAGATCATCATCATCATCTACGATTGAAGACTCTCGTGTTCGTTTACATGAGCCTCCATCGTTTGCTTGAAGAAGTTTTTCACGAATCCATGACATATCCTTTATTGTTCTAACAATTATCTTTTAGTATACTTAATAAACGGCTTTAGATATATTGTTGATCACCCTTTCCATGCTAGATCCTAAGCATTCGACTCTTCGTCTCTAGTATGGGGGTGCTCCACCTTTAGACTCGAAACATTGAGGACAATGTTTACTTTTAGTATGGGGGGTGAATAGGTACTTGCTTTGCTACGCCCTCCGCTTTTCCAATTTTCAATGTTTTGTTTTGCTAATAAGGCTAAAATGGCCAAATTTTAAAATTTTTCTTAGTTTTCATAAGTGCTTTTAAGACACGAATGTATATTTTCCGATGGGTAGAACAAGAGTTAATTTTTGACTTGATGGGCATTTGGAGCCATTTACATTCCTTAACCCGCTTAATTCAAGTTTTGCTAGACTTTTATATAGGGAGCTTTAAAACGCGAAAGTATTAATTCATATGGGTTAAGAACAAGAACTTTTCGCAAGTTCCTATAATTGATCCTAGAAAGTCACTTATCAAGGGAACTATAAAACGCATTCTCTAAACTTGAAAAAGTCCAAGAAAGTGCAAGATCCTATAGGTGGCTTGAAAACCCAAAACTTTGATTTGATATAGTCTTAATGAAAGCTAATCCAAATTTGGCTTAATTTTGACTTGCATGGCTAAGTATTCACGAGTCTCTTTAATTACAGGTCTTTATATAGTGAAGAACGAGATATGATAGAGTTAGACAAGTGATCATGCTAAACGTAGAACACGAAAGGGTTCTTTCAAAAACTCATATGTTTTTAATTGTGGCTTTTTCTTCCAATAAGATCAATGCATTAGGAATAAATCATAATTGCAATAAGTAAGGTCGTACGATTTGAAAGGTTACGTAGCCTCTAGCGCAAGATCGTTTAAAAGTTGCTCAGGGTTGAATAGAGTTCATAGCCAAGGCATAACTTATTGAAGCGGGACGCGAAGATTGGCGATTATCCAAAAAGGCCCTAACAAGGCATGAGGAGCTCTATTTTTGCTAAAGATCCAAAGATGATGTGAAGTATCATTATTCCTAAATCAATATGAAGGATCGAGACACACGACGAAAAGCAATTACTCCCCTAAAGATCATGGAGAAAGTCTATCCAAAAAGACCCTAACAAGGTATGAGGATAAATATATCCAAGTCCGAAAAGGAGGCGGATCGTTGTATATCAAAATCCAAAGTAAAGATTGAAGAAAAATGATGAAGTCGTGGTCCAATATGAAGAATCTCTCAAAAACGTCAAGTGAAGAAATTCCAAATATATGAAGAGAAGACCATAATTTCAAGAACGTCTTCCCAAGATTTGAAGTATGAAGTACATGCCAAATATCGGTCCGAGAAAGGTCTCAAATCGTGAAACGAGTTATGCCAAGATATGAACTTAAGAAGATACACGAGAAGCCGTTTTAAAAGATTCTGTCCTTTAGCTAACTATTGATCAAATCGTGCTACTTTGCTTTCGGACTAATAATTACTCAAATAAGTCAATATGAATCACTTGTGATCCATGAAAAATAGATAAAAAATGCTAGTAACCCATTTCCTTTTATAATAACTAGGATTGTGGGGAGAAAAAGTATTACACAATTTGGACGTATGAGTAGTGTTAGCATTGTGACTTGTACCAACAATGATCTCGTTTTTGCACTTAGCATGGAATGTATGACAATCAAGGATGACGAAGTTTACTCTAAGGGACATTTACTTGTTTCTATTCTTTGACCCTAAAAGTCACTTTTTGTGATGAAAATCATATGTTATGTCTTCACACATCTTCGAAGTAAGTTGAAAGTCTTTTACTCTTCAATAAAGGTTAATAAAATTGAACTTTGGTGATGCTTAAATACTTTATTCTAGCATTGCGTGAGGGCACGGCAATGGTTTAGTATGGGGGAGTGATGAGATGGCATTTATACATGATCTCATCGTTCTTTTCGGGCTTTAAATGCATAAAATGTCATAATATACCATATATATGCTTGTGTTTGTTTACTTGTGTATTTTAGGTATGGATATCGTGAAAAAGACAAAAGATCACAAGTTACAAGGAAAAACGGACACGAGAAACGAAGCCGTACGAAGAACCGGGCCCTAATCATGGAATATTCAACAAATACCCTGAAGACTTGAAGACAAACAAGATTGATCCTCAATTATTGAAGAAATGACACTTAAAACCCTTGTATATTAATAATTACAAGTTTGGTCCCTTAAGTTTGTCAAAATTACACAAAAGGTCCTTCAACTATGTAGAAATAGCAAGTTTAGTCCCTCAACTATTCAACATTGTCAATTATGGTCCCTCATCAAGCCAAAGATACATTGAAGACCTTTGAAGATCAAAAATGTCCAAAATCAGTCCTTCAAATATGCAAAAGCTCCAAAAATAACCCTTGATACACCTTTTGGAAAGTTTTGTGCAAAAAATGTCAAGTTATGAAAGTTGTTACAAGTATAAATGGGCGCTGACAGACTTTTATTCACAAGTGACAAAAGAAAGGAAGAAAAAGGACCAAAACTGCCAAGATTGGAAGTTTAAATCCCTAAACACGCGCCAAACAACTTTCTCCCAAAGAAAACGGCTCAAACGTGTCACTATTCACACGTATGAACCCAGTTTTAACTTTTTACCAACAAGGGGGTTTTTACAATTACCTACACCAAAACACAATTAACCTTCACACGAATCTATCCCATGCCTAAACTCACACTCCCACTCACCCAAAGGACCCCACCATTCAAACCGTTTCACCCATCACATGAGTACTTGCCCTCCAAGTCATGCCACGTGTCAAGATCAACAGCTAAGGATCAATGCTTCATTCCAAAGCTAAAAATGAACGTTTGGGATCACTTTGGACAGCTCATCAACAACAAACGCACTCAAGGACTCAAGGGAATTTTAGAGAAATCACATCTAGGGTTTATGAATAGTGTAGCCAGGCATTTGCCTATAAAAGGAGACCTCAACATGTGAGAGTCCCTTTGTTCCAGTTTTAGGCTATTATCTTTGTAATTCCTTTTTAAGTTTAAATAAAATTTGAATTTCTGAAATTATGAAATCTCTTTTTGATTTAATTAAAAGTTTGGTGTTTGAGTTGCCTAATTCTGAGTTCCATTTGATTGTTAAGGCCTACCTTAATCTTGTGGTTAAGGCACGTCTTGTTTCATAAGGTTTTTAAGGTTTGAATACCTTGAAATCCTAGGTTCTGTTTTGGCTTATTTTGTGTACTAACCCTTGGCCATTAGCTATAAGCTCTTACAAGCTTGTTGACACCAAGCTTGTGAAGGGATTAGAGCCCTTGGTTGAGTTGTTTGCTGCTTGTGTTGAAGACATCAAGTCCTTGAGGTTCCACTTTGAACCATCAACCAAGGCAGTTTGCATCATCTTCATTGAAGTACCTTGGTCTTGTTCTAGTTGTTGAACAAGGTCCAAGGAGCATTGCTGGCCTTCCTAGGATGTTGTGGAAGGCAGGTATAGTCCCTTGTTAAGATTCCACTCAAAATTTCATGTTTATGACTGATCTTGATTTGGTGCTTTGATTTTGAGTATTGGTGTTTGTGCTGGTGATTTTTGTGTTTGATTGTGTTAGTTGCTATTGTTTAAGTGTTTTTTATCATTAAAATCAGTAGGTTATTAGTTAAAATCACAAGTTTCTTTGTTAAGTGGTGGATTAAGGAGTGTTTGGGTCTACTGCTTGAATTGGATTTTTGGTTTGCTAAGTTGTTGTTATTTGTTACTAAGAGTTGGTATCTGTTACTTAGGTGTATTTGTTCATATGTTTGCAGGTTTGAAGGTTTGAAACACATAAATTCATAATTTGGCTATAAAATCTTTAAAACTTGGTAAAATTGGCTAGGATTTTGAGGACACCTAGATCTAAGCTTAGGCTAGGGCTAACAAGTGCTAAATCTTAGTTAATCACATCAGAAAAGAAGGATTGGAGGCTTGAAATTGGATCAAGTGTCAAGTATATCAACAAACTTATTTCTGCATATGTTTATTGTTCATCAGTAACATTTTGTGCTTTGATCTTGTTATTTACTTTGATTAAGTGTTTGATTCTTGTTGTTTTGTGTTTGTTCTTAGTTTATATAAGCTTGTGTATGCATCCTGTTAAGTTTGGTTGGCTTATTGTGGCTAAATCTGCTTATTAAGTGCTTAACTGCTTATTTCCATATCTGGTGCTTATCTGGTGACTGTTTGGCTTATTGTGGCTTATTGTGTGAACCAATTTGTGATTTTATTGTTGCTATTGACTCCTTGTGATTCACTGATCACAAGGGTGCCTTTGTTTCCAACTGAATCAAACCAGAACTCTCAAATAAGCTTGGTCAAATAGTCAAAGCAGTGGGAACTCCTTTCCCCTGCTAGTTGCCACTGATAGTGTAAAACTGGTGTCAGCTTATCAATAAGTTATAACAGCTTATTCCAACCTGCAACAACTTTGTTTTTGTAATAGGTGCTCATATTTTGACCCATTTGTTCATACTGGAGCATTTGGGTGGTTTACTTTAGGGTTTGACTGGAAAACCAACTCCTTTGACTTTTACATAAGTTCATTTGTGCTTATGCTGGCTTATTGGTTGTGCTTATTGGATTTTTGTTGATTGATTTTGCTTATTGAGTCCATTTGAAAGCTTTTGTAAGTTGAATCAAGTCCTGAGGTGCCCTAAATCTCTAAAACGACTATTTTATCTTTTAGTGAAATTTTTCTTTGCTTATTTCTGGCTTATTGAGTGAGATTTTTCAAAAAATCTTTTTACAGATCTCATAAGCATCCCAAAAGAAGGTTGTGTGTCAAATTAGAGCTTATGGCATTAGCTTATGGCTTAATGGGCTGAAAAGCCCAATAAGAATAAGCTCAGTGTTAAATAAGCTGTGATAAGCTCATTTTCAACTTTTGGGCCTTTAGAGTTTTGTTCTTAGAATTGAATTTTGAGTCAGATAGGGCTTTTCCAAGTTAATTGGGCCAAGTTTTACTTTTTGGGCCCAAAAGCCCAATTTGGTTGACTGTTTTTGGTTTTGGCCCATTTGAGGGCCCAATAGGGGTATTCTGGTAATTTCACTTTGATTTTCTGATTATTTAGGTTAAAATAAACTAGTTTGCAAGTTTTTAGAATTTTTTATAATTTTTGGATTTTAATATTATTTTATTATTATTTTATTATTATTTTGAAAAGTTCACATTTTCCAACTTTTTACATTTTTCTTAGGTTAATTACATTAAAATAGGAATTTAGCAACTTTTAGAATAATTTTATCACTTTTAGATTAATTTTTATAATTATTTTAAGTTTTAATAGGTTTTAAATCATTTTAAATAGTTTTTTATTAGTTTTAAAATTTCTAAAAATAGTTTTTAATCTTTTTAGGCCATTTTAGAGGTTTACCAATTGAAAAATCTTTATTTGGGCTTTTTGATAATTTATTTTGATTTTTAGGGTTTTAATTAGCATTTAAAAATTGAATATTTAATTATTTAAAAGGTTTGAAAAAGTTTTGATCATTGGTAAACTCTTAGTTTATTTAATTTGATTTTTGGTGAAATTTTTGTAATTTTTAGAATTTATTTTTATTTTTGTGGTTTTTAAGGTTCTACGTTTTAACTTTCTAGTAGTGATTTTTTGTTAATTTTTATTTTTACGTCTTCGTCATTTTCTTTTCTCATCCCCTTCTAAACCAATCATTATTCACAAACATTTAACAAGTTTTTCACACACATATACCTCCTTGGGAAACGAACTTTCATTTCATTAAGGGTCATTAGTGTTGATTTTCCTAAATCATCACTCAATACTTACCCTATTTACGCTCTTTTCCTAAAGAGTAGTAAAACTCTACAATCATTTCGAACGAAAAAGTTCTGGATAGGTGATTAATAAACTTTATTAGGTGTTCAAAAACAATTGGCATCAGAGCTAACCGGGGGTGTTTCGTGTTTTTGTCTCACGATTTGTGTTCGTGTTTGTGTGTCGGATGTAGTTTGATTTGGTACGTTTTTCATTTTTCTTTGAAAAACTATGTTACACGGTTTAAATCATCATCCACATCAGTCCATTTATTATCATTTTTTAACAACTGTTTTTGGTTTTCATCAAATTTTTGTCCTTTCTCTACATTTTTTTATTGTCCCATAAAACATATCTGAATTTTTTTTGGGAAAAGGACAAAGATTCCAAGATCCATATTTTTTGGCTGTATAACCCTATGGAGATTACGATGGCTTTACGATGCCTTTTCAGATGTACACATTGCGATGGCTTCTCTTCTGGATTTATTCCGATGGGTTTTTTCTAAACATTCCGATGGGTAGGGCTGGATCTATTGCGATGGGACTCATTCTGATGGGTCTCATTGCGATGGGTGGCTTGATCCATCGCAATGGCATTCATGTCGTTATGCTGCCAAAATTTTTCCGACAACATTGCGATCGATTTTGGTTATTCCGATGGCATGGTTTTTGACATATTGCGATAGATGGTTTTATTATTACGATGGGTAACTGTTTTCTGTGTTTAATACATTGCGATGGATGCAAAAGACATAAAACATTGCGATGCATTACGTTGGAAGCAAAAGACAGAAAACAATTCGTTGCAGTTTAACATAAAAAAAACGAGACCATGATGTTTAGAAAACACTGCCTGAGACTGACTTGACCACACCAATCTTCACTCCATCCTTATATCACCTCAACACCATGCTCTAACTTACTCCCATCGACACCTGACCCTCTAAAATCTGAACATGACTCAAACCAAAACAGTTGATCTCAGATATGTTTCGTGTAACAACATGTATGTCGAGATCTTATTGATCTGTATGTTGATGATTTAAATTCATCTCTTTATATACGAATATTAAAGAAAAACAAATAACAAATATGTTTTTGTTTATCTTTGAATCGATTAAGACTCGAAACACAAAAATGAATTACAATAATTAACCTACCCGAGACCACAGTTAGATGATCTTATAGACGTCATATCTAGTTCTGTGGTGGTGTTTAATCTTTGATGTTTGTGAGTGGATTGATGATTTCGTTTGAGATGGGGATCTGATGATTGATTTTGATGATTAGTGTAATGAATGGATTTATTTCGATGAAGGATGATGATGTCTTGATCTAATTTGAGGCGGAGTGTACGATGGAAGAAAGGGGGCGGATGATACGATGTGGGTGAAAAATGAGATTAGATTTGTTTTGTGATTACGATGGTTTAGGGTGAAACTCGTTTACTTATACCTAATTTTTAGGTATTTAAACTGGACCGGGTATCTCACTTATTGATACTGGGCCTTTATCCGTGATTTGGAATTGGTATATTGAAGTTGGACTCGTGTCATTTGGGCTGAGTGATACTTATTTTATCCAAAAATTTGTAATTGTTACCAAACGACAATTCAAATGAAAGTTTTGGTTACACTCGGCAAAATCAGTTTTGGATTGGGTCATATTGATTGCGGAGCGGACTAGTATTTACCGGGCTATTACGATGATTTTATTGATAAGTCGGGTATTGTTATGTCTCGATCGAAAGTGCTTAAACGACAAAGAAAAATATAGGTTTTAAACCTAATATATGACATTGACAGCTTCTCATTTCTTTTAGTCAATGTTGGTCTCTAGTTAATGGCACTCAAACAACACAAACACACACGACAAACACGACAAAAACAAACAAACACCAAAACGATCCTTTAAGATTCACTAAAATTGTCAAAAACGGCTAGTATTCGGGCAAAGTAATGTCAAGTGATTACGAAGTGGATTTGGTATTTATTATTTGAAGGTGAAGTGGAATATCACGAAGGCGTCTACTCAATTCATCATCGAGCCTTTTCACTCCCTCTATCGATTGATGATTCGCTTCAGCATTTATGATTGAGACTTGATTTATCTAGTTTCCACTGTCAAGGGGTGGATGGTCGACGACATGGACAACTATCACTCAAGGAGTTACGTTGTAGTGCTCAGTGTCACACTCATCTGTAGTTGTGGGTAATTCAAGAGGTGTTTTACATCTTATACTTCTCTCTTCTTTTATGTATAAGGTACTAAGAGACGTTTCTCTGCACCGTTCGTCAATCAACAACAGTGCTAAGCGTAAGTAACAAATTTGGGAGATTGTACTTCAGTTTCAAGTTTGGAATATCAAATTTACTTCATCAGTGGTCACTACAGATAGCCGAAAGAATACGAGGTCGGTAAGTTTAGCCAAAGATTACAAGAGTAGAGATGTGATCATCAAACAATTCTCACGACCAACTTGAGCTACAAAATGTCAACAAAGATTTCTACTTCAGACACGAACATCTCGCGATTCTGATTATACTTGTCAGATGATGCTCCCGAGTGTTCTTAACCACCATACTCTTGACAAGAACATCTCACGATTCTGATTGTACTCGTCAGATGATGCTTCCGAGTGTTCTTAACCTTCTTACTCCTGATAAGAACATCTCGCGATTCTGATCGTACACGTCAGATGATGCTTCTGAGTGTTCTTCACCATCATGCTTTCGACAAGAACATCTCGTGATTTTGACCGTACACGTCAAATGATGCTTCCGAGAGTTCGTCACCATCATGGGGGAAGAACGTGTACTTTGGAGACTTTGTTCTCACTCTGGAGTACTTAGTTCAACTTCCAGGGGGAAGTATTCTACAAGCGTGAGAAGATTTGTTGCTGATTTCTTACATGTTCCCCCAAACACATAATCATGAAGACCAAAAATGTCAAGGTAGTAGTTACTTGGTGTGGTTTGCTTCTTCTTCTACAAAATTCCGCTGTGCACTTTAAATGTCAAAGAAAGAAGATTTCTCAAGCCACAAATTCTGCTCAAGACAGGGATATTGGTTTGGGGGGAAGCTGATTCAGAAGCTTCGTCAAAAAGAAGTCTATGAAGAAAGCTTTTCAAGACATGTGGTATGAATTGGGGGGAAGTTAATCCAGTTCATACATGATAAAATGGTTCCTCAACAAGCAAAGACAAAGAGGATTCAAACTGGGGTATAAGTTTTTATAGAAGACTTGAAGACAACGGTGTCATCCTCAGCATTGGAAGCAAACTTAATACTGTCATATTTTTGTTGTATTTGCATTTGTTAGGAACATTGTAAGTAATTCCGTATGTCACCACATTGGGGGAAGATTGTTAGCCTTAAAATATGTGCGACTAACGGAATTACATTAGTTTCATAGTCGGGACTTGGAGGGACTAATATTGTCATATGTAAAGTCCAAGTCTCGTGCTATATAAACCCCTCCATACTTCCATGGAGGGGTGAGGCTTTTCATTTCTTGTCTTACCTTTCTCTCTCTAGAATAAAACACACTTTTATTCTCTCTTGTTTCTCTCACTAAAATGGCTAAACATCTCTTTAATCCTCCCCGACCTCCGGATCTTTTACCCGTGTTATTAGTGAATCCAACTTAACATGGAATAATCACAACAAGGTGATAGTTATGACGTCTTGGTAAGCATTGAAGGGGTTGAAGAATGAAAAAGAAATGTAAGGATAATAAGTGTAAAGAAAGAAGCCCTCCATACAACTTAGGCAAAAACCGGGTCAATTCATCTACTATCAGAATCACGTTGATGATTTCTGGTATTGAAGACAAAGCATCATGGACCCAGTGATGCAAAGCACAACGCCTCCCAACCTACTCAAGATTCTCTCAAAATAAGTTTGTTTTATTGTCACGGAGTTCAACTCATTTCTATCAACATTCTCACTCCGAGATAGTAGATATTGAATAGGTGGCAGTCTGCTCCAGTCTCCGATCACCAAATAAACGTGCACTTATAGAGTCTAGAGCGAACGAGATTCATGAAAAATCTCATTAGGACACTAGAGATAATTTACAGAGTCCTACGCTCTATCCTTGTGATATTTCCAGAACATTCATAGTGATACTCTTTAGTATTCATAGTGATGAATGGAAATCCTTCTAGTGTTAACATCAAATAGCACTGCGGTAGGTCATATGTAAGATTCACTTGAATTGAACATATGTTAACTAGAAAGCAACAGTGGTTTGATTCTTTTGTGATTCAAACTCGTTCCAGGTCTCGACGCAATATCTTTATGATCTTGGCAAAACATTCAGAGGAATACTTATTAGTATTTACAGTGACGAATGGAAATCCTTCCAATGTCATCATCAAACAGCACTGCGGTAGGTAACTTGTGAGATTCTATATGAATCAAACTTGTGTCAACTAGAAAGCAACAATGGTTTAATTCTTAATTGACTCAAACTTGTTCCAGGAAATTGAATTGACGACTTAATCAGCATAATGGAACTGCATGATTCACTCCTTACTATGAATTATCTTTTGATATATTCAAGTATTGAGAACGGCTACCATAGCCAGAAACCCTGTCAAGGAAGTTCTTTGAACATACCTAATTACAGGTACAATATTCGTACTGTATAACGGGAAACCGGAGGAATGCTGATAACTTGGCTTTACTCAGGTTAAAAATTATCGTTGTACCAATCTAATCGAATTGATCTAGGTTCTCTATGTGACTCTATTGTTCTTTGGTGGAAACAAATATTTTTTGTTGGTTTTTAAATTTAAATGTGCAAGACTTAAAAGTAAATGTCGTTAAAGTAAAGGGCAAGTATTAAAAGAACGTGAAATTAAATCTAAATCTAATTAAAAGAAAGTGTGCAATATTTAAAAACTTTGAAAAGATAATTAATTAAAATGACTTAAAATTAAAGCGTGTGACGGAAATTAAAATTAGACAAGTATTAAAAACATAAACTAAAAATTAAACAAGACTAAACAAGAAAAAAAATCCAATCGGAATGTATTCCGATCAGTTCACCAATCGGAATACTCTTACCACTCTGATCGGAATATGGTCGGAAAATGCCAATTGAAAAGCTGTCACCTCCCCAATCGGAATACCCAAACTTACCTTCGATCGGAATGTTACTAATCTTGGTCGGAATGTATCTTGGTCGGAATGTCAATCGGAACCCTCTGATCGGAATATGTCACTTTACCTGATCGGAATGTCCAGACAAACACCTCAATCGGAATGTGGAAAGGAGCCCAATCGGAATAACTGTCACTTTTACTTGATCGGAATATCCTAACCTCCTCTGATCGGAATACCAAGATGCCTCCAATCGGAATGTTAAAACCCTTATCCGATCACACTGATCGGAATGTAATTCCCTTTTCCGATTGATTCAATCGGAATACGTAGAAGGAAACTAAAAATAAGCTAGAGAAATAAGCTAAAATCCTAATAAGCACTAGACTAAATCCTTAAGGTAAACCGTGTAAAAAGAAGCTACTAAACTGAAAGTTAAAAACTTTTAAGACACGAAATTAATAAACTTTAAGAAAAACAACTTTTATACGAAAACAACTTTTATAAAAACTATATAAGCTTGAAAATACATCAAATAAGCTATGAAAATAAGTGATTTAAAACAATCAAAAGCATAAAAATCAAATCTTTAAACAACTTAACAAGATAAAACGTGTAAATCAAAGATTAAAGAAAGGTAGAAGAAGATTAACAAGATAAAGTAAAGGTGCAAGTAATTAAAAGAGACACTTACTTGAAATTAAAAGGTAATTAAGATGCATAACATGTATTTAAATGTGCAAGTAATTAAAGGTGCATAAAATAAAGGTGGAAGAACTAGTTTGTCAATCTAGCCAACAAAATGAAAAGTGATTAGCTAATGACTATTTATAGGGGATTTAGGGAGATGGTTAGAGGAAGCTTCCTCCCTTCTTTCCTTTCTTCCTTAATTGCATGTTTAGGTCCCTCCTCTTCTTTAATATTTTTTGTTCATTGCGCCATTAGTCCTTAAGCCTTCAAATCTTCTTTAATATTGGACTTTAACGACTTTTGGCTCGGGATTTCTTTGGACTCGTCTTTTAATTCTTCAATAAATAAGACTTGAGTTCCTCGGCTTTAAGTAAACTTCCGTCTTTTGACTTTTTTCTTCGATAAATCTTCAGAATTGGTCTTGGACTTCCGTTCTTTTTGCACTCTTGACTTCTTGACTTCGTCTTTTCATCTTTTTCTTCAATAAAAGTCCGTAAATGCCCGTGAATTCCCGTGATTTCTCCACTTTTCACCTTTTCATCCTAAATCACAACAAAAACACAAACCACGCATAATTCTGACATAAAAGACATAAAATACACGTTTTGGCTCGGTTATTATTGTAATTAAGTGGTAGAAAAGATGTGTGTTTACACACATATCAAATGCAAACGGTGGTGTAACCTCAAGAGTCGTAATTCAAGACCACATGCTCATGTAAATAAAGAAAGCTCAAGAACATCTAAATATAAAGACTTCCGCTACTTTGATGATCAAAGGAGATTGTTAACAAGCTTTCATCTCAAATCAAAGTTTGAGTATGTGGGAAAAGACACAAGTACACAAGACGGCAAAGTTTTAAGATCATGTCATTGCAAAGATCAAATATCCAAGATCACAAGTCAAGAAAGGAAATAAATAACTCTCAAGACAACGAACCTCAAAGTCTGCAACATCAAAGAAGTGAAGTCACATATTACATGACCACCCCTTAGGGGAAGATTGTTAGCCGTATTTAAAGTTATGGTCATATAATATACCGTTGCGAAGCTCGTGGAAAATGCTACATTATGGTGTTGAGAGTTCTAGTATAATGTTTGGTATGTAACGGGAATTAGTCCCGAACACACAAAAGAGGAAGGCCTTTTATACCTTACACTTGTAGTATAAAAGGCACTAAGCACCTCATTTGTGTGTGTGTGTTTTCCATTTCATAGATTTTAGAGAGAGAAGCATATGTCATTCTCTCACTAGGAATTCACAACCCTTTTTTTTCTCTTTATTCTTCATCTTAATTTAATCTTTCTTTTTGGTTTATTCCACGATGTTATTCGTATTTGGTTAAGTCATGTGTATAAGTCTTACACTTCTTAAATCACTCAAATCCTTGATCATTTGTTTGATTACTACTTGTTTAGAAGTGAATCTTTCTCCTCTCATCTTTTCCTCTCAAAGTGCAAACAGAAGAACACTATCATTCTTGAAGTGTTATGTCTACCTCAAAGATCCATTGAAGATCCAAACTTATTCATTCATTGTTGTGTCATTTTTGTTAAAAACCAAGTAGTTGTGTCTATTTGGAAGTTGTGTATGTATCAAGGTTAATACTTAGTCCTTAAAGTATATTGGTGTAGATTGGTCCCGGCTAAGATTAGGGTTCGACTTTTAGCTTAGAGTCGGAAATTGGTTAAGCGACGTTGTGTACGGTTTCTCCACCTTAAGGAGCTTGTTGATTAGTGAACTCTCGAGTAAGGTGTACTCGAGGAGTGGAATAGGAACGAGGAGTGAGATTCGTTGCCGAACCACTATAAATCCTTGGTGTTTGGTTTGATCTTTCCTTCCCTTAACTCTTTACATTCATTATTCTTTATACTTGTCATTATTAGTTTAGTTGCACTTATACTTGTGATTATTAGTTTAGTCGCACTATTCCTTGTTCATATTGTGTATAAGAAGGTTTCACATAAATACTCAAGCTCAAGTTTTTGAAAAAGGATTTTTATAAATCAATCTTTAACGAGAAACTTTAAGAAACTATTCAACCCCCCCCCCCCCCCCACCCCCTTCTAGTTTCTACAATTGGTATTAGAGTGTGGTTGCTCAAGATTTTTTTTAAAATATATTGTATTTTAAAACTTGAATCGATCTATGGATTCCAACAAGTATCTAGAAGGGCAATCCATGCAAAGACCACCTCTTTTTGAAACCGATAGTTTTATTCATTGGAAAAATAGGTTTGCGACTTATGTGAAATCAAAAGATTTAGATCTTTGGCATGTTATTACCAATGGTGATTTTTTACCATTCCATTA
The DNA here is from genome assembly GCA_025667525.1 of Glebionis coronaria. NCBI lineage: Eukaryota > Viridiplantae > Streptophyta > Magnoliopsida > Asterales > Asteraceae > Glebionis > Glebionis coronaria. Next base: position 171,309,593 of record CM046880.1, on the reverse strand, counting down.
TAATGATGTTTCTAAAAGTAAAGAGATGGTCACTTTTGACAAAGCTAATGATGATACTAAAAGGAAACTTGCTAAAAATAATGAGGTTAAAATGGTGATTTATAATGCTTTACCAAAGAAAGAGTACGAAAAGATTTTTATGTGTGAAACCGCTAAAGACATTTGGAACACTCTTTTAGTAACCCAACAAGGTAATAGCTAAGTCAAAGAAAGTAAAACCGATCTTCTTGTTCAACAATATGAACAATTTGTCATCTTAGAAGATGAAACCATTTATAGTGCATTTGCTAGATTTAACACTATTATTACTAGTCTAAAAGCACTCGATGAAGGTTTTTCTAGCAAGAACAATGTTAGGAAGTTTCTTAGGGCGTTGTATCCAAAATGGAGAGCTAAAGTCACGGTGATTGAAGAATCAAAGGATCTCGCCAAATTATCACTCGATGAACTCATTGGTAACTCGAAGGTTCATGAGATGATAATTTTGAAGGACTCGGAAATGGTGAAAACTAAGAGTGAAAGAAAGTCTCTTGCACTCAAAGCCAAGAAGGCCCAAAGTGACCATGAAAGCTCATCGGATAATAATGATGAGGAATATGCCTTGGCGGTTAGAGATTTTAAGAAGTTCTTCAAAAGACGAGGTCAATACGTGAGGCAACCAAACAACGACAAGAAATCCTTCTCCAAAAACTGATTTTCCAAAGATGATAAAGGTGATAGGAAATGCTTTAGATGTGGTGATCTAAATCATTTCATTGGTGATTTTCCTAAGCTTTCACGTGACAAGAACCACACGGCGTTTGCTGGAGGTTCATGGAGCGATAGCGGTGAAGATGTTGATGAAAACCCCAAAGATGAGAAGTGTCTCATGGCTCACACTTCTAAAGAGGTACATTCCGAAACCAAATATTATAGCAATAATAGTTCTTCTCAAGATGATAGTGAATTAGAAGGTCAATACAATAACTTGCATAAGCTTAACTTAAATTTATTAAAAAGAACAAAGTGATAAGATCAACTAGAACTATGCTTCAAAACGAGATTAGTGAGCTAAAAGAGAAATTAGCTAAGCTTGAGAAAAATAAAGAAGTAGATCTAGGATCCTTAAAATATGAAAACCTTAGACAAGAAAATGAAAACCTTAAGATCACCTCCATTAGACTTGAAAAGTTCATGAGAGGTACTAATGCTCTTGATGATATGTTAAACAAACAAATACATTCTAAGGAAAGACGTGGGTTAGGATATAACACTAATGAAGCATCAACTAGTGAACCAAAACAAGTTAGGTTTTCAGAAAAACACTCCCCTGTACGCGGTTCTCCAATATATGGGGCGGTTCCTTATTGCTATGGAACCACAGATGGAGCTAAAGAACCGTGGCCAGAAGAAGATTTTTGTGAAAATCCTGAACTTTCTGAAAAGTCAATTTTAGGTGAAAACCAAAACATATTCTTATTAACAAGGTTAAAGTACCTATAATTGAAAAGTCTACTCTAGATAAATTCTACAAGCCCTTGAGTAAACCTCTAATTGGAACTAGAAACTTATCTAGAAAAACATCTACTCCTCCAAGAGTACGACATGAATCTAAACCTAGAAGTAGAACACCTATGCTAAAAAGAGATGATCAAGCTAAATCATGACTTAGAAGTAAAACTCCAACACTTAGGAGGAATAATAATAATACTATATCAAGATCAAAGACACCTAGGAGAAACTATGGACAATAAAATGGCCATATGAATTGGAATAGTTTTCAACAACAATACTATTCCCCACTGGGAATGTCTTCTTCATTCATGCATCCCACCAAATTCAAGGGATGTTTGGAACTAACAATTTTGGACCCATGAGATATTAGGGACCAAATGTTTGATCTTGTGTGTTGTTACCTAGATATGCTTGGGATTCGATCTAGAGCCCGGCGAGTAGATTAAGGATAGTGGTTGTTCTAAACACATGACGGGTAATCGAAGTTTGTTCACACTACAAAGCATATGATGGAGGTAACGTTACATTTGCTAGTAATCGATGTGGTAATATCATTAGCAAAGGTATGGTCTCTCTTGACTCTATGACTATAGAAAACGTAGAGCACGCAGATAATTTAGGTTTTAACCTTCTAAGTATAGCTCAAATTTGTGACAATAAGTGTAAGGTCATCTTTTCGGAATATGACAGTGAAATCGTAAAAGATGGAAAAGTCATTGGAAAAGGTGTTAGAAAGCATGGGCTTTATGTTATGAAGGTTAATAGGTAGCCAAAGGACAACTTATGTCTGGCGACTTTAGATGATAGTTCTACTCTTTGGCATAGGAGATTAGGTCACACTAATATGCGTTTAATTCAATCTTTAGTCTCTAAGGAGTTGGTAAGACATCTCCCCAAGATAAAGTTTGATAGTCACTTTTGTGATGCTTGCAAAATTGGGAAGCAAGTTCACTCAAGTCATAAAGCCAATAATTTGGTTTCGACATCTCGGTGCTTAGAGCTCCTATATATGGATCTCTTTGGACCTTCCGCCATACGGAGTTATGGAGGTAACCTTTATACCCTAGTTATAGTTGACGACTACTCTAGATTCACTTGGACAAGATTTTTGGCATCTATGAATGAAGCTTTCGATCACTTCGAAACCTTTAGTCTAAGAACTCAAAATCAACTAGGATGTTCAATTGTCTCTATTCGGACGGATCATGGTATGGAATTTGATAATGAAGTGCAATTCGGTGCCTTTTGTGAAGCTCATGGTATTACCCATAACTTGGGTAGTTGAAAAGACGAATAGGACCATCCAAGATATTAGTATAACGATGTTAAATGAGCAATATTTGCCTCAAAAATTTTGGTGCAATGTCGTGGACACATCAACCTACATTCTCAAACGAATTCTTATTCGACCTTTTCTAGGAATGACCCCCTATGAGATTCTTAAAGGTAAGAAGCCCTCATTGGAATACTTTTAGGTGTTTGGAAGCAAGTGCTTCATTCTCAACACCAAAGATTACCTTACAAAGTTCGACCCAAGTCTTACGAATGTATCTTTTTAGGTTATTCTCAAACTAGCAAAGCCTACATAGTCCTCAATAGAACCTCGCGTGTAATTAAAGAATCACTTAACATGACATTTGATGAAACCCCTCCTTCATCTAAGACACCACCTTTGGTAGATGATGACTTAGATGAAATAGACATAATTAATGCCAAAGATGTTAGAAACATAGGATTGAAGACATTAGTGTTGAAAAAGGAGTAAACATTAAGGAGTCTAAGGATCATGCTCTTGATAATGTCATAGGCGAATTAAATCAAAGGACCCTAAGATCTCATGTAACACCCACAAAATAGGCACAGCGGAAGCACACTAGTTTGGGCCCTGTTACGTCATGATTATCTGAGTCTTGATTCGAGAGAGAGACCTCTATGCCAAATATCACAATGTAGACTCTAAAGAATCATACAATCAAGTACCTGAGAATACATGCTTAAAACGGTCAACATAAAGTTGGTGAGTTCATTAGTTTTATTAAAAAAAAAAGTTTATGACACCTCAAAAGTTTATAAAGTCCACTACCGAAAGTAGTATCGTAAAAGAGTTTAGAAATCCAAATTTCGCAACAAGAGAAAACGTTTACTACAAAGTTCAGTCATAAATCAACGTTTAGCAAAAGCATTACAGCCAACACAAAATAATTCAGATCATATTCAAGATTCATATCAACATCACATGCAAGATTCATACCAAGATCACATGCACAATTCATATCAATATCACATATAAGTAGCATATCAAGATCATACAAGATCATAGCAAGATTCACATTTCAAGATCAATACGAGATCATAACAAGATTCACATGCAAGAATCATATCAAGGTTCACTGTCAAGATCAATACCACATCATAGTAAGATGGATCACAAGAGCAATTCAAGTTCAGAATCATAGCAAGCAATGGACCGCAAAAACATAGATAAGACATGTATGACAATCATGGGAGATATGACGTCAAGCATCTTGGGTACAACATAGTGTTTATGATGGCAATAAGCTCATGACACCGAACTATGGCAAGTACGCTGAAACATCACGCGCATGAAATACAAGTTACCCCAGTAGGTGTCTAACCCAAGACCACCTAGCACAATCAAATGGTATACATCCGTTTGGCAGTGGCGATGTATAAATCCTCGGACGGGAGTTGCCAAAACTCCAATAGATCTATCCATAACATAAGGTTCACTTTATCGGACATATAGAAGTGATTAACGGTTCATGAAGGGGACTAAGAAGAACATGGGTTAAAGCTACTTAGGCATATCCATAAACCAACTTCAGCGAAGTATACAACAAGAACACATTTTACGTCCAAGCAAGTAACAAGGCATTATCTCATAGATAAACAATATCTCAGCGAAGTATTTTATACAAGAACAGTTGTATCCATAAGCAAATAACAAAACATTATCTCTCCCAAATAGATTAAGCATATAACGCATATTAACATAAGCAGTGACTCACTCACATATTCACAATATGTAGCATAAACAATTCTTCATAAGTATCAACACATATGCATCGCAAACAATACTGCAAACAATACTGGAGAAGTATAACCACGTATGTATCAGAAACAGTCATCAGACGTATAAACACGTATTTCACATCGACAAGCATGCATCTCCCACAAAAGAGACTAAAACATTTATAAATCGATTCCAAAAATAGAAAGATGGGGTATGAACTCACCTCGACGAAGTAGCGCGAACAATAGTGATGCTAATAATACGCTCCGCACAAATGGAAATCGATATGGCTCGGTCATGGTGTTGTGGTTTAACTAATCGACTAAATCCAGTAACTTAAAAAAATGTGTATTTAAGTTCTCAATAGATATGCACATCAACATGACTCGCTTATAAAATATTTAAGTTCCAAATTATAGTTGCTCGATAGTGGTTAAATAAAGTGAATAAATTAGGCACACACCAAGTGTGTAGTGTATTCTCTACACATTACGTATAACCAAGCGATTATATAATTCTTACCTTGAATTATATAATAAGGACACAATCTTACAAAATAAAATAAAGTTTATATTTATTTTGTATTAAAGTATAATGATCGCGATAAAAATAATTAAACAAAATAGTTCGACATAGTTTAAGAAAATCATCACTTAATTAATAATTGTCACTTTTAAATAAAATTATAACTTTTATCGGTTTACAAATAATATAATATTTATTTATTTTATCGATTTACAAATACAATAGTAGTTTATACCAAACAAAATATAAAGTATATGATTTTATAGAAATTTCAACATGACTTATTCGTTTATACAACTTTTACCATAATAATCTGTTGGAAATACGTTTTTACGTATTTATGAAGGATCGGTCGCTCCAACGATATTTATGTAATGGGCTCGTGATCTACTTAGTAAACGTATAGTCCATATAGCCCACATGTAGGGTGGGCTATATATATCCCCTCCTAGCTTGTTAGGAGGGGTTGGTGATTTTCATATTTCTAATAATCAATCTTTACTTTCTCTCTCTACTCTTCTCTTTTCTCTCCTTTCTCTATCTACACCCTCATTTCCCTTCATCTTCTTTATATTATTAATCAATCCAATCTATCAAATCCATCTAATCAATCATGTAGAATAGGCCAAGTATTTCGTAGACCTTCAATTGGTATCAAGAGCCTGGTTAGATTGGTTTATTCTTGTTTTTTTTTGTTTGATTTTGATGGGTTTTGATTTAATCACGCTTAAATCTTAAAAAGTTTGCATTTTTTATAAAAAGTTTGTGTTTTTATGCTTTAAATCATAATTAAATCTTTGATTTACTTATTTTATATAAAAATCACAAATTTTTATTCAAAAATCAATTTTTTATAATTAGTTTTTTCATATCAGTTCTTTAAGATCCTTTTTAATTTTTTATTATTAGTTTTTATTTATCAGTTTTTTATAATTATTTTTTTATATAACCTTTTTTATAATTTTTTATATAACCTTTTTTATCCTATCTGGGTTTTCTTTTATCAGTTTTTTATAACCATTTTAATTTTTTATAATCAGTTTTTTATATAACCTTTTTTATCCTATCTGGGTCTTGAGATATGTCCAACAAACCTGTCCAAAACTGTCCCAACATAACTGTTCTTCCATTCATATTGTTCCGAACGAACAAGTTCCGAACGAACCAAAAGTTCCGGATCAAAGAAAGTTCCGAATCAGATTCTTCCGAACCAAAAGTTCCGGATCAAAGAAAGTTCTGAATCAGTTTCTTCCGAACCAAATGTTCCGGATCAAAGGAAGTTCCGAATCAGTTTCTTCCGAACCAAAAGTTCCGGATCAAAGAAGTTCCGAATCAGTTTCTTCCGAACCAAAAGTTCCGGATCAAAGAACTTCCGAATCAGTTTCTTCCGAATCAACAATAGTTCTGAACCAAGCATTTTTTTGTTTCAAACAAAACGGGAAACTTGACTTAGACTCGAAACAAACAGAAAATCAGTATCTCAGATTAGTTCTATATTTAATAGACCTTTTTTGTAGATCTTGATTATTTGAACAAAATCATCATTGATTCGTGTTACCACAACCAGACTCAAACATTACCAGACTCTTTAACAACAACTCGAACCTCTCGAATCATCACCCTCGAACCCACACCCTCGAACAACATCACCAAACTGCACATTCCCTCACCCTCACTCTCTCGGACACCATTCAAACATCACCCAACCACCTTCGACACCAAACACTATCTCGACTCACGCACACAAAAACTTAACTCATTCACTCTCCCTCACAAACACCCTCGACCAACGAGATAGACTCACTCAACATTCAAACCAACACTCGATCTCACATCACAAGATTCGAACACCAAAAACTCGACACTACAGACACACCCTCATTAGACTCTCGACCTCTCAACCTCGATCTCAGTTTCACTCCAAACCTTCATCAATCTACAACCTCATCACTAGACAGAAAGACTCGACAGATGATAGAAAGACTCGATAGATATCAAGATTAACACAAATACAACATTTAGCACCTACCCGAGACCCCATAAAGGATCTTGAAGCCGAATCTTAGCTCTTGTCTTCTCGTTCGGAAAAGGAGTTAAAAGACTGTTGTTAGTCGCTGTGTTTTGGGGGTGATTAGGTTGACGGCGGAGGAAACAAGATGCGATCTTGAAGACTGTTTTCTTCACGACTGGAGCTCGGTCAAACGAAATCAAAAAGGTGTTTTTGATTAATTTGCTGGCTGGGTTTTTGAGTGAATTCATAGATATAAGATGGGGGCAGAGTAAAACATACATATAAGATTTGTGTGGTTTTGAGAAGATTAGTGTGTTTTGGGAGGAGAGACAAACAGGCGGAGGTACCTAGGATTAAGATTGTGAGGAGAGAGAGAGTCTTTGTGTTTTGGTTTGACTAAATGGACGGTAGTTGTATTATATATTTGTGGTGAGTGTGGGACGGAGAAAACAAAGAAGCCACCTTATCTGTTCATCTGACACGTTTGATCTCAACTTCTGCCACGTTTAATATCAGTTATTTTTTTTAAATATCAGTTTTTTTGGAAAGGATTTTTTTTTCGACTTTCTAAAATTTGTATCAAATTTTATTCACATTTTCTTTGTTTTATTTGTATTTTGGAAAAATTGTTATTTTGGATATTAATTTTTATTTTGGATATTAAATTTTTTTTTATTTTGATAACCAATTGTTATTTTTATTTGTATTCAAATTTTTATTTTGGAAAAATGTTGTGATATTAATTTATAGTCGGGACAAAGTGTCGTGACAAAAAGTGACGTGACAACGTGATAAATTGCCAAGGTTTATTTTGCTGACGAATTTTTGATCGGGTTTGTTTTATCAACGTTTGAGCCGCAAAGAAACTCACGGATTTTTCGGTGGCTTTGTCATATTCCGTGACTTTCTGTTTTTAATGTTATTCACGAACTGCAAAATCACGCAAACAACCACAAAAAATTCAATGGATTTGTTGAAGTCTACCTCGAACGAGGGAGAATTGCATCAACTGCAAGCCAACGCTAGAGAAAGTGGTATAAATTCATTTCGAATGCTTCAGTATCATCTAGTTAATCTTTCACGGCTTCAAGGAGGGAGCGAATTTATGACAATCTTTGGTCAAGATCGTCATATATTCATCGACTTTATCTTCACCACTTTGACCCAACTCGCCGAGCAACTCAACCATGGAAACTTTAATCACTCTGCATCGGCACTTGCATATAAGGCTCTTGTGACACAACTCACGCCTTTCCTCCAATTCAATATCATCAAGCCTGAAAGTTTAGTGATTTGCCAATCATTTCTTCGAAATACACATACCGATCTTCGAGTCTTCCGTGATACAATTTTGAAACTCATGACATCGGTCTCGTCTTCGATTTATGAAAGATCTCGACTTCAGCAAGGGTATGATAATGGAGTGCAAGACTCTTCGATGCAAGAGGAAACTGGTCATACGGTTGAAAACTTGGAGCCTAACGATGCCAAGAGCACGGAATCAGGAGGACAACATGATACCAGTGGCACGTCAGGGAATGTTCACGAGATCTTTTTTGATGACACCTCACCCGTTTATGACGAAGAGCCTGCAAACATGGTACAATGTAATGTTGTTTATGATGTATATGCTGATTCCATGCCGTATATTGAGCATTCTGAACCTAATTATGACAAACATGGGATGGAAAAGAGTGATAGAAATACCACTTCTGATTCATCCGATGTGAGTCATAATGGGGGAGAAAGTGTTCAAAATGCTATAGTACATCATGATAAATGCTTTATAATTGCCTCGTTAACTGATTCTGATTCCAAGATTAAAGAGCTCGAAACGATCGTAGCTCGGCAATCAAAAGATCTTGAGGATGCCAAACTTGAATTTTCTAAGAAAACGGACAAATTTGAAACATACTTTGAAAAACTTGAAAAGTCAAACGTTGTTCTTGAAAGAAAATTGGATCAAACTGTTCTAGATTCTAAAGCTGAAAATGATAATATTTTGAAACAAATTAAGTGGCTTGAATCTAAGTTGGCATCCCAAGATGAACTGCTCAAAGAGAATGAGACGTTAAAGGCTCAAGTACAGGAAAAGGTCTTTGCTATAGCTGCTTTGAAAAACGAATTGAGGAAAACTAAAGTAACTAGTGTTGATACTAAGCTTGAAAAACCATCAATCTTGGGGAAACCGCCTACAAATCAGTTCGTCAGACAACCGATTGTCAAACAACCTACTGCATTTAGATCCGAGCGACCACAATCCTCGAGACTGCGGTTTGCCTCCCAAGTTGATTTGGTTCATTTTCCTAGACCAGTCACTCCAACAACTAGGCCCAATGTGATCAAAACAGCTTTGACAAGACCTTATCACATGATTGCCTCTAGTTTCCCTAAAAATACCAAGACCACGTCTAGAACTAGTTCAAATGACGTTTGCCATAAATCTGGTCTAAGGGAAGCTATGCAAAAGACACATGTAAGAGATAGCAATGTCAAACCTAGTCAGATGCCTTCTAAATTACCCAACACTGCTAACCGTAGCATGTCATCTTCTTGGAGCATCGATCAATCATCTAGGAATTACTCAGACATTAAATATGCTACTTGTAAAACATGTAGGAAATGTGTCTTTAGAGCCAATCATGATTCCTGTATCAAAAAATAGCTTAATGAGGTGAACTCCCGTGCTAGACTTAAATCCCAGTGGGTAGCTAAAATCAAACCCATTGGTAAAATGTGGCGCCCCACTGGTAGAACTTTCACTCTTGTAGGAAACGAGTACCCTTTAACTAGGATAGTCTCCGATTCTACTAAGACTACTAGGGAGGAAATTGATAAAGATGATACTTCACTTAAGCCTAAACTTAAGGTTTTCTATAAAAGGAAACGTTTTCCAGCTAAGATAAGTGAATCATCTACTCAGGTCGCCTCTGACACAAGTAAAGCCAACTGTGAACCCCCATGTGCTTCTATAATTGATATCGCTAACCCACGTCAAAGCATGCAAATTCCTAATGAGATTGCAGGTACCAAAGTTGATGTTCCAAAAGAACGAAGCGGTCCAATCGTTGTGTACCGTTCAACTAAGGACACTCTCAGAGTTTGGTTGCTGAAGAAGCAGATATCAGAGAAACAAGTGTCTCAGGGGATTCATGGTTAAGCTTAATGTAAAGAGGACTTATAGTCATATCACAGACTGTAACTCATTCATCAAAGAAAGGAAAGTTTATCGCCGATGATAAACTTATCCTAACAACGAGAAATTCATTTTTCTCGGGCATGAGCTTATATAAAAAACATTCCAAGTTTTTAAGCTCATGCATAATGGCTTACAGTCAGATCACAGTCTGTAACCCGAACTTCAAAGAAAGGGAAGTTATCTATGCAACGATAACTTACCCTCAAAACGAGAATATAAATTTTCTCGGATACGAGCTTCCATTAAAACTATTCAAAAGTTTTAAGCTCGTGTATATGGCGTATAATCACATCACAGTTTATGCCCCGGACTTCCAAGAAAGGAAAGTTTATCGCCGATGGTAAACTTATCCTCATTAACGAGAAATTAAATTTTCTCGGACACGAGCTTACATTAAAACCATTCAAATGTTTTAAGCTCGTGTACATGACTTACAGTTAAATGTCAGACTATAACTCGAACTTAAAATAAAGGAAAGTTTATCTTTTATGATAACTTATCCTCTTAACGAGAAATTCACCTTTCTTGGTCATGAGCTTGTATTAAAACATTCGAAGTTTTAAGCTCAGAAAGGAAAGTGTATCTTTTAAATAAGAGAACTTTTCCTCATAACGAGAAATTAACCTTTCTCGGTCATGAGCTTTCCGTTAAAACAGTCAAAGTTTTCAAGCTCATGAAAACAACTTCTAAGTAAATGTCAGTTTAGGACTCGTTCTTTAGATAAAAGGAAAGGTTATCGCCGATGGTAACTTATCCTTACAACGAGAAGTTTACAACTTCTCGGACTTGAGCTTCCCTAAGATATTCCAAATCTTAATCTCAAGTAATTGGTTTTCAAAACTTTGAACACAATTTTTCAAGAATTTCTCAAAAGGTTTTTCTAAATCTTTCAAAATTGTGTGTTCAAAAACGTTTTGATAAAAAGAGCATGTCTTCTGGAATCGATAATATTTACGAACCTAGAAATGTCATTCAATAATGACACGGGGTTGTAAATAAAGTTCGAGCAGAAGTTTAAAAGATTTAAAACATGCTCCATATGATTTGCTATTATTTCCGATAGTAACCCGCTTTTCACTTTGAAGTCAAGCATTTCACCGGAAAGCTTTGACTTCAGAATCCGAAGTTATCATCTCCACCAACCGTAACAATTTACAATTGATATCTACATACTCGACGATGCGACTACTCAAACGGCGACTACACCTCTTTCAATAGAACACGGGTCAACAATTGAGGTGGAGCAATTGTCCAGCATTAAGAATCTTTGACGCCGAAAGTGCCAAGTTCACATGTTGGTGTCAAGACAACAATATCAATCAAATGGAGTCAAGAGATAACTTCAGACGTGATGAGGCGACCAACATTCGTGACCAAGAACCATGTGCTTCTTTCATATGATGTTCTCCATCATTCAGGTCCAACCTCATAATTTGCTAATTTTGTGAATACATTATCATAAATGATCTTTGCACGTGATAAATTCCTTACACTTGTGTTTAAAAGGTATTTAATTTAAGTTTCAAATACACCCTCATTAATTTGAGGGGGATCTTGTGTAATTCATGAAGATAATTGGATTTGCATTTTTCTTCCCAAGTTTTCTTAAAATGCTATTAAATCAATTGATATTAAAAACATTGATTGAGTTAATATTTTTAATATGGGGGAGAAAATGTGATTTACTATGGGAAATGATTAATCACAAATGGTTTGACTTAACGTGCTAGCTCATCCCGACATGTATGAAATGTTTTCGGATATCGTGGCATATGTTAAGGGGGAGCAAAATGGATTTGCACTTCAAAATGGATTTCATGGTGACATACACTTACCCAAAACATCTCTATTCACGATGATGAAGATTGTGGTGACATAAGGATGGTAGGATAGGTTAAAGTCCAATGATTCCTCTAGAACCAGAGGAATCTTCCCAAGGACATTTCATAGCTAGAAATAGTAGTCCTTAGGAAAGATGGAAAAAGATTGTGAACGTAGCTGAATGCCGACCAAGTACTTAAGTTAGCACTGGAACAATCACAACAAGGTGCTAGTGATGACGTATTGGCAAGCATTGAAGGGGTTGAAGAATGAAAAAGAATTGTAAAGATAAAGGGTGTAAAGAAAGAAGCCCTCCTTACAACCTTAGGCAGAAACCGGGTCAATTCATATGCTATTGAGATCATTTTTATTGATTCTTGATATTGAAAATAGACATCATGGACCCAGTGATGCAATGCACAACCCATCCCAGCTAACTCAGATATCTCTCAAAAGATATTTGTTTTAATCACACGGAGACAACGCATTATCTACTGATTTATTCACTCCGAATAAATTGGTATTGAAATGGTGGCACTCCTCTCCAGCCTCCGATCACTAAAATCCAAAATGCACGATCGAGTCTAGAGCCATTTGAGATCATCATATATCTCATTAGGACACACTTTCATAATTCCTTGCTTCTTCACACGCTGTGAAAAGTAAGAAAGTTCTTAAGAGTCCTACGCAAAATCTTTATGATCCTGCCTGAACATCCGAGTGATACGAAAGTATTTACAATGAAGATGGAAATCCTTCTTCAGCGAATATCAAAACGCTCATGGTAGGTGACTTGTGCGATTCTTTATGAATCAAACTTGTGATAACTGGAAAGCAACAGAGGTTTAATTCTTAAATGAATTTAAACACGTTCCAGGCCTCTACGCAATATCTTAGTGATCTTGCCAGAACACTCAGAGTGATACCTCAGTGTTCACAGTGATGAGTGGAAATCCTTCTAGTGTTAACCTCAAACACCACTTGGTAGGTGACTTGCAAGATTCTATACGAATCAAGCTCGTGACAACTGGAAAGCAACGATGGTGCGGTTCTTAATTGAACTTCACTTGTTCCAGGAACATGAATTGACGTCTTCAAATCATGCGGATAATATTATCCAAATGATTCACTCTTTACGTTCGCAGTCAGCTTTGGACGGTCGAGTAAAGAGAACGGGTTTACCCGCGAAATCTTGTCAAGGAGGTTCTTTATTGAAACTACCTGCCACAAGTACGATATTTAATATCGTCCAACGGTCTTCACCGACCGGAGGTAAAATGCTACCAAATTAGAATGAAATGTTCAAGGCCATTTCATCCGTGTATATGTTTTGTTGGTAACTCTCTTATGCAGCGTAACAAGAAGGTGGCATTGCTGTGTACAATCCAGAAGAAGTCGTCACCACATGCTTATACTACATACAATTAATACTTCAACAAATTCAAGAAAGTCTGAAGGTCAAGTCTTCCGCTGTATCAAACTCTGAAGCTTTCAAGAATTTAAAGGTATAAGTATGTGGAACATGAAGTCACAAAGAGGCAAATTTCACAAGTGATGAATGCACAAGGTCAAGGCAAGGAAACATGCTCAAGACAAAAGTCAAAGATCACATCAAGCATATTCACAAGAACAAGATCGAAGACTCAAGCATAGATGCTAGGTTTAATATTTTGTAAAAAGATGTGACCTCCCTTAGGGGGAGATTGTTGGAAATATGTTTTTCCCGATAAAGTCTCGGTCACATCTTAGTTAGCATAGATCACGAGATATAGAATATTTAGAACTTTGTCTCTTGGAGCGACCTCCCTTAGGAGGAGATTGTTGGAAATACGTTTTTATGTATTTATGAAGGATCAGTCGCTCCAACGATATTTATGTAATGGGCTCGTGATCTACTTAGTAAACGTATAGTCCATATATCCCACATGTAGGGTGGGCTATATATATCCCCTCCTAGCATGTTAGGAGGGGTTGGTGATTTTCATATTTCTAATAATCAATCTTTACTTTCTCTCTCTACTCCTCTCTTTTCTCTCCTTTCTCTCTCTACACCCTCATTTCCCTTCATCTTCTTTATATTATTAATCAATTCAATCTATCAAATCCATCTAATCAATCATGTAGAATAGGCCAAGTATTTCGTAGACCTTCATAATCAATTCTCAATATTCTTCTTTTTCCAAAACAATCTATGTTACACAAATCACGTTTTAATGTATATACATACCCAACTTATGCCAATTAATTACCATAATTAAGTAATGACCAAACACAACCTATGTGTTTTAAATCACAAAGCCAAACGCCCGATGTTAGCTATTTAAACACACCTTTAAATGTATAATCATTTATATAGTTCTCGTGATAATAATAGTATTCGATATATTTACTTAACCGTCTATATATACTTATATATGTATCACCGTTTAGTCCGTCTTAGTTAATTAATTAATTAATTAAGTTAGATTCATTATTAGCCGATTCCTAAACCACAACCAACCATGGATCGTAATCACGCTCGGTACTCTAAACCCTTGCAAATCCGCCTCCAAACGCACTCAAAGTTATAAATCAGCAATCCCAAACGCCCCTTTATAACAATCAGCGAACCTGAACGCCCCTTCATACACGTCTGCAGTCCCAAACACACTCTTATACGCTGTCAGCAGAACCAAACGCCCCTTATACTCCTGTCAGCAGACCCAAACGCCTCTTATACTCTTGTCAGCAGACCCAAGCACACCTTATACTTCTGTCAGCAGACCCAAACGCACCTTATACTTCTTTCAGCAGACCCAAACGCACCCGCTGCGTTTCTGCCCGAACCGAACAGCCTCCTACTGCATTTTTCATCTAGCCAAACCAAACGCTCACACGCCTACGCCTTCGTTGCTGATTTTTGCCCAAGCCAATACGCACCCTTGCTGGTGTTTTTAACCCGAACCCGCAACACCCATTTGTTGTGTTTTCTGTCTGAACCAAACTGACCCCCTAGTGGTGCTGCTAATAGTCGAACCAAGCACTCCCTATGACGTTTTATTACCAAACGCGTCCCTGCTATCCTAACTCAGATCTGCACGCCCTTATGTATAATCTGATGAAAAGACTACGCCCTTGTGTGTAACATGTTGGTCTTAGATCTATGGTGGCGAAGGTGATATATGGCTGAGACCACGAATGAACACACCACCTCGTATGGACCCACGGATAGCTGTGGTCGTCAGGAAGAACACGACGGGAAGGAGCTGTCGCCAGTATTAGCACATGTTCTTTGGTGTTGGGATAACATGTCCAGTGGAGATGGATCTATCATAGATTTAATAAATCTATCGATTTTTGGTGACGGGTTTGGTGGCTAGCGAACCGATCTGAGGTAATGATATCACCATAGTGGAGGTGGGGACGTGGTCGTGGTGGATATGAACATGACGGATGGTGTTTATAGATCGGTTGGTGGTTATTTTGTTGATGGTGAGATGGGGGTTTCGATGGTGTTTAGGTTGAGTGGTGGTTTGTGAAGGTGGTTGAACGAGTGAGGATGAGGGTGGTGGAGGTGTTTCGGTGGTTAGTGGTGGTGTAGCAGCGGATTTATGATGGTGGATGGTGGTTTTTGATAGTGACGATGGTGGCTAGTGTTATGGTTGATTCGTGGTGGTGACGATGATGGCAACATAGTAGTGGTGGTGGAAGGACGTAAGATTTATGATGGAGGTGGTGTTTTCGAGCGGCGGCCAATGGCGGTTTCCGTTGGTCAGAAAAGTGACGGATGCAGTATGAGATGGAGAAAGTATGTGTTTTTATTTAGGTTTAGGGTTTGAGAAAAATGAAGATAACACCCTAATGCATTCTTTTTATACCAACAAAAGTTTTTAAAAATAAAATGAAGTGTTTTAATAGTTTAGGGTCAGAGTTGTAAATATTTTAACAAGGACTGAAAATGAAAAGTTTCTTATAACTTTTATTAATTATTGGTTCGAGGCTCGTTTATGATAGTTAAAATATGGTTCATTCAATGAAATTTGCGCCGTCCATTTTAAAATAATTTTTCCATTAAACTAGAGTGTCTAGTCGACTAATATTTATAAATAATCTATTCGTCCTTTAAAAAATATCGATTATTATTCATTATCGCAAACAAGCATTGTTTTAAGAAAACATACTTCACGTTAAATGTTCTCGTTTATAGGATATGTTATTCAAATATAAACTTAAAATAAAAATTATAATATTAAATAATTTAATAAATCTTTTTATCATATATATCTGAGTAATTAAATATAAATTTAAATTTTATCGCGTCAATTCTTAGATGTTGCGCAGTCTTTTACAGTTTTCAAGATAAACTCCCATTTTCAAATCAAATAACTTTGATATATCTTCATAACGAGTTTCGATTAATAAATAATATAATTTATTAATATTTAATGTACGAAAAATTCTCGGGTGTTACATCATCCACGTGGCATTAGAGTTTCGCCCTCGAAACTCGATCGTTGTTTCTAGGTTGAGAAGTGTCAAGAATGTCGAAAAGAAATAGGTAAAGCTGGAATGCATCCAAAGGTTTGACAAGTCAATCTGACAAAACGGTAACGGTTCATAGAACAATTAAATGACAATTAGGAGTGGATAATCTAGCAAGTCGTCAACTCTGAAAAGTCGATATAGGGTTAACTACAGTTAGTTGATTAAGCTCACGTCGGTCGATGTTTATCAGGAAAATCCGTGCCACAATTCACGTGTCATTTGAAGTTTGAGAAATCATTCGCCCAAAAGCAATAATGGTAACGGTAAAAGGACAAAAGAACGATTAAATCATACGGACAAACCGTAAGTCAAAATGAACACGCTCCATAACTGGTTTAATAAAATAATATAGATAGTGACTCACGTTGAATGCACTTAAGCCTACTTGTTTATAAATCGTTATTTACATCGAGAAGCGTCCTAATCCATGTAAATAAAAATTTATAACCTCATGGTTCGGTGACCTATGATTTCTTTATTCAAAGGAAAAGGCGTCCCAATTCGCTTGAATAACGATTTCATAGCTCATCCTACTTAAATATTTCTGACATGGTTTATCATCAAAATATATAAAATATCTAAGAAAATAGATATTACCAAGAGAGTTTATAGCTAGTTTATTTATAAATTTCGTATTAAGACGGCCCATACCATCTCAATACGAAACCATAAATAAGCTTTTGGTCTGGTGGCTTATGATTTCCCATTTAGCCGTCCCATACCATCTAAATATGAAATCATAAGTAACTTGATTAGAGTCCCACCGGCACCATTCAGACATGCAAACTATCCAAATGATATCACATAAAATTACCAAAAAGCAAAGCGTATGAGTCGGTAATAAGTCGTGTACCGTAAGTAGATGTTCAAATTCATAAGCGGAAGAAAATGAATTTCTACGCGTGATAACGTATGCAAAAACACGCATCAACTAGAATCTTGTATATACTATAATGATATATTATAATAGTTACCAAACAGATAGAAGGAACAATCAGCATATAAAGCATAAACAGATAAAACAAGCAGTCATACACCAACAGATAAAGAAATCTTAATATATATATAGCACGTATTCATATAGCAGCGGAATGAGCATAATAAAACACAAAAGAGCATCGGTTATAGTCTAAGCCTATACAATAACACCTAGTTCTCTATAACCAAGGCTCTGATACCAATCTATAACACCCCCAAAATAGGCCCAGCCGAAGCACACTAGTTTGGGCCCTGTTACGTCATGATTATCCGAGTCTTGATTCGAGAGAGCGACCTCTAAGCCAAATATCACAATGCAGACTCCAAATAATCATACAATCAAGTACCTGAGAATACATGCTTAAAACGGTCAACATAAAGTTGGTGAGTTCATAAGTTTTATTGAAAAAAAAGTTAATGACACCTCAAAAGTTTATAAAGTCCACTATCGAAAGTAGTATCGTAAAAGCGTTTAGAAATCCAAATTTCACAACAAGAGAAAACGTTTACTACAAAGTTCAGTCATAAATCAATGTTTAGCAAAAGCATTACAGCCAACACAAAATAATTCAGATCATATTAAGATTCATATCAACATCACATGCAAGATTCATACCAAGATCACATGCACAATTCATATCAATATCACATATAAGTAGCATATCAAGATCATACAAGATCATAGCAAGATTCACATTTCAAGATCAATACGAGATCATAACAAGATTCACATGCAAGAATCATATGAAGGTTAACTGTCAAGATCAATACCACATCATGGTAAGATGGATCACAAGAGCAATTCAAGTTCAGAATCATAGCAAGCAATGGACCGCAAAAACATAGATAAGATATGCATGACCATCATGGGAGATATGACATCAAGCATATTGGGTACAACACAGTGTTTATGATAGCACTAAGCTTATGAAACTGAACTATGGCAAGTAGGCCGAAACATCGCGCGCATGAAATACAAGTTGCCCCAGTAGGTGTCTAACCCAAGACCACCTAGCACAATCAAATGGTATACGTCCGTTTGGCAGTTGCGATGTATAAATCCCCGGACGGGAGTAGCCAAAACTCCAATAGATATATCCATAACATAAGGTTCACTTTACCGGTCATCCAGAAGTGATTAACGGTTCATGAAGGGGACTAAGAAGAACATGGGTTAAAGCTACTTAGGCATATCCATAAACCAACTTCAGCGAAGTATACAACAAGAGCACATTGTGCGTCCAAGCAAGTAACAATGCATTATCTCATAGATAAACAATATCTCAGCAAAGTATTTTATACAAGCACAGTTGCATCCATAAGCAAATAACAAAACATTATATCTCCCAAATATATTAAGCATATAACGCAGATTAAGAGAAGCAATGACTCACTCACATATTCACAATATGTAGCATAAACAATTCTTCATAAGTATCAACACATATGCATCGCAAACAATACTGCAAACAATATTGGAGAAGTATAACCACGTATGTATCACAAACAGTCATCAGACGTATAAACATGTATTTCACATCGACAATCATGCATCTCCCCCAAAAGAGACTAAACCATTTATAAAGCGATTCCAAAATAGAAAGATGGGGTATGAACTCACCTCGACGAAGTAGCGCGAACAATAGTGATGCTAATAATACGCTCCACACAAATGGAAATCGATATGGCTCGGTCATGGTGTTGTGGTTTAACTAATCGACTAAATCCAGTAACTTCAAAAAAATGTGTATTTAAGTTCTCAATAGATATGCACATCAACGTGACTCGCTTATAAAATATTTAAGTTCCAAATTATAGTTGCTCGATAGTGGTTAAATAAAGTGAATAAATTAGGCACACACCAAGTGTGTAGTGTATTCTCTACACATTACGTATAACCAAGCGATTATATAATTCTTATGTTGAATTATATAATAGAGACACAATCTTACAAAATAAAATAAAGTTTATATTTATTTTGTATTAAAGTATAATGATCGCGATAAAAATAATTAAAAAAATAGTTCGACATAGTTTAAGAAAATCATCACTTAATTAATAATTGTCACTTTTAAATAAAAATTATAACTTTTATCGGTTTACAAATAATATAATATTTATTTATTTTATCGATTTACAAATACAATAGTAGTTTGTACCGAACAAAATATAAAGTATATGATTTTATATAAATTTCAACATGACTTATTCGTTTATACCACTTTTACCATATTAATCAATTCTCAATATTCTTCTTTTTCCAAAACAATCTATGTTACACAAATCACGTTTTAATGTATATACATACCCAACTTATGCCAATTAATTACCATAATTAAGTAATGACCAAACACAACCTATGTGTTGTAAATCACAAAGCCAAACGCCCGATGTGAGCTATTTAAACACACCTTTAAATGTATAATCATTTATATAGTTCTCGTGATAATAATAGTATTCGATATATTTACTTAACCGTCTATATATACTTATATATATATATCACCGTTTAGTCCGTCTTAGTTAATTAATTAATTAATTAAGTTAGATACGTTATTAGCCGATTCCTAAACCACAACCAACCATGGATCATAATCTCGCTCGGTACTCTAAACCCTTGCAAATCCGCGTCCAAACGCACTCCAAGTTATAAATCAGCAATCCAAAATGCCCCTTTATAACAATCAGCGAACCCGAACGCCCCTTCATACACGTCTGCAGTCCCAAACACACTCTTATACGCTGTCAACAGAACCAAACGCCCCTTATACTCCTGTCAGCAGACCCAAACGCCTCTTATACTCCTGTCAGCAGACCCAAACACACCTTATACTTCTGTAAGCAGAGCCAAACGCACCTTATACTTCTGTCAGCAGACCCAAACGCACCCGCTGCGTTTCTACCCGAACCGAACAGCCTCCTGCTGCGTTTTTCATCTAGCCAAACCAAACGTTCACACGCCTACGCCTTCGTTGCTGATTTTTTCCCAAGCCAATACGCACCCTTGCTGGTGTTTTTAACCCGAACCCGCAGCACCCATTTGTTGTGTTTTCTATCCGAACCAAACTGACCCCCTAGTGGTGCTGCTAATAGTTGAACGAAGCACTCCCTGGTAACATTTTATTACCAAACGCGTCCCTGCTATCCTAACTCAGATCTGCACGCCCTTATGTATAATCTGATGAAAAGACTACGCCCTTGTTTGTAACATGTTGGTCTTAGATCTATGGTGGCGAAGGTGATATATGGTTGAGACCACGAATGAACACACCACCTCGTGTGGACCCACGGATAGCTGTGGTCGTCAGGAAGAACACGACGGGAAGGAGCTGTCGCCAGTAGTAGCACATGTTATTTGGTGATGGGATAACATGTCTAGTAGAGATGGATCTATCATAGATTTAATAAATCTATCGATTTTTGGTGACGGGTTTGGTGGCTAGCAAACCGATCTGAGGTAATGATGTCACCATAGTGGAGATGGCGACGTGGTCATGGTGGATATGAACTTGACGGATGGTGTTTATAGATCGGGTGGTGGTTATTTTGTTGATGGTGAGATGGGGGTTTCGATGGTGTATATGTTGAGTGGTGGTTTGTGAAGGTGGTTAAACGAGTGAGGATGAGGGTGGTGGAGGTGTTTTGGTGGTCATGGGTGGTGTAGCAGCGGATTTATGATGGTGGATGGTGGTTTTTTATAGTGACAGTGGTGGCTAGTGTTCTGGCTGATTCATGGTGGTGACGATGATGGCAACATAGTAGTGGTGGTGGAAGGACGTAAGATTTATGATGGAGGTGGTGTTTTCGAGCGGCGGCCAGCGGCGGTTTCCGTTGGTCAGAAAAGTGACGGTTTTAGTATGAGATGGAGAAAGTATGTGTTTTTATTTAGGTTTAGGGTTTGAGAAAAATGAAGATAACACCCTAATGCATTCTTTTTATACCAACAAAAGTTTTTAAAAATAAAATGAAGTGTTTTAATAGTTTAGGGTCAGAGTTGTAAATATTTTAACAAGGACTGAAAATGAAAAGTTTCTTATAACTTTTGTTAATTATTGGTTCGAGGCTCGTTTATGATAGTTAAAATATGGTTCGTTCAATGAAATTTGCGCCGTCCATTTTAAAATGATTTTTCCATTAAACTAGAGTGTCTAGTCGACTAATATTTAGAAATAATCTATTCGTCCTTTAAAAAAATATCTATTATTATTCATTATCACAAACAAGCATTGTTTTAAGAAAACAGACTTCACGTTGAATGTTCTCGTTTGTAGCATATGTTATTCAAATATAAACTTAAAATAATAATTAAAATATTAAATAATTTAATAAATTTTTTTATAAATTTAATTTTTATCACGTCAATTCTTAGATTTTGTTCAGTCTTTTACAGTTTTCAAGATAAACTCCCATTTTCAAATCAAATAACTTTGATATATCTTAATAATGAGTTTCGATTAATAAATAATATAATTTATTAATATTTAATGTACGAAAAATTCTCGGGTGTTACATCTTAAGTCAAAAATCAAAGTAACTTCTTTTGTTTTGTCTCCTTGATTGAACCAAATAATGTTAAAGAAGCTTTGATAGACGAGAGTTGGGTCATCGCTATGCAAGAAGAATTGAATCAATTCATTGCTAATGATGTTTGGGAACTTGTTCCTCCACCCAGAAGTTCGACCATCATAGGAACCAAATGGGTGTATAGAAATAAGTTAGACGAGAATGGTGTTGTGTCTCGTAACAAGGCTAGACTTGTATCTCAAGGCTATAATAAACAAGAAGGTATTGATTATGACAAGACATACGCACCTGTAGCTAGATTAGTATCCATTAGAATCCTTTTAGCTTACGCTTGTGCTTTAGACTTTAAGGTTAAACAAATGGATGTAAAGAGTGCATTTCTTAATGGTTTGATCAATGAGGAGGTATATGTGGCTCAACCTCCCGTGTTCATTGATTTTGAGAAACCGGATCATGTTTACAAGCTTAAGAAAATTCTTTATGGTCTCAAACAAGCACCCAAAGCTTGGTATGATAGACTTAAAACGTTTCTTGTAAAACATAAGTATACCATGGATGGTAGACAATACACTCTTTACAAAGAAGAAAGGTTCTCACATCATTACCGTACAAATACATGTTGATGACATTATATTTGGTTCAACTTGTCAATCATTGTGTGATGACTTTGCCAAAATCATGCATGACGAGTTTGAAATGAGTATGATGGGAGAACTTAACGTATTTTTAGGACTCTAAATTAAACAAATGGACGATGGTATTTTCTTTAATCAATCCAAGTATGTTAAAGAAATGCTAAAGAAATTTGGATTAGAAGACTCTAGACCAATGAAGACCCCTATGGCCTCGGATACTAAACTCACCGTAGATGATGATTGTGAGTCGGTAGACAACACCAAATATAGAGGTATGATTGGTAGTTTGTTGTACCTAACGGCAAGTCGACCGTATATCATGTTTAGTGGTTGCCTTTGTGCTCGCTTCCAAGAGGCTCCCAAAACCTCTCACCTTGAAGGGGTTAAGCGTATCTTCCGATACATTAAGGGCACTATACATTTAGGATTATGGTATCCTAAAGGGACCGGCGTAGAAACCATTGTCTATGCGGACTCGGATCATGCGGGAGATTATGTGGACCGGAAAAGCACTAGTGGAGTTTGTACCTTCATGGGTTGTTGTTTAACTTCTTGGTTCTCCAAGAAACAAACCGCTCTTGCTATATCCACCACGGAAGCCGAGTATTTGAGTGCCAGTAAATCTTGTCAACAAGCTCTGTTTTGGCACTCCGTCAATTTCAGGTCGTTATTTTAATCTCGACTACTAAATATTATATGTTTACTTTAATGAGAATTTTAAATTATCGATTAACCGAGAAGGTTATGACTTGAAACTTAACGTAAGAATTTCGTTTCGATGAAAACTGGCAAGGAATACGTTAGGTATCGATATTATATTCTCAATTTATCATGTGAATGATTTTATTGTATTTACTATATTTAATTTTTATTTCTCGTGTTTTACGTTTTAACGAATGACGAGAACTACTAATGATCGTGATACCGACGGATGCCCAAAAGTTTATGTTTTATTATCGATTGCCTCGATATTTTATATTTTCGACGTTTTCGATTTAATTACGATTTAAGTCGTGTCGATGTTTTATTATTATGTTTGTGAAGCGTTTTAACTTTTGAAAAGTATTTTTACGAAACCCGAGTCCCGTAAATATTTTCAAATTTTAATATTTACATTTTCTATCCTTACAACTATTTAATTGCATTTTGGACCAAAACTATGCAAAATTGGCAAAATCTACCCTCCATCCCCACTATAAAAGATTTTTCCACTACACATTTTAATATTAAAAATTCATTTTTATCAAAAATCACAAAAATCCCTCTCTCTTTCTCTTGTTTTGGCCGTCCCATCTCAAACCAAAAATACCTTGATTTTTCAAAATCAAGCTTGAATTCAAGAAAACTAATTAAACACCCATCTTGAAAATTCATTTGTGATCATATTGGTATGATTTTTATACACATGCATTAACTTTTTCAAAATTTTATTTTTTCTTGATGAAGTAATAGTGTTTGATCTATTTTATGGTGTGTATAAGTGTTAATATTATTATATACAAGTTTTAATTGGTTGCATGTTTGATTTTTGAATTGGATTTTCTTTGGTTTGTACATGCAAGTGAATTAGGAATGAAAAGGTTGGATTATAATGATTGTATGTTGATATTAGATGTATAAAAGTGGTGAAAATGGGTCAAAATATTTATTTGACATGATTTCTAAAAATATATTTTGGGACAGCAGCTTATAACAGATTATTTCGTGGGTTTAAGTTCAGATATAGGCTTATATTATTTGATATTGTTGTAGTAATCTTCAATACGCTCGTTTTGCTGCTTGAATGAGCTTCTAACTCATTACGAGCGAAAAGTTATGCCAGTTTTAGTATTTGTGTACCGGGAGACGAGTATCGGCACAAACCGAAAATTGTTGTCGATATTTGGATCGAATCTCGGGGACTATAGAATGAATTTTAAAAATGTTCAAGGACTGATGTAAGTTGCTAAACCTCAGGTCATGAGTCTATTTTCAAACCCAAGTGTCGGTTTTGTAAAGGAATTGTTTAGATATGTCAAAATGGTTTTACAAGTAAAAGACGTAAAACTGTCCGGTTTTTATAACACGAAGGTGTGTCGGGCAGAAGGTCTTAGAAGTAATATTTTTGAATGAAACTTGAACTGAGTCTTCTTCATATTATGTGTGAGTTTGTGACCAAGTTTCGTCGAAATCGGACAAGTGTAGATAGGGTAGATTGGTGTGTACATTTGGAGTGTACATTCTGATTGGTATTTTGGACATGTAGTTCGATAATTATGTGGCGTGAGTTGAGTATTCGCCATTGGACATGGTGATTTACTCAAGTGTTAAGTCATTATATAAATGACTTAGTTACTGTTCCTAGGGAAGTAAAATGATAAGTTGACTTGCGTTGACTTGGCGTCTTAAGACGGGTCAATATCGAGAGTGCAAATGTTTAAAAGAATAGTGTTGGATAAAAGGGTATAGAATAACACTTGTATCGTTATATTTTTCGGGATTGTCTTGGTTTTGTAATTTTTATTTTTATATTATTTATGTATGATTTATACTTAATTCTATTTTTAACGAACGCGCCTTATTTGGTAGGTTGCGGTTTTCGTGTTTAAACCGGCATCACTAATCGTCGGCGATCTTCTCATTATCACTACTGGCTAAGGTGAGTCTATAGCCTCGCTTTTAACATGTTTACTTGTTTTATAAAACCCGCGAGGGGGATAACATGTTTGTTTTATTAAATAAAGGGTACTACGAGAAGTTGTGGAAACCCTATTAATGGGTGCAACGAGAAGTTGTGGGAACCCTATATACTTGAAAAGTATTTATTGAAATTGAAAGGTACAACTACAAGTTGTGGTAAACTCATGATTGTTTTTAAAATTAAACACAAGGAAATTGATTGTATGTTTAGATGAAAGTTATTACATATGTTTGTTTAGCCTTAAAAGACCCATGAATCGTGAATTGTTAATCGAAGTAACGCTAATGCTATGGATAGATCTATCTGGGTGACGCCCAGTCCGGTCGCGATTAGCTATCGCGTGGTGTTGTGATGCACTAGTAATGAAACATCGGATGCATTGTATAAGAGAAATATACGCACTTGGCTAGGTGTGTTGGCTGAAATAATATATGTTAACGTTCAATGTCACGAGACTTACGTAATGACACGATAATTATGTCCGTACAACATAATTGTCTTTGAGAAATTATTAACCATGGAAGGTTATTTTGAATACTTGTGTTCTCTTTACTTAAATTAAAACTCTATAGATTCACTCGGCAAATTTTGTTGACTTTTTAGCATGTTTTATCTCAGGTCCATTGGGAAGGCACTCAAGGAAGGCGGTTTCGTGAAGCTTGCTTATTTGAAATGTTTTGGCCCGCTTTCATAAATTATATCCATTCAAAGAATCTTTTATTATTTACTGTGTTTGTAAACTTTAAGTTATCTGGGACCGTGTGAAAAGTTTTATAGTTAAATGAAAATGAATGGAAGTTTTTATTAAAACGACTCGTTTTGAGCCGGTTTCTATGATTATGAGATTGAACCATGATAGTAACACCCAATGACCCTGCCGTTGTTATGACCGAAATTTGGGGGTGTTACAGATTGGCATTGGAGCTCAAGTTATAGAGAACGAAAATATTTTCCAAAAATAAATTTTTGAAATCTTTTAACTATAACTGTTGCAAGCGAAACCTCCGAGTTGCCAATGGACGAGAATGAAAGTATTTATATATATGGCATTGTATATGTTGTTGTAATCTTTATCGATTATTTGAACTTGTGAATTACAAGGTATGTTTTCATTTATTTAATTATAAATGATAATTATATACTTATACGAGATTTATACGACGTCGATTGTCACGAAGCCACCCTAGTCATTTTAATGCTAGCGCTGAAGCTATTCCAGAAATGAATCCTGTTATTCTCGAGATTAACTAAGTTGTGGATATACGTGATCCCAACGAAACGGTTAATATTCTTGCTGATATTCTGTTGGTTACAAGGATTTGTATTTCCTTGGTTCTTATTCTTGATTTATCGATTCGTTCATTTCGTTTAGCAAATTTAATCAGCATTTTCATTAATCTTCGACATTATACTATTTTGATAGAAACAAGTTTGTCTGAGATGGTACTATTGATTGTTAGGAATTGAGATTGATTTGTATGGTATTCACATGCCAACAAGGATTCCATATCATATCACTGATCATTTTCTGTTAAATCAATTTCTCATTTGTTTCGATCTTGATCTTTTGTGTTGAGCTAGCGATGCTTGAATAAAGTGATTTATAATAGCTGAAATAAATTGGCCATTTATTTGAACAAGGATATTATAAATTGTTGAACTAAAAATTTCTGAATCTTATTTGGAAGGAATTGATCAATCCATGGAAATAATGATTCATAAAGGTGTGGGCTTAAGCATATAGCATCTGCATGATTAAACTCTTATTGACTCGTAATTCGTTTGCTCGATTCATTCTTTGATTTTGTTCCTCTAATTCTTTGACTGTGAAATGGTTGTATTGGGACTGTTCCAAAAGCACCAATTGAGGAGGATATCAAGCGTCTCTGAAAAACACTGAAGAAATCTTCTTGTGGGACCAAGGAGCCTTCTTAGCCATGTGAATTACCTAGTAAATCTTAGTGGATTAGTTTATCAATTGTAGTATCTTTTCATAAATCACTAACTAAAATGTGACAACAGTTAGTATGACTAGTCTTTTAAGTTGTATGGCATTAGACGATGATTATCCATAATGTTGACAATACGACTTGTACTAGTTTGTGATTAATGGAATGAGTATCTTTTGATACCTAATTCTACATCGTTCTATTATTATCTTTCTTTGCTTTTCTCTTTTAAATTCATGTGGTATAACGCAATCATTGAATGAATACTCATTATGATTTGATTTGCGTTACACACGAATAATACAGTCAATGAAAGCTATGACTGAAGCACGAATGCGCCAAGTTATTAGTGAATAGTTGGTGTATCTTTAGTTGAATTCATGGCCAACATGAAGGATGGATCCGGAACTAGAGCTGAAGCTAAAACTGGTGGAACTGGAACCGGTGGAGCTGAAGCTGGAGCCGATAATGTTCGTGGTACGGATGAAACAAATGTGCCTGAAATTAGAGGCTATAACTACACTTCATTCGTTAATTCCAAACCGTAGACTCTTAAGGGGACTAAAGATGATGGAGGATTGTGTCAGTTATTGAAAGTTGGCGTCAGTCTTTCGAATCAGTGACCCTAATCAGGAGGATAAGGTGCAGTTTGAAATCGCTACTCTCTAAGGTCTTGCATTAATTTGGTGGAATGGCAGACTTGCTTCCATAGGTATCGTTACTTAGGGGACACCATGGACTAAGGTGAGGAAACGGTTAACTGAGGATCTTGTCCTCGAAGTATTTCCAAAGTATGGAGCAAGTGTTGTACAATCTGAAACTGAAGGGAACTAACATAGGTAGACATATCAAGTGTTTCCATAAGTTGACTCTTTTATGTCCAAGAATTTTGGAACCCAAACCGTCAATGTCAAGCAGTGTATTTACGGCTGACCAGGAATATACGCGGTGATGTGACTTCTTCTAAGCCATTTACTATTTGTGAAGTTGTCTGCATGGCTGATTAGCTCATGGGACACATGATTCAAGGCAAGGCTGACAAGGTCACTGAAGGGAAAAATAATTCCAAATTGAAAATTCTTTTCGTGCATTAGAGCTCGTAAGTATATCGAAAAAGGTTGTGGATTATTCATGGCTTAGGTATCGTAGAAGGAATCGTAAGAGAAGTAAGTAGAATTACTCTAGTCATTTGTGACTATTCTGAAGTGTTTCTGGAAGATTTGCCAAGGCTTTCGCCTCCAAGGCAAATAGAATTCCTAATTGATAAAATTCCTGGTGCTGCAACTGTGGCACATAAGCCATATCGATTAGCATTATCCGAGCTGAAGTAATTATTTGTGCAATTTTAAGAACTATCTGATAAGGTTTTAGTCGATCGAGCTTGTCAGTTTGTAGAACTCCTATTCTATTCGCTAAGAAGAAAGATGATTCGTTTCGTATGTGTATCAATTACCGAGAGCTGCATAGGCTAACTATCAAGAATCGTTACCCGCCTCTAAGAATTGATGATCTATTTGATCAACTTCAAAACTCTCGTGTTTTCTCCAAGATTCTTGTGTTTTCTCCTAGATTGATCTTTGTTTTGCTTATCATCAACTTCACATACGCGAGGAAGATATTCCTATTACGGCGTTTAGAACTTGTGATGATCATTATGAGTTTAGTGTTATGCCATCTGGTTTGACCAGTACACCTGCTGTATTCATTGACTTAATGAACCATAGGTGTAAGCCGTGTCTTGATAAATTCGTAATCGTTTTCATTGATGATATTCTAATCTGCTCTAAGAGCGAGGAATAACATGCCGAACACTTAGGGATTATCTTGAACTTGTTAAAGAACGAAAAGATGTACCCAAAAATTTTAAAGTGTGATTTTTGGCTTTGTTCTGAGCAACTTCTCTGTCATGTGATTGATAAAAGTGGCATACATGTTGATTCTGCGAAAACCGAAGCCATCGAAAATTTGAATGTTCCAACTATTCCAACTAAAGTACGACAAATTCTAGGTTTGGCTAGTTATTACTGAAGGTTTATTAAAGGATTCTCTTTGATATCAAAACCATTAACTAATCTAACTAAAAAGAATAAACCGTATGTGTGTGGCATTGATGAAGAGAAAGCTTTTCAGGCCATGAAAAGAAAACTCTACAGCACGCCGATCTTATCATTACCTGAAAGAAGTAAAGATTTTGTTGTTGATCGTGATATACCTCTTAAAGGATTTAGAGTTGTCTGATTTGTGTATGCTCGTAGGAAACTTAGAAATAATGAGGAAACTGCACAACCCACGACTTGTAATTGGGTGCGGTGATTTTACTCTTCGTCTATTGAGACATTAATTGTTTGGCACTAATGTACGGTATCCACCGATAGTAAGAGCCTACAATGTATTCTGGAATAAATGAGGTAAATAAGCTTTTTATGTGATTACGATTGTGTTATTCGTTATCATTCGTGAGGTAGGAGCAACTTACAATAGATTCATTGTTAAGCTCTTGAAACTCAGCCTGAATATGACTTGATTTGTGTCAATGTTGACCGATTTACTCTGCTCATTTTATTCTGATAAATAAATCGATCGTGCTAAGTAAGAATCATTTGTTAACCACTCGTAGTAGACATAGAAGTTATGACAACGTGAAGCGAAAAACTTTGGAAATCGAGGTAGGTGGAAAAGTTATGCCAAAGCTATCACCTAAAAAGGTGTTATGTATTTTGGAAAACGTGGGAAGTTAAGTCCCCGTTAGTTTGGACCATTCGAGCTGATATCGAGTGTAGGTCCAACAGTATGAAAACTTAAATTACCTCGAGAGATACAAGGAATTCACAATACTTTTCATATGTCGAACCTAAAGAAATTTCTTCCTGACGAAGATCTTATTATCACTTTTATGAAGTATGAATCGACGGTAAGTTTCATTTCATTAAAGTACTTGTTGATATTATCGATAAGGAAGTTAGGCAACCGAAGCAAAGTCGAATTCCTATTGTCATGTGTGATGGAACTCAAGACGAGGACCAAAATACATTTAACTCTTTGATTTCAACGAGTGATCGAGGAAGAACGCAAGTTGATCTTCGGGACGAAGATCCCAATTTGGTGGGGATAATGTGACACTCTGTCAATTTTAGGTCGTTATTTTAATCTCGACTATTAAATATTATATGTTTACTTTAATGAGAATTTTAAATTATCGATTAACCGAGAAGGTTATGACTTGAAACTTAACGTAAGAATGTCGTTTTGATGAAAACTGGCAAGGAATACGTTAGGTATCGATATTATATTCTCAATTTATCATGTGAATGATTTTATTGTATTTATTATATTTAATTTTTATTTCTCGTGTTTTACGTTTTAACGAATGACGAGAACTACTAATGATCGCGATACCGACGGATGCCCAAAAATTTATGTTTTATTATCGATTGTCTCGATATTTTATATTTTCGACGTTTTCGATTTAATTACGATTTAAGTCGTGTCGATGTTTTATTATTATGTTTGTGAAGCGTTTTAACTTTTGAAAAGTGTTTTTACAAAACCCGAGTCCCGTAAATATTTTCAAAATTTAATATTTACATTTTCTACCCTTACAACTATTTAATTGCATTTTGGACCAAAACTATGCAAAATTGGCAAAATCTACCCTCCATCCCCACTATAAAAGATTTTTCCACTACACATTTTAATATAAAAATTTCATTTTTATCAAAAATCACAAAAATCCCTCTCTCTTTCTCTTGTTTTGGCCGTCCCATCTCAAACCAAAAACACCTTGATTTTTCAAAATCAAGCTTGAATTCAAGAAAACTAATTAAACACCCATCTTGCAAATTCATTTGTGATCATATTGGTATGATTTTTATACACGTGCATTAACTTTTTCAAAATTTTATTTTTTCTTGATGAAGTAGTAGTGTTTGATCTATTTTTATGGTGTGTATAAGTGTTAATATTATTATATACAAGTTTTAATTGGTTGCATGTTTGATTTTTGAATTGGGTTTTCTTTAATTTGTACATGCAAGTGAATTAGGAATGAAAAGGTTGGATTAGAATGATTGTAGGTTGATATTAGATGTATAAAAGTGGTGAAAATGGGTCAAAATATTTATTTGACATGATTTCTAAAAATGTATTTTGGGACAGCAGCTTATAACAGATTATTTCGTGGGTTTAAGGTCTGAGATAGGCTTATATTATTTGATATTGTTGTAGTAATCTTCAAGACGCTCGTTTTTTCGCTTGAATGAGATTCTAACTCATTACGAGCGAAACGTTATGCTAGTTTTAGTATTTGTGTACCGGGAGACGAGTATCGACACAAGCCGAAAATTGTTGTCGATATTTGGATCGAATCTCGGGGACTATAGAATGAAATTTAAAAATGTTCAAGGACGGATGTAAGTTGCTAAACCTCAGGTCATGAGTCTATTTTCAAACCCAAGTGTCGGTTTTGTAAACGGAATTGTTTAGATATGTCAAAATGGTTTTACAAGTAAAAGACGTAAAACTGTCCGGTTTTTATAACACGAAGGTGTGTCGGGCAGAAGGTCTTAGAAGTAATATTTTTGAATGAAACTTGAAAGTCTTCTTCATATTATGTGTGAGTTTGTGACCAAGTTTCGTCGAAATCGGACAAGTGTAGATAGGGTAGATTGGTGTGTACATTTGGAGTGTACATGCTGATTGGTATTTTGGACATGTAGTTCAATAATTATGTGGCGTGAGTTGAGTATTCCCCATTGGACATGGTGATTTACTCAAGTGTTAAGTCATTATATAAATGACTTAGTTACTGGTCCGAGGGAAGTAAAATGATAAGTTGACTTGCGTTGACTTGGCGTCTTAAGACGGGTCAATATCGAGAGTGCAAATGTTTAAAAGAATAGTGTTGGATAAAAGGGTATAGAATAACACTTGTATCGTTATATTTTTCGGGATTGTCTTGTTTTTGTAATTTTGATTTTTATATTATTTAAGTATGATTTATACTTAAATCGATTTTTAACGAACGCGTCTTATTTGGTAGGTTGCGGTTTTCGTGTTTAAACGGGCATCACTAATCGTCGGCGATCGTCTCATTATCACTACTGGCTAAGGTGAGTCTATAGCCTCGCTTTTAACATGTTTACTTGTTTTATAAAACCCGCGAGGGGGATAACATGCTTGTTTTATTAAATAATGGGTACAACGAGAAGTTGTGGAAACCCTATTAATGAGTGCAACGAGAAGTTGTGGGAACCCTATATACTTGAAAAGTATTTATTGAAATTGAAAGGTACAACTACAAGTTGTGGTAAACTCATGATTGTTTTAAAATTGAACACAAGGATAATAATTGTATGTTTAGA
Source organism: Glebionis coronaria (assembly GCA_025667525.1). NCBI lineage: Eukaryota > Viridiplantae > Streptophyta > Magnoliopsida > Asterales > Asteraceae > Glebionis > Glebionis coronaria. The sequence goes on along the minus strand of CM046880.1, from coordinate 171,276,859 downwards.
TGAAAGTTATTACATATGTTTGTTTAGCCTTAAAAGACCCATGAATCGTGAATTGTTAATCGAAGTAACGCTAATGCTATGGATAGATCTATCGGGGTGACGCCCAGTCCGGTCGCGACTAGCTATCGCTGGTGTTGTGATGCACTAGTAATGAAACATCGGATGCATTGTATTAGAGAAATATACGCACTTGGCTAGGTGTGTTGGGCTGAAATAATATATGTTAACGTTCAATGTCACGAGACTTATGTAATGACACGATAATTATGTCCGTACAACATAATTGTCTTTGATAAATTATTAACCATGGAAGGTTATTTTGAATACTTGTGTTCTCTTTACTTAAATTAAAACTCTATAGATTCACTCGGCAAATTTTGCTGACTTTTTAGCATGTTTTATCTCAGGTCCATTGGGAAGGCACTCAAGGAAGGCGGTTTCGTGAAGCTTGCTTATTTGAAATGTTTTAGCCCGCTTTCATAAATTATATCCATCCAAAGAATCTTTTATTATTTACTGTGTTTGTAAACTTTAAGTTATCTGGGACCGTGTGAAAAGTTTTATTGTTAAATGAAAATGAATGGAAGTTTTTATTAAAACGACTCGTTTTGAGCCGGTTTCTATGATTATGAGATTGAACCATGATAGTAACACCCAATGACCCTTCCGCTGTTATGACCAAAATTTGGGGGTGTTACATCTGTGAATGAAGCAAGCGCTTGTTGATTACGGGATTTCTCTTGATGATGTTCCCATCATGTGCGACAACAAGGGTGCAATAGACCTTAGCAAGAATCCCATGCAACATTCGTGAACTAAGCACATAGAGATTCGCCACCATTTTCTTAGGGATAATGTTCAAAAGGGGAACATTTTGATAGAGAAGGTACCCTCGGTAGAAAACTTAGTTGATATCTTCACTAAGCCACTTAAGAGGGAACCTTTTAAATACTTGCGTCTAGGTCTAGGTTTAATGGAACATATTCCTTAATTATGCATTCTAATTAATCAGGTCTCTTTTCTCTTTTAAGTCTTTCTTTCTTTGAGCTTTTGAGTATAGTAAATTCTTTTTGGAAAACTTCTCTTCCCTTTTTCAAAACTCTCGAAGTTCTTTCGAAAATGGTCGAGAAATGTGTTTGCATTGTTAATTCAATCTAAAAACGTTTTTCATAGCTTCTTGCTATTCGTAATGAGCTTACATAATTCATATGTATGGGTCTCTCAAATATAACAAGAACAAAAGGAAATTATGAAGGATCATTGTGTCATGACCTTGTGTCTAGTTCTACACACCTCCTACATCGATTTTATTAAAAAAAACTCCATGTATTTTAGGTCAAAACCTTGCTTGATGAGCTCTTGTGTGTTTTGTTTGTTTATCTTTGCTTCTTAGCATATCTCCATGATTGGTTAGACTAGAAAAACAGGATTTGCTGAATTAGAAAATCCTCCCTCATCACCAAATTCAACCCACTGTGGGCGGTTCTCTATTGAGACTGTGGTTCCCCAGTGATAAGGAACCACCGGCTGAGGTAAGGAACCACGCCTAGTACTCTCTTTTTCGGGTATTCCTGAAACTCCAAATTTGTTCCAACACTTTTTGGAATCTTTGTTTCAACCCTTCGACCACCCCCAAATTATCTTGGGCTTTCTCTATTTAACCTTAAGCATTTTGCATCCTTTCTCAAATCAAAATGTCTTATTCCCCAAATGAAAGCTTTGATTCTCCTCCATTCTCTCCAATTGTTTTCAATCCCAATTCACCAAACAACACTCAAAATCACATCTCTTCTCCTTCTAAGAATGTTGATTGTGGAACTTCTTATCTTCCACCACTAGCCTTTAGTATTCTACCTCCTTCACATGATAATTTCATGCATCATGGAACATATTGTGATTGTTGTCAATATCAACACCTTGCTATGGCTCATATCTATGAAGAGTTGAATTACATCAAGAGTCTCTTAGTCAAACCTCCTCTTCACTATAACTATGAGATCTCTACCAAGCCACCACCACCTCCTTCGCCACTACCTTGTCTTTTATCTAAGCATTGGTTGCTTATCTTCAAGACATCTAGTTTAAGCAAATCTTTGAGTTCTAGTTTAACTAGGATTAGATTTATGCTTTTCTTTTGACTTGTGTTTGTGTCACATACATCTTTCTATGATTTATTTTCTTTGTATCTTTTATCATGTTTTCTCTTAACATGACTTATCTTGGATCTTTTGTTTCTTCTCTTATTTTTTCTTTTTTGACCTTTGCTATATATATATTGTTGGGTGTCTCTTCTCTACTACTAACCCTTCTATGTAGCTTGTAACCATATATCGATTCCTTGGTGCCCCAAGCAACGGGGAGTAAGCACCAAGGGGGAGCATTTGCAATGTCCGGTTCTTTTCTTCTTCAAAGACTTTTGCAACCTTTTTGCTTCGACAAAGGGGGGGAATGACAAACTCGTCTTCGAAAATCTTGTTTTATTAGATGATTGAGTTTATGTATTGCCAGAATCAAAAAGGGGAAGATGGTTAATGCAATGATGCCTAAAAACGTTACTTGCATTTTTTGGTCTCACTTTGTTTTGATTACGATAATAAGTAAAAACAAGCATTTATGAAAACAACGAAAAACGAATTCTTGTGTTCAAGTATTTTTCATTTCAACCATTATCACTTGAGGTATGAAGAAACAAGTACTTATCCTAATTAAGTGATCAAGGATTTAGTCTTTTCTTAAAACTCACTTTTATTAAGTGTGACAAAGTTTTTTTATATTAAACTTTCTTTTTAAGAAAATGTGTTATTAAATTAATTATTTGAAAATTTGAAATTTGAAAATGGCATATTCTATTTTGGTTTGGAATATCCTTTCGGGATATTTTAATCCCCAGATTTGAACCAATCCACTAAAAGACAAAAGGGATCGGACTCTACGCTGGCGGTTCCTTAGCGCCTATAGAGGTTCCTTATCGATAAGGAACCAAGGGCTCCAATAAGGAACCGCGGGCAGATATAGCCGTTGGATGTTTGTCTTAGAAATAGTGGACCATTCTCAGAATTTCAATTCACCTCTTTTGCACATACATTTCTAGATTCTTTCATACTTCTTAAATTACTCAAATCCTTGATCAACTGTTTAATTACTACTTGTTTAGAAGTGAATCTTTCTCCTGTCATCTTTTCCTCTCAAAGTGCAAAGAGAAGAACACTATCATTCTTGAAGTGTTGTGTCTACCTCACAGATACATTGAAGATCCAAACTTATTCATTCATTGTTGTGTCATTGTTGTGAAGATCCAAGTAGTTGTGTTTATTTGGAAGTTGTGTATGTATTAAGGTTAATACTTAGTCCTTAAAGTATATTGGTGTAGATTGGTCCTAGCTAAGATTAGGGCTCGACTTTTAGCTTAGAGTCGGAAATTGGTTAAGCGAAGTTGTGTACGGTTTCTCCACCTTAAGGATCTTGTTGATTAGTGAACTCTTGAGTAAGGTGTACTCGAGGAGTGGAGTAGGAACGAGGAGTGAGCTTCGTTGCCGAACCACTATAAATCCTTGGTGTTTGGTTTGATCTTTCCTTCCCTTATCTCTTTACATTCGTTATTCTTTATACTTGTGATTATTAGTTTAGTTGCACTTATACTTGTGATTATTAGTTTAGTTGCACTATACCTTGTTCATATTGTGTATAAGAAGGTTTAACATAAATACTCAAGCTCAAGTTTTTGAAAAAGGATTTTTATAAATCAATCTTTAACAAGAAATTTTTAGAAACTATTCAACCCCCCTTCTAGTTTCTACATTATGGTTAAAAATGTTAAAAGTAGTTCAAAATTTTGTATGTATCCAAGTTTTATTAAACTTTTGCTTGATATGAGTCAACATGGAACCATTACACACACCCATCACTTCACAGCCAATTCCCACACCACTAAATTGTTCACCACCCTTTAACCAAACACCCCATAATTTTCATGTAGAGTTGTGCCCTTAACTCAAACCATGTTGAATCAGATCATACGTAAAGCTGCTTCACAATCCAGAACAGCCCAAACCACACTTATTGATACCCTTGCTTCATCTTCTGATGCCCTGTTAGTGATCTACCCCCTTCCAAGCCACAACAAGAAAGAAGGAGCAAAACCAGGTTTGCTAGGTCTCCCTTGCCTAATGAACCTTCACCAGAAGCAGAGAGGAGAGCCTCCACGGGTATGGAGCAAACTAGGTATTTGGTTGCCACTACTGTCTCATCCTCTAGGGATAAGCAAGACAGTGACACCATAAGTAAGTCCACTTCCTCACTCAATGATACCTAAAGAGGAGAGCAATCTCCTACTAGGGTTGAGAGCAGACTGAAACCATTATCCTTATTGGAATTCACGAATATGTGTATGAGCTTGAAAAAGCAAAATGCACAACTGGTGGAAATAGTCAAACAGCAAGGTTTGGTAATCACTAGCTTGGAAATCTGACTTGCTAAACTTGAGGGGAGGAAAAGACCACAGCTGGTTATATCCACAGATGAGGATGCTTCCAAAGGGGAGGAAGTCCCTCACACGGATGAGTCCATTGAATGGTATGCATTTCCTAGTGGAAAGGAAGCTAGTAAAGAGAAGGTGGTTAGTGAGGAGAAAGGCAGTGACAAGAGGAGTGCAACAAAGGATGTAGCCCAGACATTGCTAATATGGGTCATCAAGAAGAAGCCCCTGCTACAACAAAAGCTTCCTCTGCTATCATTAATCCCACTGTTGTAAGTATTCCCCCTGCTATTACTATTACACCCATAAGAGCAGCTTTCTCTCAAACGTTTACTAGAAAAAGGAGACAACCAGCTCAGAAAGGGATACAGATTGGAAAGACTGCTCCCAAAGCAACACCAGCTGTGGATCCAAAAGACAAAGGGAAGGGGAAAATGGTTGAACAGCCCAAGAAGAAGTATAAGCATAAAACACAAGAAGAGATAAGGTCTCGGACTGAACATGATGAATTTGTAGCTCAAAGAATGCAAGAAGAAGAGTTACATATGTAACAGTAGAGGATACAAAAGAGAAGTAAGGAGGTACTGATGCAGTCAATAGAGAAGCTCAAACAAATTGAAATTATGCATAAAGAGCTGGATGACAGGGTGCCAAACATAGCAGAATTCTTGTAGCAATGGGACAAAGAACTGATAAATGCTCCATTGGAGTAAAGGTATGAGTTAATACTCTTGGCCTTTAATTTTCAAAAGGATTACTTGGAGAAAAGAGAAATGCAGCTCAAAAAGGAAAGGTATCTGCAATCTAAGAAAGGAAGATTGGAGCATTACAAGGTTATGCTTCAGAGGTTCAAAAAGTATACTGATGCACATTTCAGAAAGACGACCTTTGATGAGATAGAGAAGGCTACAATTCCAGTGATGAGGGCTAATAGTGTGGAGAATTTCCTTGGCATTGGCACAACTGAGGAGGAGGAATACATTAAGAAGCAAGATGATATGATAAAGAGGGACAGGGAGTCTAGAAAAAGAAAGCCAGAGGGAGAAGTAGGTGAAACTACTCAAATAGTGGAAACTTCTCAAACAGGTGGATCGTTATTAGTAGGTGAAAGATATGCTCTTAACTTACAAAGAGCAGCCAAGAGAATGAGGAGGATGGAGAAGATTGGAGTAGTAACCAGGGAAGATCAGAATCCCTCCAATGAATAAATTGATCAACATTTAATCTTGGAGGAATCTGATGAAATTGCACCAGATGACATGAGAAAGAAGTACTCCATAGTGAAGTATGATGTATATCAGTATAGAGGCATGTCTTGGTGGAAGCTTACTAGGGCTGATGATACAGCTCATACATGCCAAAGTTTGAGTCTTATGGAGGATTTTAAAAGGAATGTTTGCAGTAAATCCTCCTACTATGAAAGATGTTGAGAAGGATTGGTTGATTTGGGATAATATGCATAGGATGTATGAGACAGATTTGAATGATCCTATTTTTGATGCACATAATGGAGCCAAAATGTTATATTGGAATCTGTTCAAAAATTTAGGAGTCTATGAGTTGGCCATGGAAGGAATAAGTGTCTATCTGCTCAACAATCGTTATTATCCTCTCTCACAAGAGACTTTGAAGAAGATGGTGCAGACTGACTTGATAGTGGATTGCAAGAATCATGTTCGCTATGATCTTGTTAGGTTTATCCACAGTCAAGTTTGGCCAGGAAATTTGTAAGCATCCTTATCAACCAGCATTTATTCAGAAACTTGTCATTTTGGTGAAAACACAAGTTTAGGGGAGGATTGTTGGGAATAAATGCATGAGTCAAAGTTCCCCTGCTGGTTGGTCAAAGGTCCCACTGCTAGAGTAAGTTTTCCCTGCTGACCAATGAAGACAGTGGGATCAGTTTCCACTGCTAGAAGTCAATGCCCCTGCTCCATGGATAAACTTGGAAGATATATTGAAGCGTTTCTGTTACTACTCTAGAATACCTTCCTAGTTTGTTAGTGATTATCTTGTACATGAGTCCTTGTGCTATAAAAGGACTCATTAGGGTTATGTTTTTATATACTTTTTCTCACATTTCATTTCATGCTTTAAGGTTGTAAAACCCTAATACCACCTTTGGGTATTCGTATATTATCAATATATTAAAGCTTAAACGTTTGATTCAATACCTCTTTTTGTGCTAAACATTACTTTCCGCATCTTGTTTAGTTACTTTGTGTATTGCAAAGTTTCTCTTGTAGTAGTTTGAATTCTTTCTTTCTACTATAACCCATAAACAAGCTAAGGTTTAAGATCCGAGTTTGGGATCAACAGTTCATATCCTCACTAGCATTGATTATTAAGTGATTTGAAAACCCGTGAGAATGATATATACTAAATTGGAATACAAGTATTTTGGTATGCTGCTTGATATGATTATTGACACTACATTTACTTATTGCCATTACGTCCCTTTTCAATCATGACTGTTAACCAGAAATGAGCGCTAATATTGTGAATAGTACTATTTGGGGACTGACATCTCCTATCTCGGCAAGTCGCATTTGCTGGAATGCCAATAGGCTCCTACCTAGGCTAAACGGATACAATTTGTTTTGTTGTACTCAGGAGTCCGACAAACCACATGCATGAGGGCAATTTATTGGTTTCTATTTATGTCAAGTAGCGGTGCATGAGCTAGTGCAATAATAATTGATGATTTTATGTGAGCGAATAACAATGTAGCTCAGGATAAAGGATCTTATATTCAAAAATGATTTCAAACCTATGAATTCACTCAACCATTGTGTTGATTTTAATTATATATTTCACGTATTGAAAACTGATAGCGTGGAGCAGCATAATGATGACGTGGAGAGATATAGACTTGGGAATTTTTATCATTCAAACCTATTTTCTAAATCTCGGGAACCTGTGAAGTACAGTGTATGTACAATTGTTTTATTGAAAATCTCTTATTTTGAATAATAATGATAATTGATAATTGATTATAAATAAACAAAGTTTATTAAAATACTCTTTTGAGTTGTTAACTATTATTGTGACTTTTATCCCATGAAGTAATACCCCAAAATTATTGTTCCGCTGCGTCAAGGTGAAAATAAGGGTGTAATATGTGATCTTTTCAAGTTCGTATTTCCCAACTCACGACAAATTGAAAGTCCAATTAATATCAACTTTTTAATTGTTTTTGGTTTTCAATAAGGATTTGGTATCTATGTCTAATTCAAAGAATCACGTAGAAAAGGTAAAAATATTATAGCTACGTAACCGTAAAACAAGTTGCAATTATCACACATAAAGCAAATTGTACAAGTTTTAAATGCAAAATAATAAAAATTCACAAAATGTAAAGTAAGTAAAAGTAAAGGACCAAATATGTAACTTCAGAAAGTAAAGGGACTAAAAGTGAAAATTATAACAAACTATCACAACCAACTAACAAACTTTCAAAACTGATTAACTAAAATGTAACAAATGCAAAATATAAGGGCTTATCAATGAAACCCTACAAAGTTCAATTAACCAAAACTGATTACACAAAAGCTAAAAGTTTGAGGACCTAAATGCAATTAAACAAGAACTTTTTCAAAAACGGACAACAACACTTGAATAAGCTCGTTTGAGCTTATTTCTTGACCTAATGAACTCTAACTTTTTGCAAAACACTTAAAATTGAATTTAATCTAGGCTTGTAAAAGGAAACTGGCTGAAAGCTAGTAACACTCAAGATAGCTTATCTCAATAATCCCAAAATAAGCTATAAGCTAAATGAGACATCCAATATCTTATTTTTTACTTAAAAATGATTAAGCTAGTGATAAGAAGACTGGAATGTCAAAAATTATGAAAATTGGTCCAGCCAATAAGTTGGAATCTCAAAATAAGCTCAAAGTGCTTATGGTTGACTTTTGTTGACCAACTATTCCAAAAAGCTGAATTTCTCAAAAACGTCTTAAAACATGTTTGTACACAGGTTTGTAAAGAAAAATGCTAAGTTTATGAAGTGGAAATGTGGGAATCATTTAAGCAGTTGGACTTTATCACGGGGATATGCAAATGCTCAACAGCTTATTAATAAGCTGATTTCTAACTCAAATCTTGAAACTGTATTATCTCACTTAGTGATTCTGAAAGCTTATATATTGAACTACAACTGGGAACAAAAATCAGCCAATATCATCTACTAACAAAGATCTACCAAGTGATTAAAGATTACTTGTTTTTGCTTGTGAAAAATTACCCAAGCTCTTTCTATGCAAATTACCTGTTTGACAAAAACTTTGACCACAATACTTTGTAAAGTGACTTGCAATGACCTATTGAGTATGTATGAACTAAAATCAACAGGTGTCAAAAGCTAGATCACTATAACAACTCTGATCCAAACAAAAGTTTTTGACTGATATGAAAACTTTGCAAAGGCTAATTAGTCAAAATGTTATGAGAGCACAAGAGACTTATCAGAACTTGTTTACCAACTTAAATGAACTATTAACCAGCAAAGAAACACCAACTTTACACTATATATCACAAAATAGCTAATTTTTTTGAAAATGAAGTAGGTTTAGACCAAAATTATCAAACTAGGACTGATAAGGAGCAAAGTAAATGACTAACAAACTATCAGATTATCACTATCACACAAAATGAACAACAAATCAATCATAGTTCAGCAATTAAACTAGGTATCTGGGAATTAAGCATGGCAAAGCAGTTTAGTGGAACATCAAATGAGAATTCAATTCCTTTTAGCTTGAAGCCTCCTCTGATGGAGTACTTAGGCGCTGAGCCAACTAATATACATGAACACCAACAATCAACCACCATTAATCATCAAATCATCAGTATCATCTAGTACTCATCTCCCCTACATCATTCTGCTATTCTGAACTCATATGGCTAAGAAATGAACTAGAAAACGTCTTGATCAACAATCTTTCTTAAAAAACACTCAAACAGTTCATATTGATCCAGTATGATCAATAGAAACCTAGCAGTAACAGTAGAGGTAGAAGAATGCAGTTATGAGAAGTGAATTTGAGTGAAGAGTGAAAATGAAGCTTTATTAATGGTGAATTGTTTGTTACAAAGTTGTTACAAGTCTAGCTAACTACCTCAAGTGGTTGTCAATCACTTGAGGTTAGTTGCTAACTAGAAATCTAACTGAACATGAGGGAAAAATGATAAATGTATGAAATTTCACTCACTAAGTACACACTACAAATGAGATACAACTGGGCTATTATAGAAGAAGAATAGGAGTTTGTTAGGGATGAGTGACGTGTTGGACCCAATCATTGGCTTCCATGTGGCCTTAATTGTCCAATTGAATTTAGTCGTGGAAGAACACATTTGGGGTTTTTCATTTGAGTTGATTTCAGACTAATTGGATGGTTGGAGTGTATTTCTCTTTTGATTTTAAGCAAGTTTGATATTAAACACTTGATCTGAAACTCATTCTTTCTTGATATTGTATATGGGCTCGTTTCAGTTTGAATGAGCAACATGGCGTGTTTGTATTTGTTGAGGAAGAGTCACACGGATTGATATCCAAAAGCAAATTTATGATTTGTTGAAACAAAAGGTAGTGGACAACACTGTTTGGATTTGGTTTATTTATTGCGGCCGCTGTGAGTGGCCACGTGTTGCTGATGTGGTGATCCAATCAAATAAAACAGAAGCCTCTCATTGGTCTATTAGGTGTATACACAGATCAAGCACATACGTCTCTTCTTTATGGCAAATTCAGTCCTTGTTGTTTAGCAGAATTTTGATTAGAGATAGAATTTTCATAAAGTTGTCAATTGTAGTCCTTTAAGCTTAAAAATTGCAAAATAATGATCCTTGAACTTGTTGACTTGATATTTGACCATGTTTGACTTTGTTCTTGACTTTCTCATTATTACACTTTTAGTCCTTCAACTTTGAAATTTGTCAAGAAAGGTCCTTTAACTTTGATTGGCTTGTCACTTTTCATCCTCCTTTTGTCTTTTCTTCATCAATAAAGCTTGAATTCCTTTGTTTGCTCCATAATTGTATCTTTTTACCTACACAAGCACAAACAACAAAACATACCCATAATACTGCTTTTATGAATCAAAATTAGGTATTTTTCTTTGTGTTTTAGAGTTATTTGTGATATAATTGATATGAGATTTCACTCATATCAAATCCCCTACACTTAATCATTACCATGACCTCATGCAATCCCACATTTCAAAGCACCATTTTACACTTTTCTCATAATTAATCCACCTTGGCTAATATGGAATGCTTTTACACTACACTACACTATATGATGCATGATTTTGATTTATACAATGCAAAAGAAAGAAAACAATTCTATTTATATATTTTTTGAATTTTTCTTGAAATGGTTTTGATGGAAATAACTAATAAACAAATCAAAGACTTTAATTAGGGCTTTGGTACCATGAACTCTTATCATCCTCAAGTTTCACTTTCCTCAAACCAAGCTTAAAAACAAGATCATTGTTATCCATAAGTGAAAGTGCATCAGCTCATTCATATAGATTAATTGTGTTACCATTATACCCCCACTTATTATGCCTCTAAGACCAATTATTATTTGAGCAAATTTCATGAGGGAAAATTTGTCATTATTAAAAGCGTGAAATATAAGAAGTGTAATATCTCAAAATAAGGAAGAACGGTTTTAATCCTAAGTAACCATCTTATCCATTACTCGAAAAACAACCCACAATTGATATAAGTCCGACTCAAAATAATAAGTCATTCGCCTTATGTGTAAGATCCTTATGTCATGCATTAATAAGTAGCCACACACTCGCTAAAGAAAGAAAAATAAAACTTACGCAATAATTTATATCCGCCGCCTTTTTGAGACCTTGGATCTTCAATCCCGCAACCCGTCAAGGTAATATTGGATTGGAGCAACTATCAAATCCCCGCAAGCCTTGTGAGAGTAATATTGGAATTCAATAGCTACTATAATTAACACTTCACTGTCCCTTTTGGGAGTCTTGTATAATTATATTTTTTTCCTTTTCTTTTTCTTTTTTTTTCTCGCCACTCATTTCTTTTTCATAAGTCGCTCTTATTTTTCTTTATTCCTCACAAAGAAAATTGAAAAGAATAAAAGGAAAACCACCCGCTAAGTATTAAGCATGACATAAGTCTAGTACATATAAAACTTTCTAACTTAGAATCTTAAGACGTACTTATACCAACCACGAATGATTTGTCAAAAATTCATAAGAGACTACAAATCAATTAAAACCGTTCTTGATTATTTATTAACATATATACATGCGTTGACAAGAAAGTAAAGGTTACGAAAAGGGATATAAAAGCCACAATTAATTGATATGAGGTTTATCTATCCCTTAACACTTACTTCAAACTCTATCATCTCTTTTTCTCCACAGTTTAAATCACAAATAATGAGACTAGTGGATGCTTAGCCTAATAAACCAATAAAGGTCTACATGGTTAAGGATACTAGCTAGAGAATGCTTAGATAAGCAAACTCGGGTTGAGTCAAAATATCCAAGGCGGGCCTAATATGTCAAAAAATTCTAAATTTGTTAAACCATATCATTTATTATAATTTTTCCTTTTTCTATAGTTTTCATGCAAAATAAAAGAAGAAATATATACAATGCAAATGTGTTATGCAAATGAAAAATGATTGATGCAAAAATTATGAATGTATATATTTGGTAGCCAAAGTAGATCAAAATTTTGAAAAATGTTTGAAAAATAAATTTCCAAGTTATCATGAAGTCAATGACAAGTTTCTAGGCAAGGTCACTTCGAAAGAAGACCCCCCTACACTTAAGATAAATATTGTCCTCAATGTTTAAGAGTATTGTAGTAAACTCCCCTACACATATGACATTCATAACTTTTCTTAACCCAAGCTAAGGAAAGGTCTACTATAGTGAATTCATATTAAGCACAATGTGGTTTGAAAATCACAATAGTAATGAAGTGAACCCGATATAAGGGCCTCCTCCATAAGCTTCAATACATGCAGTGAGAGAGAGAGAGAGAGAGAGAAAGAGCAACCCTACAAACATCAAGAAGAAAAAAGAGAGGCATCCCCCCTATACTTCTTCTCAACTATATAGCCTTATTCCTATCCTACCACACTCTAGTCTAAAAGATCCAAGCCTAGTTATTAAAGCTTGATTTATGGAGTCTCTAGCCTGACTCTTCCCACAATGAATTAATTCATGGGGAAAATGGGGTTCTCTTGGACCATTTCCATGGAAATGTCCTCCCCAAAGTAATGCTTAACACGGTGACCATTCACTTTGAAATTTAGGCCATTTGGTTGTGACAACTCAATAGTCTCATATGGAAATACTTGAGCAATAGTTAATGGACTGAACCATCTTGACTTAAGCTTGCCCGCAAAGAATTTCAACCTTGAATTAAAGAGGAGAACCGGCTCTCCAACTTTGAACTCACGGTTCTTGATCTTAGCATCATGCAATTTCTTAGTCTTCCTTGTAAAGCAACGAGTTTTCATAGGCATTGGCTCTCAATTCGTCCATCTCATTGAGTTGGTCATTCCAATGTGAACCGGCTTGGTTTAAATCAAAGTTATCCCATTTAAGAGCCCATGAAGCCTTATGCTCTAACTCGAATGGGAGGTGGCATGCTTTTCCATAGACAAGCCTAAATGGAGTATAACCAATTGGTATCTTAAAAGCCGTCCTAAAAACCCACAAAGCATCATCAAACTCATACGACCAAGAACTCGATGCTCTCGCACAGTTCTCTCTAAAATTCTTTTTATACCACGATTTGTGACCTCGGTTTGGCCATTGGTTTGAGGGTGATACGCGGTAGAAAGTCTATGGTTAATACCATACTTCTTCATGACTCTTGTAAATTGATCATTACAAAAATGAGTCCCACGATCACTTATGATAGGCCAAGGTACACCAAGTCTAGCAAATAATTGCTTCAAGAAATTTACTACAACTCTAGCATCATTAGTAGGCAAGGCTTTAGCCTCAACCCAATTTGAAACATAGTCCACGGCTACGAGTATATATTTATTGCCCTTTGATGATGGAAAAGGTCCCATGAAGTCTATACCACATACATCAAAAATCTCACACTCTTGTATGAAATTTTGTGGCATCTTATCTCTTTGATTAATTTTTCCTTGTCTTTGACAAACATCACAAAATTTCACCATCTCTTGGTCATCTTTGTAAATTGAAGGCGAATAGTAACCTGAATCAAAGACTTTCTTGGCCGTGTAGTTAGGCCCAAAATGGCCCCCCGTAGTTCCTTTATGACAAGCTTCTAAGATATTAAATTCTTTGGGCCCATCTACACAACATCTTATGATTTGGTCCGCACATTGCCTAAAGAGGTACGGGTCATCCCAAAAGTAGTATTTTGCTGCCTTAAGAAACTTTTTCTTTTGTTAGGAAGTTAAACCCTCTATAAGCACATCCCCCACAAGATAGTTTGCAATATCCGCAAACCAAGGGGTGGCATCCTCTTGTGAAGAGATAGACATGAGCTCCTCAAGTGGAAAAGATTCATTGATTTCCTTATGAGGCAATTCTCCTTGAAAAGGATGCTCAAGTCCACTCAAGTGATCCGCCGTTAAATTCTCGGCTCCTTTCTTATCACGGATCTCTATAGAAAACTCTTGTAGCAACAAAACCCATCTCAAAAGCCTAGGCTTAGCATCTTGTTTTGTCATAAGGTACTTGAGAGCGGAATGATCCGTATACACTATGGTCTTAGAAAGCACAAGATAGGGTCTAAATTTCTCAAAGGCATAAACAATAGTAAGCAACTCTTTTTCCGTAGTGGTATAATGAAGTTGAGCACCCGTCATTATCTTACTCGCATAGTGTATAGGTTGGAAATGCTTATTAAATATTTATCCCAACACGGCCCCCACGGCATAATTACTAGCACCACACATGAGTTCAAAAGGAAAATCCTAATTTGGTGATAACAAAACGGGAACCTTGGTCAACTTTTTCTTAAGAATCTCAAAAGACTCTAAAAACTCTTGTGTGAATATGAAAGGAGCCTCTTTTTCCAAGAGGTGGGTCACGGGTCTTGCTATCTTAGAAAAGTCTTGTATAAAACGCCTATAAAAACCCGCATGACCCAAAAAGCTCCTAACTCCTTTCACCGTGGTAGGTGGGGAAGTTTGGCTATAACATCTATTTTAGCTCGATCCACTTCTAAACCTTTATTGGATATCTCATATCCCAAAACTATCCCCCTCTTTGACCATGAAATGGCACTTCTCCCAATTTAGAACAAGACGTGTTTCTTCACACCTCTTAAGCATACGTTCTAAATGGGAGAGACAAGAAGTGAACGAATCTCCAAAGACTAAGAAATCATCCATGAAAACTTCCATAGTATGCTCAATCATGTCATGAAATATTACCATCATACACCTTTGGAATATCCCTGGGGCATTGCACAAGCCAAAAGGCATTCTCTTATAAGAAAATATGCCATAGGGACAAGTGAATGTGGTCTTTTCTTGATCCTTTGGGTCAATGGGTATTTGGAAATAACCCGAGAATCCATCTAGAAAGCAATAGTACTCATTTCCTGCTAAGCGTTCAAGCATTTAGTCCATGAAAGGTCATGGGAAATGATTTTTCCTAGTGGCATCATTAAGTTTCCTATAGTCAATACAAACTCTCCAACCCGTGACAAGTCTAGTGGGGATTAGCTCATCGTTCTCATAAGCCACAACGGTGATTCCACCCTTTTTAGGCACACAATGCACCGGGCTAACCCATGGAGAGTCATAAATGGGATAAATCATACCCGCATCAAGGAGTTTGATAACTTCCTTTTTGATGACTTCATGGATTTTTGGGTTAACCCTTCTTTGGTTTTGAATGGTGGGTTTGTATTCATCCTCCATAAGGATTTTGTATGTACAAAATTTGGATCAATTCCCCTTACGTCAGATATTTTCCAAGCTATAGCTTTCTTATGTTTCTTAAGAACCTCTATGAGTTTTTCCTTCTCATCATCTTTTAAGTCTTTAGCTATGATAACGGGTAGTTGGTCCTTTCCCTCTAAGAAGGCATATTCAAGGTGTGATGGAAGATCCTTTAGCTTTAGGGAAGGTGGACTCTCAATGGAAGGTTTCACTAAGGATGGATCATCATTGGTAACTTCGTGTGGAGTGGGTGAAGGAATGGGATCCTCATTGAGTAACTTTTAGATAGTTAGAATGTCTTCTTCCCAATTAATGGTAGAATCATCATTACCAAGGAAGTTAGACTCAAATTCCTTTAAGAGGAGATCACTCTCTCCAAATGGTGTTAAGGAGGGAGCAATTGAGGCAACAGTATTCACATGTGGCATGTTCTCACTATCATTCTTGCAAGCTTCATGAAAATGTTCATCACACACCTCATCAAGAACATCCACTATGTTAAGTATTTCACAACTTTGAGATTTCTTGGTAACTTTCCCCCAACTTAAACACTACTTTCTCATCCTCAACTCTCATAATTAGTTCTCCTTCCGCCACATCCATAAGAGTACTACCCGTCCTCAAGAAAGGTCTACCAACAATAAGAGGAACTCTCACGTCCATATCATAGTCAAAAACTACAAAATCCGCGGGGAATGTGAATTTATCAACCCCTACAAATACATCTTCCGCAATACCAACCGGATAAGCTATGGAACGGTTTGCTAACTCAAGGGTCATCCTAGTAGGAGTGAGCTCGGGAAGAGAGAGTTTTTTCCAACCCGATAAAGGCATGAGATTGATGCTTTCCCTAAGATCCGCTAGCGTCATGCAATTTTCCACCCCGGGAAAATTACAAGGGATCAAAAACCACCCCGGATCTCCAAGTTTTATGGGTAAAGTCTTTAGCAACACGGTGGAGCAATTCTCATTAAGTGATGTGTTAGGCATATCCACCAACTTTTCTTTATTGGAGACGAGGTCTTTGAACATTTTAGCAAACTTTGGCATATAAGAAAGAGCTTCCGCAAAGGATATGTTTATGTTCAATTGTTTGAACATCCTCAAAAAGGTAGAGACTTGAATATCATCCTTGTTTTTAAGCTTCTCCTTTCTCAATCTTGATGGATATAGAAGACTTAGTTTTAGGGTAGGTTGAGTAGTTGTTGTTGAAGGATTCTCTTTGTTGGTTTCTTCATTGATAGGTGTGGAAGGTGAAGGAGTAGTAGGTGTATGATTAGGAGGTGTAGGTTTTGAAGTTGTAGAGCTTGAAGGTGTTGAGGTTGATGTTGTAGGTTTATCACAAGGTAGAACCATAGTAGGCTTAACCAAAGGAGGTGTAGGTGTTGAAGGATCAATAGTTATTTTTCCACTCCTTGTTGTGATTGCATTAACATTAGACCTTGTATTTGTTTGTGTATTTGAAGGTAAAGCACCTTGTGGCCTTTGATTGAGAAGCATCATAAACCTCTTGTTGGTTTCCTCATTCATAGCTCTTATTTGATCTTGTGTTCTCTTCTCACTTTCACGAATCCTTCTTTTGGTTTCTTGGTTCATCTAGTAACTCAAAGGTATCATTTTGCCCATATCCTTGATTGTGTCCTTGATTGTGGAAAGGTGGAGGTGGTTGGTTAAATACTTGATTATTTGCATGAAAGTTGTTTCCTTGATTTTGAAAGTTATTGGGTGCTCTATAGTTGTTGTGTCCTTGGTAGTTTGGCTTAGGCCCTTGATTTCTTTGAAGCAATTGAGGAGGGTTTGTTTGGTTTTGGGTGGGTGGATGGGGTGGAAAGCCGGGTGGAGCAAGGTAGTTGTTTGACTTATAAGAGAGATTGTTAGGGTTGATGTTAGGTTTGAAGTGCTCTCTTTGTTCATCTTGATAAGCATAACATTCACCTTGATAATTTTAAACCTTGTCAAATTGTAAGTAAGAGTGAGGTCCTCCACATATCTTACAACTTTTGGTAATAGCATTCACATCATTGGAAGAGTTGTTTAAGGAAACTTTCATAAGGGCTTGGATCATCTCTTGATTCGTCTTTTGATTCTTTTCAATTACTTGAAGTATCTCATTGTGACTCCTGAGGAGTTTATTATCAAAGGATGTATGAGAATTCTCTTGCACAACATGGACCCTCACATCTCTTTTGTTATTTTTTGCACCATGGATTTAGTCTCAATAATGACCAATGCCTCTTGTGTGGAGTTTGAAAGAATGTTCCCACCCGCGGAGGAGTTGAGGGAATCTTGATGATGTGGTCTTAATCCATTGTAGAAAGTGTTGATTTGATAAACTTGGTTAAATCCATGATTGGGGCATTTTCTCAATAACTCCTTGAACTCTTCCCAAGCATCACTAAAGGTTTGATCATTCCTTTGTTGAAAACCAATGATGAGCTTTCGGAAAGCAATGGTTCTTGAGGGAGGAAAGAACTTATTCACAAATTTCTTGGTAAAATCCTCCCAAGTGTTAATGCTCCTAGGAGGTTGTCTATCTAGCCAATACCTAGCATTACCCTCTAAGGAGAATGGAACTAAGATCAACTTAATGGCATCATGAGGAACCCTATTATACTTAAGTGTATTACATATGGACAAAAACTTATTGATATGATCATTGGGGTCATCCATGGGTCTCCCTAAAAAGGGTGTAGAAGAAACCAAAGTGATCATATGTGTCTTAAGCTCAAAGGTGTTTGCGGGTATCTTGGGTATAACAATAGCATCGGCATTTCCCTCCACATTTGATTGGAGGATCTCCATCAATGGTCAATTATCAACGGCAGCCATGGCTTCTTGTGTGTTGTTCAAAGCACGATTCTCGGAATCGGCTTGATGGACGGTGTTTTTCTTGTTCTTTTTCTTCCTTTTGGGAGCAAGGGGTTGTACACCAAAAGGTATTTGTGCACGCGCTCGAGTACGCATGCAACTCAACTCGAGGAGTGATAGAGGAGCTCTCGATCGACTTTGGAAAAGAAGGGATTATCCTTTCTGAGGTTCAATAAGTAATATTCACAAGAAAATATAATATATGTAAGTAATAATTGGGTGGCAAAACCCCCACTAATCTTTCCTTCTTAGAATACTCACTAGTGAAAGGGGGGAATGAGGTGGCGTGTAGCTTTTAAGTACTTTTTTTCCCTTAGGCTTTCATTTTATAGCAAAGCCGCCTATCTATTCACTTTAGTAGTTCGTATTCTTCGAATTCTTGCCTATTGGAAGTATTTATCTTTTTTGCCTTTAATTTACTTTGATCGATACACGAACTTAGGACCAGAACGCCCGTACGCACGGTGTATTGCCTCGGCAATACTTATGGAAGTATGTGTATTGGTTGTTCGTAGTACGTATATGTATCTACATATAATAATATAGAGAAAATATTTTTGTATTTATTAGGTTTTTTAAGAAAATATTATATGTACGTAAAAACGATGGAAGCCGATATATACAATATATTTTTGTTGTAATCTTTTAGGAAAAAGATTACTTTTTGAATTTTTTATTTTTTTTTGGTTCAATACTTAGGAAAGAATTTCTTTAGTGGTTTTTTATTTTTTATATTTTTATATTTTTTATTTTTTTTATCTTTTGGATTTATGATACGTAAAAAGAACGCTCACAAGGTGAACGGATCCCAAAATCCAATCGAAACCGTCAATCAATCGTCAATCGTAATGTCATGAACCGGCAGTGGCGCCATTTAATATGTGATCTTTTCAAGTTCGTATTTCCCAACTCACGACAAAGTGAAAGTCCAATTAATATTAAGTTTTTAATTGTTTTTGGTTTTCAGTAAGGATTTGGTATCTATGTCTAATTCAAAGAATCACGTAAAAAAGGTAAAAATATTATAGCTATGTAACCGTAAAACAAGTTGCAATTACCACTCTTAAAGCAAATTGTACAAGTTTTAAATGAAAAATAATAAAAATTCTCAAAATGTGAAGTAAGTAAAAGTAAAGGACCAAATATGTAAATTCAGAAAGTAAAGGGACTAAAAGTGAAAATTATAACAAACTATCACAACCAACTAACAAAGTTTCAAAACTGATTAACTAAAATGTAACAAATCTAAAATATAAGGGCTTATCAATGCAAACCCTAAAAAGTTCAATTAACCAAAACTGATTACACAAAAGCTAAAAGTTTGAGGACCTAAATGCAATTAAACAATAACTTTTTCAAAAACGGGCAACAACACTTGAATAAGCTCGTTTGAGCTTATTTCTTGACCAAATCAACTCTAACTTTTTGCAAAACACTAAAAATTGAATTTAAGCTTGGCTTGTAAAAGGAAATTGGCTGAAAGCTAGTAAAACTCAAGATAGCTTATCTCAATAAGCCCAAAATAAGTTATAAGCTAAATGAGACATCCAATATCTGATTTTTTTTACTGAAAATGATTAAGCTAGTGATAAGAAGACTGGAATGTCAAAAAATTTTAAAATTGGTCCAGCCAATAAGCTGGAATCTCAAAATAAGCTCAAAGTGCTTATGGTTGACTTTTGTTGACCAACTTTTCCAAAAAGTTGAATTTCTCAAAAAGGTCTTAAAACATGTTTGTACACAGGTTTGTGAAAGAAAAATGCTAAGTTTATGAACTTGAAATGTGGGAATCAGTTAAGCAGTTGGACTTTATCACAAGGATATTCAAATGCTCAACAGCTTATTAATAAGCTGATTTTTAACTCAAATCTTGAAACTGTATTATCTCACTTAGTGATTCTGAAAGCTTATATATTGAACTACAACTGGAAACAAAAATCATCCAATACCATACACTAACAAAGATCTACCAAGTGATTAAAGATTGCTTGTTTTTGCTTGTGAAAAATGACCCAAGCTCTTTCTATGCAAATTGTCTGTTTGACAAAAACTTTGACCATAATACTTTGTAAAGTGACTTGTAATGACCTCTTTAGTATGCAAGAACTAAAATCAACAGGTTTCAAAAGCTAAATCACTATAACAACTCTGATCCAAACACAAGTTTTTGACTGATATGAAAACATTGCAAAGGCTAATTAGTCAAAATGTTATGAGAGCACAAGAGACTTATCAGAAGTTGTTTACCAACTCAAATGAACTATTAACCAGCAAAGAAACACCAACATTACACTATATATCACAAAATAGCTAACTGATGAAAATTAA
This sequence comes from Glebionis coronaria, assembly GCA_025667525.1. Taxonomy (NCBI): domain Eukaryota; kingdom Viridiplantae; phylum Streptophyta; class Magnoliopsida; order Asterales; family Asteraceae; genus Glebionis; species Glebionis coronaria. The sequence continues at coordinate 171,256,244 of CM046880.1, read as the reverse complement.
GCAGGTTTAGACCAAAATTATCATACTCGGACTGATAAGGAGCAAAGTAAATGACTAACAAACTATAAGATTATCACTATCACACCAAATGAACAACAAATCAATCACAGTTCAGCAATTAAACTAGGTATCTAGGAATTAAGCATGGCAAAGCAGTTTAGTGGAACTTAAAATGAGAATTTCAATTCCTTTTAGCTTGAAGCCTCCTCTGATGGAGTAGTTATGCGCTGAGCCAACTAATATCAACAGAAACACCAACAATCAACCACCATTAATCATCAAATCATCACCATCATCTAGTACTCATCTCCCCTGCATCATTCGGCTATTCTGAACTCATATGGCTAAGAAATGAACTAGAAAACGTCTTGATCAACAATCTTTCTTCAAAAACACTCAAACAGTTCCTATTGATCCAATATGATCAATAGAAACCAAGCAGTAACAGTAGAGGTAGAAGAATGCAGTTATGAGAAGTGAATTTGAGTGTAGAGTGAAAATGAAGCTTTATTAATGGTGAATTGTTTGTTACAAATTTGTTACAAGTCTACCAACTACCTCAAGTGGTTGTCAATCACTTGAGGTTAGTTGCTAACTAGAAATCTAACTGAAATTGAGGGAAAAATGATAATTGTGTGAAATTTCACACACTAAGTACACACTACAAATGAGATACAACTGGGCTATTTATAGAAGAATAATAGAAGTTTGTTGGGGATGAGTGACCTGTTGGACCCATTCATTGGCTTCTACGTGGCCTTAATTGTCCAATTGAATTTAGCCGTTCAAGAACACATTTGGGGTTTTTCATTTTAGTTGATTTCTGACTAATTGGATGGTTGGAGTGTATTTCTCTCTTGATTTTAAGCAAGTTTGATGTTAAACACTTGATCTGAAACTCACTCTTTCTTGATATTGATTCTGGGCCCGTTTAAGTTTGAATGAGCAACGTGGCGTGTTTGTATTTGTTAAAGAAGAGTCACACGGATTGATATCCAAAAGCTGATTTATGATTGGTTGAAAAAAAAGTTAGTGGACGGCACTGTTTGGATTTGATTTATTTATTGTGGCGGCTGTGAGTGGCCACGTGTTGCTGATGTGGTGATCCATTCAAAGAAAATAGAAGCCTCTCATTGGTCCATTAGGTGTATATACGGATTAAGCACAAACGTCTCTTCTTTTTGGGAAATTTAGTCCTTTTTGTTTAGCAGAATTTTGATTAGAGATAGAATCTTCATAAAGTTGTCAATTCTAGTCCTTTAAGCTTCAAACTTGCACAATAATGATCCTTGAACTTGTTGACCTGATGGTTGACCATGTTTGACTTTGTTCTTGACTTTCTCATAATTCCACTTTTAGTCCTTCAACTTTGAAAATTTGTCAAGAAAGGTCCTTTAACTTTGATTGGCTTGTCACTTTTCATACTCCTTTTGTCTTTTCTTCATCAATAAAGCTTGATTCCTTTGTTTGCTCCATAATTGTATCTTTTTACCTACACAAGCACAAACAACAAAACATACCCATAATATTGCTTTTATGAATCAAAATTAGGTATTTTGCTTTGTGTTATAGGATAATTTTTTATATAATTGATATGATATTTCATTCATATCAGGGTGTTACAATATTCCTCCTTATATAAGAGCTTACAAGTTGGTCCCTTTTTCATGGTGACAGCCCCCCTTGCAGATGTACGAAAGGTACTAACCTTAAAACCATAGATAACATATTTGTGACAACCCTAAATTTTAAGATTATCACTTGTGACTGTTTGACCTTGATTATGTGTTGAGTATGCGTTTATGGGTTATATGTTTGTGTTTAAGACTTTGAATTGGGTTCAAACATCGTTTATGTAGTGCGTGGTTTGATATGTGATGATACGATGAGAATAGTTCGTGCTCATGAGTTCACGTGGATTTGACTATGAAGTGATATGGCATTTTTGAGGTCACTTTATGTGTATTAAAGCTATGGGTATTATAGTGTTATTTTACTTTTCGAGCGTACGTATTTAATATCGTAGTTGAATTTTTGACCGGCTTTGTTTTCAAACTTATGAACCCGGAGAGTGAGCATAGCCATCTGCCATTTTAGATCCATTTCATCCAAGTCAAGTTTATCAACCTGTTTGAAATCATCAAAAGCAAGCTACTGTTGTGGATCAACATCAGCAACAAAAGAGTGAAGAACGACTTCTTCTACCATGCTACCAATCTTGGCTTTTGATTTAGGAGTAGAAGTATGTTGAGATGACAAAGTATAGCTTGGGCTATTGTCATAAGACATTGGACTAGATCCCATGGAACTCACAAAAGCAGAGTTAGCAGGAGTAGGAAATGAATCACTTGAGTATCCTCTCACGTGAGACTCAAGGTTTTGAGCTTATAAAACAAGTCATCAAAAGAAAGATACTCAAGGCCTCCTTTTGCCTTTAGAGAGATGACTACCTGATTCCATGAATGAGGCAGGGCTCTAAGAAACCTGGCATTGATGTCTTCATTTTCAGGTTTGGACCTAAGTTGATTCAATTGGCTAAGAATCTTTTGAAACCTGTCATACCCTTGATGAAGACCTTCTGTTTCAGAAATCTTGAATTCTGTGAATTCATCTCTCAGCATTGATCTACGCTTCTTCTTGGATTCCTCATTCCCTCTAAACCTTGCCTTTATCCCATTCCAAATCTCCCTAGCATCATCCAAGTAATAAAATCACCCATATGATCATCAGGAAGATACTGAAGCAAAATAGTTTTTGCTTTGATTTCCTTCTGAACAGCAGTGATTTCTTCATTAGATTTAGGGTCTAGAATGATGATCTCGCCATTCTTGTCTCTACCAGTTTTCTTCTTGCTGTTGCCATTCGGGACAATTTTCCACAAGTCTAGATCAGTATTGGTGATCCAGCACTCCATTTTCATGGCCCAGCTATCTTATTCTTCCTTCTTCAAGAGTTGGAATTTTCCATTAGTATTGGAAATAGTAGCAACGATTTGATGTGTTTGTTGTGTTATGGTGGTGCTTGGTTCTCCTGTTTCAGTAGAACTAGAAGCAGACATGATTAAACAAAGATATTAGTATGAAAAAAAATGGTTCTTCTTGAGCAAAGACTCTCCCAGGCTCTGATACCACTTGTTGGGTCCACTAGATGTGGATCTTGCAGCCTGTTAAGGATAGTGAACGACTTCTGTAATCACAAGTATATTCACAGAGAGACTCTTAATGTAACACACAGTATAAGTGCGGAATACAAATACTATTAACAAGAAGAAACAGAATAACTAAATAACTTGATCCTTACTAAGGATTTATATTATTAATATGAAATGAATAGATGATAAAAGGTGTTTTTAACCCTTCTGCCAATGGGTTCCTTTAATACTACAAGGAAACCCTAATACTACATTAAACCAAAACGTGTAACTTCTGATATGCATATCCTTTCCTAACATATCTCATGCTTATCCTAAAAAACTACTAAGAATAATAATGTTTGACTTTATACTAGACCAGGAGCACGTATTGCTCTTACTACTACTAGGACCAGAAGGAACTACATACCTCCTAGCTTATCTATTACAAATATCTAATCCAGGGGTCCTAACAGTACGTGGTGTTATTACGTAATTATATATGTAAGCATTTAGTGGTATAAGTTAGTGGTTTCGGGTTAGTTTAGAGATTTCCATGAATTTTATTTAACGGACATAGGTAGTACAATTTTATAGAATAAAATTTTATATTGATATAGTTTTTATAATAATAATTAAAATGTAAATTTTCTTTTAAATAACTTTAAAAAGTACAAGGTTCTAAAAATAAATAGGGGTTCTCATAAATAAGAAAATATTTGGACAATCAAAGTTAAGACAAAAAAAATATAAAAAAATACGGATGGTTAAAAAAAGGGGAACTGGCGTTTTACAAAAGAGAAAAAAATGCGCTTTTTGTATTGGGTTTAAACTAGGAAGTGTTAGTATATAAATAACCTTGGTAAATAAAACTTACACAAAATCAAATGCTGGTGAAAAGAAAAAAAGGGGGTCAGCAGGAAGAGAAAAATATTAAGGTTTTTGCAAAAGTTGATTTTGGCTAATTAAAAGTATAATCTTAATTACAAATCATGTTTTATTAATCTAATCATGTTATTATCATGTATATAATCATATGATGGATTAGGGTTTTTAATTTTTTGGAATTAAAATTAATTAGGGCTTGAATTAGGTAATTGATGAGGGGTTTTTATGGTCTAAAATCGATTTTTAGGGTTTAAATCGGTTTAGGGTTAATTCAACAGAAACAGTGGCTAACCTGTCAGAATCCGTCGCTAAACTGTCAGAAACTGTCGCTAATGTCTGGGCAGATTTTTGGTAAAATCATTTTGAGAACAACTTATTCGTTTTTAAAGCTTTTTGGGTGATTAAAAACCCTAATATTATGTACTCGGAGCGTACTTTTCAAATATTCAGAAGGTATAGCCAATGGAGGTCAGTAGCTTGGTCGAATTATTTGTACAAGTGTCGAGTTCAAGGTTAATTTTCGGACAACATAGTTTAAACTTGTGTTTTGGGTATTTTGTGATAATGGACACTTTGAGCGTTAACATGTGGCTGATTTGGGATAGAATTTGGGATGTATCCATCATACGTATTGTTACATTGATGAAGGATTAGAGTTCGGGAGTCAATGTTGACGTGGGATATTGTGTTGTGTGTATTAGATAATTGATTGTTCGTGAAGAGACTTTGGATCGCTTTTCGCCAGGTGAGTTCATAGTCCCATTTTCACTTAATTTTTAAATGTTTTCTTTCAGTATGGGATAGAGATGATACTTGTGGTGTCTTTAAAATGTTTTGGGATTATGTTTTAAAATGGGTAGACATAAATGTGCTATTGTGTGACTTGTGTGCTTTTGTGTTTTGATATAGGACACTATCCATCCTAGATTTGTGTTCTGATATGTGTGGAGCATGGGACACGATCCATCCTAAGTTTGTGTGGTTCTGTACATCGTCTCTTCAGAGGCAAGATATCTCGACGGGGATATGGGTTCATCTTCCATGGTGCAGTGGGAAAGATCCAGAAAGTGTGTCGTACATCGGCCTTTTGGTTTGGGGCAAGATACCACTTGAAGGGGCTATAGTGTTCTTTTTGATTTGTAGACATGATTGGAATAGTGGGCTTTGTGATTTGTAGACGTGATTGGTATAGTGTGCTTTGTGATTTGTAGACGTGATTGGTATATTGTGCTTTGTGATTTGTAGACGTGGTTGGTACTGAATTGAGTTTTATTTGTTGTTGCATTTAACATGATAATCACATTATGGTCCATTGTTTTGACTTGTTTCTATGACTTACTTACAGCGGTGTGTCAAGGTTTTCCTATGTTGTTTTCTATAGACTAAACATATGTTCTCACCAACTTTATGTTGACAGATTTTAGTATCATTTTCAGATGAGGTTGTTGTGATGAACGTGGTTAGAATTGGCTAGAGTCTATAAGCTGTTAGGATGCATTCTGGGGAATCCACTTCCCTTTAGTTTATTCTCTTTTGATTTGATGCATGTACTCTATGATGTTTATTAGTTTTGGTTGTTTGTCTTGAACATTTGAGTAAAACACTACACTCATTTGTTTAGACTCCTGTTGTGCTAGATATTGTTATGACACTTTGTGTATCATTTATTATTATGTTGCATTTAGATTTCTCTATACAGACACTGTGTGTTATGATTATATCCATACGTCTCGCCCCGTGTTTTCGCCAAGACGAGGTGCGACAATATTACTAATAATAAACATGTACTACAAATTTTTCGAAAAAAGATACATTTAAGTAGTTAGAGTAGTTAGAATACATTAGCTTGTGTGTCATTCAACAGATTTGAAATGGTCGTTCTGACCAATTACCAACCCGCTTATTTTTCATACTCACGTAACCTATATTTATAGGTTAAGCACTACATTCATACGCCAAAAAATTAATTATAAACTATGTGGCAAAGAAATGAATACATTGGAAATAAACTAATTGAATGGTAAGAGATGGCATGTTCTACCGTGAGTTCCTAGGAGGGTTTCATATCCATGAACAATAAAATTGGTATCTTCATGGTCTCCAAGTTACTTTCATCTGGTACAAAATGTTGGGTTTAATCTTTAATAGTTTTTAGTATTTGAATGAAATAAATTGGTTTGACTTGGTAGTCTAATAGGACCAGATATTTAAGATGAAAGAGGGTATGTTTCTTAGTTAACCCATGACCTATTAAGTTTCTGGTTTTGTGTTACCCATGTTATTATGTAAGGCTATATAAAGCCTCCTATTACTTCAATATAACACAAGCATTAGCAGCACTTCTTGAATATATAAACAACAAGTTTTCTGTGATAACCTGAAACCGAGGTCATTGCTTAATCTTACTTTACAAATATTTTTGAAATTTTTGATGAGTTTGAATGATATTTATTTTTAGAGGATTAAGATTAAACCGATGTTGGAAGACTTATATTTTATATTTAATAAGTATAAGGAGTATTAGCAAGCGTGATGTCGATGGATGCCTAATATTTTACATTTTATTGTCGGTTGTTCGATGTTTGTCATTTTTGATGTTTTCTTTTAAATGACGTGTTAAGTCGAGTCGGGAGTCGATATTATTATATTTGAGTTACGTTTTAACTTTTGAAAAGTATTTTTATGAAATCCGAGCCCCGTGAATATTTTCAAAATTGACTAATAGTCATTTCTGCTTTTTAGCTAACTATTTTCACTTTGGACCACAACTATTGCAAATTGACAATAATGGTACCTCCACCACCATATATAAGCTTCATTTTTCACCTAACAACACATAGTTTACCACTAAATAATCAAAACATAATCCTCTCTCTCTCACTACTCCTTGTCGTCACCCCCTATACACATAAAACTAATTTTCATCAAAAATCTAGCTTGATTTAATCCAAACTAACACAAGACCCATCCTTAGAATTGCAAGGATATCATTTTGATACTATGGTTGGTAGGTCAAAACCATGCTCATGCATGTGATTTTTCTGATGATCAAAAGGTTTTCATGTTAAGTTTTTGTTAAAAACTTGATTTTGATTTTGGGTTTTTGATTTTGATGATGGTACAAGTGTTATGGTTGAGATATGGTAGTATTAGGGTTATGGGATGATCATAACTATGGTTGGTTTTAGCTAAAAACATGATTTCATGCAAGTTTTAGAAGGGTGATTTAGATCAGTGGGAAAAAGTGTATTTTTGGGTACCTTATGATTTTATTTAGGCATAACTAATTGCATAGGGTTGTAGATAATTCAATTAGCTTCGATTTGATATAAAGTAGAGCTTCTAGCTCCAAACGAGCGAGAAGTTATGATGTTTTGATTATTCGTGTACCGGGAGACGAGTGTCGGCGCGACATATAGTTGTTGTCGACATTTGGATCGAATATCGGGGACTATAGATTGAGTTTTGAAATGAGTCACATACTAATGAAGAAGTGTAAACCCTAGAGGGTGAGTCGAATTTCAAACCTAAGTGTCGGTTTTGTAAATGGAGTCGTTTATAGAAGTTAAAACGGTTGTATGAGTCGATGCCATAAAATTGTCCGGGTTTTGTAGTTCGAAGATGAGAAGGGTAAGGAACTTTAAAAGTAAAGTCATTTGATAAAATTGTTAGAGGACTTTCTATAAATAGAAAGTTAGTTCCTCGAATCGTTTCATAAACGTTTGACGAGTCTAAATGGGGTAAATGATCTAGTAAATATGGTATGTGCCGGCGGATTTTGTCAAGAGTATAGAATGGTAAAGTAGATGTGTAGATGACTGTAATAGTATTACTTTTATCGTTTTCACTCGAGTTTGTCCTGATTTTATGAGTTTGAATTTGATATTGTTTTATATGTAGATATAATATTATTAATATGTAGAAATAAATTTATTTATATCTAAATATAAATTAACCCATATATAAATAACTTTATATGTGGATATAAAGTTATTTAGTATCTAAATTTGAATTACAATCTTGTCACAAAACAGATATTAAGTTATTTATATGTGCTCACCGGCTATGGTTTACATAGAGACTTACTAGAACGTTTTTATTTTATAGGTTTTACAACAGTTTCTAGTTAGTTAGAAATGTTACCAAACACTTTTATAAAACTAACTAACTAGCAACTAGCGCTTTACAAAAACACAACGATTTAACTACCCTTTCATGAATTGTAACCACTAACCTTTTACAAAACTCACATAATTTATAAGGGTTCAGAAACTCATCCAAAAATATACTTTATAAGGGTTCATTCTAAAACATACAGCTCCGAAAAATCATCCTAAAATATAATTTATAAGGGTTCACAAACTCAACGGGTAAAACTAGGTTGTGTATCCATGGAAGGCAAGTAATAATGTAACACCCCACTTGGATAAGTGGACCGTTACGTGTATTTATGGCGTGTCATCAAAGCATAAGGTAAATGTCCTAAAACATTAACTGACCATAAAGGAATACCGGAATCAAACATCGGTAATCCAAACATAAGCCCAAAAACATGAGAAGTAAAATACTGAAGGAAAGGACTAAACAATGTCCAAATAAGCAGAATAATGTAAGAAATGCATAAAGTAAGAAGTCTGGATAGCTTCCATCCAAATGCACATGCTCTCAGAATCCTAAGAGCGTCCTGGTGTACCTGCCGTTAGAACATGAAAGGAACTACGGCTGAGCATAACGCTCAGTGAACGGATATAAAGCATGATAGGGAATTACTAAAATGAAACAGATGATAAAATACTGGAGCTGTAAGACTGATAAGTAAAGTTGCAGCGGAAATCTGTGTATAATCTGTAAAGCCTAATTTATAATTAATAAAGCTGAACTGTTATCTGTTAAAATCTGAAAACATGCATTTACTGTAATTTAATTGCCAGAGCTTATATAGGTCATGTGCTGTAACAACGTTGCATGAATAACTGGAGGGGTGTCCTTGTCATGCTGTAGAGGGGTGACCTCTAAATAACTGTGCTGGGTGGAGGGATCAACTCCAATGTGAAGGATGTAGAGCACACACCACATTCACCTGCTAAACTGTAACTGTAGCCTAGGATGCATCCATACGCCCCACTAATAATACTGATAAAATGGCCAAGCTGAGCTGAGTGGGACGATGCAGGATATCACTCTCCTGCATGTGAGTCACGACACCGGTGCCTCTAGTGCCGTGGTTACGGTACCTCCGTAACTAGTACATAAACTATTCATGCTTGTATATAATGATCAGGCAATTTATTTAATTCTTAACATGATTACTGATAAGTTTAAACATATACTGGGGAAAACATTTGGCTGAAGACGGGGAATCCTAATCATGCATAGAAAGGAAGTCCTTACTGAAAGGACGGAAATCCGTACCTCTAGTCCAGTAACTGACTGAATGGAAGACTGAACGAATACTACTCGGGCTTCACGCGTGCTACATGAATAAAGGACACGAATAAGCTAACTGATATTCGTTATTAAATTTTACTGATCTTATTGGTTTCTTATTTATTCATTTATTTTGATTCTGAAATTTTGTACGTATACCAACCGATAAATCTGAACTTATAATAATTCATCTTAATGTATTATTTTCTAGTATTAATTACAGTACAACGTATTTCTTGACGTTATAGTATTGCCATATTAAGAACCCCGCTAAAATAGAAAGTTTCTAAATTTAGAAAGTTCTCAAATACTTTAATACATTTCCTAAAAATATACCCTTTTTAAATATTAAAGAAACAATTTAATTTAACACACTTACAATATATTTTAAATATTTATAAAACCATTTAATTTAAAAAGGTATACCTAAAATATTTATTTTATTATCACAACCATGTCCCGAGCCTACCGAGCCCATCTCGGTCGCACTAACCGAATCCACATATAGTACAAAATCTGTCAACAAGAATTTGTGACAGAATTCTGTGTCACTAAAAACTGTCGCTAAAGCTGTCCCTTATAAACTGCATATATATAACGACTCTGCGACAGGAAAACTGTCGCAAAACTGTCGCTAAAGTTATTTAATATTTCTGTTTTTCTGTCCCCTTTTTTTTCCACTGATTAAGCACCTAGTTCCCACTGCTAGGTTCTATTTTCCACTGTTAGTATAAAGTTCCCACCGTTTGTGTTACGTTCTCACTGCTTTTGTTATACTTTCAGTTTATAAACCCAAACGCCCCCTTATTGTCTGCATAAGCAGATTACAAACCCAAACGCCCCTGTTGGCCATTTTTCCCCACTGTTTATTCACAAACACCCCTGGTGGGTTCGTTAGCCTTGGTTGGTCGAAAAAAACAGCCCCAAGCCGCCCCCTGTTGGGTCACGGCTGGCATAAAAAGGGGGTCACCGAGACATTTGTCTCGGTTGTTCATCACCACAGCCCACCGAGACATTTTGTCTCGGTTTTCGTGAGGCCAAACACACCCAAACACCCTGATTCGCCTTTTAAGATGAATAAGTTTCTTGATTAAACATGGAAGATCTGTTTTTAATCATAAGACAATGAGAAGGAGGGATTACCTTTTATGTGATCTGGAATACTCGATAAACACACACGAATTGACAAACGAAATCAACCCGTCACCTTTCTTTGTTTTCCGGCCGGCGGCTCTTTCACAAACCCTATCTCGTTTCTTTTTTTTTGTCGTTGTGAGAGGGAAAGGGGAAACCCCCCGTGTCTATTTTTTTGTACAAATGCAAAATGGGCTTAAAGCCCGCCAGTTCTTCTTTTTTTTTAAAGAAAACCGGCCCAAGGCCCTTTTATACATATACTTTATTTTATTTTTCCGCGTCAAGAATTTATGTGCGTGTACGTGTTCGTAAATCGTGTTTTAATTCCTGAAAACGTAATACTCTTCTCCGTAGATAAATTACACATACGTAATGTTTTACTAAAATTTAATAATTATTATCTGAATAAATATTATATGTAATATTTAAATAAACTGGGATAGCGTATTTAATTTCTGCATTGATATCTCTGTCTAACAATTAATACTAATATAGTTTATTAAAATTAAACTGCGTATTTAAATGTTCTGATTTTTAAATACGGGTTTTACAATTCTTCCCCTCTAAAAACAATAATTCGTCCCCGAATTAAAGATACGACCATACTGGGTTTTACAATTCTTCCCCTCTAAAAAGGAGAAATTCGTCCCCGAATTAAAGGTAATAAGCTGATGAAGTTATAAGAACTGAAAGAACACGTAGACTGAAAGACAATTAAGCTGAAGGATGAGTTGTCTTCTAATCAAGACATAATGCTGCTGATAGGTATAAACCTGACATGACTGACATGATCATGTAACGTGACATGACTGAAAGAACTTAACTGGATTTCTTGAAGGAAAGGGATGAGAGGTCCGGATGGACTCCTCCGTTTCGAGTGGCCTCCCGCTCGAAACGATTCCTTCAAAGGTCTAAACATAATAAAAATAAAATCTTGGTCCTGATGACCCTTTCCTGATGATGCTGAATACTTTCAGGTTCCATACTTAAGATGGATTTTCTGAACCTGAATGAATAAACTATAGCATGTAGTATACATGAAACGGTACGTACAATTATCCTGAAAAGATAACATTTCTCTCTCTGAGCAAGCTGTTGAGAATATATATAGGGACGAACTACGTGAACAATTGTAAACATGCTAAGTGAGCAATTGTGAACGTGGTTCATAATTATATGAGGAGCGCTGGTATGGAATTAGAATATGATAAGCGAATCATACTGTGAACGTGGTACTAGAACATATCATGAACGTATGCTGACTGAGGAAAGAATGCCAAGCGATACGGCTTGAGGTGTGTAACGTCTGCCTGGTTATGGAATAGATGTGCTAAACTTGAGTCTGGTTTCTCAAGCTTTCTATAACCGTATTCGGTAATAAACTGTGAAACGTGTATCACGGAATGGCACACGAACTTGAACGTGAAAAATATTATGAACGCTAACGTGAGCTTAAATCACGAGATAGCATAAAAGATGAACTGAAACAGCATCATGCTGCGAATGAGACGTAAACGTGAAAGTGAAAATAAACATGAACTTAAAGTGAACGTAAACATACACGTGATCGTAAACATGAATTCTGTCTGATATGATGGTCAATGGAATGCCTTAAATTTGTACGATTCACAGCTGAATTTCAAAATTTTCTGCAGATTCGTACTGCGTGATCCTTTCGGACGAAAGAAACGCGCAGGCTGATTTCATGGTTGACGATAACTTATATAGCATCATACTTTCTCTGAGCATGTGGTAGCTGATAACAATTTCATGGAATTTTCGTCTCATATCTGCTCAGAAATTTCTAAGGGTTGTGGTAACTCACTAACTTGACGGCGTTCTATCTTGAACCTGCAGTAGGTCAGGCATCTAGATATGAACATAGCTGCATCAATGTGTGATACGATTTCTATCAAAATTCTGTCTAGGCTTATGGGACATTCTGGTGGGAATCTGGTTGAGTAGTCATAGAAGAATTTCTGCGTTAGCCTAGGCTTTAGTGATGACTGTCAGCAATTTCTGCGTTAGCAGTCAATTGATTTCTAGAAAAATTTGTACTTCGTTCACATGCGTCGGTCGGGACCATCAGGTGATGGCCTTCACCTTCGCAGCATTGTTTGAAATTTCTTCCTGCTAAGGTAGAATGGCTCAGAAATGCCACTTTGTTTAATGGAATCTATATCTGGAAGGTTGTATATAAAATTTTCTCCTATCGAAGATTCTGTACAACTGTGAGAAGATGATTCTCGTGTTCTTATCTAGAATTTAGCAGATCAGAATGTAATCAATGAATATACCGACTATTTTGTCTGAGAAATCAAGAAAAATTTTATTCATAAATTTTCATACTATAGCTGGGGCATTAGGGAGCTCAGACGTATAAGTCACAATTTTAGAGAGACTATAACATGTTCAACAGCAATCTGGAAAACATCAGGTTCTTCTCTCACCACCGTTGGTGGCATGATCGCGAATTGTTCTAGAAAATATTTAAGACATCGTAGCAGGTCAGGTAACCTCCTATTCGTGGAATGAGTATCGTTTTATGAATGGCGATCTCGTAATTTTTGGTGATTGATACATGATCTCATGGTACCGGCCTTCTTTCTGATAGACAGAAACGATACACCTCTTAGTGGTGCGTTAGGGCGAATAAAGCCTCGTTCCGGTAATTCTTGCAGCAATTGCTGCAACTCTTTTAACTTAGCTGAAGCCCTGTAATCAAGAGTTCTGAACACAGGTTCTGTCCTTGAGACTAGCTCGGTGTTAAACTCTTGCTCATAGTTAGGAAGAAATTTCTTGAAAAACTTCCTGGAGTGACATCTGGAAACTCTAGTATAATCTGCTGATCATGAATTTAAAGAATTTAAGAAGTGGATTATAACTGATGGCTGGAGAATCTTCATAGCTATGGACTGATAAGTCACGCGCTTGTAAGGCAGAACAACTTGTACTGACTTTTCTGGCAGAAAATATAATGAATATATTCGTTATTTAGTAAGACGGATCTCATCGTTAACTGAAAAGAAACCTAAATAAGTATAGGTGATTCCGTGGAGTTCTTTCGGCTGGGAGGTAGGTAAATACCTGATTTACATAAAGCTGACATAGGAATACGTGGAGTAACGTGGCGACTTCCACCGAGTGGGTTCGTCTGTAACCTTACAGAATGAATATCGTGTGTTTAATCTGAATAATAGTCTAGTGGTGGTAACTGAATTTTAATGGTCTAATTTATGTGTGGCATAACAGAACGGGTATACCCCCTTGGGGTACCCTGAATTTCTGAGGACCTGGTTTAGGAGGCAAACTGGTGTTATGAATCTGACTCGTACTTTGAGAAGATATTCATATAACGTGTACTATGACTGGTGTCCTGACATGTGTCTTCCGAAATGATACTTGGGACCTACGTCTTGACTTTTGTCTGAACATGTATTTTAATGGGTGAGTCTGAATGAGATTAAGAATTTCTGGTAACTGCTAGGGTTGGCGGACCGGTTAGACTACTGACCTCTGCATTTCTGGTCACGTCCGTTCCGGAGTTCCGATGGTTACTGACTGATTACTTATAAGCACGGTGGTTGTCATTACCGCCTTGTCTGTCAGTTTCAAGACGGTCACTATTACTACCATGATTCCTCTAGCTATTCTGCTGAGTGGTCGGTTGGGTTCCGGTTCACACTCTTCTGAATGAAAGGTTAGCTGAGTTAAGTGCGACATCTAGCTAAGAAAGTGAAAGAATGGAATGGAGTGGTAGTGTCTGATGGTTGAAATTTATTCTTGTCAGAATTTCAAATTTATAGTTTTCGTCCTTGTTCTACAGAGTCTTCATAGTATAGACAGCATCAGCATCTTGAGAAATCTCCAAGTATCAGCAGCATCAGCATTTGTGAGGTCTTCTAAGTGTTAGCGGCATCAGCATCTGGCAAAATCTTCAACTCACGAGCAACATCAGCATCTGGTAGAATATCGACAAGCGGAAATGCCTGAGGTGATTAAGGATCGATTAACGGTACACATGGTGTAAGGTGCATGGGGTACACCTGAAATACTGTACGTGAAGTACACGATGAATACTATTCATGTGGTACCGCTGAAGGTTTGCTGATATGATCGATACTGGTGTAAACCGTCTGACACGGTCAACGGAAAATAATTGGATTTAACTGGTTAGCAACTAAACCGAAACAGTTAACATGATAGGCTGAAAATTTCTGCGTAGACTTAATGCTGGTTGTATAGAGTTTCAAGAATATGATTAAACGGAATTTCCGCAATGGTCAGAATGAAGACATGACTGGTGAAGATCAAACATGATTATTATGAAAACAGGATTTAACTGTAACCCCTTTTGTATCTTAGCATGGAAACATCATCGCCTTGCTGAAAACATAATCCTCATAAAGAGACATGAACTTAATCAGCATGAAAATGACATCCCCTTGAGAGTACAAACTTGACTGATACAAACAACATAGAAGAATAATCAACTAAGGTTTAACACCAACTGATGTGGATAGTTATGGGTTAATCCACAGTATTCATAGTAGGAAGCATGTGACTAAGTATGGGCGATTCTTTTTCGATCCATACTTGTCAAAAATTTATGAGAGCTGTCATGTATAGAAATTTACAATCTGAGACTAAATATGGTTGGCTGTAGTTCAAACCATACTTGTCAAAATTTTATGAAATGTCATGATATGACAAAGGTGAATAACTATGGATCGGTTCAAAATAGCATTTGACTGAAAAGCATGAAATTTGACCTGAATAATGGTGAACGGTTATGGCTGGTTCACAAATTAATATTCGACTAAAAGCATGAATCTGTCAAGAGTAAGGATGAACGCCATTGGGTCGGTTCACCAATACAAAAATCTGAACGGGCAAGGGTGAACGCCTATGGGTCGGTTCACCAAACAAAATTCGCAGAAAAGCACATGCGACTAAATATTGCCAGTCTTGTACCAACCTTTTATTTAGTCAAAAACTTTAAGAAAACTGACTGATAAATGAAGAAAACTGACGGAATAATCCATGAGAAACATGAAAGATAACAACGCCAAAATATGGGAAGTTCTTGGTGACTACCCACTAGTCACAGGTCAAGTTTTAGAGCCTACAGGTCGAACCTTGCGCTCTGATACCATAATTGTAACACCCCACTTGGATAAGTGGACCGTTACGTGTATTTATGGCGTGTCATCAAAGCATAAGGTAAATGTCCTAAAACATTAACTGACCATAAAGGAATACCGGAATCAAACATCGGTAATCCAAACATAAGCCCAAAAAGATGAGAAGTAAAATACTGAAGGAAAGGACTAAACAATGTCCAAATAAGCAGAATAATGTAAGAAATGCATAAAGTAAGAAGTCTGGATAGCTTCCATCCAAATGCACATGCTCTCAGAATCCTAAGAGCGTCCTGGTGTACCTGCCGTTAGAACATGAAAGGAACTACGGCTGAGCATAACGCTCAGTGAACGGATATAAAGCATGATAGGGAATTACTAAAATGAAACAGATGATAAAATACTGGAGCTGTAAGACTGATAAGTAAAGTTGCAGCGGAAATCTGTGTATAATCTGTAAAGCCTGATTTATAATTAATAAAGCTGAACTGTTATCTGTTAAAATCTGAAAACATGCATTTACTGTAAATTAATTGCCAGAGCTTATATAGGTCATGTGTTGTAACAACGTTGCATGAATAACTGGAGGGGTGACCTCGTCATGCTGTAGAGGGGTGACCTCTAAATAACTGTGCTGGGTGGAGGGATCAACTCCAATGTGAAGGATGTAGAGCACACACCACATTCACCTGCTAAACTGTAACTGTAGCCTAGGATGCATCCATACGCCCCACTAATAATACTGATAAAATGGCCAAGCTGAGCTGAGTGGGACGATGCAGGATATCACTCTCCTGCATGTGAGTCACGACACCGGTGCCTCTAGTGCCGTGGTTACGGTACCTCCGTAACTAGTACATAAACTATTCATGCTTGTATATAATGCTCAGGAAATTTATTTAATTCTTAACATGATTACTGATAAGTTTAAACATATACTGGGGAAAACATTTGGCTGAAGACGGGGAATCCTAATCATGCATAGAAAGGAAGTCCTTACTGAAAGGACGGAAATCCGTACCTCTAGTCCAGTAACTGACTGAATGGAAGACTGAACGAATACTACTCGGGCTTCACGCGTGCTACATGAATAAAGGACGCGAATAAGCTAACTGATATTCGTTATTAAATTTTACTGATCTTATTGGTTTCTTATTTATTCATTTATTTTGATTCTGAAATTCTGTACATATACCAACCGATAAATCTGAACTTATAATAATTCATCTTAATGTATTATTTTCTAGTATTAATTACAGTACAACGTATTTCTTGACGTTATAGTATTGCCATATTAAGAACCCCGCTAAAATAGAAAGTTTCTAAATTTAGAAAGTTCTCAAATACTTTAATACATTTCCTAAAAATATACCCTTTTTAAATATTAAAGAAACAATTTAATTTAACACACTTACAATATATTTTAAATATTTATAAAACCATTTAATTTAAAAAGGTATACCTAAAATATTTATTTTATTATCACAACCATGTCCCGAGCCTACCGAGCCCATCTCGGTCGCACTAACCGAATCCACATATAGTAAAAAATCTGTCAACAAGAATTTGTGACAGAATTATGTGTCACTAAAAACTGTCGCTAAAGCTGTCCCTTATAAACTGCATATATATAACGACTCTGCGACAGGAAAACTGTCGCAAAACTGTCGCTAAAGTTATTTAATATTTCTGTTTTTCTGTCCCCTTTTTTTTCCACTGATTAAGCACCTAGTTCCCACTACTAGGTTCTATTTTCCACTGTTAGTATAAAGTTCCCACCGTTTGTGTTACGTTCTCACTGCTTTTGTTATACTTTTAGTTTATAAACCCAAACGCCCCCTTATTGTCTGCATAAGCAGTTTACAAACCCAAACGCCCCTGTTGGCCATTTTTCCCCACTGTTTATTCACAAACACCCCTGGTGGGTTCGTTAGCCTTGGTTGGTCGAAAAAAAACAGCTCCAAGCCGCCCCCTGTTGGGTCACGGCTGGCATAAAAAGGGGGTCACGGAGACATTTGTCTCGGTTGTTCATCACCACAGCCCACCGAGACATTTTGTCTCGGTTTTCGTGAGGCCAAACACAGCCAAACACCCTGATTCGCCTTTTAAGATGAATAAGTTTCTTGATTAAACATGGAAGATCTGTTTTTAATCATAAGACAATGAGAAGGAGGGATTACCTTTTATGTGATCTGGAATACTCGATAAACACACACGAATTGACAAACGAAATCAACCCGTCACCTTTCTTTGTTTTCCGGCCGGCGGCTCTTTCACAAACCCTATCTCGTTTCTTTTTCTTTTTTTGTCGTTGTGAGAGGGAAAGGGGAAACCCCCCGTGTCTATTTTTTTGTACAAATGCAAAATGGGCTTAAAGCACGCTACTTCTTCTTTTTTTTTTTAAAGAAAACCGGCCCAAGGCCCTTTTATACATATACTTTATTTTATTTTTCCGCGTCAAGAATTTATGTGCGTATACGTGTTCGTAAATCGTGTTTTAATTCCTGAAAACGTAATACTCTTCTCCGTAGATAAATTACACATACGTAATGTTTTACTAAAATTTAATAATTATTATCTGAATAAATATTATATGTAATATTTAAATAAACTGGGATAGCGTATTTAATTTCTGCATTGATATCTCTGTCTAACAATTAATACTTATATAATTTACTAAAATTAAACTGCGTATTTAAATGTTCTGATTTTTAAATACGGGTTTTAAAAATAAGAAGGTAAGTAATAAGCTTAGTAATAAGAAGGTGATATAAAAAATTGGTATTAATTGATACAATCTCTATATTTGGGATAATTACACTTGTTCTATATCTGTTTGTCATGTCAAATGGTGATAAACAATTAGTTATTTCTAATTTGTATCATATTCATTTTTTATTTATATTCAGAGAAAAAATTAAAGTTAATTTTAATAACTATATTCAGAGACAACTATAAGTTATGTATACTGATATGTGTGTAAACACACATCTTTTCTACCACTTAATTACAATAATAACCGGACCAACACGTGTATTTTATGTCTTTTATGTCGGAATTATGTGTGGTTTGTGTTTTTGTTGTGATTTAGGACGAAAAGGTGAAAAGTGGAGAAAACACGGGAATTCACGGGTATTTACGGACTTTTATTGAAGAAAAAGATGAAAGACGAAGTCAAGCAGTCAAGAGTGCAAAAAGAACGGAAGTCCAAGACCAATTCTGAAGATTTATCGAAGAAAAAGTCAAAAGACGGAAGTTTACTTAAAGCCGAGGAACTCAAGTCTTATTTATCAAAGAATTAAAAGACGAGTCCAAAGAAATCCCGAGCCAAAAGTCATCAAATTCCAAGATTAACAAAAAGATTAAGAAGGAAGGACTTGATGGCGCAATTAAGAAGAAAGGAAGGAGAGGAGGAAGCTTCCTCTAACCATCCTCCTAATCACCTATAAATACTTCTCATTTTCATTTCATTTAGTTTTGTTGGCTAGATTGACAAACTAGTTCTTCCACCTTTATTTTATTGCACTTTTAATTACTTGCACCTTTAATTACATGTCTTGCACCTTATTTACCATTTAATTTCAAGTAAGTGTCTCTTTTTATTCTTGCACCTTTACTTTATCTTGTTGATCTCATTCTTCTTTTCCTTAATCTTTGATTTATATGCTTTTTATCTTGTTTACTTGTTAAAAGATTTCATTTTTATGATTTTGATTGTTTTAAATATTTTATTTTCATAGCTTATTTGGTTTATTTTCAAGTTTATATAGTTTTTACAAAAGTTATTTTCGTATAAAAAAGTTGTTTTTCTTAAAGCTTATTCATTTCTTGTTTTAAAAGTTGTTAAATTTCAGTCTAGTAGCTTATTTTCAATCGGTTTACCTTAGGATTTTAGTCTTGTGCTTATTAGAATCATAGCTTATTTTTCTAGCTTATTTTGTACTCTTTCTGTCGTATTCCGATTGGTCAAATCGGAAAGGGGAATTACATTCCGACCATAGCTACATTGCTTGGTCGGAAAAGGGTTTCAGTATTCCGATTGGAGTAGCTTGGTATTCCGATCAATGTGGTTTTTAGATATTCCGATCAGGTAAGTGTGACAGCATTCCGATCTGAAGCTATTCCATATTCCGATCGAGGTGTTCATTGGATCATTCCGATCAATAGGTGACAGCTATTCCGATTTGGTGTTCCGATTAACATTCCGACCATAGTTCACTCCAGCATTCCGATCAAAGGTATTTGTCATTCCGATCTGAGGTTTGTTGGATATTCCGATCAGGGTGTAAGCTTATATTCCGATCAAGGTAAGATCGGAATATATTCCGATCTGGGTTCATTTTCTTCATACTTTGTCTTGTTTAATTTTTAGCTTATATTTTTATACTCTGTCCATTTTTAATTCTTGTCACGCTTTATTTTAAGTCATTTAGTTAATTTACTTTCCGTCACGTTTTTAAATATCGCACCTTTACGTTTAATTAGACTTAGATTTAAATTCACGCCACTTCACTTTCAACGACATTTACTTTAATTGTTTTGCACATTTTCATATACTACAACGACAACCTTTTTGTTTCACCAAATAAAACTGAGTCACATAGAGAACCTAGATCAATTCGATTAGACCAACACAACGAACTTTAATGTTCTTACTAGGCAAAAGCCAGTTATCAAATGGCGCCGCTGCCGGCTCTTTTCGTAAAGATTAACGGTTTTCTGTGAGAGACGCGTTGCTTTTTGGGATCCGTTCACTTGTGAGCGTTATTTTTCTTGTATAAAAAATTCAAAAAAATCATAAAAATTAAAAATTGATAAAAAATACATAAAAATTAAAATTTTCAAAAATCCAAAAAGATTTTATCTTTATTGTGTATATATATTGTCTTTGTGTTTGGTTTTGTTTTCTTTTGCATTTTCAGGTGTATGCGTACTAGATCTTCTAATTATCAAGAGCCTGAGACTCAAGAAGATTTAGCTATGTCAGGTGTAAACAACAATAATCCACCGCACCCTAATAATAACAACAATGTTCTTCCACAGCCCGATCTTCGGACCATGGAGGAGCTTTGTCAACCTACCATGTTTGGACGAGGAGGACCGATTGCGCCGATGCAAATCAACGCTCCTGAGTTTTCGTTGAAGCACCACATGATTCAGAAAGTGCAAACAAACCCATTCCGTGGATTGCCTGATGATGATGCCAACAAACACCTCGACAAGTTCATTACAATCACCCAAAGCATGAAGTTGGCTGGTGCCACAATGGATGAACTTCGCCTACAACTCTTTCCACATACTTTATTACATCATGCCGAGAAATGGTTTGATCGTCTCCCGAAGAATTCTATTCACACTTGGGATGACATGACTCAACGCTTTTTGTCGCGCTACTTTCCACCATCCATGGTCACAAGCCTTCGTAATCAAATCAGCGGTTTCATGCAAGACCCTTATGAATCTCTTTTTGATGCTTGGGAGCGATATAATGTCTTGATCGATAGATGTCCAAACCACAACATGCTCCCTGTGACCTTAATCGATACTTTCTACAACGGGTTAACTTTTCGAGATCGTGATACGATTAATGCAGCCGCCGGTGGCACATTCATGAAAAGGAGACCCGAGGAGTGTAGAGAGTTAATTGAGAACATTACTACTCACCACAAAAACTGGGTATCCTCTGCTTCTTCAATGAACAATCCGAGAGTCAATGTTTCCTCCACTTCAGCAAACCCTGATATGACCGAACTCACCCGTGTGCTGACTGAAATGAGCAGAAGTATGCAACTCTTGGCTTCAAACCAACAACAACAACAAGTTAAAGCTATTGCTACTCCTTGTGAAACATGCGGCGGTCCTCACTCATACACCGATTGTCCTTCTACACAAGGAAATCCGGAAAATGTGTATGCAGCTTATGGTAATTATTCACCAGAAAATTACCAAGCTCGACCTCAAGGGGATAGAAATCTGCTGAGTTACCATTCCAACAACTACCTTTCCCCTGGTTTTTCTCCTCAAAACCAAAACTCCGCCAACAACTACAATAGAAGCAACCAAATCCCACCAAAAGCTTCTAATCCTTATCACCCACCCACTCAAAAACTCCCACCCATTAACCCGGATGTTGAAGCCATTATGAGAACCCAAGGTGAGCAAATCAAGAACCTGCAGAGCCAAATTATCAATTTGAAAGGAGATATCACGAAGCAAGGACATGAGCTTAGATCCGAAGTTCGCGATAATATTCAATCCTACTTCAGCACTCAAACAAATGAATTAAAGAATATGTTGGCTAGTTTCTTGCCCTCCACTCAACCTTCTACTTCAAGTTCTCTACCTTCAAACACCGTCACCAATCCGGGAGCCAATGTGAGTGCTATTACTACTCGTAGTGGAGTCACCATCGTAGGACCACCAATCCCACCCCCATCATCTACACCCCCTCCACCACCATGTATCCCTACTCCTCCTACACCCAGTATTAGTGCACCATTACCGTCTCCGCCTCAACGTGATGAAGTTCCCACGAAGGACCCTTCAACATCCCAACCTTTACCTGATACACCTGCACCCTCACCACCCAAACCCAATATCCCATATCCCTCTCGTATACGCAAGACCAAAATGCTAACCAAGGAGGACTCCGACGTGACACGCTATGTGAAGATGATTTCTCAAATGAACTTCAACATTAGCTTTCTTGAAGCACTTGTCCACATGCCCAAATTTGTTAAAGCATTTAAGGAATTGCTTAACAAGAAGGAGAAGCTGATTGAACTCGCCAACACTCGATTGAATGAAAACTGCTCTGCAGTTATTCTTAAAGAACTTCCGAAAAAGCTTGGAGATCCCGGTCATTTTGTGTTGCCTTGCGTGTTCAACAAAACTGAAGAATTTACTGCCCTTGCTGATCTCGGGGCTAGTATTAATTTGATGCCACTGAGTGTTTGGAAAACACTATCATTGCCCGACCTCACTCCAACAAAGATGACTCTTGAACTTGCTAATCGCACTCTCGCTTACCCCATTGGTATAGCCGAAGACGTGTTCATAAAAGTTGGCACATTCACTTTCCCGGTCGATTTTGTCGTAGTTGACTATGAAATGGACCCTCGTATTCCTTTAATACTTGGTCGGCCATTCTTGAGAACCGGACGAGCTCTAGTTGATGTTGCCGAAGGTGAGTTAATCTTAAGAGTCGGGGATGATGCACAAGTTTTTAAAATGGGGAAGCTTACAAGTACAACTTTTGGAGGCCGCGAATCAGTGAATATGATTAATGTGCTCGATGACTTTACCGTCTACGACAATCCTCTATTCGACTCTTGCATCGATAATCCACTTTTTCAATATGATTTGGATGATTCTCGCCCCACTTTGGACGCTTCTCCCATTTATGATTCTCCTCCGGTCTTTGATGCTTATGATGATGATTCTAGCTCAGATTCGGATGATTATGATGACCTTACTTCTGAGTATCCCGAGCTGCCCACGTATGATGATTTTGATGAGGCCGATACTCTTTCGAGCGATTCTTCTCACGATGAAGATCCTCCGCCATCACTCGATCCTACTTTGGACGATTACTCATTTGAGGAAGATTTCTCTACGTTTCTCAACACATACTTCCCTCATGATAGTGATGCTCCTCCTTTGGACTTTGAAGATTATCGTCTTGATCCTACTGTGGATTTGAAGCACATTCTTTCAAAGGAGAAGAAACCGGTCGACACCAATATCCGTTGCACATATGATTTGACACCTCTTTGTCCCACTTCTGAGGACGAGGTTGTGCTTCTTTGCGGATCTTCTTTACACTCGGCTGAGCCTGAGTGCTATTTTCCTCTAAAGGAAAAGGTGTTCGACCCCGGTATTGAAGTCTATAAGCCATCTCAGTATCCACCTGATGAAATACAAGGAAATATCTTTGGAACATATGGAAATCTGCTTGCACCACTTCACCCTTGCTTCCACCGTGCTCCATCACTGCTTAAGGGAACCTTGCCTACTCTTCTTTGGCTTGCCTTGTTCGCCATAAGCTTGTGCTACTTGATCGATGAAAACTATGTCTTTGATCCTGGTGGATTTTTTTCATGCTTCTTCCGTTGATGATCAAGGTCGAGTCAGGCTAATGACTCGATTAACAAAAATCAAGCGCTTCTTGGGAGGCAACCCATGCATCTATCTTTTTGCTTTCTTTATCATAAGTGTAGGGGAGACCGGTTGGTGTTTGCTCTCCCCTCTCTTCTACTAATCAGGGATTCGAGCTTCAATGATCCACTCTTGATGATTCTTGACGACCCGTGATTCCGTGTTCTACTTCTTCCCGGTTCTATCCTAAACTCTTTTCGATTCACTATTTTATATTTTCTCAATATTAAAATAGGAATCTCTTTAGTTGTCCTTTCCCTTTGCGAGATTTAAACAACGTGCACAATGTCCTAAGTGTAGGGGAGTTTACTCCAACATGCTTAAACATTGAGGACAATATTTGTCTTAAGTGTAGGGGGGACTTCTATCGAAACTAAGTGGTCTTTTCCTTGTATTTGTCCTCATTTTAACCGGAAAATCAATTTTTCGACATTTTTCAAAATTTTTGATCTATTTTGGCCTATTAGTTTTTATCTTTATATATTTATTTTCTTCCTTTGCTAGAATAAATCTTTGAATAAGTGGTTTTTTATTTTCAAAAGTTGTGAATCTTTTGACTCAACCCGAGTTTACTTATCTAAGTTACTCTAGCTAGTATCCTTAACGTGTTTAAGTCAAGTTTTGCTAGGCTTTTATATAGGGAGCTATAAAACGCGAAAGTCTTAACTCTCACGGGTTAAGAACAAGAACTTTTCGCAAGTTCCTATAATTGACCCTAGAGAGTCGTTTATCAAGGGAACTTTAAAACGCGATTTCTAAACTTGAAAAAGTCTAAGAATTTGCAAGATCCCATAGGCGACTCGAAAACCCAAAACTTTGATTTAATAGGCTAAGCATCCACGAGTCTCATTATTTGAGATTTTAAACTGTGGAGAACGAGAGATGATAGAGCCAATTATAAGTCCGGTATTCTTTCGGGAATTTATGTGAGTTAATTATAAGCCTATTCTCCCATCGCTTGCTAATAAATTTATCTGCTAATAAATAAGGTTGTACGATTTGAAAAGTTACTTAGCTTCTAGCCCAAGATCATTTAAAAGTTGCTCGGTATGGATTAGAGTTCATAGCCAAGGCATAACTTATTGAAGCGGGATGCGAAGATTGGCGAGTCCGAAAAGGCCCTAACAAGGCATGAGGGCTATATTTTGTTGCTAAAGATCCAAAAGTGATGTGAATAATCATTTATCGAAAATCAATATGAAGGATCGAGACACACGACGAAAAGCAAAAACTCCCCAAAGTCATGGAGAAGTGTATCCGAAAAGACCCTAACAAGGTATGAGGATAAATAGATCCAAGTCATAAAAGGAGGCGGATCGTTGTATATCAAAGTCCAAAATAAAGATTGGAGAAAAATGAAGAAGTCGTGGTCCAAGTATGAATCTCTCAAAACTTCAAGTGAAGAAATTCCTATATGAAGAGAAGACCATAATTTCATGAACGTCTCTCAAGGTTTGAAGTATGAAGTCGCTGCCAAATATCGGTCCGAGAAAGGTCTCAAATCGCGAAGCGAGTTATGCCAAGATATGAACTTTATGAGGTCCCGAGAAGCAGTTTTAAAAGATTTTGTCCTTTAGCTAACTATTGATTAAATCGTTCACTTTATTTTCGGACTAAATAACTATCTAAATAAGTCAAAAATGCATCCTCGTGATCATTCAAGACAATAATAAAATATAAGAGATACACCTAGGAATAAGGGAGTCTAAGTGAGTAATTGGCCCACATGAGTTCGTGATAGTTTACTAACTTATAATAACAATGATCTCGTTTTTAAGCTTGGTTTGGAGAAAGTGAAAACTTGAGGATGATGATCATTCACAACATTTCCAAAACCCAAGGTATGTTTTTGATTTCTTTATTTTGAATTTTCTATCTCTTTAATAAAGGCCAACATGGATTGAGTATGATGAAAAGTGTAATCTTGCTTTGTAACTAATGCATTGCATGAGGACATTGCAATGGTCAAGTGTAGGGGATTTGATATGTGTGTAAACACACATCTTTTCTACCACTTAATTACAATAATAACCGGACCAAAACGTGTATTTTATGTCTTTTATGTCGGAATTATGCGTGGTTTGTGTTTTTGTTGTGATTTAGGACGAAAAGGTGAAAAGTGGAGAAAACACGGGAATTCACGGGCATTTACGGACTTTTATTGAAGAAAAAGATGAAAGACGAAGTCAAGCAGTCAAGAGTGCAAAAAGAACGGAAGTCCAAGACCAATTCTGAAGATTTATCGAAGAAAAAGTCAAAAGATGGAAGTTTACTTAAAGCCGAGGAACTCAAGTCTTATTTATCAAAGAATTAAAACACGAGTCCAAAGAAATCCAGAGCCAAAAGTCATCAAATTCCAAGATTAACAAAAAGATTAAGAAGGAAGGACTTGATGGCGCAATTAAGAAGAAAGGAAGGAGAGGAGGAAGCTTCCTCTAACCATCCTCCTAATCACCTATAAATACTTCTCATTTTCATTTCATTTAGTTTTGTTGGCTAGATTGACAAACTAGTTCTTCCACCTTTATTTTATTGCACTTTTAATTACTTTCACCTTTAATTACATGTCTTGCACCTTATTTACCATTTAATTTCAAGTAAGTGTCTCTTTTTATTCTTGCACCTTTACTTTATCTTGTTGATCTCATTCTTCCTTTCCTTAATCTTTGATTTATATGCTTTTTATCTTGTTTACTTGTTAAAAGATTTCATTTTTATGCTTTTGATTGTTTTAAATCTTTTATTTTCATAGCTTATTTGGTTTATTTTCAAGTTTATATAGTTTTTACAAAAGTTATTTTCGTATAAAAAAGTTGTTTTTCTTAAAGCTTATTCATTTCTTGTTTTAAAAGTTGTTAAATTTCAGTCTAGTAGCTTATTTTCATTCGGTTTACCTTAGGATTTTAGTCTTGTGCTTATTAGAATCATAGCTTATTTTTCTAGCTTATTTTGTACTTTTTCTGCCGTATTCCGATTGGTCAAATCGGAAAGGGAAATTACATTCCGACCATAGCTACATTGCTTGGTCGGAAAAGGGTTTCAGTATTCCGATTAGAGTAGCTTGGTATTCCGATCAATGTGGTTTTTAGATATTCCGATCAGGTAAGTGTGACAGCATTCCGATCTGAAGCTATTCCATATTCCGATCGAGGTGTTCATTGGATCATTCCGATCAATAGGTGACAGCTATTCCGATTTGGTGTTCCGATTAACATTCCGACCATAGTTCACTCCAGCATTCCGATCAAAGGTATTTGTCATTCCGATCTGAGGTTTGTTGGATATTCCGATCAGGGTGTAAGCTTATATTCCGATCTGGGTTCATTTTCTTTATACTTTGTCTTGTTTAATTTTTAGCTTATATTTTTATACTCTGTGCATTTTTAATTCTTGTCACGCTTTATTTTAAGTCATTTAGTTAATTTACTTTCCGTCACGTTTTTAAGTATCGCACCTTTACGTTTAATTAGACTTAGATTTAAATTCACGCCACTTCACTTTCAACGACATTTACTTTAATTGTTTTGCACAATTTCATATACTACAACGACAACCTTTTTGTTTCACCAAATAAAACTGAGTCACATTGAGAACCTAGATCAATTCGATTAGACCAACACAACGAACTATAATTTTCTTACTAGGCAAAAGCCAGTTATCATATACATTCATATAAATCACTATCAGTACCTTTTTACTTCTTTGATCACATTTTTTCTTAACATTTTATTTAAAATATTGCTTACCGTTGTCTCATAGATGTCTTTGTAATGATCAAACTTTCCGTCATTTGATTTGTTATCGATTATTGAAGCATTGGCTTTTTTAAGGTTGAAGACTATAACGTAATATTCTCCATCATCAAATACAAGGAAAAACGAAAGCTTCACGTCTGTCATTTTCTTCTTCTGTTGACTAGCAGTCATTTGATGTTCCAACATATTCTCAAAATCTACATAGTCTTGTTATTCATCTCTCTCTGCTTGTGGCGTTTTTGATATCTGTTTTATGACATCATGTTAAAACAATTTATAATTTTTCATGATCAGTCACAAGTTTGTAAATACAAATGATGAATTAAATTTTACATCTAGATATAAAGTTATTTATTTCTTGATATAAATAACTTTATATCTAGATATAAAGTTATTTATATCTAGATATAAATAACATTATATCTAGATGTAAAGTTACTTATATCTGTTTTTATGAGAACATGTTAATAAAATTCATAATCTTTCATAATCAATCACAAATTTCTAATATCAAGATATAAATAAAAATAATTTCTTTTTTTTACATCTAAATTATATATATCCAGATATATATTAACTATATCAAAATATAGTTAACTATATCTGGATATACAACTATATATATCCAGATATATATTAACTATATCCAGATATAGTTAACTATATATGGATATAAATTACTTTTTATATGCTCACCGGCTATGGTTTACACAGAGACTTACTAGAACATGCTTATTTTATAGGTTTTACAACAGTTTCTAGTTAGTTAGAGATGTTACCAAGCACTTTTATAAAACTAACTAACTAGCAACTAGCGCTTTACAAAAACACAACGACTTAACTACCCTTTCATGAATTGTAACCACTATCCTTTTACAACACACACATGATTTATAAGGGTTCAGAAACTCATCCAAAAATATACTTTATAAGGGTTAATTCTAAAACATACAGCTCCGAAAAATCATCCTAAAATATAATTTATAAGGGTTCAGAAACTCAACGGGTAAAACTAGGTTGTGTATCCATGGAAGGTAAGTAATAAGAAGGTAAGTAATAAGCTTAGTAATAAGAAGGTGATATAAAAAATTGATATTAATTGACACAATCTCTGTATTTAGGATAATTACGCTTGTTCTATATCTGTTTGTCATGTCAAATGGTCATAAACAATTAGTTATTGCTAACTTGTATCTTTTTTATTTTTTATTTATATTCAGAGACAAAATTAAAGTTAAATTTAATAACTATATTCAGAGACAACTATAAGTTGTGTATATCTTCATATAAATCGCTATCAGTACCTTTTTACTTCTTTTATCACATTTTTTCTTAACATTTTATTTAAAAGATTGCTTAACGTTGTCTCATAGATGTCTTTGTAATGATCAAACTTTCCGTCATTTGAATTTTTATCGATTATTGAAGCATTGGATTTTTCAAGGTTGAAGACTATAACGTAATATTCTCCATCATCAAATACTAGGAAAAACGAAAGCTTCACGTCTGTCATTTTCTTCTTCTGTTGACTAGCAGTCATTTGATGTTCCAAAATATTCTCAAAATCTACATAGTCTTGTTATTCATTTCTCTCTGTTTGTGGCGTTTTTGACATCTGTTTTATGACATCATGTTAAAAAAGTTTATAACTTTTCATGATGAGTCACAAGTTTGTAAATAAAAATGATGAATTAGATTTTACATCTAGATATAAAGTTATTTATTTCTAGATATAAATAACATTATATCTAGATATAAAGTTATTTCTATCTAGATATAAATAACTTTATATCTAGATGTAAAGTTATTTATATCTGTTTTTGTAAGAACATGTTAATGAAATTCATAATCTTTCATAATCAATCACAAGTTTCTAATATCAAGATAAAAAAACTATATATCTATGTATAAAGTAATTAAATGTAGATATAAAGTTATTTATATCTAGATATAAATAACTTTATTTCATTATATCTAGATATAAATAACTTTATATCTAGATATAAAGTTAATTAAATCTAGATATAAAGTTATTTATATCTAGATATAAAGTTATTTATATATGTTTTGTGACATCATGTTAATAAAATTCATAAGCTTTCATTTTCAATTACAAGTTTGTAATACAAATGATAATTCGGATTTATATCTACATATAAACTCTTTTTTATCTAGATATAAAGTTATATATATATATATATATATATAGATATAAATAACTTTATATCTATAAAAAGTAATTTATATCCATATATAGTTAACAATATCTGGACATACTTAATATATATCTGGATATATATAATTGTATATCCAGATATAGTTGACTATATTTGGATATAGTTAATATATATCTGGATATATATAATTTAGATGTAAAATAAAGAAATTATTGTTTTGTATTAAATATTTAAGAATAATATGTGTTTATGCAGAAAAAAATGTTCATCAGATATCTTAGTAAACTTGATCATACATGTGTTGAGAAGCTGGCAAAACAGAAACAACCAAGAGTCTTCAAATTGAAATGGTCTACTAAAAACGACAATTCCGGCAATGGGTTATACACAATGATGTACATGGAGCTTTATTTAGGTGAATCAGCATCGACATGGAAGACTGGTATAGTGATAGAAAGAAACCACGATTATGACTTAATGATGAGAACCATGAGACGCAGATATTTAACAAAAATTGTGTTTCATGAAGTCAACACCAAGATACGGTTGATGTCTGACTATGCACACGTCTACAAGGAACAACACAAAGATTAGTATTAATGATATTATCGGTATTATAAGTATTAGGAATTGCTCAGATTATCAGTATTATATTACCAGTATTATCATACTATCATAATATTATCAGTATGGCATCCTATCAGAATTAGTGTCAGACATATTTTTCATGCCCATAATCGTTTTTATTATATATATCATATTTAAATATCTTATTATCTTTTATGGAACACATTTCAATATGTGTTGTATGATCTTTTAAGCACACATTTTAATAATTTTTTATCTCCTAGGGAAAAAAATGTATTAATAATTTTTTATTTTATATCTATAAATATATGAACCATATAGAGATACAAAACATATTTCTATCTTAAATTGTTTCCCATGGGATGGGTTTTGGTTAGTTTGATTTCTAATTTAATCTCATTAACCATTTCATATACACAAACTTCCCTACAACAAGATGATGTTCATCAGAATTTAAAATAAGTTGGTGTTGCATATCATCTTGTTTTAGCGAAGTTTGTGTATATGTATCTGTATATGTTATTGAGATTTAAAAAGAAATCAAAGTCACCATCGCCCATTCTTTGGGAAATAATTCAAGATAGAAACATCAACCAACTATTGAGATCTTTTATAATGTTTCTAGCTTGAAATCTATTACAAGGAATGCATGAAGTATTGCTTCTAACGAATGCAATTGAGAGTGTGACTGATATGGTAATTAATTTGGGACAACTCTGCAATGTCAATACCTCTCAAGATCTAAAGCTCATAGAGTCTAAGGACGTCATGGGATGATTATTGGAAGGTGATTACTCATTCATCTATTTATGTAATAATGTAGTTTTTATATTTAATAATTCTATCTAGATATATATTGTATATTGGATGTTCATTAAATACAACTATAAATTAAAGAATCCTAATTTATAAGTTCTTTATATTTTATCAAGATACACATGATATATATATCTAGATATACTTATTTATATCTGGATATAAAGCATCTACTTTTTATCACCTTAATTTAAAAAAAGGTTACATTATATCTAGATATAAGTAACGGTTTAAAAGTTGAAAAATTCAAAAATTGAAGTTAAAAAAGCAGTAGAGATATTTTTGGTAAACCTTCTAGTAAACGGTTAAAATAATTTTTATAAACACAAACACAAAACACATCAAAAGTATCTAAAAGAGAATGTCCACTGGTATGATTTTTCTTCAAATTAAACTTGTTACAAAAATATTTCATGTGAGTTTGTCTTTAATGTATGCACAGTTTGGTTTAAATTGATTTTTGATTTCACAAATTAATTTAATTTGATAAGTACATAAGATGTTTAGTAAAATTCCTGAGAAGAAATTTCTTTGTTTTTTGTTTGAATTTGTTTTTTACCATGTGGAAACAAACAAAGGAAATTCAAGTATGATAATTTGATACAAAAGTAAAAAAAACTTGTTGACAAATTGAAAAAAAAAATTGCAACTGTTATTTATATCTAGATATAGTTAAGAATATTAATACTTTGAGATACTTTATATCTAAATATAGCTAAGAATTTAAATACTCTAAAACACTGAATATCTAGATATAAACATTAAATCTAGGGTATATCTGGATATAAACATTTGACTTACTGTAAATCTATATATAAATCAATTTTTAAGAACTCTAACTAACTCTATATATAATTAGCAATTTAAAAAACTGACTTACTTTCTATCTATATATAAAAATTGTGTATAATCTTTTTCTTAGTTTATATCTATATATATAAAGTGACAACTAACGTTTTACACATTTTTTTTGATAAATGCAGACAAAAGTAAAAACTTCCGAAGATAAACAGTTGGAAAGATATAGTTGTAAGAAGCAAACGGAGAACAAATAAACATTAAGGGAAACGAACGAGATACTTAATCTTCAAATGACGTCGATGCAAGAACTAAACATTGATCTAATTTTCCAATTCTTGTTGTATTTACCAGTTGCATGCTTGTTGCAATGCAAGCTCGTATTAAAAGAATGGCGAAATATTATACGCCAACCAACTTTTATCGAATCTCATGCACAACGCACGAAAATCAAGCAACTAGTTGTGATGAGTTTTGACGGGTGGAAGAAGCTGTTACTAAATGACCATTTGTTAAAAAACCCACGTAATCGCTTGCCAGGACCAAATAATCCACTGATTGCTAACGACTACCATCGTGTAGTCGGATCTTGCAATGGACTGATATGTGTTGCCACCCAAAAAAGCCTTTATCTATACAACCCTGCTACCGGTCAAATTAATAAGGTACGTGGAGAGTTTGGTGTTGGTCATCCGTATCAAGTGATGTACGGTTTTCGTTTCGACAACTTTGATGATTATAAAATATTTGGGTATCAACGGCCAATAATAAGCTGGGAATTTATTCTGTTAAAATGGAACATGGAAGAAAGCAGGTGTTATTCCAAATATAACTGATTTTTCAAAGGATGCTTTATATACAAATGGACGCGTTCATTGCTGACATCTTTTTCAGAACCACAGCGTATTGTTTTACTTGATCTCAAAAACGAAAATTTCGATGAAATTCTTATTCCTAACTTTGATGAAGGTCCCAAGAGCGTAGATTTGGGGGTTACGTAAAACAAGCTTACCATGTTTTGTATTTACCATGACAACGATGTGGCTGATATTTTGGTGCTACAACAGTATGCAATGGTTGAATCATGGACAAGGATAGCAAGAATCCCGTTTCCGGATCGACGTATCCACACATTTGTAGAAATTATACACGGATGGACAGGATTTTGGAAACCGTTGTGGATTTTGGAAGACAGAAAAATTCTGCTGCAATTTGGGCGTCACGTAGTTTAATATAATTACAATAATAACTCGTTGAGATTTGTGGAAAACAATGTAGAAGCATCCTTTACTTTTCTAGAGACACTCGTGCAAACTACTAGAACCGGGATAGCCTACCGACTAAGGAGTGCGAAAGAAAATTATTGAATGAAGATGCATAAGACTACTTGATATTTTTTATGAATATGGTTTTATGTCTAGTAATATTTTGTAGTACTTTTCTTTTCAATCGCTTAAGAATCCTTGATGTTTAAAGGAATATAGTTTTATATCTAGTAATATTTTAGTATTTTTCCTTTCAATCTGTAATGATGGTTCAAATATAGTTTCTTTTTATCTATGAGCAACTCCAGTAACATACTCATACCAACTTTAAATATATCAAGATATACTTTTGACCTACATATAAGTAACAATTTATATCAAGATATACTTATGTATATCTAGATATACCTTACATATATCTGGATATAATATATATATATATATATATATATATATATATATATATATATATATATATATATATATATATATATATATATATATATATATATATATATATATATATATATATATATATATATATGTATATATATATATATGTATATATATATATATATGTATATATATATATATATATATATATATATATATATATATATATATATATATATATATATATATATACTAGTTGCAAAACCCGCCCGTTGGGCGGGTATGACTTCTGATTGTCGATTACTTTTTTCGTTGATATTTTTCATTTACATATTTTCGTTTATCTAAATTGATTGGTGTTAAAAATTTGTATATATTCTGAAAAAATTTGTTTGTGTTTATTTTACTAAGTATATTTTATTGTACAAAATAAAACCTCAAAAAGCTTGCGCATTAAGTTAAACAAAAGATTCGAACTTGTCAATTTTTAAATCTTGCTATTCTATAGTTGCATAATTTGTCTAAAATGTTGCATTCATAAAAAATAAAATGTATATAATAGTTAGGAGAAAAGTTAACATTATTTTATAATCATATAGTTTACAGTTCATAGTTATCTAAATAATATGTTCAGTTGCGACTGACCTCTTGAATCTTTTAAAAGATTTGGTCACATTTACTATTATATGAAACGAACATGAGTTTGACTTGGTCCCATATGACTTCTACCACTACCACGTGGTGTCACCAATGGCCACCGAGCACGACAACGATATTCTCGCTTCCATGGATGATACTCCTACGACCCACAAACGAATAGAAAATTTGTGGTGATATAGTTTTGATAGTCAAAATCTATTACGTCATCAACAATCTAAAATCATATTTAACAAACCTATTACTACCTTCGCCCCTAAAATTATAACCACATTTATTTTATTGTCTCAAATTAATTGTCCACTTTTATAAATAAGTAAGAACTGTAGATTAAGATGACTACATTAGCCTCACTTGTAGTTATAATTACATACTTTCAGAAAGTTATAGATTAATTAGTTTTTGGTAAAATTGTTTTTATCCAAAAATTAAGAAAAAAAATTGTTTGATGTTTTTCTTAAACTGTATGTGTGTTTTGTCGATGAACAATAATTTTAAAACAAAAAAAGTATTTAAATAAATTTAAACTACATGTAATGCGTGTATAAAATTAGTGTTTTAAATAACACTAATATACATGGTCAAAGGAGTTTTACATCATGTGTAAAATATTAATATAAATTTCAATAATATTAAACATTATTTAATATAAATTTCAGTAACATTAAATATTATTTGATAATATCAATCACCACCATCGGATATTAAACACGTTGTTATTACAACTATGAAATTTTCTTTCTAGGAGGCAAAGACAGATCTGCCATGACGAAACATATACTATCTTGTATTTAATATGGATCCACATTATCACACTAAAAAAATAGAAACAAAACATATTACAATATCTATGTAGAAAATGAGGAACAAAAGAGTATCTACTTTGTTTTTTTATTGTCATGCTCTTCAAGAAGGTGCTAAAAGAGGGATGGGTGTACGATGATATAATAGCGTGAGGCTTTGTATGACGGCATGGTCAAACCTCGTGCAATTACGATCTATAATAAGTCATGACATTTTTAGGGCGCGAATAAAATGTAACCAATATGAAAATATATTCAAATTTATATATTTATGTCATATTATATATATATTTAGTTTAAAAAAATATTGTACATAAATAAAAAAGTTAAGAAAAACTATATTTGAATGTAATCATTTTTATTTATATATATAAGAATACGATTTTTATCAAAATTAAATATAAAAAAGTCTTCACGCATCTCTTTTTCTCGCGTCTTATCAAGTTTTTTCACTTATCATCTCACGGTAGACGTTAACCTCAAGCCCTAGTCTATTGCGTGAGGTGAAACTCAAGCCTCATGCCGCTCTTGCCAGGTGTTAGAGAGACATAGCGAGCCATGTGATAAACAGTTAAATAGGAGGTGAAGTATACCCAAGAAACCTATTTTATATAACAGGGATAAAAGAGTACGAAAGTTGTTGAAATTGCTTTGTTTTCTCGTGTCGATGACACCAACAATGGTTCGACAAAGAACTTGATAATGATTCTAAATTACATTTTGCATGTTCCTTAGTATCAAAATGCGTTGGAAACTATCATCATGGGAAAACTTTATTTAGTAAATGGTACTTAAGAACAATACTCGAAATCACAGTTTATCATAAGTCAAAAATACACAAACGGATAACATAAATATTGACAAGTTCTTAAAATGAAATGGGTGGTTGGAACTTGGAATATTGATTACATCAGTATACATAGTACAACCACACTATGAAATATGTAGACGATCAAGATTCAACATGATTTAGATTATTACTGCATGCGTTGTTTCACCAGCATCAGTTGAAGCACATGCACCATCGGCAGAAGAAGTGTCCATATCATTCAAACCCCGTTCTTCATTTTGCTCCCATGATCTCTCGTATTCATCAACTGAATTTCATTCATATTACCACAAGAAACCCCGTTAAAAACTATGTTGCATAAGTACATCCTTCAGTAGAGTTGGATTTCAGTAAATAATTCTTTGTTGAATAAGAATAGAGCAATAGAGATTAATTCTGTACACACTTCACACACACTAATTACGGAGTATTAACAAAACATATATGATTGACTTACAAATTAACTGACGGTCATACAAAGTAGCTACAAGATTCATACCTTGATGAGTTTTTCTCTAAAGTCCAGCCATCTTCTTTTTCTATCCTCATCCAGGCTATCTCCAAAAGTGAGCCCATGTACTTTCTCAAGACCTACAATTTATACAACATACTTAACAAAGATGGATGTATGTCATCTTACAATGAAGTCAAGAAAATTGAAATCCAAACAAACATTTACGAATATATATTTCCTATAATTGTACGCGTTAAGAGATAAGTTCAATATGTAACATCAGCATCCCATTTAAAACATCAGGGCTAGTTTGAATCTCCTTATACTGGTCGGGGGTTATTTTAAAAGTAATTTAGGCTTTAGGGACAGCTTTATATTTATAAGAAGACACAAGGTTCATTTTACAGGTCGCCAGATAGTCCAGGTATCGGTACAATATTTTCAAAAAAACCAAGAACCAATTTGTTAAGTCGTTAACTTAAGCAAAACAGATTGTTAGGTTTCAATCTCAGCAGTCGCTTATCAAAGACAGTAAATAACCTTTGGTTTTATCACGCGCTTATAAAATCAGAGTATTATCCACGCCATCCTTTGAAAATATCTGTCAAGGCGAAGCTACTATTTTGTTCCAACGCTTACTACACAAGTGGACTTGTCATCCGCCCAACAAGATTAGGCAGAGGTGCTGGTGCAATCTGGAATAGCTAAAGATAACATGAAAAAAAAATTAAGAACAACGAATTAAACATAAAAAGAATACAGCAACTGAAGTCCTAAACTGAATTTATATCATTGGATTTATCTATACTTTTGTTTATACATTTTTCAAGTCCATTTGCTTAAAGTTTGTGTCTGCCAACTATGTTTTCCCAAACGTTGAAAGATATTTATTGCGACTTCAGATTGCAAAACCCATCGTGATATCTAGCAAGGTTTGGATATGCTTTTTGAAACCTGTGAAGTCGCAATAATCAGTTTTCAGCGTCTAGGAAAACATAGTTTTTTTCTTATTATCTGTTATTTGGCGATATAATAATCAGTTGCAATGCTAATACCAACCTTCTCTTAAAAAAGTCAGTAGCCAAGGATAAACTAAATTTTCCTATTTAACATTTCTTATAACAGAATTTAAGAATATATGTTCCAGTGCCACAAATTAATAAGATATGTTACCATAAAAGAGATGATCTCTCTTCCAAGAGGGTCCAAATTCACTAAAGAGATCTATGAGAATGGCCGTTCTTGGACTTTCTGTAGTCGCTAAACAGCCAACACTTCATGGACGTTATAAGATTCAAAGAATGGCTCCAAGGCGAATATGCATATGAGAGGACCATTTAAATGTGTGTAGCTTTGAGATGGTGAAAATCTTAAAATGATCCAGTTGTAGAGCAATAATACACTTGAAGTTTCAGGATTACCAAATGGTGATGAATTCAATTATGCCCATGACTTCTGATGACAAAGTGTCGTACCATACGTTTCTAACCAGAAATTCGCTAGTCGTCATACAAAAACTCATTATATTTTATCAATTTATTCAGCATTAATATATATTGATGATTACAAAAAAATATCAAGCAGTAACACATGTCTTCAAGGGTGTTGGATTAAACTAAGATTTTGCATAATAAAAGGCTTTAGTAGGTACATAATGATACATTGTATGAACTAAAAGGCTCAAAAGGACACACCTTGTATACTGAAGCAACAGACTTGGATTCAATGGTATTATTTGGTTCAAGCGCTAGGAAGCCATCCAATGCATCTAATGTCCACTACCTGCCACAAAGGGCTAAACCACCAGAGCTCGAAATCGATCCATCATTATTATTGCTAACACGTGTTGCAGCAACATTGCCAGTTATCCAAGGACAGAATAAATTAGGACGCTTGATTGGATCAAACTCACAGCTTCTTCAAAGTTTCTTTCTCCATTCAAAGGACCTACACAAAACACCACTATCGGTCAGATTGACTCGTTTGTAAGTAAATGGTTCAAAAGTGCCACCTTTAATTTTATGTGACATACATAGAAAATGAGACCCATTTGCACTTCCTACTAACTTTGACAACAGAGCTTGATTATGTTCTGCAGGGAGAAAATCACCCATCAGTCCCCGGATCTACAGAAAATTCACCATTTTGTCAATACTACAAAAGTTGCACAAGTCCCATCGAAATGCTTAAGACTTGGCAGAACGCTGCCAAATATTATAACTTCTGGCTCCAGTATATCACACTTATGGGGAACACAAATTGTCTTAGTTTTTCGGTATAATGTGACTACAATATACGAATAAAAATATGTACAATTAACATTGTAAATGCAGGTACAGATATAACCGCACCTGTTTCAACTCAAGAAGCTTCATTTGTACTTTTCTTATTGCATCATGTCGTTCTTGTTTCTCTGCAAGGGTGTCAATTACCTAAAGCAAACACCACTAAGTACTAATATGGCACAATACTCAACAAACCTAAAAAAATATTTAAAAAACAATATCCCATATGAAATTAAACTTAATAAACTGAGATTTACAACGACACAACTTGTTGGGTTTCAGATAACATGTTAATCATTTTACGCATCAAATAAGCTATGTAGTGTTGCTAGTAACAGCACACCATTCACCATTTAGAGTACACCAGAGAAAACAATCAACAATGTCTAGAAAAATAAAAATAAAAAACATTTTGATGCACATGAGAATAGATGAAGTAATATGAGCTTTAGATCAACTTCTTAGATGAGTAGCAATTGCTTCCTACTCACCGGACCTACATTTGCAAAACTAAAAATAACTGATACACTTGAAGCAATAAGTTGATCTCAGTGCAAATATAAAAAATTCACAACCCTTCTTTGAGGAATTTAAAATCAACAAATTCTTACTGATAACAAAAACATTGAAAAATTCAAAATACAAAAGGTTACATTAAGCATAATTTCTCTGCTATTTTTATGGTCTCGCTTTTGGTTTAATTATTTTCCCTACTTTATGACATTTTTTCTGAAACAGAGAATGATTTGAAAAGCCTTTCTCATTGTTCTTTCTTTCTTCTTTTCATCTCTAGATTAGAAAAGGATAAATATAATGTGCATATCTACCTCGATTGAAGACTTTGTCAATGATATATGCAAGTCCTTGCCATTGTTCACCGCTTCCATCATACTAATACAACAACAGCTCTCAACATTTTGGGCAGGGTCTTGGACAGTGGCTAAATACACTACAGAAACTATATTGCTAGTGTGTGCATTAATGCCTCCAAGTACAACAGCCATGGCAGATTCTATAAGATTCTTGAGCATAGTTATCTCCACCATGGCTGGGACGGTGGTTTTCAATACCTTACTTAGCATCTCTTCTTTGATTATCGCCTCACAAACTACAAACTCTCCCCACGAGCTTCTTTCCAGTTCTCTGCTGTTGGTTTGTTGTCCAAACAATAGTTTCTCATCACATTTTTTAAATCCCATGTCCATAGTCTTCGTTGCTTGATACAGTGGGATGTCTTTGTTTCTTCTGATCATATTTATCACTTATAGATCATATTTCTTGCCATTATAATGCTAATTTATAACCTCTGAGTTCTTGATCTGATGATCAAATACAACATTTTGACTCACAGGTTAACTACACTTTCTGATCATCAAACGGTCTGAAAAAAGAATGCATTGACTAACAAACCAAAATCTAAATAATACACGTAATTAGTAAAAAATAATTGCATGTACGAACAAAATATCTTTCTACTTGCAAAGGGGCATGTAATCAGTGCTGATGTTGTCGTATTTACATGTTATGAGTGGGGAAGTGTTGCAGTTGTTGTTGTGCCATTAATATTTGGGGCTATTAGATATTATTTAGTCTTACATGGTTATGATATGAAGCATGCTTTAAAGGTCTGTTACCTGCGAGTGTCTCTGGTGTTGCTTGGCTCGAATATTATATCATCAGCTGCCATTCCTTAAACATTTTTAGAGCAACCTCTCTTTAGTGAAGTAGAATAAGAAGCCATCACGTACGCCTTACATAAATAAAAAATATATAAGCCTGTCTAATCATCACAGATGTTCCAAAATTGGTAACAGCTATATGTAACAATATATTAAGGTATTCACAAATTCAAATTACCTTTGGCAATGGTGCTTGGGAACTCATCTCCGATTTCCAAGAATTCTTGGAATTGACGAACTTGTCTCTACTCTACTGAATTTCCATCCGAAGCCGCCATATTCAGATGAATGTCTGCTTTGTCCGACATAAAAGAAGAGACTGTAGCTGCATAAACAAAATTCATTATTAGGACTGTAACACCAAGTTTGGATATATATAATACCTATACAAAATAAAAGAAACAGAGATTCATCATTTAGGTTTTTAAGAATAAGATATATACATGTTAGGGTCGGGAGAAGAAGATACATACGGCATGCAAATGTCATAAGCTTTGGAGAAAAGTTATGGTGATGCTGAACAGTGAATACTGAGAATACGATTTATACAAATATTAGGGTTTTAGGGGATTAAATAAGAAACCGCATATTTATTTGGTATTGATTTTTTAATAAAATCATGCATTTAATATATAATTTTGTTTTCAAATATCAACCAGAACTTCTAGCCTGGTCTATTGGATGAGAGTTTGTGCGTGGATGAAAATACCAAGGTTCGAATCCTGCACTAAGCAATAGTTTTTAATATATTTTCAATTTTTCACACAAACATTCTTTGAATAAACAGGGAAAATAATAAGAGACGGAAATTAAAAAATACGTAAAAAAATAACATGAATAAAAAGGACGAAAATAACTAAAAATAAAGAAAAAACCAAAAATAAAAATAGAA